>CM052441.1:91741699-91761539 GCA_028533085.1 Varecia variegata
GGCAGTGCTGCGCCCCATGCTACCCTCCGGGCAGGGGATGTAGCATCTAGGGCTGGGCATGGCCTGGGCAGAGCCGCCCTCAGGACTGCTCTTGGCCCCTCACTTTCACTTTCTCGCATATCCCACATCCAGTCTGTCTGCAAGTGCTGTTGGAGCCACCTTCAAAACACGTCCCCACTGTGACCACTGCTGCCCACTCTACCACCATCACCCTGGCCACCTCTCACCTGGATATCTCGGTGCCCCTCTTCGTCTCTCCACCTGCCCCATCTCTTGCTTGTTTACAGCTGTTCTCCACAGCAGCCAGAGAGATCCTTTTAAAGCCTAGGTCAGATCAGATCAATCTTTAGCTCAAAACCCTCCATGGCTCCCACCTCACTCAAGGTAAAAGCAAAGACCTCACTATGACCTACAAGGCCTTTAGGATCCATGCCTCCCGAACTCCCATTAGCTCCCTGACCTCACTTCCTACCACCCACCTACCTACTCAGCTCCCTGATGTTCCTCAGAACACCACCAAGCACATTCCTGCCTCAGGACCTTTGCACTTGCCGTTCCCTCTGCCTGGCATATTTCCTCAGATATCTGCAGGGCTCCTCTGCTCAAATGTCATCTCAAAAACAACCACAGCAAATATGACCTACTTTGGAAAGGCCTTCCCTAACTACCCCATCTAAAATAGCCCCAGGCCACTCTTCACGCCCTTCCCTGCGGTGTTCCTTCAAAACAGTGCTCATTTCTTTGGTTACTGTCTGCCCTCCGCTAGAAGGAACCTCCGCAGAGGCAGTACTATTTGTTACGTTCACTGCCTGGGGCACTGCCTGGCTCACAGTGGGTGCTCGGTGAACATCTACTGAGTGGATAATTAGATGAAAGATTCCACTGTCTGGGCGTGTGTGTGTGTGTGTGTGTGTGTGTGTGTGTGTGGCTTCCCCTCCAGACTGTCCCTTACTGTCTCTAGGCCCCAGCTTGCAGATAGTGCGGGGCACACGGTGAGTGCCCAGGCAGTGTTTACTATACAGATGAACACACAAAGACGGGAAGGAACTCAAGGCAGGGCATGAAAGTCCACTGCACGGGGGTCAGGAAACTGGAACTCCTGAATCCCTGCCACTCACCATCATTGAGGCCTTGGGCAAGTCACTTCACCTCTTTGAACCTTGGTTTTATCATCCATAAAATGGGCACAATGATACCTGTGCTGCCGGCATCACGGGGCTGCTGTGAGGATTGAATGACAAATGCAGGTCAGAAAGTCACAAAGACAGCCCTGCTCAAGTGCAGCTCCACCCGAAGGGTCTGCCCAGTCCCTGCCCCGGCCCCGCACCCCCTCGCCCCTGTCCCGGCCTCTGCCAGACCAATCACTCCTTTCTCTGAGCCCCCCAGGAGCACTTCCCAGACGGCAGGGGGCCCTGCTGATGTTTTCATGCAAAGTGTGTTTACACAACTGCCCCCTAGGACCATGCCCCCTCGAGATGGGGCCATGCCTTGCCGTCTTTGTGCCCACCCAGTGGACACCGCCTGGCCACTAGGAGTGCTCCTTGAACATCTGCTGTCATTCACTGAAAGCTATCCTCGCACTAATGTGGCGTGAACAACTGCAGGCGATTTCAGACCTGGACCGAGGGCTGGGGTGAGGCCACCCAGCAAGGGACTATTTGGGTTCCAGGGCAAGAGGGCCCAGTGAGGCCTCCAGTGCCCCACCTGGGAGGAAGGGAGGGACCGGCCGAGTTCACTGTGGGACAAGGCCTGGACAGCTTCCTCTCAGGCACCGGCCACGTCTCCCGGGCTGCGGGTGGAGGCCTGGCTACCCACCTGCATTCCTCGCTCCACGTCCCCATGATCTCATCCCGGCCCCGCAGCCGCCCACAGGGCAGGAGGCTTCGCCCCACTCTGCGGATGAGGCAGTGCTGCCCTGCCTGGATGGTCATCTGGCCTGGGCTTGGGCAGGCACTCTGGTGGTCCCAGGCTCCAACAGAGCAGGTGGAATGTGGCCACGGAGGCCACCCCACACTGTCCACTCAGGCTGACTAAGCCCCATTGATCCTGTCCGTACACTTCAACTCTGATGGACGGACCCTCCCACAGGCTGCACGGGGGAGGGGGTGGTGTCCTAGGGTTTGCCAGGCCCAGCTGTCTCCGTCTGCACTCTCGGGGACCCAGACAGGGCTAGCTGACAAACAGGCCCTGCCCGGGAGGGGCGTGGGACTAAGCGAAACTCCTTTTAGGAAGGAAATCTTCTCGGAGCCAGAGCTGAGCTTGAGAAACCAGCGTCTTGCCAAGGCCTGGGGGGTGGGGGAGCCCAGGTGAGCCTACTCAGTCCTCAGGAATGGGTGGGGTCTCGAGGGGAGGCGGGACTTCCTCGCCCCAGCCCAGGGTCCTGTTCAATCCTTATTGAGGAGTTTCCTGGCGACAGGCAGTGACCTGTCGGCCGCCTGTGTGGGAAGCCGCTTGGCGTGGCCCTCACCGTCTCATTAGTGGTGATTCACCCAGGGCTCACCTGGCTGTCAGGGACCTGTCCCACTGCCCGCCGGAACCAGCTTGCCCGGTACCCTTGTTCCTCCAGAGCTCTGTCCTCCGTGGTGCCCAGGCCAGAGCCTGCCAGGCACACAGTCTGAACTCAGAATTCATTCATTCAACCAACAAGTAATTATTGAGCATCTACTGTATGCCTGGCCCTGTGCTAGATGCTGGGGACACAGCGTGAACCAGACAGACCCAAATCCCTGCCCTCCTGGCACTCACATTCTTGTGGGAAAGTCAGACAGTAAACAAATAAATAAGTGAATCATGTAAGCTCTTGAAGATGTTAGTCCTGTGGAGACAAATAAAGCCGGGAACAGTGTGAGATGAGGGTCATGATTGTATTTTATTTTATTTTATTTATTTATTTTTTGAGACAGGTTCTAGTTCTGTCACCCAGGCTAGAATGCCGTGGTGTCATCACAGCTCACCGCAGCCACGAACTCCTGGACTCAAGCGATCCTCTCGCCTCAGCCTCCTGAGTAGCTGGGACTACAGACATGGGCCACTGTGCCTGGTCCATGATTTTAAATAGGGTCTTTAGCGTGGGCCTCTCTAAGAAGGTGATATTTGAGCAAAATCTGAAAAGATGAAGAAGGGAGTTGGGCAGATAAGGGAGGAAAAACAGGTGTACCAGGGAACAGCAAGTGCAAAGGACCTGGGGTTTAAGGAACAGCAAGTAGACCCATGTATCTGAAGCAAGTTGGCAAAGGGAGGGGTAGTAGAAGACAGGGTCAGACAGGCAGGGGGTGGTCACAGCTGTGTGGGGTCTTACAGGCCTTTGTGCAAACTTTGGCTTTTACTCAGTTGAATTCTTTCAAAATGCTCAGAAATCCCCCAGTTGAACCCGAGACCAGCCTGCCAGGTTGCTTCTGCCCAGCTGAGAGCTTAGAAAACTAAATCAAGGGTCAGGGGTCTTTTACTGGGAGGTGGCCCTCCAGCAGGGGCTGAAGGATGAGTTGGCTGAGGGAGCTGCCCGTGGAAGATGTGTGAAGAGGAAGAAACCTGTTCAGGAAGCAGGTCCCTGCTGTAGGGGGGGTTGTGGAAAGAGGAGGAGAAGGGAGCTGAGGCTAAAGAAAAAGTGTGGGGCCCACAGAGAGGCGCCTTGCCAGCCCACCCAGCCTGTTCCCCCAGGATCATCTGGGACCATGTCCCCTCTGATACTCAGTGCTCCAACCTCTCCCTTTACTCTGGGCCTTGGCATATGCTGTTCCTTCTGCCTGCACATCCTAGCCACGCTCTGCCTGTTGAATTCCCTAACAGCCTGGAGGTCCTGGCTTAGACAGCACATCCTCCACAAAGTGGTCCCCGAGTCCCCAGCGCAGGCGCTCCTCCCCGGTGCCTCCATGGGTGCAGCACAGCCCTCGTTGAAGCATTTGTCACATTGTGCTGTAACTGCCCACTGAGGGACCTTGCTGCTTCCCCACGAGACCATGGCCTCCATGAAGGCTGGGACCACGCTGGGGTTTGCCCACCTGGGTGTCCTCCGAGCCCAGCACAGAGCCTGCCATGGAGCAGGTGCTAAGACAGACGCTCACTAGGGTTGGACCCCTCACAGGTTTCCAAGCAGAGCGACAAGATCAGACTCATGTTCTAGGAAGATGACTCTGATTCCAGTGCACACGTTGGGGGTGAGGGACATTGGAGGAGGGTGACAGCTCAGAGGCTACTGCAACCATCCAAACAGGGGCAAGACAGCGCTGAAGAAGGATGGAACCAGGGTGCCAGCTGCTGGGAAGAGAGGAGGAGTAAGATGTAGGAGCAGTTTTGGGAAGGGACAACAGGATCTGGTGACCACTGGCCCTGGGTGTGGTGAGGAAAAGGGGTACAGGGTGGAGCCCAGCATTCCCTATTTTATTCTGTGTCCTTATGTCTTGCCTGTGGACAGATATCACTTCTTTGGCCACAATAGAGCACAGTGGTTACCTGCAGGCTGTGGAGCCGACTCTGGGTTCAAATCCCGCCTCCACTACACACTCACTGTGTGACACTGGGGCAGGTTTACTCAACCTCTCTGTTCCTCAGTTTACCCATCTGTGAGGCAAGGATGATAACAGAAGTAGTTACAGCACTTCATTGATTCTAAGACGGTTAAAATTCATTTCCATTTTAACATTTCTGAAATGAGGGCGAGTCTTAAAGTCAACAGTGCGTTGTGGGTTAATCAGCCGCACGGTGGTGTGGAACATAAATAACGCTCTAAGGATAGATGGAACCTTAGAGTGATGGAACACAAAAATACACGGAGAGACCAGTACCTGGCGTGTCACAAGGGCTGAATAAATGCCAGCTATTGCTATTATTGTCATTATTTGTTTTCCGGCGAATTATGTTATGCAGGGTAACAAATGTCTTATCTGAATAAGAGACAAATATAATTTGGACCTAAAAGAGAAAAGGAACTAATTCATAAATAGATATAAAGGTTAAAAAATTTTTAGTAATTTCCCCCAAAAAACACCAAAGCCTAATGTGTCCTCTGAAAGATCCCTCAGAATTCTGCCAAGGTTCCAAAGAAAACTTCAGAAATTCCTCCTTTACAATGGGGACAGAACCTCTGGCTCCCTGACCAGCAGGGGGAACCAGGGCATGTCCCCAGATGACTTTGGGGGTGTTCCCTGTGTCCTTGCAAATATCCCTGAGTCACCATTACTCACTGCCCACAATCAGGGCTCTGCTACCTTCCAACCGGGAGACCAACACCCGGGGATCAAGGGCCATCCTCAGACAAAAGTGTGATTATAGAGTGTTCCGCACGGGCTGTAAAACGTCCCCAGCTCCAGAGAGCAGGGTGACCCTCGCCAGTGTCTTATTTTTGGCCTCCCGGGTTGTGTTCCTGCCTACTGACTCGGCAAATCCTGGGCGACTCGCCTTGTTTTCTCTCCTCACTTAAATACATGTCTGGAAAAAGCCTCCGCCCCCACAGACCCCGCCGAGTGTGGAAAGGGCGGCTGGCGCCCCGGCCTCCCTCTGGCCGCGGAGGAGCCTGGCCCGGGCAGGCGCTCGAGACTGTCTGCCGGGGGCCGCGACACCCCCGGGCTGGTCCGGGTTCCCTCCGGGTTCAGCCAGGACCCCAGCCCAGCCTCTCTCTCTCCTGCTCCGTCTGCACTGACAAGGGACCGCCTCAGCCACCCCCACCCTGTCAGGCTCTCACACCAGTGTCCCGAGACAGGAGCAGGCTTACTCCTGGGGTCGGGGGCCACACATGGGCACCGAGCACAGGCACACGCCCGCAGTGTGCGAACTCCAAGAGGGTGGGTGAAAGATCTCTGGTGCCCCCCAGCCAACATGCCTGCCCCTGCAGGCTCCCAGCCAGATGGGAGGCAGGATGTGTGTGCTCAGGACACTCTTCCAGGGAAAACGAGTGGTCAGCGGTGAGTCTCTTGGGAGGCTCTTTGGACATGACAACTGCCCTCTCTACTGGCCCCCAGATGTCAGCTCCAAGGACCCCCCCTGCTGCCCTCAGTCTGACAACATCTTCATTCCACAGTGCTAAGCCCCCGGCAGCTCCGTCCACCCACCAGTTCTACTGTGCCCCTTCTCGGGGCTGGGGTGTCTGAAAGCCCCAGGACACCCCGTCTCTGCCTCAGAGAAGCTCCCATTTGCACTGGGAAGATGAACTGACGAAGGCTAATGCAGGACTTCTCCAAGCCCAAGAGCCACAGGAGTCCAGAAAAACAGGGGGCGTCAAGAGGGAGCTGGAAGCAATGCCCCCTCCGCCAGCTCCTCTGTGCTTTCATCTGAACCATCTTTATTTCAGGCAAAGGTGCCTTGCAAAGACAGCCTCAAGCCTCTGCCTCCATGGAGACCAGGGCTCCCCAGCCTTCCCCACTCAGCATCAGCACTGAAATGAGCTGTGTCCTCGTCTGTCTTGTCCATCAGCATGACTTCCTGAAGGCAGAGTTGTGTCTGCTTCATCCCCGGCTGGCTGCCGCCAGCACAGTGCTGGACACAGTAGGCATATCATGAACACTTGCTGGCTGGCTGTGTGACAGCTCACTGGGGCCTCACATCACGCTGGGGAGATGGGTGCTATCACCCCCATTGTTAAGATGAACAGACTGAAGCCCAGGGGCTTAACAGCCTTGTCTGTGGTCCCACAGTTAGCAAGTAGCAGATCTGGGCTTTCACCAAAGGTCTGTCTCACCCCAGAGCCTTCACTCCTGAACACTGCACCACACTGCACACCTCGAGGATGCTGGCACACAGGGGTGCTTAATGAACAAGAGCTGTTGTGGTAAACAATGCTGATCTCACAGCGGCTCATGGAGGTTGCATCTTTGTTCCATTTTATTTTCTTCCTTTTTTTTTGAGACAGAGTCTAGCTCTGTTGCCCCAGGCTAGAGTGCCGTGGCATCAGCCTAGCTCACAGCAACCTCAAACTCCTGGGCTCAAGCGATCCTCCTGCCTCAGCCTCCCAAGTAGCTGGGACTACAGGCATGTACCACCATGCCCGGCTATTTTTTTCATATATATTTTTAGTTGTCCAGATAATTTCTTTCTATTTTTAGTAGAGATGGGGTCTCGCTCTTGCTCAGGCTGGTCTCGAACTCCTGACCTTGATCCATCCTCCCGCCTCGGCCTCCCAGAGTGCTAGGATTACAGACATGAGCCACCGCACCTCATTTGTTCCATTTTAAAGATAAAGAAATTGAGGCTAAGAAAGGTTTGATAACTTGTCCAAGACCACACAGTAAGTGGTGGATCCATGTTGGGTTTGAACCCGAGTCTCATCTGATTTTACAAGCCATGCTCTAACCACTGCACACACTACCCATTTTCAGGAAGCACCTTTGGCCCTGCTCAACTGCACCTCTAATGGACGACTGATGCTCTTTTTCCAGAGGGCCCCATATCTGAAATTTTCTCTTGCTCATGTTTCTCCTGGGCAGCACCTGAGCTTTCAATCTACCTTTCTTTCCACCCAGAAGCAAAGTACAGGGTCCTCCTCCTGCTGTGTAGCCAGCCCCAGTGCATGGTGCCGATTTACTTTGGCCATCGATTGTGACTCATGGCACCTCCCCCAAAGCTCGGTCAACATAGATAAACAGCGCTGGCTTTGAACTTCTCAACAACAATTTCTTCACCAAATGTAACCTTGGGAGAGATGTCAGGAGAAAGATAACAGTGGTGAGAGGCCACTGAGGATGACGGGGGCTGCACATGGCAATCTTGCCCACCCTAGAGGGCACCTCATTTCCTTGGTGCATCTGCTGGGCTGAAGCAAATATAGCAGCAGCCTTGGCCGATCTTTGCAGCTCCTTTGTGCACCTCTCCAGCCGCGGGCCACGGGAGGACAGCTCTCTGCAGGTCACAGGCACTGCCATTCCTGCCCAGCTTGGCTTGGCTCACCAAGGATCACGGAGAAAGTGTACTCCTTTGACTAAATGCTGGGTCAATCCTGTGATCACACTCATTAGAAGCATTCCTAGGTGAGAGGAAATTATAATAGTTTTGCAAAAAGGGACTTTGTTCACCTCACATCCATTAGAGTGGCTACTATCCAAAAAACAGAAAAGGGCTCGGCGCAGAGGCTCATGCTTGTAAGCCCAGCACTTTGGGAGGCCCAGGCAGAAGGATCACCTGAGGCCAGGAGTTCGAGGCTGTGGTGAACTATGATCACACCACTGCACTCCAGACTCGGGCAGAGCGAGACTCTGTGTCAAAAAAACAAAACAAATCCCCCCAGAAAATAACAAGTTTTGGTGGGGATGTGGAGAAATTAGAACCCTTGTACACTGTTGGGAGAATTGTAAAATGGTGCAACCACTATGGAAAACAGTATGGTGGTTCCTCAAAAAATTAAAAGGAGAGCTACCATATGACCCAGCAATTCCACTTCTGGGTATTTATCCAAAACAATTGGAATGAGGATCTCGAAAAGATATTTTCACTCCCCTGTTCATTACGGCAATGTTCACAGTAGCTAAGATATGGAAGCAACTTAAATGCCCATCAATGGATGAATGCATAAGCAATGTGGTCTATATTAACACATACACTGGAATATTATTCAGCCTTAAAAAGGAAGGAAATCTTGTAATACGCTACGGCATGGATGAACCTTGAAGACATTATGCTAAGTGAAATAAGCCGGTCACATACCCATACACAAAAACAAATACCATATGATTCCATTTATGTGATATCCCTAGAGTAGTCAAACTCATAGAAACAGAAAGTGGAACGGTGGCTGCCAATGACAGGCGGGAGGAGGAAATGGGAGTTGTTTAATGGGTATAAGGTTTCAGTTTTGAAATGAAAAAGTGTTGGATATTGGCTGCACAACAAGGTGAATATATTTAACACTGAACTGTACACTTAAAAATGGTTAAGATGATAAATTTTACGTGTTTTTTTCCCACAATTAAAACTAAATTTTTAAAAAGTGAGGGGCTTGTTGATTTCCTCACTTTGGAGGTATTTATAATATTGACTGAGCCAGGCACTTCACATACGTTATTTTCTTTAATTCTCACCACAACTTACTATGGTTGGCATCATTATTTCTTTTTCACAGCTGAGGAAACTAGGCCTAATGAGAGAAATTGATTTACCCATAGTCCCATGGGGTTTAGCAAAGGGAAGAGTCCCAATTTATACTCAGGTTTGTCTACCCCCAAACTGGGGGCTCTTCCCCCACTGCCCGCCCTGGCTGAGTGCCTCCTGATTCGATCTCCCCATTGTTCACAGAAAGAAAATGGACTTCTGCCCAGGCGCAGTGGCTCACACCTGTACTCGCAACCTTCTGGGAGGCCGAGGCGGGAGGATCGCTTGAGCTCAGGAGTTTGAGACCAGCCTGAGCAAGAGCGAGAACCCATCTCTACTAAAAATAGAAAAAAAATTAGTCAGGCGTGGGTGGCACATGCCTGTAGTTCCAGCTAGTTGGGAGGCTGAGGCAGGAGGATCACTTGAGCCCAGGAGTTTGAGGTTGCTGTAACTCCAGCAACACTGCACTCTAGCCTGCGTGACAGAGAGAGACTCTGTCTCAAAAAACAGAAAAAAAGAAAATGGATTTTCAACATGAGTACTCCATTTCCCCAAATGGAGCATAAGTTCCTTGGCGACCAGCCACAGGCCTGGTATATTTCTGGACTTGCTAGGGGAATTAAGCACAATGCAGGGCTCATGTAGTTAGTGGGTTAAAACGCTTGAAACCTAGTTGATTTCAACAAAAAACAAAAAAACCTTCTCAAAGCACCAGATTGGGTTTTCCCAGAAAATACCATTTAAGCACTTTCAGCTCACAAAGCATTTTCACATACGTTAGCCTATCTGCTCCTGACCGGAGTCCCTGGATAAAAGAAATTATTATCATGTCCATTTCACAGATGAGCAGAGTGCAGCTCAGAGGAATGTGTGCAAGGTCAGGTGGCTGGGATTACAATTCCCGTAGGCGCGACTCAACAGGTGTCTTAGAACACTGAAGTCTATGTTGCCTTTGCAGGCGGCCTCGTAAAGTCAGGGCCGGGCACCCTATTTCGCTCATGGTTCTGTGTTGATCTTGAGCTATGCTCACCTGCTGGCGAGAAGGCCTTGATCCCCACGGCCAAATGAACTCCGGACAGTCCTGAAGGCCGGAGGCGCCTTGCTTGAGATTCAGTTGCAGCACTAAGCCCTGAGCCAAGTCCCCTGTGCCAGTGAGTGTCATGCTGGGGCACTTCCAGGCCCAGGAAAGGGCTGGTCAGAAGGGTCAGGCTGGAGTCCAGCTAAGCAGAAAGGCCTGGCCGCCGACACCACGCAGGGAGGCCCAGATTGGGCCAGGCTTGGAGACAGGGCCATGCTGTCTACAGGAGCCGATCAGGTCTGCTGTTCAGGGGGTCAGAGATTTGGCCAGAGGGGTGGGAGTGGGCAGGGTGGGGGACCAAGGCCGCTTGCTCTCTGACCTGTTACCCACCTCGGCCAGGTGTAGGCAGCTGTGAGCAGGAGGATTCTGGCCTAGGGTGAAGGTGGTCGGCCGCCTGCCGATGGGGGCAGCCCGATGGCCCCCCAGGGACCAACCACATCTGTTTGGTCCCTTCATTACGGCATTTTTACCCCGATTACAACAGTATCTTGTGTTCACAGTAGAAAAAATTAGACCACCAAAAACCCCACATATGCACAAAATAAAAATTGCCTGTAGTGCTGTCTTTTTTTTTTTTTAACTGTATAAAGTACAAAGGTTAAAAAGCCAATGCCCTTGTCTCCTCCCGCCCATCTCTTCCCTCCCCCATACACACAGAGGTCACTGTGGTGGCAGTTTGACAGTAGCAACAGTTAATATTCCTTCTCTCTTCTCTGCCCCTTGGAGGGAACTATGCAGTGATTCTCCCAAGAAGGGAAACAAAAACTTGGTAACTGCACTGATTGACATAAATGACATAAATGTCCATTTCACTCCAATTCCTTTTAAACATGTTGGTGGCAGGGTGCTCTGTCTGGGAAGTGTCCTGGCTCTGTCCACTCTGGGCACTTCCGCCTTCCCCACCTTGGGCCACCCTTACAACCTCCCTCCAGCAAGACCAGAGGACAAGGCCTCTGGGGTTTGATTTCGAGGCAAGCGGCAGACTTTGCCGCCCTTCAGACTCGTCCTATCAGATCACCGGTACCTGAAATTCCATCACTAGAACATCACACCTTCAACAGAAAACTTCATTTTCCCAGAAAATACAACTCCCTCTCGAGACCTGTGAATTCTTTAAGGGTGTGGAATAGTAAAAAGTGAGTTAATTTTCTTTCCTGAGGACACAGCTTGGATTTTTTTTAAAAAATGATATTTATGGGTGTGTTTCTTTCCTGGTTATAAAAGTTAAAACATTTTTTTTTGGTAGAAGATGTAGAAAGAAGAGAATGTTAGAAATAACAAAATAAAAACAGCATTTGCTCATAAAATATCAACCAGAGTTAATCACTACTATCATATTGATATAAAAATTTTCTAGGCCAGGCGCGGTGGCTTACGCCTGTAATCCTAGCACTCTGGGAGGCCGAGGCGGGAGGATCACTCGAGCTCAGGAGTTCGAGACCAGCCTGAGCAAGAGTGAGACCCCCATCTCTACTAAAAATAGAAAGAAATAAGCTGGACAACTAAAAAAATATATAGAAAAAATTAGCCGGGCATGGTGGCGCATGCCTGTAGTCCCAGCTACTCAGGAGGCTGAGGCAGGAGGATTGCTCGAGCCCAGAAGTTTGAGGTTGCTGTGAGCTTGACGCCACGGCACTCCAGCCCGGGCAACGGAGCAAGACTCTGTCTCAAAAAAAAAAAAAAAGAAATAAAAATTTCTAGTTTTTTCTATGAAAATTGTATACTGTATTATAGATATATGTGCATGAACACATTCTTACATACATATACAAATAATGCCAAAGTGCCACTTTCCTTTACTACTATACCATGTCATTAAATGTTCTTTGATCACATAATTTTAATGCACACGTGCACAGTCGTAGGGATATGCCCAACACGGGTAACCACGCCCATCGCTGCTGGCCATCCGCGTGGTTCCCATCTCTGTCTGCTGGGCCAGTGCTGCAGTGAGCATCATCTACAGAGATGCTGAGAGCAGGTTTTAATCATGGGATCAGGGAGCACACGCAGCAACGCCAGCGTCTTGGGCAGGGGGACAGTGAGAAGAGAGTGTCATCCACCAGGGGAACCCGCAGAACGTGGGGACGGAGGGCACCCTAACCTTCCAGGATTGCGCAGCGTGGCCTGCCCCGGCCCTCCCGGAAAAGGCCTGTGAGCTGCGACAGGCAGGTGCTGTTTGCTGGGCAGTTAACTGCACCAGTGCCGCCTTCCCTCTATAAAAATAGCTCACATTCCTCGGTGGATGAACAGCCCGCCCTGCCCTCTCTGAGGGCGAGCTGCGCCCACAGCCCCCAGAGGCGCTCCCTTGCGCTGCGGGGGCCTCGGAGCCCGCACGCGCCCCGGCCACAACCGGGGCCGGGCTGAGGTTTGACCTGGCACAAAGGTGACCATTTACAGGCTGGACATGCGGGAGGGGCAGCCTGGCGTTAAGACTGCCCGGGGGCGACCTGCTGTACAGGACAGCGACTTACCCAGCCGGCCAGACTCTCTCAGCAGGGTGTTTGAAAACCAGAGAACCATCAAGTGGGCTGGAGGTGAGGGTTACCTAAGGGGAAGGTCATGGCAGGAGTCATGAGGTAGAAGCCAGGAGGTAGCAGAAGACATTATAGGTAGAGAGTCCAAAAACGGCCTTGGCCTGAGCTTCCAAGAACTCCAGGAAGAGGTTCCCACCCTCCAGCGGGGCTGCTCTGTCTGCCGAGGCCCCTCCCCGGCTCCCTACCTTCCCTGCTCAGCTTCACAACAGAGACTCGTCACTGGAGGTCACCAGCGTGGGTCTTGCTCACTGCAGCCCCCAAGGACCCTCACTGCGCATGTGTGCATAGCACTTTACAGTTTACACCGTGTTTCCTAGGCGTTCTCCCACCTCCCTGGAAGGGAGAATACCTCATCCCCACGTCACAGATGAGGAAACTGGTGATCAGAGAGGAGACACGTCCCCTGGCAGATTAGGGAGCAGAAGCTCAGCGCCGGCTTTGCGGACCTCACACCCAGGCTGTTTCCATCACACCGAGCGGCTTCCCCTCCCCTCCTGAGAGATGTCCGCGCTGTGCTGTGGTACCACTGTCACTAGCCTTCTCTGTTTGAAGGTGAACTGGCCTCAGTTTGCCTCATGTGTTTCAACTTGTCTACTCAACCCAACTCATGGGGGCCGGGTTCATAGCTTCTCTTGTCTATAGTGCCCAGCACCTGTGAGCATATAGTAGGTGCTCAATATGTGCTGATGGTGTCAAATGAAGTTTTGCAAAATGCAGAGGTCCGCATCCCACCTCAGAGTATAGACTAGGACTCTCTGCAGATTTGAAAAGCTCCCCTGGCAGTCTGACCACAGTCCAGTTTGAAAATCACACATATAAAGGATCTTATCCAGCCCTCTCCACTCTCGAGATCATAACCATGAACCCAGGAATAAGCAAAGTTATGTAAAAGAGCAACCAAACTGAATCTCATAAGTTCCAGGCACAAAAGCTGAAGCATTCGCATTCTTAACTTAGAGGAACCCTCTCGCCTCCCTATGCACCTATATACCCTTACTTTACACCTAATTCTAAGTGTAAATGGTCACTTGGTTTCTCAGCCCACAGTTCATTGGGAGCATGCATAGGAATGGCTGTGAGAAACTACAGGCTGATGGTCTGACAATTAAGGTCTTGGAATAGTTACAGCCATCAGTAATCATAATTAGTGACCTTGAGTTATGAAAAAAAGGTTAAATTATGTATAGTAGAAAGATGTACAGTCCATTTAGAAAGAGCTTCTAAAGAAAATCACTTTGGGCCTGGGTACGGTGGCTCATGCCCGTAATCCTGGCACTGTGGGAGGCCAAGGCAGGAGGATTGTTTGAGGCCAGGAGTTAGAGACCAGCCTGGGCAACATAGTGAAACCCCATTTCTACAAATTTTTTTTAAAAAATTAGCCACTAGGACATTGCTATGAACTGATTAAAAAAAATTAACTGCCTGTAGTCCCACCTACTCAGGAGGCTGAGGCAGGAAGATTACCTGAGCCCAGGAGTTCAAGGTTTCAGTGAGCTGTAATCACACCACTGTACTTTAACCTGGGTGACAGAGCAAAACTCTGTCTCAAAAAAAAAAAAAAAAAAATTGATTTGAGTACTTAAAGGGGAAGGTTCCAATTACCTTGAAAATTTACTATGTGCTAAATAGAAGCCCAGGCTTCCCCTCAGTGATCTGGCCTTGCCAATCGTGCCTGCAATGATTGCCTCGTCACACCGCACTGACAGGGTCCATCTCTCCGGCTTGTGTGCTGTGTAGTGGTTAACAGCATGGATTCTGGAGCCAGGCTTGCTGAGTTCAAATCCTGTCTCTACCACCACTGAGCTGTGTGACCTTGGACAAGTTACTTAACTTCCCTGTGCCTGTTCCCTTACCTGGCAAATGAGGACAATAACAGCACACACCTTGGGGTCAGGTACACGTGAGCGATGACAGCAGGGATTGAGTCTCTTGTGCTACTCTGTGTCCCCACCTCTTCCCTGGACGTTACTCCTCAAAGTGGGGCCCAGCAGTACCTGGGAGCTTGTCAGGAATGCAAATATCAGACCCAGAGCTATTAAATTAGAACCAGGATCTTAAGATTTTATGTGCACATTAGAGTGTGAGAAGCCCTGGATAAATATTGTCAAATGAATGAAATTAGGCGTTTGTATATACAAAAGTCCCAGGAGCTTCAACAGGACGGAGAACAGGGGCACTTGATACAAGGAGAGAGAAAGTGGGGGAGGCTGGAGCCTCAGAGGGACTTGGCTTGGCCGCTTTCTCAGCTGTGTCACCTTGGGATTCCTATCCTCATCTGTGAAATGGGTGGCGGATGCCCACCCTGCAGGGCTGTGAGGTGCGTGCACAGGGCGGGCCCAGGCTGTCACTAGGCAGGCTCACAGCCCCTCACCCGAAGCCCTGGGGCCGGAGCTTTGCCAGAGGCACACAATGCACGTGCTGACACGACATAATACCCCAGCAGGGTCTGGGCAATACCTTTAATTAAACACTGCAAATTTCTGCAGCAAAATGTATGAGCCATAAGATGTATAATAAAGATTTGAAATAACCTTACGCCAGCTCAGGTCAAGCTTGTGGCCAAATGAATTTAGCAAAATTAACGGGGGAAAAAGTCTGCTTTTTAGAGCTTTTGGATTTCAGAATTGCAGCTAAGAGAGTGTGAATTTGGATGACAGAAGAGGAGGGTGGCCCTTGGTGGGACGGTGGAGAGACCCTGCCCAGCTTGGAGCAGGGCTGCAGCAGGAGGGGGAGAAAGCAAGCCGGCAGAGGCCTGTGAGACAGGAGGGACCCTGACACACGGGGCGGGCAGTAGGAAGTCGCCAAGGTTAGGGTCTGAGCAGGAGCGTGACCTAATCAAAGACAGAGAGCAACAGATTTGTCAGGCTTGCAAACAAACAGGAAGAGGGCATCCTGTAGTTACCCCTGCCCCCTGCCCCTACTTGAATTTCTCAGCCTGGGAGGAAGAATGGTCACACCACCCCCACCAAAAACACACAGGGAAAGGTTTTAGCCTTCTATCAGACTGTCAGGGACAACCCAGAGTCTTATCTAAGACACAGGCACATGTAAAATTACAATAATATCAACAGAAGTAAACATAAGAGTTCTGTGGCCAGATGTCCTGAACATCTTGTCTCTAATTATTATTATTGTTATTTTTTGGTTTCTAATTCTTATAGCAGCCCTGTGAGTATGAATTTTGCTCTGTTTTACAGAGGAAGACACTGGGGCTCAGGTCGCCTATGAAAGGCCAGGGTCACATAGTTGATTCACCTAATGCCAGTGCCTGAGCGCCCTCCCTCAAACCACACTCACAGGATGACAGAGGCCAAGGCAAGAAAGGGACAAGTCAAAGGGCTGAGATCTGGAAGAGAAAGCATGTCCCGCAGCCTCAGAAGCCCCTGGTTCACACCTCAGCTCTCCCTCAAGCTTTCTGTGTCCTTATGCTTTGGATATATCGCTTATAAACGCCAGAGACTTGGGATTTGTCCTTTATCCATACTGACAACCTTTATCTTTTAATGGGAGCATTTAGTCCGTTTATATTTAATGTAATTACAAATATATATGGGGTTACATCTGCTCTGTGCTTTCCATTGGTTCCATCTGTACTGTGTTCCTTTTTTTCTCTTTTTCTCCCTTTTGTGGATTTATTATTTTTTGGGCGGAGGGGGTTGCTATTGAATTTTTCCCTGTGTTAGTTGGGAGGTTATGTGCCTTTCTCTGGTAACTTTCCCTCAACCTAATATTTTGAGGATTAAGTGAGTATGTTTGTGTGTGTGTGTGTGTGTGTGTGTGCACATATAAACACTTTATATACCTACAAAGTGTTTTGTACCACTAGTCCCATAGCTTTGGATGATCTTAAAAAAACACAAGAGCTTTGGTGTTAGGCAGGCCTGGGTTGGAACCCTGGCTCTAGCACATTCTGTCCGTGTGTTCTTATCTAGATGCTTTCCCCTAAGCCTCAGTTTCCCTGTCTGTAAAACATGGACAATGGACCCCACCACACAGCTTACTGTGACCCTTCAGTGAGCTAAGAGATGCTAAGTGCCCTGCCCTGGGGCACAGACAAGGGGCTCAATGCATGTTTGCCCCCTTCCCCACTCCACACTTTGCCTCTCTGTGTGCAGGAAGAATTGGCCCTGGGTGGAGGCTGCCCGGGAGCCTGCTGCCATAGCTTGGCTTGACCTTAGGAAACCTTCCCAGAAGGAATCTCTCTGGGACGAGATGTTCCCAGGGTACAACTGGTCTGTAGCACCATCCGTGGACAGCACAGCCTCCGTCTGGGAAGTGGGAAGTTGTTGGGAAATTCTGCTGAAATCGGGGAGAGGGTGGGTGGTAATGATGGGTGTCCCAGGGGAGCCCAGAGAAGTGGGAAGGATTGCCCAACAGTGTGTGTGTCTCCAGCCCTGCCCGGGAAGAGGGGTCTGACCGGAGAGTGGCGGCCTCCCCTTGTGGGAGGCAGGTGTGTCCTCTTGGAGAGCAGAGCAGTGACTCACCAGACTGCCACAGCTTGTTATAAATATCCCCCGAGACACCTAACTCCCTCAGCCCTGATTCTATATTAGCACAAGCTGTGCTCCGTAATTCCATAATTAATTAGGTTTCCTAGGTACCTCAAGACTGAAAGAGGGTGTCCCAACTTGTGGACATAAATATTACAAACTACACAGCAGTTCCCCCCTCCGAATGTGAATCAAAACATCAGCATGTGCACTCTATGTGCTCCCGCTCTCTCTCTCACCTATTTACTTACTTACAAATCAACATTGGGTGAATTTTGCAAGGTGAGGGCCAGCCAAATGTCTCCTACTTGAGTAATTCTGAAATGTCAGAAATGGAACCAGTAATCCAAACCAACCTCACTCCCATTTACTTAACCCTTTTGGGGAAACTGAGGCCCCAAGAGGGGCTGAGCATCCAGATCTCAGAAAGAGACCAGGAGTGACTGGACGGGACTCGGGGCTCCTGCCCTCCCCTTGCTTCAACCTCCAGAGCCCCAGTTTTCTATCTGTGAGCAGGGGTGACAGTGCCTGCCCTGCAGGAAGACTGGAGCTCCAAGTGAAGGTGGGTGAAGGTGCTGGTACTCTGGGCGCCCAGCCCACAGAGGGCTGCAGACGTATGAGGTCCTCATGGCTCGCCCCTCCTCCTTTTTTTCTCTTCCCTGACTGAGACTTTTCTCTGTGTCCTCCCATTATGCCTGGCAGTGGGTGGGCACAGAAGTCTGGATAAGATGACAAGAAATTGGATTTCATCAGAAGCAACTCTAGGCTTCAATAATAACCATAGATACCATATATTGAGCACCTACTATGTGCTACTCACTGTCCCTCATATGTTATCTCATTTAATCTTTTAAACCTTCCTTGTCCAATATGGTAGCCACTAGTCATATGTGACTATCGAGCACTTGAAAAGTGGCTAGGACAACTGAGAAACTAAATTGTTTATTTAATTTTATTTTAAATTTAAAAACTGACACTCAGTTGAGTTATTAGAAAACTTTTTTTTTTTTATTCAGTCCCCGTAGGGACCGTCAAAAATTGCCACTGCCGACTATATTGCAAGTCATCATGGCGGGATATTGGGAAAAGTTTTCTTTCTTTTTTTTTTTTTTTGAGACAGAGTCTTACTCTGTTGCCCGGGCTAGAGTGAGTGCCATGGCGTCAGCCTAGCTCACAGCAACCTCAAACTCCTGGGCTTAAGCGATCCTACTGCCTCAGCCTCCCGAGTAGCTGGGACTACAGGCATGTGCCACCATGCCCAGCTAATTTTTTTCTATATATATTTTTAGTTGTCCAGATAATTTCTTTCTATTTTTAGTAGAGGCGGGGTCTCGCTCTTGCTCAGGCTGGTCTCAAACTCCCGACCTTGAGCGATCCTCCCGCCTCGGCCTCCCAGAGTGCTAGGATTACAGGCGTGAGCCACCGCGCCCGGCCGGGAAAAGTTTTCAATTAGCAATAATCATGCCTCGAATAAACCTCATTGGCTACGATACTGGCACTGCGCAAAGCTTAGAAAACTTTTTAAGTATATTTGGAACAACTTGGGTATGTGAATCTACTGTTTCAACTATGAATTTTGTGGAAGCGTAACTGCAGATCAAGTCTGTCCAGTAAAAATTTAGTGTTCAAATTACCATGTGCTGTAAGTGTAAAATCCACACCAATTTCAAAGACTTAGCATAAAAAAGAGAATACAAAATATCTCATTCATAATATTTATATTGATTAATGCTGACATGACAATATTTTGGGTATATTAGGTTAAATAAAGCATTTATTAAAATTAATTTTATCTGTTTTTTTTTTACTTTTTTTAATGTGGCTAATAGAAAAATTTAAATCCCATATGTGTTAGGAAATCTGGTAAAATCTAAAAAAAGTCTGTAGTTTAGTTAATAGTATTGTGCCAATGTTAATTTCTTAGTTTTGGCAAATGTACCTTGGTTATGCAAGATGTTAACCTTAGGAGAAGTGGGTGAAGGGTTTACTGGAACTTACTATACTGTCTTTGCAACTTTTCTATAAATCTAAAATTATTCCAACATGAAAAGTGTCAAATACCCCCAGATTACGTATGTAATCACATTATATTTCTATTGGACAGACATATACCTTGATTATATTTCTTTTTTTTTTTGAGACAGAGTCTCGCTCTGTTGCCCGGGCTAGAGTGAGTGCCGTGGCGTCAGCCTAGCTCACAGCAACCTCAAACTCCTGGGCTCAAGCAATCCTTCTGCCTCAGTCTCCCGAGTAGCTGGGACTATAGGCATGCGCCACCATGCCCAGCTAATTTTTTTTCTATATATATTTTTAGCTGTCCAAATCATTTCTTTCTATTTTTAGTAGAGACGGGGTCTCGCTCTTGCTCAGGCTGGTCTCGAACTCCTGACCTCGAGCGATCCTCCCCCGCCTCGGCCTCCCAGAGTGCTAGGATTACAGGCGTGAGCCACTGCGCCCTGCCTTGATTATATTTCTATTACAGAACTTAATATCATTCTGTAAGAGATACTATGAGGAAACTGGTGCGCAAAGGGATTACGTGGCTGCATTTTGGACCCATCTGTTTAGTTTGAAGCCCTTGAGGCTTCTGCAGTCATCTCTGGGCTTCTACCTTTATGGCTGGCACCCGCTAGATCTTCCTGGGACTTTCTCTGCTGTGTCCTCGTCAGAGGGCGCTGGTGTGGACCCGCTTGCTGCATGGGCAGGGGCTGGTGGGTGGGAGG
>CM052441.1:91762039-91813764 GCA_028533085.1 Varecia variegata
GGCACTCTAGCCTGGGGAACAGAGTGAGACTCTGTCTCAAAAAAAAAAAAAAAAAAGAAAAAAGAAACCCAGCCCTATAACCGAAGGCTCCAGGTAAGCACTACTTTGATCACAAGGGCACCTTCTAGCTGGGGCTCTCGACCTTATTTGTGTAGCAGGTTTCTTTTGAAAATCTAAGCAAAAGGTGGAGATCCCAGAAAAATGCCCAAATACACATGCACACAGCAAAGATGTGCCTTCAGCGTCAGGAGTTCGTGTCTGGACCCCCTGAGAGCCCTGGTCAGGGAGGCTGTTCCTGGGGAGCCCAGCTTGGCACACACTCCCGGGGGTGGCTGGCCTCTGTAACCTTCCATCTGCATGGGGACTCCTCAGTGTGTTGGTCTCCCACAGAGCCAGAGCCTCCTGCAGAAATAACAGGTCCACTACCCCTTACTGTCAATTTCAGAATCCCCAAACCCCTGAAAACCATACGATAAAACAAGTGTTACAAGGCATCTGACTGCAAAACTTAACCTGATGTGAACTCATTTGGCAACAAAATGGACCTCAACTAATATGAGGCTATTTCCAGCCTTTATTTATACCACTTAGTGTGTGAATATTCATTGACTTTGCTCAAAAACACCAATGTGTTTACCAGGTGCTGCTCCAGACCCTGCTGGGGGTATTTCATCATTCACAGCTGCCGTTTCCCACCCCCGGGCTGCGGACCAGTATCTGTCCATGGCCTGCTAGGGACCGGGCCGCAGAGCCCTGCCACCCAGCAGCCCCCATCCATGGAAAAATTGTCTTCCATGGAAATCAGGAAATGGGGGTGGGGAGCACAGCAGGAGGTGAGCACCGGTGACCTGTGAAGCTTCATGTGCATTTACAGCCGCTCCCCACCTGAGACCCCCCCGCATCACCACCTGAGACCCCCCCGCCCTCATCCATGTAAAAATTGTCTTCCATGAAACCAGTCTCTGGTGCCAAAAAGGTTGGGGACCGCTGTACAGTGTACTCTCCATGGCACTTCTCTAAATGATTAAAAATTCTGAATTCTGAAACGTATCTGGCCCCACGGGTTTTGGGTAAAGGATTGTAGATCTTTATGTATAAAATTTCTCCTAAAACAGTTCACAGGCTTATGAGTGAAAGGAGCCAGACACAAAGTGCATACACAGTCCCATGTGATCCTATTTATACGAAGTTCAAGAACAGGCAAAACTAATTGATAGTGGTAGAAGTCAGAGTAGCAATTACCTCTGGCGGGGGGCGGGGGGACTGACCCACTGGGAGGGAGAGGAGGGAACCTTTTAGGGCTCTGGAAATGCTCCTGTATCCTGAAGTAGGAGGGGGTCACAGGGGTGCACATATACATAAAAACGCATCAAGCCGTACAGTAAGGATTAGAGTGCTTTGCTGTGAGTCTGTTATACCTCAAAATAAAAGTAAAAATAAAACTTTCAGGAATACATTATCTCAAATTAAGCAATAAGAAGCTGCTCCCCTTGGCACTCCAACCCACCCTGTGATATCTTCGAACTTCCCAACAAAGATTAAATTAAAATCATCTTAATATAAGTCTGGCTGTTCTGTAATCCCCAGAAAGGAGTTTAACACAAAGTCAAACTTAGTAAACATTATTTAAACTCTGATTTGCCCTCAAAAAGAATCCATCCCTGGAGCGGATCTTTGCGTTGAAAGGACGGCAGGGTGGCACCCAGGGCCTGGCTCCCTGCGCCTGTGCACGCATGCCACCCGCCGCCAGCAAGGACGTTTCCCGGCCCTGCCGCCGGCGCAGCTGCTCACAACGTGCTGGTGGGCGGCGAGCAGGGGTCCAGGCCTGGCATCCTACCCGCAGTGCTGCAAGTGGGAGCTTGCACCCAACAGTATCCTCTGATTGCATGTGATTAGCTGGAATTTGGAACCTGTACCTGAGAACAGCAGGGCACCGGGGACTCCTTGATTAAACAGGTCAGAGAACCATATACTGCTAAGAAGAACCGGAAGCTTCTTCCCACATGTTGTCATTGCTCAATGTCTCATTGCACATGGCCTTGTCCTTTGACACTCACTCCCACGACATCCCCACCTCCGCCTTCCCTCCCATTTCCTATCTGGGCCTGGCCACTGGGGCCTGGCTTCTCTCTGCAGCTCCACTTCTGACCCGGTTCAGCCCACACGCCAGCCTTCCCCTGTCTCCAGCACACTGGTCTGGTGGCCTCAGGGTGGCCTCAGTTGCCTCATATCATTTGAGGAACAAGTCAGGGCATAAACAAACTGACCGACCTACTTGGGCTTTTTCATCATCTTTCTAGAGCAATGCTATCCGACAGAACTATCTATGCTGAGGGAAATATTCTATATCTGCTTCTTCCAGTTTGGTTGCCACATGTGGCTATTGAGCACTTGATGTGTGGCTAAGTGCAACTGAAAACTAGATTTTTAATTTTTTTAAATTTTTAATTAAAATGTAAATATTTATGGCTGATGGCTATCATATTGGACAGTGCAGGTCTAGAGAGGGGGAGGGGTTGGGGGCTTCTCAGGAAGGGGTTCTGTCTGCTCTTTGAAGATACCAGCCCTCATCTCTCCGGCTCCCAGATCTGTCTCCTTGCAGGATAATAACTGAGCATTGGTTGAGCCCCTGAAATGTGTCATTTCCTGAATGTAATCCAGATGCATTGGGTCAACTGGAGGCCCATCCCAGCATTCAAATAAAGCTAAGATTCCAACACCACTTGAGAAGCATCACTGTAGCTCTTTTCTAAGAACCACCTGAGGAAGCACAAAGGGGAAACCATGTCACAAAACACACAAGGACTTCTATCTCCCTCCCCGCGTCCCACTCCTCTCCTCCCACACCCAAACCCCAACCTAGTTCTGCTGGGCTCTTCTCCAGAGGGGCTTTGCCCTGCCTCACCTGGCCTGAAACAGCATCCGAACGGGCCAGCTGACATCCTTTCTCCTTGGCAGGAGGCAGAAGACAAAAGTGGCCAACGCTTAGCGTGTGGGTTTTTTTTTTCTTTTCATCCCTGTTATCCCTGTTATACAAGGACACCACTATCCCCAGTTCACAGATAAGGAAACTTAGGCACAGAACAGTTAAGGGCACCCTGCTCGGGAGAGGAGAAATCGCAATACGAGCCCAGGGTTGTCACAGTCCTAGGACACCGAAGACCTTTCTCATCAAGACTTACCCATCCAATGTCCTCTGCCATTTGTGCCCACTCTCTGATGACAAACCCACTACTGACGGCTGACGCGTGAACCACCCACATAATCTAATATGCTAGCTATAGAGCTCCTGGATTACCCCGCCCCCAAGGAAACTGTTCATTAACCAGGAGACAAAGGCTTGACCCCAAGGAGTGAGTCAGTGAGGATCTTAGGTCCAGATTTCTCAACCTGGACTTCAAGGCTCAGCAGGGCATGTTTAGCCTCTTTCCTTGCAATTCCCGGTTGGGACAAGGTGAGCCTGTTCTCCAGCTCATCCCAGCTTAGCTGTCCCCAGCCCACAGCCAGGCCCTCCCCACTGCTAAGCAAGCTGCGGCTCCCTCCTCCCTTTTTAATCATAATACATAATATAAAGTTTACCATTTAAACCATTTTTAGATGTACAGTTCAGTGGCATCCACTTTGTTGGGCAACCATCACCATCATCCATCTCCAGAACTTTTTCAGTTTCCCAAACTGAAACTCTATACCCCTTAAACAATAATTCCCCATTCTCTGCTCCCTCCAGCCCCCGGCAACCACCATTCCAGTTTCTGCTTCTATGGGTAGATAGCTCATATAAGTGTCATCATACTGTTTTTGTCCTTTTGTGTCGGCTCATTTCACTCCACATGATGTCTTCAAGGTTCACCCATGTAGCATGTGTCAGACGTTCCTTCCTTTTTAAGGCTGAATAATATTCTGTGATATGTACCACATCTTGTTTATCCAGTCATCTGTCGATGGTCGCTTGGGTTGCTTCTACTTGTTGGCTATTGTGAAAAGTGCAGCTATGAACATGAGTGTATGAATATATGTTCGAGTCCCTGCTTTCAATTCTTTTGGGTTTATACCCGGAAATGGAATTGTTGGATCATATGGTAACTCTGCTTAAGTTTTTGGGGAACCACCGTACTGTTGCCCACAGCTGTCGCTCCACTTTAATCTCATCCCACACTCCTCTGACATCTTCTACCTTAGCCAGCATATTAGCTGTCACACTTTAAAATGTAGCTCTGAACTCACTGCTCCCCACACAAGGATCTGGAGGAAACTCAGTGGTGACATGCCATGGGACAGGCTTTGACTTGGCCCATTCCAATGTTTATGTTAGAAATTCCAATAACGGTATGTAGGTCTGCTTATCAAACACAGAGACGTTATGAGAGGTCTGGCAGACACAGAATGAAGATTTTAAAAGGTTGTGACAGGCAGGAGTGAGGGAACTGTAAAATTAGCTTCTCTCCAATGAGTGCCATGATGGGCTGAGAACTATGTTAAGTTCCTTTCCTTATTTATTTATTTTAGAGACAGGGTCTCACTCTGTCTCCCAGGTTGGAGTGCAGTGGCACTATCATAGCTTACTTCGGCCTCAAACTCCTGGGCTCAAACGATCCTCCTGCCTCAGCCTTCCGAGTAGCTGCAACTACAGGTGTGCACCACCACACCTGGCCAATTTATTTATTGAATTTTTTGTTTTTTAGAGGTAGGGTCTCACTCGCTGCCCAGGCTGATCTTGAACTCCTGGCCTAAAGTGATCCTCCCACCTTAGCTTCCCAAAGTGCTGGAATTATAGGTGTGAGCTACCACACCTGGCCTTTAAGTTCGTTTTCTTTATGTATCATTTTAATGTCACACCTCTATAAGATCAGAAATATTAGCCCACTTTACAGATGAGGAAATGGAGACTCAAAGAAGTTAAATAGCTTACCCACCCTGAGGTTCCTTCCAGTCAAAGGAATCTGACCCCAGAGTTCATACTCTTTCCACCACACTATGCCACCTCCTACTCTGTTACACATAAAAATGAGCATTGAAGGGGTAAATAACCTTGATACAATTCACACTGAAGTTGGGGAGACTTGGCTTGTCGGCATTCATGACATCAAGGTCTTGGAGTTTTTGATGAACTTAAAGCACAGTGATACGGCTCCTAAAAAACCTTACATAATGTTGGGCTCCATCTATCGGGAGAAGAGCAACCAAATCGCAGGAGCTACTTGGCCTACTATGCACCACATCAGTCAATGACATGGAGAGGATGTGGCCAGTTCCAGATATCAGGTTTTTACAGCCCTCTTGACGTGTCACTGATGTACAATAAAATGCATGTTTATTGTATGCAATTTGTTAAGTTTTGGCTCACGCATAAACTTTGAGTTCATTACCAGAATCAAGTGAACACGTCCATCACCCCAGTTCCCTTGTTCCAGTCTGTAATCCCTTCCTCCTGCTCCTGCCTGACTCCATATCCCCAAGCAACCACTGAGTTGCCTTCTGTCTCTGTAGGCTTGTTTGCATTTTTAAGAATTTTACAAAAATGAAATCATATAGTATGAGCTCTTGTTATTTTTTATCTGGCTTCTTTTACTCAACATAACTATTTTGAGATTCATTGATGTATATTGTCATTGTGTCAATAGCTGTTTAAGTGTGTCAGTAGGATTTTTGTTTTGCTCAACAGTATTCTATAGTATGGATATACCACAGCTGATCCATTCACTTGTGATAGACATTTGTGTTGTTTTCCAATCTTAGCTGTTACAGATAAAGCTGCTATAAACATTGGCCTTTGAATGGACATGTGCTTTCATTTATCTTGGGTAAATATTTTGGAGTGGAATGGCTAGGTGATATGAAAGATGTATGTTTAACTTTTTAGGAAACTGTCAACTGTTTTCCAAAGTGCCTATTCTATTTAATGTTCCACCAGCAGTGTTGGGGACTTTTTGTTGCTCCACGTCCTGGCCAATGCTTGGTATGGTCAGTCTTTTAAATTTTACCTGTTCTGATAGGTGTGTAGTGGTCAGACATCACTTTGTAAGTGAATCCTATTATAAACCAAAAAGTGTCTGGGAGAAAATGCTAGGAGGGGAAGGATCTGGAAGCACGGCCCACGGGAAACAGGGGCAGGGCGAGTATTTGGCTTAGAGAAAGGTGGTCATCCTAAATATTTGGAAGAGGGATTAAATGTGCGTTGTTTTAGAAGATTCACTAGAACCCAGAGGGGGAAACGGGCTTTGCTCCATCACAGGACCGTCTGATGTGCCTCTCAAAGGCAGACGAGCTTTTGAGGAAGTGCAGTCCCTGTCACTGAAAGTGTCCAAGCAGCAGAATTCCCCTCTCAGGGATGGTCACTTCAATTCCAGTCACAGTGGCTGGGCACCTGAGCTCTGTGCTCTGCAATGGGGCAGGGTCGAGAGGACACAAAAGCCTCTGCCTAAATCATACCCTGTGATTAGGGCTCTAGCTAAGGTACTTGCAAGGGTGGTGGAGCCCCCCAGGGGAGGTGACATTGCAGCTGGGTCTCAGACGTGCAGTGGGACACTATGAGAGAATACCTAATCACAGTGGGAGCTGTACTAAATGACCTTCCGGTTTCTAAGATTCTAAAATTAGGTTGCATTAAAAACAACCTAAAAGTCCATCAGTAGCGGCCTGGCGATATAAATTAAGGTCCATCCTTAGAGTGGAATAATATTCAGCTGAAATGTAATCGAGGATGTTCTTTACATATTGACACAGAATGATCTACAAGATTTATTAGGTGAAAAAGCAAGGTGCAGACACTGTGTAGTGGGCTACCATTTGAATTTTTTAAAAGGGGTCAGGTGAGTATGAAAACACACACACACACACACACATACACACACACAAACACACACACACACTTTTATTTGCATAATCTACCGTCTCTGGGCCACACAGCACACTAGTAACATAGGCTGCCTTTGAGAGGGGAAATGGCTAGGAGACAGGTCTGTGGAAGAAACAGTATCTTACATACCCTTCTGCGCCCTTAGAATTTTAACTATATAAATGGATTGCCTATTTTCTTTTCTTTTTTTTTTTTTAATTTCCATAGAGTTACAGACAACTGATGGATTGCCTATTTTAAAACAAATAAAAATAAAACCAAAAACACCATTCTAAAAGAAATTAAAGGCCCCTCCCTAGTTCAGCATATCTTCCCAGCGTATGTTCCTCAGCCTTCTCCTGCGTCCATCTCCCTCCATTAAACCGGGCTGCGGTCTTCCCCTCAGAGGAGGCCTCCCCAGGGGGCTCGTGTCGCACTCCCGCCTCCCTAAGGCACGTAGCTTCTCAACGGGGTGTCTTGTAAAAATTCGGATTCTGATTCAACAACCTGGGGGTGGGCGGGGTGCGAGATGCTGCGTTTGTAACCAGCTCCCAGGTGAGGCCAACGCTGCGCGGCCCACTCTGGAGGAGGGAGGGTCCAGGGCTCTGCAGGTCGGTGGGCGAAGCATCCACAGGTCTGGAGACGCTGCCTGGCCCAGAGAGGAGGAGGAGGATGTGATGGCGCAGATTCTGACCGAGCGAGGCCCGCCCCTCTCTGATCTGATCCGAGCCTCCAGCCGCCAACAGAGTGGGGACTACCGCGCCGCCGGGTTTCCATTCCCACCTACCACTGTTTCGGCTGCAGCACGGACTGGCTTCCCCCCGGCCGCCTCCACTGAAGGCCCAGACAGCAGGTGGGACAACATGGCGCCCCGGGGGACTCGGGGCTTGGCAGGGAATACAAGCTGGGGCACAGCGTGCCGTGCGCTGCTCCAGAGCAGCCAGCCTAGACTTCACAGCTGAAGAGACGCTTTTCCTATTTCTGCCAGGCTAACGGTGGCTGTGGGCCACCCCCTGTCTCACACCCTCCCTGAAAATTCAGAAGCCAAACCAAACCTTCTACAGCAAACAAAACCAGACAGCGCTTGGCACAGCCTCTTTCCCTCGGCGAAAAGCAGACGTCTTGGATCCAGGTGTGGCGGGGACCACCTGCTCTGGCGGAAAGCTGATGGCCCTGCAGCAGCTCCTCACCCGCCCAGGACGGGGGCTGACCGCAAACCGGGAAGTCAAGCTGCTGAACACCCTCCTGAACCCCCTGCCCCAGGGGACGGGGGTAGTTTTCCAGGCCACACACGTGGGTTTCCCTGATGAGGCATTTTTCTGTATGACAAAACCCGGCTCTTGGTCACTGCCAGAGAAAAATGAGTGTGGGGTGAGGGAAATTAACAAGTTCATCCCCTCAGGGCTAACCTCACCCTGAGCTGGAGCTGGTGGGGGCCTACAGTGACCACCGGGAGGGTGGCCAGGAGAGGTGCCCCCTCCTCCCACGTCGTCCCCACCCACCTGTGACCATGCCTGAAATTGCACCATGCACATTCATTCTTTTGGGATGAGAAATTGCATCGCTTCAAATGTTTCCACCCACAGGAGAGGTAATACATTAAGCTGTTATCAGTCATCTACACCTTAACGTGAGTTAGTTGATCAGTCCTGGAATGTTACAACTGGAATGGGGCCTCGGCCAACCCCCCTTTTCACAAGTCAGGAAGCTGAAGCCCCGAGTGGGAGGTGATGGACTCCAGGTCAGGCAGCAACGTGGAGACCAAGTCAAGGGCAGGAGGAGACATAAGGGATGGATTGTAATCAGGTGACTGAGGCAGTGAAGAAAACCAACATAATCGAGGGGAGTGGGGGCGCCTTCAACTTCCGCTTTCTAGACTAACTCAGAGCTGTACCCAGCTTCCCCCCAAAAGAAGACAGGAGGCAGAGCCAGTAGTAGGTCCCCACCTTGCTCCACCCTTGAGCATAAAATGTCTTTGAAGGCCGAGTGTGGTGGCTCACACCTGTAATCCTAGCACTCTGGGAGGCCGAGGCGGGAGGATCACTCGAGGTCAGGAGTTCAAGAACAGCCTGAGCAAGAGCGAGACCCCGTCTCTACTAAAAAATAGGAAGAAATTATCTGGCCAACTAAAAATATATATAGAAAAAATTAGCCAGGCATGGTGGCGCATGCCTGTAGTCCCAGCGACTGGGGAGGCCGAGGCAGAAGGATTGCTTAAGCCCAGGAGTTTGAGGTTGCTGTGAGCTAGGCTGACACTACAGCACTCTAGCCAGGGCAAAAAGAGTAAGACTTTGTCAAAAAAAAAAAAAAAAGAAAAGAAAAGAAATAAAATGTCTTTGAAGTCGCCTGTTTTATTCTAAAGTTCACTTAAATGCAACATTCCACTCCATAATATATACTGGTTTGTTTTCACATCAAAATAATGGTGAGATTTATTTAGTGAGATACCATTTTCCATTTACCAAACAGGCTAAGATCAAAGTTTGTGTTTCTGGGGAGGGGACACAGACGGCTGGGACAGGGATGTGGAGACTTCTCACTGCATGTTCTTTCTACCTTATTAAATTTTTTGCCATCTGCAAATATTACCTAGTCAAAAAATTCATAAAATTTAAAGTTAAAAATGTGGGTTGGTTGGGTCATGAGGAAACAGGCATTCTCGTTCTGATAGGAGACAGTACAGAAAGAAACATCTGCATGTTGGACAACTGGGATATTTATCCAAATGTTAAATGTGCACACCTGTGACAACGCCACCTAGCAAGTGGCAGAGTGGATTTGTACCTGGGCCCGTGCTGAACCCCCGCATTGCACGCCTCTCTGGTGATGGATGGCGTGTGCATGCATGTGAGCCACCGTGTGTCAGCACCTGCTGTTTGGGAAGCTGCTGTGCAAGTTACTTTGAAGTGTTTTTTATGAGGTCCTCTCTCTGCACCTAGTCCTGTGTTGAGTGTAGAAGGTGACAGGGTTGGGGGATGTCACAGAGGGAACTGAAGAAGAAAACAGAAGAAACCATCCCCACCCTTAAGTTGACAATGTGTGCAAGAAGATAACAACCACCACCCTCACATTTGTGCAACACTTCACAGTTTTCAAAGCCCTGTCATTATCTCATTTAATCTGTGTGACCATCCTGCCAAATAATTTCCATGATCTCTGCTCCAGGATGAGGAAACCAAAGCTCTCCAAGTCACAAGGGGCTGCCCCCAAGATGATCTAACCAGCCAGGGGAAGAGCTGGAACTTGATCTCGGGTCTCATGATTCCCCTGTGCCAAGAGGGGTGACATGCTACCGAGACACCTGGCTCAGTGGTTTCCAGCCTGCTCCAGCAAGAGGACTCCTTTTTCCCTTTGGAAGTTTTTGCAACCCTGGAAATGAGAGGAGCTGTTATTTTGGGCTTTGGTCAACTGGGAAAACTCATAGTAACAAAAAATGATCAGTGCTTCAGCACAGTTGAAAGGAGCAGCACAGTTACGCACCAGATTATTACTAGCACAGTGGGCTGGTAGTGTTTGGAGTGCAGATAGAGAGACTTCTTACAGCAACTCTGCAGCCCACAGACAAGCAACAACGAGCTGAGACTATACTACCAGAGTAGGCAGAGAAGGGGACATCTTCAAAGTCTGTCTTCTTAACCAGGGCATGGGGAAAAAGAGCACTTAAAGTCAATGGGGGTGGCGAAAATAGGAAGTAGAGGAACAGTGGGAGGGAAGCAGCTTGGCTGAGGGAGAGCCCGAAGGGTATGTGGGTGCATATGTATTTCTTTTAATGGGAAGGGTTGATTCTAGATGCCCATTTGAACACTTGCGGTGTGAGAGGAGCAGCAGTGGAAGGAGTGGTCTAGGGAGGAGATAATGCAGGTCCAAATCCCTTATCTGATGCTTTTGGGGTCACACGTGTTTTGTAAATCAGAGTCTTTTGAATTTTAAAAAAGCTATACCATATATTTTGTAATGCCCCTAGCAGAATCTGGGATAGCATCCTGTAATCAAACACATTAATATTCCTGCAAGCTGGGTGTGGTGGCACATGCCTGCTGTCCCAGCTACTCAGGAGGCTGAGGCAGGAGGATCGCTGGAGCCCAGGGGTTCAACCTGAGCAACATAGCAAGACCCCATCTCTAAAACAAAACAAAAAACCCCCAAATTCCTGCAAAAAAAGCGCATATGGGTAATTAGGTAATCACACTAGTTGGGAATAAAGAAAGGCTGTAAATTGCCCTGCCTTAGTTCAGGTCAGGTTTTGTTGCCAAGTGTGTTTTGTTTTCAGAGCTGTTAGACGTTTGGAGTTGTAGATAAGGCATGGTGGACTTAAAATGAAATAGATGCCACTTTGGGCCAGCTTGCATTCTAAGCTGAAAGACAAGCATCATCTCGTCTAATCCTATGTTAGCACTGTGAGGTTATTATCCTCAATTACCAGTGGAGAAAACTGAGGCTCAGAGGCATTGAGTGACTTGCCCAAAGTCACTTAGCTGGTCAGTGGCAAACCAGGGACCAGATTCCAAGTCCCTTTTCTTCCTCTACCTGGGCAGGAGAAGCCCATTCTGACAACCTTACAATTTTGTCTAGGTCAACCAACCACTCTTTAGGAGTGAAATTATCCATCAAGGCTGTGATAGTGAGTTCTCATCTAATACTTCTTTTTTCCTTTTTTGAGACAAGGTCTGTCACCCAGGCTAGAGTGCAGTGGTGTCATCATAGCTCACTGTAACCTCAAACTCCTGGGCTCAAGCAAATCCTTCGGCCTCAGCCTCCCAAGTAGCTGGGACTACAGGTGCGCCCCACAACACCCAGCTAATTTTCTAACTTTATTTTTTTGTAGACATGGGGTCTCGCTGTTGCCCAGGCTGGTCTCAAACTCCTGGCCTCAAACAATCCTCCCACCTCAGCCTCCCAAAGTGCTGGGATTACAGGGATGAGCCACCACACCTGGACCACTCACCTATTACTTTTTAAAGTATTTTGGGCATCACAGCTTCTGTGGCTGTCTAAGAAAAAAAAAAAAAAACTATTTTGGGTGGCTGCTCCCTGCACGATACCATTTCCCAGGGCACCATGTCCCAGCTGAACAGAACAGGCAGCCTCCGTGCCCCAAGCCTGGTGATCACTGATTTTCCACTTTCCAGAATCCACTCGAGGCAGTGCAGTGCGGCAGTTAGTACATGGATGTCAGAGTTTGCATGCACATCCCAGCTCTGCAGTTCACCAGCCGTGCAGTGCTGCAAGACCTTATGCCTCTTGGGGCTTTGTTCCCTCACCTGTAAAACGGGGGCACTAATAGCACCTGCTTTGCTGCTGTTGTGAGGGTTAAGTGGATGAGCATATGTTAAGTCCTGAGAACAGAGCCGTCAGAGAATAAGCACCTGATACTATCCCTATGAAAAAGACTTTTCTGCTCCAACCCTTCTGTACCCTGCACACTTGGCTTTCAGAGTTCTTATACCACTTTTCCACCACTTATTTGTCTATGTGTCTCTTTCTTGCCATTAAATTTGCAACACCTATTCAGTTCTGTCCCCAGCATTCAACACAGCCATAGGCACTCATTAAATGCTGACTGACTGACTGACTGAATGAATGAATGAAAGGGCTCTGCTGCAAAAGCTTATAATTTTGGTTATGGAGAAAGTCATCAATGTGAAAAGAAACAATACAATTCTCGTCTTCTACGGGCATATCCTAAAATCCTACTTTCCATAAAGTTGCGGGGAATGGGATTTGCAAAAATCATGCGGGTTGCCATCCTAGCTGCCGTGGAGCTGACAGTCTGTGCTGGGTGATGGGTTGTGCCCATGTGAAAAATAGCTGCAGAGCAAGGCTGTGGCACATGTCAGCCGAGTGACAGTCAGCGATGCTGAGAGTCCAGAGCTGGGAGAGGGCAGAACAATATGAGATGAGTCACAAATGTGCATGTCATCCTTGCTCAAGGTAAAATAGGATTGTTGGGTAACAATAGGAACAATGTCACGAGGCAGCATGAGCCAAGTGCATGCCTCTGAGTGGTGGGCACAGCCAGGGGTGTGGGGTTCAGAGGATGAAGAGAAAGGAAGGCTTTGTGCTGCTGGCCAGGGCCAGCCTGGTGAGACAGTGGCATCTGAGTCCAGAGCGAAAGTCCCTCCAGGGCCCATCCTAGCTTGGAACCTCCAGGGTTCAGAGTCAGCTTCCACCTTCCTGTGCTGATCTCCCACTGGACTGTGAGCTCTCTAGATCTGGGTTTCTGCTAACTTTTTATTATTTTTATTACACAAGTATTATGCTTTCATTGTTTTAAAAATAAGAAAGGAAGGGAGGGAGGGAAGACAATACAGTGACCCAGAGAGGAAAAAAATAACCTATAATCCCATATAAAAAAAACCCAACAGGTGTCTGCTCACCTACCAGCCCTTCATCCACCTTCCGCCCACACACCTTCCATCCACCCACCCTTCCACCTGTCAGTCCAGCTACCCAGCCACCCACTTATCCATCCCTTCCCATCTGCATCACACTTCTTAGTTGCAAACAACAGAATCTGCAGAAAAGGAACTGATTAAAAAATAATAACAGGATCACAGACTCCAGAAGGGAAAACAGGCATAGAGGCTCAGCACTCAGGAATGACGCCCCAACCACCCAGAATGACTTTTCCAGCAAATCCGCCATTGTAGCTACCTCAGCACAAATTCTGCAGCTTGCCTCATGCCACTCCCCTTCCACACTGCTGGAAACTGAACTCCAGATCACCCCTCCCAGTGCTCGCAAGGGCAGAGGCTTCCTTCGGCCCCCTCCTCACTCAAGACACCGGCTTCCTCTTCCTCAGTTGCTCCTCTTCCAAACCAAAATCTCATGTGGGTGCATCAGATTAGTAGAACCTTGGTCACATGCCTACACCTTGTGTTGCAAGGTCATCAGGGAATGTAAATTTCTGGCCTTTACTTTGGGGAAGTGGGATTTATGAGATGGAAAAAAACCCACCAGTAGGAAAGTTGATCAAAAGATGCTGGTGACCATAGGCATGGCAAATGTCCCCTACACTATGGCTTAGTTTTTTTTTTCTCTTCATAAATATGGAATGATACTAATTTAATCATTCTCTGAATCTCCAGTGCCTAGCTCAGTGCCTGGCATATAGTAGGAACTCAATACATGAGGAAGGAAAGGGAGAGGGAGGAGGCAGAGAGATTACACACTTACATGCTGCTTAGCTAAGCCACGCTAAATGAAGACTTGCTGTTGAATACATAAAACTCCCTGGCCTCTTAGGGATTATGAAGGAAGGGGACTCCCTTGCCCAGCATGGAAGCCCAAAGCTGTCCCCTCGCCCCTGCCACACACGTGTGCTTATGTCACACCTCTGCCTGCTGGCATTCGGCGTCTGGATCGCTGGAAATGCTTGGTGTGTCTTGTCATTCACTTTCTCTGTAGCCCACCTGTTGGCTTAATGTCACTCAGGCTGTCACTGAATCTCCTCCCCTCCCCAATCCCAGAAGAGTTTTGTGAGGTTTTCCTACTCTCTGAAGGCCAATCTAAAAACAGTTGCTGCAAAGGCAACACTGGAGGCCTCCCAGGGTGGCCATGTTGACTAAGATTGCTGGCACCCACCTTCCAGTGAGTCTGTTAAAATCTGCCTTGTTCTTCATGGTCAAGGGAAGCCATTACAGGATATAATATGGGTCCTATCATTCAGAAATTTATACTGAAGGGTTTTTTTGTTTTGTTTTTAGAGACAGAGTCTCGCTTATTGCCCAGGCTGGCCTCGAACTCCTGGGCTCTAGCGATCCTCCTGCCTCAGCCTCCTGAGTAGCTGGGACTACATACGTGCCACTGGCCAAAAGTTTATACTGTAGTTGAACTGGTGAGTGCAGGATATACACACTGAAATGCCCAGGCAGCTCTACTGGTGCCAAATGCAGTAGGAAAAGTAAATTCCCCCAAGGTTTAGGGAAGGTCTAGTCGGCATAGCTGGGCTGATAAGAAGGTGCTGGAAAGAGGAGGGTGTTGAAGGATGAAGTAGCTGACTTGGGAGCTGGGGCAAATCTGCATCCTTCCCTACCCCTCCAAGCCAGGTCAGACCCCCTGTAGCTCCATCACAGACCCTTCCTCATCACGGCTGAATTTCATCTTGGTGATTGATCCATGTCTACCGCCTCCATTTTACAATGAGCTTGCCATTGTGCCCGACGACAGCGATGGGTGGGCAGAGGCCGGTAAAGACCAGGTCGGGGCGAGGCTGCGGGGAGGGAGAGGCTGAGACCAATCACAAAGACAGTCTGCAGCCTCCCTCCCCCAGGGAGGAGCAGCTGATGCGGTTCAGGAGTGTTCCAATCCAATTAGTGCCCTCCCTCCCCTCCGCGGGCCCCAGCCGCCACTCCCTTCCCCGAGGTGGAGGCTGGGTGGGGAGGGGGTGCGCGGAGGTCTGAACATCCTGACCCAGCTCCTCCTGGCAGCACAGCTGGCTTGCCGCTAGCGAGAAGCTGCTATGACAGCGCCCGTTTCCAGGCGACAGTTCTGGGGAATGGTCTGTTTTGGCAACCGGAGGGCCCCTGGGTAAGGGGGGCCGCAGGACGCCGCGTCATTTGCATAGCAACCTCCTCCCTCCGAGCTGCGCGCGGCTCTGCGGCAGGCCCCTGCCCTCGGCCCAGGCCCGCCCTGCGGCTCCGCTCGGGCGCTGGCTCGGGCGCTGCGCAGTCACCGCCTGATCCACACCGGGAGGTGGAGGCTGCACGCAGAGCTAGGGCATTTCCGGAAAGGCTGGTGCCCTAGGGAAGTGGGGAAATGATGCTTGGGGACAAAACAGTGGAATGGGGGAAGGGAAATGAAATAAAATCTTTTGCAAATCAGAGTCAAAGTCACATGGCTTGGTAGCATCAAAATGCATTCTGGACAACCGGGTTGGCTCACAAAATGTTTTATTTAGGTGAACTCACAGCTAAGCCCTGGGAGATCCTCAGAAAATGTCATTTAGATCATTACATTGCAAATATTTCTTACCTAGGAGAATCAGGCAGTGATATTCTTAGGAAACATTTTCAGATACTTGCGGAGGGACTTGGTGACATAGTATTATCTGAATTTGTTGGAGGAAACCGAAAGAGAAAATAGATAACTCTTGGAGTACCCCCCTCTCCTGCACACGCCCACCCCACCCCAACCACACACACCAGGGCCAGTCCATGATGCCAACCGAGATACCAGGGCTCTGACATTCGGACCGACATTAACTGCCCAAGGACACATGCCCTGGGCTGGAACCGGAGAGGGGGTTGGGCAGGGGCAGGTCAACCCAGCTGAGCGATCACATTTCCCTGGCAGCTGTCCAAGGGGCAGCTCCCAGCTGCACCTGTTTGTGGGGCGATTTGCTTTTATCAGTATTGACACAGCAGCAGGGCCTGGGAATAGCATAGTAATAAATAAATGAGAGAGAGAGAAAAAAAACAGGCCGGAGCCACCGAGGCGAGGCAAAAATGCTGAGGTCTTTTTTTGCTTGTATGTCAGCGCATTCAATCCAGTTTCCCCACCCCTGAAATCTCTGAGGATCACGAAGCAAGCTTGGCATGGGAGCTCTGGGTCTTAAAGAGATAGAATTGCAGAGTCGGAAGCACTTTAAGATCCTTTTGTGCCAGGCATCCCTACCCAATGGATCTCAAGGTTACTTGCTACTATCACGTGCCCCTATGGTTTGTTAGAAACCTTAGCATGAAAAGAGCTTTTTCACTCTTCCAAGTTTAGCATCAAGGAGGCAGTATGATTAAAGTGCAGATTTTGGAGTTAGTGAAACCTAAGATCAAATCCTGGCTGTGTCTTGCTGTGTGATTTGGGGCATATTAACTAACCACTCTGAGCCTCAATTCCTCTCCCCTGAAAGTGGAGAAAATAATATCTATTGTTGCAAGAATACAAGACCTGATAACAGGCAAAGGCCCAACATAATTCCTCAGTATATGTTCACTTGTTTGTTATCATTTCCTATCAACATCCCTCAGCTTTCTTGCCAGGCTTTGGAAAAAATGCAAAACAAAACCAAACTGAAAAAAATCTGGGGAATCTGATTTATTCCAGAAATGGGAGAGAGGAAGCAAGAGCCTAACACTGTCTTCATCTCCCGAACAGGGCTGATGTGGCCCTCGGTTTCTGTATCCTTGCTGCCAGTCCTCAGGGGGCTGCAAGCTGACTCACCTCTGTCCTAGTACAGTGTGGGACAGTCAGTAGGATGCAAACAAACCTGTTCATCGAAGCCACCTGACCAAGCCCAGAGATAAACTGCATGTGTAAAAATTACTAGCAATGAGTCACTGCATGTTTCAGATATGGAGGTAGGTCTGCAGGGGGCAGGCTAGTGTACCAGCTATAAAAATAGTTTCAGGGCTCTAACTCCAGCCCTGACACCTACCAGTCCATGCCTGTGTCAGGTTATTCTACCTCCATAAGTCTTGCTTTCCTTATCTGTAAGATAGAGACGATGCCCCAGAAGCTTGTGAGGACCAAGTGCATGAAAAGCATGTAGTGAGTGCCTAACACAGAGAAAGTGCTTGATCACGTTAGCCCTTGGGATCATTACTTTTAGATGAATGAGGCCAGGGACTGTGTCATATTCATCACCCCAGATCATCAAAGCCTGGCATTTGGTAGAGCACAGTAATGTTTGATGAATGAATGTATGGCAAGGCCCTTGCCCTCAAGAAGTTAAAATCTGCCAGGGAAATATGAGACGTAGACTGCCCATGCCACTCAACATGTGGGAGACAGCAGAGGGTTAAAAGCCATTCTGCCAGTCCCCAAGCCCCAGAGGCAGGCAGTCCCTTTGATCCCTCAGTTTCATCTTGCAGGATGCTTTCAAGAGAGGAAAACAGGAAGTATCCCTCACAGCCCTGCTTGCTGTGTGTGTGTGTGTGTGTGTGCTTTAAATGGTGGGGAGGGGGAGGAGGATGGTCCTTTGGGTCACATTTTGCCAGGAAGTCAGCCTCCTTCCTTTCAAATGCTGGGGCTTCCAAGGGGGCAGATAAATAGCTTCTGGCTCAATGCAGAGAGGAAGATGTGGCCCAGAAAGGGCAGACAAGGCTGACAGGTTGGGTTTTTAGGGGACCATATTGCTGTTACTAGATTACAGGTAGTTTCAGAGCGTGTGATCCTTTGCTTTCATACATTCATTCATTCACTCGCTCACTCCATGTTGACTAAGTGCCTGGCCCTGGGCTGGACCCTGGGGTTATGCTCGGTGTCTAGTGTCCAGGGTAGGGACAGACCAAAGAGACAAAGGACAGTGAGATCAGAGAAGATGGTGTGAACGCAGAAAAGTCGGAGCACTCTAAAGGAGAAAACAGCAACAGGTAAGCGAAGGCAGTTGTAGGAAAGAGAAACGAAAAAGAACAAAAGGAAGAAGCCAAGGAAGGATAAGGGCATAGGAAAGAGAAAAAGCAAGCTCATAAGAATTTGCAGCGGCGCAGTCAAGGCCTCATAATAGAAGTGCACGGAGGAGAAAGCCATAAGCTCCAGGGACACACAAGGATGACAGGAGTGGATAGGGACAGGAAGGAAAATAATAGCTGAAGACTGCAGATCTGACGCCAGCCTGGCCATCCCCCAAAAGAGAGCATTTGCTAACCCTGGGTGTGCTAAACTCATACTGAAATGTTTCACCTGTTAATAAATTCAGTTATACATTTGCCCATGATGGACACGAGGGAACTCTCTAGGGAGGTAGAAATATTCTCTATTGTGATAGAGGTATAGGTTACATGGGTGGGTCCATTTGTCAACATTACACTTAAGATTTCTGCAAGTCAATGTATGTAAATTTCACTGAAAAAAAAAGAACAATAAAAACTAACCATCAAGCTGGGCTGGTGGTAGGCACCTGTAATCCCAGCTACCTGGGAGGCAGGAGGATTGCTTGAGTTCAGGAGTTTGAGACCAGCCTGGGCAACATAGCAAGACCCTGTCTCGAATTAAGAAATAAAAAATTTTTTAAATTTAATTAAAAAAAAAAAAAAGAAATAAGAAATAACCCTCAAGTGGCGTAAGGGGATGGAGGCAGAGACCAAACAAGAAAGACAGAACGTTGATGATTGTTGAAGTTGGGGGATAGACACATGGAGTCTATTATATTCTGTTGACTTTGAATTTGTTCAAAATTTTCCATAATAGAAGTTTTTAAAAATTGTCCATAATGTGTCACTGTTGTCCCCAAGCAAATCCCTTACGGGTTATCAGGAAGACAGCTGAGACATTATCTAATCCAGTCTTCCTGTCCTAGATGAGGAAATTGAGGTTCACCTTGACTTGTCCAAAGTGTTCTCAGATACCAAGTGGCAGAGCTGACGCTGGAATCTCAGGTGGAGCAGCACCCTTTGACCTTCCCCCCCCCCCCGTCCCCTGCTTGTGGGGAGTGAGCTCCAAGCTGGTCTTAGGCTGCAAGTGGAATTGCTCCCTACCTTGAGTTACCTTCCCAGTCCCCAGGCCCAGGTCTTGCTATGCAGGGAGGCTGAGTGGGCTGGGGGGTTCTAGGATGTAAACTGCTTTGCTCTCCACTCTTTAGGTTCTCAAAGGTAATCCTGAGTTTTCAGAGACTCAGTGAGGTCCTCTGGCTTCCACTTCCTGAGGTGGGAGAACACCCACATAATTAAACAGAGACTTCCAGTAACCAAGAATGGAAAGTAGAAGGGAAAAGTCCCAGCTCCTGGGCTAACAGAGGTGTTGCCCTAGGGCAGTCAGTTCACCTCTCCTACTTTGGTTTCCTCATTTGTAATAAGGGTTCTATTTACTCCATCGGGTTGTCAGGAGGATCTATAGAGGTGCTGGTGGGGAAGCACTTTGAAAAGTGAAAAGAGACAAATTTGAGGTGGCATTATCACAAAGCGACGGAGAGGGAAGGCAGGAGTTGGCAAGGAAGGAAAGCAGGGAGCCTTCTGCAAGACTCTTGAAGACTGTCTTTTGGATTATATCTTAGAAGAAAATAGACTTTGGGGACGGAGTGATATAGCATTTCTTGATGCTTTGCGCTATGCCACACATTGTGTTTTGCTCACTCTACGATATCTCATTTATTCCTCCAAATCACCTTATGGGGAGGTACTAGTATTGTGCCCATTTTGCAGATGAGGAAACAGAGGCACAGAGGTGGTTAGGCGACTTGCCCAGTGTCATACGAGTGGTAAGGGCAGAGCTGGGACGCAGAGGCAGGTCATTGTGGGGTGAAGCCATGCTCCCACCCAAGGCCTCTCATCTGAGAGCCGAGGGGGACAAGGGAGCTCGGCCACGGAGGAATGGCTGGCTGACTCCTAGGCACTCGACTCACAGTCAGGAGACCCACTCGAGCTCCAGCTCAACAGCTTATTAGCCGTGTGACCTGGGCCAAGTCATGCCACCTCTCAGGGCCTCAGTCTCTTCAGCTGCAAAACAGTGATAATCAGACCTGCTCCACCTACTACACGGGACCATGTAATTTCATGAATTCCATGAAATCAGTGATATTGCAAGTGCTTTGAAACAGCTGCAAAGGGCTGCAGAAATGAAGAGATCCTGGTGATTTCTTCAGAGAAGTGTTCCCTGAATTATCTCATGGTGACATTCCAGCTCATCCTCTCAACCTGTCCTCAACACCCTGAGCGTTGGAAGTCAGAAGCTGGACTTCTGTGTGTCTCTTCCAATATTGTTTCGGTACAAAGGCAGAAGAGAGGTGCCCCAGACTGTACCTGCGTAAGTATTCTCCCAGCACACTTATTAGAGCATTGGCTTAAGGTTCGATCCCGCACCCCAGTCTCAGCGAGGGGCCCTTTCTCCTGTTTGTCGTAAAACAAACAGGCTTTCAGCTACTGGGGCAGGATTTAACTAGCTCAGCCCTAGAGATAAGTGGATCACGCTCAACAAGCTCCCATGGGAATAATTTGTACCCAATAGCAGTTTATAATTTATATTTTCGAATCCACAGTCAGGGAGTTATAATCTCAGTGACTGGAGACACAGTCTCCCCCGTATCACGCACTCCCTCCGTCCAGGACTGAGCTAGCTGAGCAGCAGTGTGAGTAATCAGGAGTTGGAGCAGTGGGCATGAAATCACAGCCAAATGTGAGAAGAGCTTATTCTTACTATAAGACTGTAAAGATCTGAGGGCAGGACCTCCCCCAGTTTATCTGGTTTCTATACCACCCCATTACTCCCCGATCCCCCATAGCTACAGCGCTGAGCACAGTGCCTCACACAAAAGCGCAGGGAATGTTTGTGAAATGAATGGAATTAGGGGAAAGAGAATGCAGTGGTTTCCTAAGTTTCCTGGGCGTCAAGGCAGAACCTGGTGTGCGGCTCCTGCGTGGGGCCAGTTTGTTTGTACCTCTTCTGCTGGGCCCTCCCTTCTAGAAACTCACTGTCCACCCTCATACTGCATTCAACTCTATTTAAGGTCAAAACTGGTATTTCCAAACCTCAAACCAGAAAACAAAGCTTGATGGAATACTTGAAACCAGGAATCCATATTCCAGAAGGATCCATGTCCTTCTGTTTGCATTTGGGTTTATACTATGCTCCTTCTGCATTTTAGCAGATTTTTCTCAATCCAGTGTGCCAGTTTACAGCTTTCCTTACAGTGACTTAGTTTCTCCTAAATACGTCTAGGGAGATCCCTTAAACTCATTAGCAGACTTTCAAATTACCTAACCCCATGGCTTGTTGATTCTATTCTTAAATTTGCTTGGTTCTCCAATTTTTTTCTTCTTCCAATGTCCTTCTTGGAGTCCACTAGACTATCCATCCACCACCCAGAACACAGGTGGGGTGAGTAGAACATGGTGAGGATTCTGCCCATAACAAGAGCCCTAATGTGCTGGGTGGCACAGGAGGAGTCTTGGATTCTAATGCCAGCTCTGCCTCCAGTCATTGCTGTGTCCTTCAGCAATCGGTTCTCTCTGGGTCTCATCTGCAAAATGGAGAGAGTGGTGGGAGGCACAGACTCGGAGCCCTACTGTCTTGCAAGTCAAGCACTCAATAAGTCGTGGATATGAGAATTTGCCCACATATTCTGCTTTCCCTTCTGCAGTTTAGGGATAAATTGTCCATGCTCCTATCTAAGGCAAACACCTTTGCTGGGCATAACATCTCATCTCCTCACTCCAACAATTCTCCCTCCTCTCTCCTGCATCATGTTTTTCCCTCTTTGCTGAATCATTCTCATCAACACATAAATATGCTGTAATTTCATCCATCTTAAAATTAAAGTCTGTCTTGACCCTATGTCTTAGTCAGTTTTATGCTGCTATAACAGAACAGCAGACACGGTAATTTATAAAGAAATGAAATTTATTTGGTTCACAGTTCTGGAGGCTGGGGAAGCCAAGATCAAGGGGCTGGCATCTGATGAGGGCCTTCTTGCTATATCATAACATGGTGGAAGGCATCACTCGGGCAAGAGGGGGGATGAGGAGAGGGAAAGGGGCTGAGCTCATCCTTTTATGAGAAACCTCCTCTCACGTTAATGTCATTAATCCATCTGGGAAGGCAGAGCCTAATGGCCTTCTCACCTCTTAAAGGTTCTACCTCTCAACCCTGTTGCCGTGGGGATTAAGTTTCCAACACATGAACTTTGGGGGACACATACAAACCATAACACCCTACTCCCCTCCAGGTTGCACCCATTTCTCTACTCCTCTTCATAGGAAAACTCCATAAAATAATTATTTATACAGTCAGCTCTGCATATCTGTGGGTTCTGTATCCACAGATTCAACCAACTCCGGATCAAAAATATGTGGAAAAAGCCTGGGCATGATGGCTTACGTCTGTAATCCCAACACTTTGGGAGGCCAAGGCGGGAGGATCACTTGAGGCCAGGACTTTGAAACCAGCCTGGACAACACAGTGATAACTCATCTCTACAACAACAACAACAAAACAAAAAAACAGGCTGGGCGCAGTGGCTCACGCCTATAATCCTAGCACTCTGGGAGGCCGAGGCAGGAGGATCACTCAAGGTCAGGAGTTCGAGACCAGCCTGAGCAAGAGTGAGACCCCATCTCTACTAAAAATAGAAAGAAATGATCTGGACAGCTAAAATAGCCGGGCATGGTGGCACACGCCTGTAGTCCCAGCTACTCGGGAGGCTGAGGAAGAAGGATTGCTTGAGCCCAGGAGTTTGAGGTTGCTGTGAGCTAAGCTGACGCCACAGCACTCTAGCCCGGGCAACAGAGTGAGACTCTGTCTCAAAAAAAAAAAAAAAAAGTAAAAAGAAAAAAAAAAATTAGCCGTGCATGGTGGTGCTGGTGTGCACCCATAGTCCTAGTTATTGAGGGGGCTGAGGTGGGAGGATCCCGTGAGGCAAGGACAAGGCTGCAGTGACTTATGATCACACCACACTGCACTCGAGCCTGGGCAACAGAGCAAGACCCTGTCTGTAAAAAGAATGTTGGAATATTTGGGAAAAATTCCAACGATAAAAAATAATACAAATAAAAACATACAGTATAACAACGATTTACATAGCATTTACATTATATTAGGTATTATACGTAATCTAGAGATGATGTAAAGTACACGGGAGCACATGTGCAGGTTATACGCAGACACCATGCCATCTGATACAAGGGACTTGAGCATCCAAGGATTTTGGTATTTTGGGCAGTTCTGAAACCAATGCCCCGGGGATACCGAGGGACAGTTAACAAGGGATGACTGTACTTTCCTCCCTTCCATTCTCTCTTGAACCCATTTCTCTCACTCCATAACTCCACCCAAAGTGCTCTTTGTTAAGGTTGTGGTGAGACCCAGTGGTCACCGCTTGATCTTCATCTCACTCGATGGCTGAGCAAGGATCACCAGCGCATTCCTTCTCCCTGAAACATTTTTCCTCTTGGCTTCCAGGACACCACATTCTCCTGGTTATTCCTTCACAGTTTCCTCTGCTAGGTCCTCCTCCTCTCCTTCACCTCTAAGTATTGGAGGGTTCCTGGGCTAAGGCCTCAGGTCTGTTCTCAGTCTTCCTCACTCGGATGCCAATCTCAGTCTCATGGCATTGAATGCCACCGAGCAGAATCTTAATAAAAGGTTTGTGTGCAGGTAGCTTCTACGGAAATGAAATTCCAGAGAGCAGAAACGACAGACAGGAGAAGTGAAACAGAAAAAAGGAAAAACAACTCAAGAATGTCCAGGAAAAGGAAAAACAACTCAATGTTCTTGAGCTGACCACCCCTGGGGGAGACAGATGCCTCACCCCAAAGAACCTTCTAAGGAGATTCAGAACTGTCTCTCAAGGGACGAAAAGGCTGAAGCATTTATCCATCAGCTTCCATTCACCACTGGGGGAGAAAGTAAATATTTCAGGTGCGGGAGCAGTAAGAATGAGGGGACAGAAATTACTAACCCCTGGTGTATGCCCTTTCCTGCCTACCATGTCAGTGGAGTGAAAGGGAAGGGTGGGAGGCCTTTGAGTTTGACCTGGGGGCTGAGCTCTACCCAGCCTTGTTCTAGCTGTGTGACTTGGGCAAGTTATTGAACCTTTCTGAACCATGGTGTCCTCATCTACAAAATGGGGAAGATGGTGCCTACCACACTGAGCCGTGAGGATTACATGAAATAACATAAAGTGTTTAACAGAGTGCCACGGACAAGCAGTAAGTAGTACTGTGGTTATTACCATGGCTCTTTGACCCTATCATAGGAACATGCAGCAGTAGGTGCCTGGGCCCGTCAGGAGGCAGGTGCAGATGGCAGAGGGCTGTACCGTGGAGCAGAGAGACGCAGGGGCCAGATCACACAGAGCCCTGAATGCCACGCTAAAGGCTCAGCACTGTGACGTTACTAAATGACCTTGACCAGCAGACACACAGAACATCAAGTACCTGTGAAGGGAGAGAACCTGAAGGCCAAAAGAGCAACAGGAAGGAGCAGCCTGCCATCACCTGGCCCTCCTCAGGTCCCTGCTCCTCTCTCCATGGATGCTCTTTCCTTGTCCTGTCGCAGCAACCTGCTTCAGGCTCTACATGTCCATTTCCTTGGAAGGCCCTTGAGGGTAGGGACCGGGATGCCGTCATTCCGACCCTCAGCGCTTGGCACAGGCCTGGCATGTAGGAAGTCTCCATGAGTGTTGAAGCCTTAATAACCTCGAGTGACTGCCATGGCAACAATTCACATGTGTGATGATGAAAACCCAGGTGAGGACGGTGGCAGTGAGAATGAGCAGGGTCAAATCTTGGAAAATCTGGAGAAAGAGGCAGCAACTACTGCGATGATTCTTTTTTATTTTTTTATTTTTGAGACAGAGTCTTGCTCTGTCACCCCGGCTAGAGTGCCGTGGCATCATCATAGCTCACAGCAACCTCAAACTCCTGGGCTCAAGCAATCCTCCTGCCTCAGCCTCCCTGGTAGCTGTCACTACAGGCATATGCCACCATGTCCGGCTAATTTTTTCATTTTTGGTAAAGATGGAGTCTCGAACTCCTGAGCTCAAGCGATCTTCCCGCCTCGGCCTCCCAGAGTGCTAGGATTACAGGCGTGAGCCACTGCGCCTGGTCTGCGCCTGGTCTTTCTTTTTACATGGAAAGTCACGAAGACATGCAACCCAGTCTAAAAAGGAAAATACAGGTCTGAGTCCCAAGTCTGCTCCAAGCTCTGGGTCCTTGGGTAATTTTTAATCATGCGGGCAAGTGTGGTGTGCATGTCAGGGATGAGGGCACTGGTGTGGACACTTGCTGAGCATTTAAAAGCTTTGAACCAAGCTCCACCACCCAATAGCTGGCTGAGCCTGGGTATGTCATTTGCCCTCTCTGAGGCTCAGTTTTATTTAGTAAATGGGGATAATAAGGGGTAATAATGCCTGCTCCACCTTCCAGGGTTTTTGAAAAGATCAAATACATTATAGATGTTCAGATGCTTTGAAAACTGTCAAGTGTTTGAAAAATGTAAGGCAGCATTAGTAATACGGTTGTAATTCCCCCATCCTATTCTATTTCATTCTTCATTTAAAATTACGAAGGGACTGGTTTTGCAAGTTCAAGCTAAATCACTTCACAAACACTTACATAGGTCTTGTTTTTCTTCCTCTGTAAAAGGGGGAAGCAAAGATCTCAGTGGGCTAGGTTGCCAGCTTTAGGGAAGAGTGCAGCGTGACGGTCTGCAGTCTGGGGCATGTGCACGTAGCCTGAACGCATGAGCCAGCTGACGGTCAGGCCTTCCAGCCCAGGTGAAGTTCCCACCTCCTCCCCGTCTGTGTCCTGCCGCATTAGGGAGCTGCCACAAGGTGCTCCTCTCTCCCACCTGACTCCTCAACCGGGGACTAAAACACAAGACTGCCACCTGAGTGTTAAATTGTAAATCAACCACCTAACAGAGATTAGAGCAGAGATAAGAAAAGGCATTCTTTGAAAGAGACTCAGTAGCTCCAGAAGACTCCATTGTATGTTGCTTGAACACATTTTGACATTTGCAGGGGCTTGTTAAAAATGCAGGTTCTCAGACCCCACCCAGATTCTGCATTTACCAAGGTCAGAATCTGCATTTTCCAAGATCCCCAGGTTGACTCCCATGATTAGAATTGTAAAGCATTCTTTAAACTCAGGGCCAAAGGCAGGGAAAAGGTGGAGTTACAAGGCTCCAGTGGACAGTGCTTATAGGAGCACTATCAGGGCATAGAGGAGGGAGTGCTGGCCGCCAGACTCGCAATGCTAAGGTCCTGTGAGACGGCAAGGCCATCCCTACTGTGGGGATGGAGGAGTCTGGCTGTCCAGCCTGATGCCCTTAAAGCTTTCCCGTCACCTGACCACTACGTGCAAAGAACCTGAGCTCCCCAAACGATGCTCCAGTTACCACTCAGCTTCTACTTGTGGCAAAGGTTCAGGTCCACATTGCAGACATTTTTTCTCTTTGTAAACCAAACAATTGTCATTCTTATTTTATAAACTGATCAAACAGACAAAATCAAGTGAGGGCCCAGTTTTTGGACTTTGGTAAATAAATTAACCAGGGGAAGAGAATGACGCTTCGGATGGCCCTGTCCTGAGACAGACCAGCCAGCCAGCAGGCTTTTCCCAGCTGGCCATCCCTCATCCACCTTGAGTTTCTGTCACCTCAGGTACCAGAACTCTATCGTTCCTCCCTGTTCCTCTAACAGAGTCTCTCAATTTTGTTCTGCTAACTGGTAAGTTTCCTGAGGGCAGCCAAGGACCACACAGCTGAAAAGAAACTTGTCAGAAAGATCAGTTGCCTGCTGTGAACTTGAACCGAGACAGGAAAGAAAGTGCCTGCAAGAAGTATTCACTGAGGTCCTTAAAGCAGCTCTCTGACGTGTAAATAAAAAAAAAAAAAGAAGTATTCACTGAGGTCTTGATATAGAAAAAACAAGAGGCAGATTAGGCCTGGGGTGGTGGCTCATGCCTGTAATCCTAGCACTCTGGGAGGCCGAGGCGGGCGGATTGTTTGAGCTCAGGAGTTCGAGACCAACCTGAGCAAGAGCCAGACCCCATCCCTACTAAAAACAGAAAAATTAGAGACCCCATCTCTACTAAAAATAGAAAAATTAGCTGGGCATGGTGGCACATGCCTGTAGTCCCAGCTACTCGGGAGGCTGAGGCAGGAGGATTGCTTGAGCCCAGGAGTTTGAGGTTGCTGTGAGCTAGGCTGACGCCACGGCACTCGGAGCAACAGAGTGAGACTCTGTCTCAAAAAAAAAAAAAACCAAGAGGCAAATCAAATGTGGACCAATGAGGGAATGGTTAAGTGAATTACGGTGTATATGCTCAACACAATGCTATGCAGCTATTGTCTGCACATGTAGTAATCTGAAAATACTAATGATGTATGTTCTGTGATACTCAGAGTCCCAGGAGGAAACAGACACACTCAAAATTGGGGGCATTGAGAGGAGTTTAATAAAGGGGTTACTTGGTTACTTACAAAGGTGTAGGCAGCGTTGGGAAAAGTGGCGCAGCAGCGGGGAGCTGTCTGCACTGGACCCGAAGGGGAAGGGGTGCCGCTGGAACGTGAGGAGATGACTGCCTGGAGGGGCCCTGGCAGGAGCTGTGGCCGCGGATGGAGGGACTCTGCTAGTCTTCGGTGATCTGGCATGGCGGGGGAGGGGGAAGGGGAAGAAATATCCCTAAAGCCCAAGCAGAAGGGAGAGGCAGGCAAGGGAGCGTACCTGGGGGCCTCCTGCAGCACAGAGCAGGGTAGAGGCAGAGGGGGCATCACAGGGCAAACAGGGGACGTTGTTGGGCCTCAGAAAGCAACACGGCAAAGTGTGGCACTTGGGCACGCTGGAGACTTTGAGCTAAAGGAGATTGGAAGGCCTCAAAAGCAGTCTCAGAAGGAAGTTCTCTCTGACCTTGCTGCCCTCCTGTTTCTCACGCCATCTTCTCCCCCAGAGCTAATCACAGAAACCAGAATTCCTTTTCCCCAAGGCAGGTCATAGAAACCAGAATTCCTCTTCCCCAAGGCAGGTCGTAGAAACTAGAACCCCTCTCCCCCAGAGCAAGCCATAAAACCTAGAAAGAACACTCTTTCCCTTCCCCCTTGAAGACCCTCATTCCAGAGGGGTCCCAGGAGCCCCATACCCAGGAGGAAGGAAGAAGACTCTGACCCGACAGGCCTTGCGAGGTTCCCCTCCATCTATGACCATTAGCGCACACCCTTCTGTCCAGCCGCATTTCCACATGGCTGTCCATTCTTCATGGAACCTAAACATCAAAATAGACTGTGTTCCCAGGGTCTTTGGGTCTTCATTTCTGAAGGCTCCTGTTGTCACATAAAACTTTGATTAAATAAATTTGTTGCTGGGCTCAGTGGCACACATATGTAGTTGCAGCTACTCAGGAGGCAGAGGCAAGAGAATCGCTTGAGCCCAGGAGTTTGAGGCTGCAATGAGCTATGATCACGCCTGTGAATAGCCACTGCACTCCAGCCTGGGCAACATAGCAAGATCCCATCTCTAAATAAATAGTAAATCTGTTATGTTTTTCTCTTGTTAACCTGTCTTTTGTTAAACAATATGGGCTATAACCTTTAGGATGGGTGAGGAAAAACATCACACCTTGTCCACCCCAACAATATCCAGCACTGTGAATTTATTGGAAAAAATGAAGGCACAATACGAAATTGTAGGTGTATGACAGAGATGTTAGAATATATGTACAGACATTTGAAAGAAGATCCAGGGGAAATCCACCCATCCTAAAGGCCATCACTATGGCATGAAGGTATTGGGAAGTGGGCTGGGGATTTGGGTGAGACGGAGAGCTCTTGACTTTCAATTATTGATAATGTGGCTCTGTTACTTTTCTAAAAAACAATCAATAAAGCAAGTTAGGAGAAAGTTTACAGGGCACCTCCTGGTACCCTTGCAGTCCTTTCATTTTACAAAAAGCAGCCACTGGGAGGAAAGCCGCATCTGCCCTCCCCTGTGGAGTTCCGAACGGTCCTCACCCCTCCAGGCATCTCCACACCACCCCTGCCTCCCTTCCCCCTTCCCCTCACCCCCTTCGCTTCCTCTCTTTGGCGGCAAACCCAAGAGCTACCCTGATTTGAAGCAGCTAAACAGCCTCACACCCTTAATCTCACTGTCTGAGTGATAAATCCTGCAGAGCAGCTCATTCCATTCAAGCCCTTCACACCCTCCTCTGAGTAGCTGGGTGGTCTCTTCCGCCCAAGCAGGGGCTTCTTGCCCTTCCTTCCACTTAGCATTCCCCCAGGAGTTGAGGACTTCCCGGGAGCCAGGCATTCACCTCCAGAACAATATCCAGATAGGCCCCCCCGCTGCCCAGCCCCCGTTCCGAGCCAGACCATAAAGTAAAGCCGCGTGGGCCTTGCACCCCTGCACAGAACCCTTTGTCTGGGATGGAAACAGCCTGAAAAGATGAAAGGGGCTTCCACTCCGACCTCTTCACCTCTCGTTATCTTGTGCCCACTCCCCTTAGACTCAGCGGCAGACAGCGCGCTTTCCCATGGTCGCCGGGGTTAACAGCGCCTTAGCAGCTAAGGGAGAGGAATGTGAGGAATGTACCTGCCTAAGGGGCGATTATTTTCATCAAGGACAGGCTGAAACGGATAATGAGGTCAAAAACAAACGCCGTCTCTTTCTCAAAGGACTCTCTGAAGAGAGGCTATTAGATATAGTTCATTAGTTGGGGGGGGGCTACTTTTTAGACCGCTGCCTGAAGAGAGAGGGAGACATTGTGCCAAGTTTAGCTTTTCCTCCAAGTCAGTAGGGGGCTAAGCTTAGACGCAAATCCAAGCTTCTACAGATCTGAGTTTCCATCAGGTACAGGCAACAAGTGGCATCCTGAGCTCGAAGAAAAGATTTGCAAGAGAATGTTTTGTAACAGCACAAGTGGGGTCCACAGTAAAAAACTTAATACCCAAAAACCAAATTTGGAAAACTGATAAAACAGAGTTTATATATAAAAATATATTTATCACACATTAGCCCCTTTTATAAAATGTCCTGCTTAGCCCGGCCTGCTCTGTAGTCCCAGCTACTTGGGAGGCTGAGGCGGGAGGATACCTTGAGCCCAGGAGTCCAGTCTGGGCAACATAATGAGAACCTGCCTCCAAAAAAACAAAAAATTAAATAAAATGTCCCCTTTTCCTTACTATCGCCATCACTGTAATTCAGGTTCTAACTCCTAGTCCTCCCCCCTGCATTTTAACATAACTCCCAAACTGGAATTGGAATCCTTAGTTGTAAACTCTTTCCCTTGCAATTCATCGGGCATCCAGCACAGTCCGTCATCCAGTCATCCAGCACAGTCCGTCGTCTTAGAATGAAATGTATTTGTGCCCTGTTGGAAACCTTCATTGCTCACCAAGGCCAAATGTGACAAGGTGGGTGCTAGCTCAGTGTCCAGGCAGAACAGACATTCCTTTCCCTCTCATTTTTCTTCATACCATCTTAAAATGAAGTTCAAACTCTCTACACTGGCATTTAAAGCCCTCCAAAATCTTTTAATTAACTTTCAACCCCAACTGCACCCCATATTTAAAAGACCATTTTCCATTAAGAACCCCAACTTGACTAACATGGTCTCCAGGCAGATGGCTTGGGCGGTGGTAGTGGCACAATAAAGTCTGAGTATGTTTCAGTTCTTCTTTAGGTTGAGTTTTCTCATGGAAAAGAAAATAACAACTGGAACTTCAGGCTTGGTTCATTTTGTGCACAATCGCGTTCCAAAACACCACGGGGGGACAGAGAAGGCCAACGCCCAGTGGCAGACCTTCCAGAGCTCTCCCTTTTGCAGGAGGGGCATGGAAGTGCACACATAAACACACCCTTGAGGAAAAAGCATACCCCGAGAGCATCTGCAAAGAAAAGAGGAAAGAAGGAAATAACTGGGAGTAGAGAGGGCTGTGAGTACGAGCACAGGTGCTTCCTAACCTGCACTAGTATCTTAACTTCTCTCCTCCTCACCTGTAACGTGGTGTCATAATACCCACTTTTTAGGGTTGTTGTATTTAAAAAGGGAGATGTGAGTCAAGCACTCAACAATGTCCGGCACATAATCAGTTCTATAAATGTTAGCTTTGATGAGAGGATGATATCGACTGATACCTGAAAAAGTTGTTCTTTTCATAAAAAGACAAGCCGGCTCTCAGTAGAACATGCTGAACTCCAAGTTCCCTGATCAGGCTGTGGTCACGTAGTCCTTTGTACCTTTGCTCCAGCTCCTCTCTGGGTTTGAAATGTACCCTCCCCTCCTCTTATCTCAATACTCAGCTCAAAGGCCTTCCCCCGTGAGGCCTTCCTAGACCAGCACCTCACCCCGGGCCCAGCAAAACTAACGCCTCCCTTCAGCAAGGGCCCATAGTGCTAGGCTAGCATGTCCCACATTGAATAATGGCTTGCTTATCTGTTGGTCCCTAGAGTTTGCATACTAACTTCTTGAGAATTAGACTTGGAATTCCCACTGTCCAACAGTCCCAGATCTAACCCACCCATTTGGGTGCTTGTGGAAGGAATGAGCAAAGAATGAACAAAGGAATGGCTTGTCCCTGAGGGTACCTGCATGGCTTTGCACCAGATCCCACCCCAGCCTCTCAACCCTCAGACCCCCAATGGCACCTGTTTGGGAAGAATCGCCACTCCTGGCTGATGCCTGGAAACGAAAGATACCTCAGGGTATTATTGCATTTTCAGCTGCTGTCTCCACCCCACCTTGTGCAACCTGCTGACCAGCTGGAGATGCCACAAGGAGCACGACTCAGGGTAGTCAAAAGATATTTTAGTGCCAAACTACAGAATTCAGTTATAGGGTAGTGCTCCAACTGCTACTCTAGTAGCTCATCATGCTAACAACTTGGTGGGCTTGTGTCCCCTTTAGCTACTAGGAAACTCAGAGGAACAAAAAGTTAACTGATGACTTTGAATTTTTGTCCAGTAGTCATGAAGGATATAAACAATCCCCGTTCTTGTTCCTACACTGAGTCCCAATCCTGAGTATTCACTGTGAGATAAGGGTTAAAGTCAAGGGTGCAGTCTGTGGCCTCCAAACAAGACAAATACATTGAGTCCTCACAGGAATAGAGCCTCAGTCTCCTTAGCATCTGCCACCTCCAACTCAACTAATGGGCCCCAGGCAGAGTGCTAGGCCGGAGAGGGAAGCAGGGCAGTGGTTAAGAACTAGAGCTTGGTCTCCAGCCAGATTTGGGTGGTTTAGGGATTCACCACTTATCAGCTAGGGAATATGCAAGTATGTAAATCTCTGAGCCTGGGTTTCTTATCTATTCACTGGGGGGGGGGGGGGCATGGCCTGACTGAGGGCTTAGCTAGGTTTAATGTGGTAAAGTACTCAGTACCTGGCATATGGTGAGTGAGTCCTCCGTGAATGGTACTGGAAAGCTATAAATGTATAAGCTGGAGTAACAGTGGTCCAGTAAATAGGCAGAAATTAGGGAATATATATGTGTGTGTATATATACATCTGTAGGTTGGGAAGCGGGCAGGGAGAGGGTGGCTGCTCTAGGAAGAACATTGGTCTCTGAGGGCAAGGGTCAGGGAGAGACCGAGGTGCAGAGGCAGGTAGCAGCAAGATGAATCATGTGTCCCGTCCCAAAGTCCAGGAGTTACCTGTTCACGTAACAGCTCCCAGCACCCTGGCCACACATCCTGCCTTGCCCAGGCTCCTGCCACTAGGATCCCCCAGAGAGCCTGAGACAATCACTCACTTATAGTTTTATATGTTAAGATCTGGAGGGAAATCTTAGACATCATTAAACCCCATCATGTCACTGTACCAGTGAAGGAACTGAGGCCCACAGAGAAAAACTGACTTGCCCAAAGCAATCAGTTCTTCTTGTTTTTTTTTTTTTTCTTTCTTCAAGACAAGAGTCTCACTCCATTGCCCTGAGTAGAGTGTCATGGTGTCAGCCTAGCTCACAGCAACCTCCAACTCCTGGGCTCCAGCGATTCTCCTGCCTCAGCCTCCTGAGTAGCTGGGACTGCAGGCATGCGCCACCATGTCCAGCTAATTTTTTCTATTTTTAGTATAGACGGGGTCTTGCTCTTGCTCAGGCTGGTCTCGAACTCCTGAGCTCAAACAATCCGCCTGCCTCGGCCTCCCAGAGTGCTAGGATTATAGGCATGAGCCACCTCACCCAGCCTCAAAGTAATCAGTTCTAATCCTGCCTCTGCCACTAACTTGCTGTGAGACCTTAGGCAAGTCCCTCGCCCTCTCTGAGCCTGCAGTTTGCTCCTCTGTAAAATGAGGAGTTGGGAGTATTTAGAGAACAAAGTTCCCTTTCAACTCTGCCCTTTGCTGTATTAAAATAATGGTTCCTTCCACCACCCTCAAGTTTAGACAGAAGATTCCTCCCTTCCTCCCACCCACCCCCCACACAAAAGTCAAGAAAAAACATGCTTAGATAACGTTTGGGCTCACTTAATTTTGAACTGAGTGCTGGTTTTCCCCAGGGGTAAAGACAAGAAGGGAGAGAGTAGTCAGGCAGAGGGTACTGCCCGAGGAAGCCCGTGGCTCCCAGGCGCCTGCCATGTGCCCAGCCCCAGTGATCCCAACCCTGCAGGGCTTCTAAGAGCTGGCAGCGCCACAGGGATAAATAAGGCCAACGACCGCACCTTACATGGCCATCCCAGCGGCCACCCGGAATCCCGGGGATTACGCAGACTTCTGGAGGCCTTGGAGCAAGTGCACATCACCTGCTGCCACCACAAGTGTGCCCGGGCTTCTGCAGTCTCTGTCTTGTGACTGAGGAATTTTTAAATGGAAGCTCTGAGCTCACAAAGGAGAAAATGTCTCCCTGATGTCACACAGTTGCTGCCAATTCATCAGCTTCAGCTAAAGGTCAGAGAGGGGGAAGCCACTGCCCAAGGGTCCTGCTGCCCCTCGCTGAGCTGGGGCTTCCCCCTCCCACAGGCTTGCCGCCAGCTCTCAGAGCCAGCTGCGGGCGCCAAGGCTGTTTGCATTTCCAGGGCACGCACAGAGGCAGTCCTCACACCGCTGAGCCGCGGGCTGAGCCGTGGCTGCGTCCTCCCAGCCCTCTCCTGCCACCTCTCTGTCTTCCGGGGACAGTCAGGGCATACCTTGGAGTCCTAATATAACGCTGTCCTGAGGGTCCTTCCCTAGGATCACTTCACATGTGATAAAACTAAATCACATGGAAGTTCTCTTGGATTTTTAATAAGTATGCGCAGTGGTCAAAGAGCAGAAGCTAGGAATCCACTGTCTGGGGTCACGGCCTGCTTCTGCCACTTCCAGGTAGTGTGATATTTGCAAGTTACTTAACTTCTCTGAAACTACTTTCTGACCGGGAAAATGAGAATAAGGATACTTGTAGTGTGGTCCTGAGGATTCAACGTGAAGCACTGGCAGAGAGAGCCTGGCAGGTAGTAAGTGCTCAATACATGTCAGCTTGGAATCAACACTCACAGCTACCACTGGGCAAATTACTTAATCCCTGAGTCTTAATTTCCTGATCTGTCCAGCAGGGATAGGCACATGTCAGAGACAGTCACAGAGAATTCAATGAGAATGGGTAAAAAGCCATTAACACAGCACCTGGCCCTGGAAAAATAAATGGTGGCTGCTGGGACTATTGTCTCCATCCATCACACTGTGAGCTGGGAAGGCCCAACACAGCCATTAGAAACCCCTTCTCCAAGCCTGACACAGTCCCGTGCCCCCTTCAAGTTATAACCCAGAATTAAAGATGAGACACATAAAAAACATGTATATGGTCAAACATGAACATATAACATTTTTTAAATTACTTTTAGAGTTTTTCTCCTTTTTGGGGACTGTTTCCAATTTTGGCCTGAGTTGCTAGGGGGATGAGTGAGATGAAAAGAAAAAGGTGCATGGATGTGAGAGAAGGGATTAACTGGGGTGACAGCGGAGACTGTCGTGGAAAATGAAATGACATCATGTAGGAGGAAGAGGCTAGAATTGTGAACAATAAGAGAGCAGTTGGAATTGGAAGGGACCGCAGACCAGCTTCAGTGGAAGCCCTGGAAGAGTCATCACCACTTCAAACTTAAAGAACAGACCTGGAAAAGCAGCGACAACAACAGCTGCGGCTCTCCCTCTTCTGCACCCCTGCACCCCCAGACACCGACGCCTGAGTCAATGAGTGACCGCGGGCCGCTCCCTCACGTGCAATCTGCCGTCAGCCTGCCTTCTGCCGCCCTGCCGTTGCCTGCCCTTCATCCTCTCCTGGCACAGGGCGTCTTGGTGTGGTACAGGTGAGGCCACGGTGGAGGTAAACCCGAGGCTTTTCTTTGGGCCTCCCCATCGCACCTCTGGGGGTTTTCATCCCTGCAAGCTCCACCCTTGCAGTAGCTCAAACAGGTGAGCCCTGGTGGGAAACAGCTCGTTCCCTGGGCTTGTCCTTTCTCCCCTCTTCCCAGCAGTCTCCCCTCTTCCCCTGAGACAAAGGTGCTCCCACTTTTAGCCTTCCATGGAGCGTTACCATTTTAATGGCAAGATCTAGAGATCTGACAGAAACATATCCTGTTCTGTAAACATTTGTTGAGCCTATATCTGATTGCCAGGCACTAGGCTATGCCCTCCCGAGCTCGCAAGTACCCTATTCCTGTCCCTCAAGGCTTCTGCTTGTTACGGAAACCTTGGAGAGTTACAGTCAGTGACTCTGCTCACCCCCTCAAATCCAGGCAGTGACCAAGTGTGGTGAGATTCCCTCCTGGCTCCATGCACGCTTCTCCCCCCACGGGCACCCCTCAGCCCTTCTTTGTCTGTCACCTGTGCCACTGCCATAGCCCATTTGCCGAGGCCCCTGCCCCCTGCCTCACCTCCCTCTGATCTAACCCTACCCCTAACAACAGCCTCATCTTCCTCCAACTCTCCTTCATCACATTATCCCCCAGCCCCAAACCCTTCAATACTTCCCCCCCAAATTTCATTCAAGATCCTCCATGATAATCCTGCCCCAACTCTCCAGGGGGGGCCATATTTCGTAGAGCTCTGCCTCACCCCTGCCAGGGGTTTCAGTGAGGGAAGGAGGCGAGGGTCCCCCGGTGCCAGCCTGACCCGAGGGCCGTGCACACAGGAGGGCCTGGTGCAATGTGGCTGGGCTGAAAATCTGAATCATAGTCAACGAGGGCAGCCAAATTCCTATCTGGGAAATCAGGGCAGTCTGAAGGGTGAGGCCAAGCTGTAAACAGAATGAGTAATGAGGTCAGAAGCTGGTGGGGACCAGAATCATGTCTAGATGCAGTTCAAGGAAACGGAAATGGTACAAGACTGAGGCTGTGAATTGAATTATAAGAAGGTATTGGAGACCTGAGCTGCTCTCCGTGGGGATGGGGCTGGGAGGAGCAGCCCTGGAAACCTGCCTTTGCTCCGGCTTCCTACAGCAGTGTACTGAATGCCCTTTGGTTTTTTGTGTGTGTGAAGGCCCTGTCTCCCCTGCTGCCTGCAGTTTGATACCACTCACATGCCCCCTAGCAAAGCCCAGTGATTTGTCCAAGGTTGCAGGGTGCTGGATGCGGAAACAGGGCCAGATCCCCCCACCTGAGAGGGGCCGTGCCATGCAGAACCTCACCTTCATAGGTTGGCGAATTTCTTCACCTCTCTGTGTCTCAGATGCCGCATCTGTAAAGTGGAGGACAATAATAACACCACTTCCTAATAGTGTTACATAATAACAACACCACCATGAGGATTAGCCAAGCAAATATTTGTAAAATGCTTAGAACAGTGCTCGGCACATAGTAAATGCTGTGTAAGTGTTAGTTAAATAAAAATAAGGTGCCCGGCTGGTAAATAGGGCCAGTACTCAAAGCCAGTTCTAATTTTAACATTTGAGCCCTTAGATTTTCCACCACTAAGGTCAACAGCAGGCTACGAGGGGCTAAGCCGACTATAGGACTTTCAAAAATTAATTTTCATTTCAACCAAGAATAGAAAAACATGCTGTTGACTTATTTCACTGGGCACACAGGAAATATCACTCCAGTTACTACCCTTACCTGTTCTTAGGAAACCACTCAGAAATCCAGAAGGACCAGTTCAAATATAGCACCTATCTTAAATTTAATAGGCCTTGCAAAAAAAAAAAAAGAGTCCATCTTAGAAAATGTCTGTGGGTGTCAAAGACGACTGTCCTGGATTAGGCAATCTCAGTTGACTCCAGCAAAGTTCAAGGCTACACTCACATTGGAAAGATAGCTGTGAGGAGATAATGCAAAAGGAACTATTACATTTATTTTTCTCAAAACTGTTGGGGGTGGTAGTGTTTGGAAAGAGAGAAGAGAGAGGGAAAACACAAGTGCATGGTTTGTAAAGTGATAAAAAATAGACTGTGTGTTATAAAAGTGCAGTGGCAATTCCAAGAAGATAGTACAAAAGTCTGTTTGCTCTAGCAATCTATCAACCAGAAATCTGTATTAACTGAACCTCGCACGCGACTACAATATGGCACTAATAGACGTTTGAAAATGATGACCTTGATATACTGCAAAATCTTAAACGGCTTTCTGAAACAGGAGAAAAAATTAAATGAAGCTTGGTATGGTTTGTGACAAGTGTATTTTATTGTATTCTAATTTTCTGAAAACAAGCAATATTTTTGTCATCGTAGTATGTGATGATTTATACGCCGTCTAATAACTTTCCACCTGTCATCATATTAGAACAATACGTTGCTCGATTATGGCTGGATTATGGCTGGTATCAGGGTTTAATAAACATTTCTTTCCTCTAAACACGCCACTAGCCCACATCGCTTGGTTCCATTCCCCACCCCCGGACTTTATGCCTGTCTCAGCCAGAGCAGGGTTTCATTTTAGGCTCAAACTTGACCGGGATGGTCTTCCACTATTTTAATTCTTCCCTAAGAACGAGGGTGCACCTGGCCTTAGAACCACTTATGCTGCCTCGCAGCGGTTTCACACTCCTGTTTCAGACTCGGGGTGGAGGTTCAGAGCAGGGTGCTTTCTCCTAACGTAAAGTAAGGAGGGACAGGCGCCTGGGCAGAATTTGAAAAATAAATGCGTCCCAGGGGAGGTAAGGCCCTCCGAGGGCCAGGCAGCGACAATTGAGTGGTGCGGGGCACGTGGATTAAGTAGAACAGAAACAGATCCTGCCAGGGCCGCCCCAGGGACACCAGAGACACAAAGCAGAAACCCTGATTGCGCCCCGAGGGCCCTGGATCCCTCACCCGCACTGGAGGTTCTCCCGCCTTTCCGAATCACCTTCCCGTTCCTCTTGCTCCCCTCTCAGCCGACTGTTCAGGGCTCTGCATACCACAGAGGTCAGACACAAATAAAACCCATACATGGACTCCATTCTCGGGTCACAGAATTTGGTTAACAACTCGTCCTGAAGATGGCCCCGGCCCCCACCTCCCAACCCCGCCACAAAGGCTCTGCTTGTAAACACCCGTCACTTAGAGACACCCTCCATCAGTCGCCTTTGGGCTATTATTCATCACCGACTAACCTTCAACCAACTTCATCTTCACAGGGCTCCCCTAGAAGAGAGGAAATTCCACAGCTCTGATGTGATGTGAAACGTGATCTGACCGCCCCAGCTCTTTCTTTTCTCAGTCTCCCCAGCCAGTTCCCAAACTGGGCTTCCCTGGCCCCTCTCGGGGCAGCCTGCTCCTAACCCCCTCTCCACCCCCTACTTCTTTCCCTCTCCATTTTACACGCTGTAACCCGATAGGCTGGAAATGCAGCCTCTTTCATCTTCTATTTCCCACATCCTGAAAGTTTGGAAAGACGGAGCCCACCCAGATAAAGGAATTTCAAGTATGTGCACCCCCTCCCCCTTTACTCCATTCACAAAGAGATTACTAATGGCCCGAGGCTTCAGGGAGGCCCCGCTGGCCTCCCCACCCCCACCTCCCAGAGAGTTTACTCATTCCACGTCCTCACTTCTCCCCAGCACACAAACCTACGTCCACATGCCTGCAACCAAAAATTAACTTTTCCCTGGACTCTGATCGTACGGACAGCTTTCAGACCTCACCCTGATTGGGACTGCAGTGGCTGGAAGCTTCTGCCTACCATTCACCTGTGCCTTCTTTCACATTTCTAGATAACAGGGCTCAGGGAAAATGTGTCATTGGATCCAGGGGAAAAGATATGCATGCAACATGTGATGTTTCAGGGAGATACACTCAGGTCTTTGGGAAAGATCACAGGCTGTTCTAACTCAGAGAGATTTCTTTCCAGCAGACATTGTTTGGAGGACAGAGTAAGAGATGCTTTATTTGAGAGGATAGGCAGAGAACAGATGTGTGTGTGTGTGTGTGTGTGTGTGCGTGCGTGTGTGTGTGTGTGCGTGCGTGTGTGTGTGTGTGTGTGTGTGGTGTGTAAGGAGGTTCTGGTAACCAACATTTTTTGCAAAGAAATTTCTTGAGTCTTTGCTACCTGAAAATTAGTGATTACAAAACATGCCCCTGGGTCAGTTCTTTGGTCCCCTCTCCCTTTGAGTTCTGTCAGTGACAGGGAAACTGGCAGGGACAGCTTCTCTGACCTCAACCTCAAAGGTTAGGAAGTAACCCCCCACCCCAGCATCCCTTTTCATTAAGGATGATTAACTATCTTATCCACCCTTCCAGGAGGGTGAGAAAGCTGTTTTGAATCTGTACCAGCTCCGGGATAATCAGTTCCCTGAGCTAACTAGCTTTGTGTGAAATAGGATTTCCTGTGTCAAGGAGTTGCTCCCCGTCCTAGTCCTCATATTAGGGAGTATATTTAATAGATTATTAATCCATATTAACTTTGCAACTCAGGATAGAGTTGCAAAACTTGCTTAATGCACTAGCATTCGACAAAAAATATGATAAAGTCTGGGCACATGTTAGTGCCCAGGGTCATTCAGTAGGTCTCATTCTTGCCCAAGAAATCTCATGGAATTCCAAGAAGAATTCAAGAGGCCAGACCTGGAGGTTACAGTAATGGTGATAAGAAATACAGACTGTGGAAGAGCAGCCACATTGCAACTCCTGCAATCATACCCACAGGGCTGAGAAGAAATGCATACCGTAGCTCAGCTCCAGGACTGCCCCACGTCTACGATCTCCACGTAAGCGCAGCCCGCTCCTGACACGCAGCTGCTGGCGGGCTCCTACGAAGGCTCAGCATCCTTAGGCAACAGCAGCCCAAAGTGATAGAATCAATGCCTGCAACTGCAGAGCGAGTGTGAATCTCTCTGGGCCTCAGTCTCTTTCTTTATAAAATACTGAGGTTAACCCAACCCTTGCTAATGAAAGTGTGCCCCCCAGACCAGCCACAATTGCATTTTAGTGCTGCGCTGCGCAGCTGATGCCTGAGCACCTTACAATTTGAGACGCTCCAGCCCACACTCAGGAGCTTGACAGATGCTCTTTCTAGTTCTGAAATTGTCAGATCTCATTAAGTGCTTTCCAACAAAGTTTTTCTTCTTTGATACATGATTTTCCTTCTTTCTTCTGCCTCCAGTCTTGGTACATATTGTCTCCTCTGCCAAGGAGCTCAGATTTGAGCAGGCATGGGATTCATGTGGAGAGCCTGTCTACAATGCAGATTCCTGAACCGCATGAAGAAACTGAATAGGACAGGATGGCTGTGGTGGGACCAGAGAATCTGTGTTTAACCAGCTTCTTCCAAGTGGTTCTACAGATCATGGCCCCAGATTACATTTTGTTCTTTAACTTTTTTATTATGTAAAACTTCAAAAAAATAGACAAAATAGTAAGAATGAGCAATCACGTTTCTTTTCTTTTCTTTTCTTTTTTTTTTTTTTTTTTTTTTGAGATAGAGTCCCACTCTGTTGCCCAGGCTAGAGTACAGTGGCAACAGCCTAACTCACTGCAACCTCAAATTTCTGGGCTCAACTGATCCTCCTGCCTCAGCCTCCCGAGTAGCTGGGACTACAGGTCCTGGGACTATTTTTAGTAGAGACGGGCTCTTGCTCTTGCTCAGGCTGGTCTCAAACTCCCGAGCTCGAGGGATCCATCCTCCTGCCTCGGCCTCTCAGAGTGCTAGGATTACAGGCGTGAGCCACGGTGCCTGGCTGCAATCATGTTTCAATATCCGGCTTCAACAATGATCAACTCAAGGCCAATTTTGTTTCACTCAGATTATAATTTTGAAAAATGTTCACATCTAGACCCTCCAAAATCTTCCTGGTTCCCTTCACCTAACACTTCAAATGCTCTAGGGTTCAGCTTGTTCTCCCAGAGGGCAAGAGTTGTGACCTATTGTCTTAGAATCCTCAGTACCTAACACTGTGCCCAGCACATAGGGGTGCTCAGTAAATTTGTAACAAAAATAACAAATTAAAAATAACTTTTTTTTCCTCCTAGTGAACCATTGAATTTCTTAAAAAATAACTTTAAAGTAAAACATAAATTATCATCTACCTGGATGGTTTCAGCCGCAGGGAGATGGGATCAGCTGGGCTCTCATTGATCGATTCTTTGCTTGGGGATTCCTTTCTCAGTTAGGGAAAGTAAGGCATCCAAATGCAGCCTACCACGTGAAAGAATTAGAAAAAGTTTCCAAAAGGTCTGGTTTTATACCCCCTTCCTTCTGGTCTCAACATTTTACAAAAGATTTTGTGCCTGTGTGTGTGGTAAGAGAGAAGGTAGGAAAATACCTCTGGGGGGGGGTGAGGATATAGTCTCATGGCCTTTGTTTTACTCTTTAACCTAGTAATAAATCTCTTAAAGCTCCTGTGGTATTCAGAATATCCCGTGCATGGCGAGGTCTTCCCACAGTTGTGAAAGGGATTCAGGTTTCCTAAGTGGACAGAGTGCTGAGATCCCAAAGGCACAGTCCTGCCCTGGTCACCTATTTGCTCATTCTAATGGCTAAATCTCAGTCCTGGGTCTGCTACATAATAGGAGGGAGGGTAAGCGAAGGCAGAAGGAAGCTGAGAAAAGAACTCTGCAGTTCCAAAACTCAGCACAACAATCAAGGGATAAAGTGGTAATTAGGCCTGATTATCATGCAAGGCAGCCCCGGTTAAATTGGAATGTAGCCGGAGAGACGAAAGGCTGGGTAGAGAGTTTGCTATGCTGGAGACATGCTTTGATGTCTGCAGGGAAGGTTGTGTTTCATTCAGCCATCCAACCAACCAAAAAAATGTTGCAGGAGCAACATGAAACCTTCTAAAATGCAGCATACGGCAAGCAGAAGTGGGGAGCAAGTGGCTGGGGCTGAGTTCTCCTTCTGAGCGAGTGTGTGTACTTCTACGCTGCTCTTCTCAGATTTACTGCCGCAGCCCCTTGGATCTGTCAGAGGACAAGAAAAGAGAGAAAAAAGAGCGCACGCACCAACTATTAACTCCACCATCCTTGGTTGAGCAGATTCTTGTTACAAGGGAGAATGTGTCTGAGCCCGGGGCAGACTTTTTACCTGCTGTGGGGAGGAAGCAAAAGAAATAAGAGGTAAATTACTCTGTGTGTCCCTGAGAGGCCCGGAACTAAGATAACAGATGCTGATGGAGTCATCTGAGGCTGCCAGCTACCACAGCTTTTAACCCACTGATGTAGGAAGAAGAAAATGAGCCAAGAAAGTAGGTTAATCTCCCAGAGAAACACAAAATAGGTAGCAAGGAGCATTTTTACACCTTTCGCTCTTTAATTGCTTCAGCTCCAGAGCTGTGAAGCACAAGGAATTCCTTTTGTGTCCTTACCTTACCTTTCTCACCCTTTTAGTAAAGTCCTCTGTTCTAATATATTGTTTTTGTATCTGAGCTAACTCCTCAGCTAGGTGCACGCCCCAAACCAACCCACAACTTTCATTTCCATGCTAGAGACTTCTAATGTGACTTGCTCTTGGGAGACAGTCAAGTTCCCACTAAATCACTGACAAGAAGACAACAGTCAGGTTTGTGGTAAGATGTTATTATTTTACTTATGCACAGGGTGCTCACCATAGGAAGTAGCACGTACAATCCTGACTTCGCGTTTAGAAAGTTCACGAAAGTACAAAAAATCTTTCATGGGAGATTACATGCAATTTCCATTCCTGAAGGATCACCAAAACAAGACCCTTTCTGTTATAGGGACCCATATATGTGCCATCCAGGCACCTAGATCAATATTTCTTTTCAAAAGGAATGAAGTAAATTAGTGATCCGATTATCCTGGAGGGATTGGAAGAGCATTTATTACATATCCAACACATGGCTTTTTGGGTTTATCTCAACTTTTTCTTCTCTATTTGCAATGGACGATTCACAGAATTTGCTATTTTTTGCTGTGATTTCTTCTGTTACCCCAGTTTACTCTTAAGACCTGTATAAAATAATAAGGACATGCATTTGCCACAAAGGAGAGAGCTGGGAGTAGCTACACGTGCAAACCTTCTATTGCACCTACCACTCCTGATATTGCTACTGTACTTCAGAAATTGTGTGAGTGAGGAATTGTGCTTTTATGTGATAGACTGTTCCTTTTTTCCCAAGTGTCTCTTGATTTAGGAGAAACTCTGCTTGATCCCTTCTATAAAATTCCCTGAAATTATTCTTGGAATGTGCAGCATGAATTTAGGATAAATAAATTGCAAAAGATTGAAAATACCCTTTCAGATATCTTATTTTGTACAATCTTTGAAAATGAATTGTGGAGTTTCGTTTTTACTCATCTTTTAAAAAGGAAAAAAAAAAAAAAAGAGGGGAGAGGGAGGGAAAAAATGAGCCTTAGCAGCTGTGTATTTTTTAAATAATAAGAAAATAGCATTCCCCAGAATTTCCAGTAAAACCCATAAGATTTAGGCAGTTCATCCCCAAAGTATGAGTGGGATGCTGGGAGCTCCCTGGCTTTTCCAGGCAACCCCACCCCCCAAAAACTCCCCACAAAAAAACAAAAGCAGATGGGCTGCATCTGAACGAATCAAACTCCCCAGGGGCCAGAGCGCTCTGCTCTAAATGCTAACAGAGTGAGTAATCAGAAACCTACATTTGGTAAATTATTTATCTTATCTCTGGAACTCAGCAAAGCTTCGAAGACAGCAACTTCTGTAGAAAGATGTTGTTGGTCAAGAACTCCAGCTGGAATTTGTACTTTTACTAGAAAAGGGAAAAGTTCAGAGAGCAGTGTGTCTCATGAAGCAACAATTTTTTTTTCAAAATGACCAAAGGCAAAGCCAAGGAAAACTGACTTCACAGTTCCATGGAACAGGTCTGGTTCATGTTTTGTCTAATGGGCTTTACGTTCCATCTGTATTAGGGTAATGGCAAAGCAAAGCAGTAGACAAGAAAGATCCCTGAAGACTTGGGAATGGGTTCCCCTAGCCCCCATTTCCATCATTCCTTGCAAAGGGCAGCAAGGGTAACCTGGAACTTGCAGCCTCAGAATAACCTGGAGGGCAGTTAACACTCAGAGTGCTGGGCTCTGCCCTGAGTTTCTGATTCTGCATTTCCAACAAGTCCCCCAGTGCTGCTGTCACTGGTGCAGGGGCCACACTTTGAGAACCACTGGCCCAGAGGGCAGGGTCTTTCCACAATCTAGTTTGGTTTCCATAGACTCTGTGCACCCTCCCTCAGGATAAGGTATGGAGATTTGGAGGTTTAAGGGCTTTGACTGGGATGTTGGCAGAGGAATTAGCCCTAGTAATGAGTCTTGTCACTTTTACCTATTTTACAAAACATACTAACTTGATAAATCAATTCCATCCATGATTAACATTACACTTACATTCTTATAGTTCTCATATTTGCTTTGGGTCCCCCGCCATCCTAAGCACTTTTGAGTTCAATAGAACTAAGCAGATATGAAGGTAAAGGTTTTCATTTGAATAAATGTGGTTGTATAAGTCACATTCACATGTATAAATATACTAAGAATTTTGTTTTGCCACCACAAAACTTCATTAGTTCATCCACATGGTGAACTCAACTCTGATTGATTGTGAAATAAGAGGAACCCAAATGACTCCTTTCCCTTTGCTTCTTTCCTTCAAACAACAAATATATTTGGAATGCATATTATATATGTGGAAAACACACACAACAATGTAAGTCAGGGTATTGAATCTAAGGGGCAGTGAGACGAAATAACTACAAACCACATGGCAGTGGCCAGTGAACACTCTTATAGAAGGTGGCACTCGAGTTGGGCCTGTTGAAAATCCTTCCATAGCTTCTTATCGCCCTTCAGATAAAATTCATACTCCTCAGGATGGCACGCACAGCTCTTTGTGATCACCTGTGGTTACCTGTTCAGTTGGATTTCTCTCTTTACACTCCAGGGGCCATACTCAGCGGCAAGGTAAAGGTCTGCAATAATGTGAATTTCAGATGTAACTGCAGTTGACAACTAGCTCTCTACCAAGCACCCACTCCCTTTCTCAAATGAGGGCAGACTAAACATCTCATCTCCTGGTCCAGGCCCTTGGGGGTGGGGTGGGGTGCAGCTGAGAAGTGACTGCCTCATGATCATGGACTTTCTCACTTCAGCGAGCCTCTGTGTACATAATGAATTTCACTCTCTTTACCTTGTGTGCTTTCTGTGACAGCACAGACCCTCCTGAAAAATAACCATTTTTCTTTAATCTCAAAGTTATGCAACCTTTCCCTCTAGTTTATGCTTACAAAATTTGTGCACCCTATTTACTGTGACATGATTGTTTTTTTCTGTCCAAGCATGCAAAAAATTCATGCCTCTGGGTGTTAGCACATGCTGTTCCTTATTGCTGAAATTAGAGTTTCCCCATCCTATCCTCCTACTGGCTGATTTCTCTATTCCTTTTCATGTTTCAAGACCCACATCATCAGGTGCTACCTTCTCTCTGAAGCCTTCCCTGACCCTGGAGATCAGATTTAGAGCATGTCACACCTAGCATACTTTATTCTAACTCTAATAACTGTATAGTAGGAGTTGGTTTGAGAGGTGCTTAGGAAATCTTTGTGAAGGAATGAGCCAAAATGGAGAAATAGTGATAAGCAAACAGAGATAGGAAAATGCAAGTCTCATTCTGGGGACAGCAAGTACTATCCTGCCCTTACTCTCTCTTCATACTCATAGGCAAAGAAAGACATGCAGTTGTGAGCAGAAGACCTCAGAATAGCTGCACCTTAGTTTCCTCATCTGTAAAACTGGGATAATGACAGTATCTGCCTCATGGAGTGCAGGTGGGGGGGGGGAGGTGTTACAAAGCACTTAGCACTGTTCTTGGCATATGAAAAGGACTCAATAAATGTTAACCGTTATTTGCTATATTAGATTAATTCCATCCTTTTATGGGGGAGTCATACTGCTTACCAAGGGGATGTTTCACAGGTACCTTGGTAAGTAATTGGGATCAAACCTATTACTCAAACTTAGACCCAAGATCTCTGAAAGATACACGTGGTACTTTGGGGCTTTTCTGTGTTACTGACGATTCTAACAGTTGAACAGTTGAGCAGTACTGAGTGAGACCTCCAGGGACTTGAGACTGCCACAAAGATGGAAGTAGGGGTGCACGATCTATGTGGCCACACAGAAAGGGCTTCATAGAGAGAAGTAGCCTGGTTCTGAGTTCTCCAGAGCCACAATTAAGACAAAATGAAGGGCAGTTACAGGGAAACATTTTAATTTAACATTAAAAAGCTGGCCAGGCGTGGTGTGAAGCCAGGCCTCCCAGAGAGTTGGGATTACAGGGGTGAGCTACCGCGTCTGGCCCTCCTTCATTTTGAGTAATGGTAATCCGGGTCTGAGTAGCCAAAAATGATGTTCTAGGATCCTCAGCTTTAGGTTTTTTTTTTTTTGTTTTTTTTTTGTTTTTTTTTTTTTAGGCTAGTCAAGTGAAGCAGTGGGAATAGAGAAGGAACAAATAAATCTATAACTGGTTGTGATCAATTAGTTGTACACACCACTGTCCTGAGACCAGCCAAGATTCTTAATTCTGAAATATGAAAGACTGTTAAGCACCTGTTACTTCCATGAACTTGAGAGTTCAAAGACTTGGCTTTAAATCCCAGATGCGCCATTTGACTATGGGCTAGTCACTTACCCTATCTTTGACTCAGTTTCCTTATCTGAAATGAACATAAGAGCTCCTACTTTCCTCGGTATAAAAGAATTAGCTCTTTTAATATAAGTGAAATGCTTAGCACAGTTACTATGTTAACATAGTTAACACCTGATAAAAGGCAGCTACATAGGTATTATCAGGTTCAATGTTCTCTCATGTGCGTGCTCATATAAATTCACATCGATGTCTAGGATCTTTTTACTTGTGAAGATTATATTACCAGTCCCTCCTCAGTGTTGGCATGTCCCAGCTCATTCATTTTGGTTCAACTAGGCACTAGTCATGCAGCTATCCCTGGAGAAGGCCCTAAGTCTCTAAAAACTTTTGTATTGTTTTCAGAGTTCATTTTGCCACAAATCATAGGGCATTAACTGATGGTTTCTGATTTGAATTCTATGTCTCCTGTTCTTACAATTTTAGGTAGAGAAGGGTCTTCTCTAAGCTCAGGGAATGTGTACCTTCTGGGTGAGTTCCAGAGTAAATGCCATTTTCCTTTAAGTGACATAAATAGTCCAGTCACTGCTTCCAAGCTCTGTTAAGAAGAAGAACAGACCCGTTTCCTCTGGTGTCCCCTGAGTGCTGATAACGGGATGCCAAGGCTCTGGCCAGATCATGTGGGATAGGCAGCTGTCTCCATGGTGTAATTTGAGGGGTTCGAGGAAATCCCCCTTCTTAAAATATCTTCCCCAGTGGCCCTGACACATGCCTGAAATGTATTTCTTACTCTTCAGAGAAAGGTGCTGCGGAAATGCAATTGTTATCCAGGAGTGGACTTACATTCAGCCATTATCACTCGTTAGCACCTCAGTTTAAATCTATTTATCAGATTAGTTGACTGCATAGAGTCCCCAAGACAAGCAGCACAAGACAGTAGTTTTAATGAGGAACGTGATCCCATAGGGTCCAAAGTATGGGGTACTAGGCACTAGGTGAGAGGCAGCTACGAAGATGGTTGGCACAGTGTGGGGGCAGCTGGGAGAGCCTGGGCAAAAGGCAAGAGAGGGGAGATGTAGCATGTGGGTTGGAGAGGCTCCGAAGATGATCCCAGAATTTCTCTATTCTGAATATTACTACAATGAATATATTTTTTTAAATAGCACTTTTTTTCTCTTTGGGGTTATTTTCTTAGGTTATTTCCCCAAAGCGGAATTCCCAGGTTAAAATTAAAGTTTTCATTGCACAATATCAAAATGCTACAGAGCCACTGGTTCTGTGTAAGTGTACATGGGCTGAAATGTCTTTGTACAATTTTATGATCATCTTTGCAGAAGGCCATTCATTCTTTCATTCAACCGAAAGTTGCTGAGCTTATAGTAAGTGCCAGGTGTCATATTAGGCACCAGGGATACAAAGACAAAATCAACAATCCTACCTTCATATGGTCTAATTACTCATCAATTAGAGACAACTCAACTATTCTTGAGTGTTATATCTTTCTATTGAATTCCTGACTTTCTTATTCTGTCTTTTATTCCCCTTGACTCTGCAATCCATTTCTCCTGAAAAATACCATTGTCATCTTATACAATCTTTTAAAAAGTTACCATAGTACTACATGTTTGTTGAACTGACCCAAACATTTTAGTAAAATTTTGCTGTAATCCCATCTCCCAGAGAGGGCCAATATAAATAATTTGGTTAATTATCATTTTTAAGTCACCATGTACTGAGTGACTATGATATAATTGCCAATTATTGAATTACGTCTAGGAGGGACCTATTATTAGTCTCAAATTACAGAAGAGGAAACTGAGTCTTTGGAGTTTAAGATTACACAACTCCTAAGTGGCTGGGTCAGGACTCAAACCCACTTCTGTCTGACTCCAAAACCTGTGCTCATGTGGAACATGAAAGAGTAATTTCTTTTTTCTTTCTTTTTTTTTTTGAGACATAGTCTTGGTCTGTTGCCCAGGCTAGATTGCAGTGGCATCATCGTAGCTCACTGCAACCTCTAACTCCTGGGCTCAAGCAATCCTCCTGCCTCAGCCTCCTGAGTAGCTGGGACTACAGGCGCACACCACTGTATCAGGCTAACTTTTTCTATTTTTAGTATAGATTGGATCTCACTCTTGCTCAAGTTGGTCTCAAACTCCTGGCCTCAAGGGATCCTCCCACCTCAGCCTCCCAGGGTGCTAGGATTACAGGCATGAGCCACCACGCTCGGCCAAAAGAGTAATTTCTTAAACACTTCAATAGTTAACATCTAAAAACTATTATAGAGTCATCTAAAAATAAGATTATCTGGTCATAGGCTTGGATGGGAGTTCCTGGATTACAGTCAGTATTTTAGTAAAATTTTTTATATAAAGTATACACTAGTTTGATAGAGCTGCCATAGCAAAGGACCACAGTCTGGTTGTCTTAAACAACAAAAATTAATTTTTCTCAAAATTGTGGAGGCTAGAAGTCTGAGATCAAGGTACCTACAGGGATGGTTTCTTCTGAAGTCTCTCTCCTTGGCTTCAAGATGGCTATCTTCTCCTCCCTGTATTTGCACGTGGTCTTTTCTCTGTGTGTGCCTGTGTCCTCATCTCCTCTTCTTATAAGGACCCCAGTCACATTGCATTAAAGTCTACCCATATGACCTCATTTTACCCAAATTACCTCTTAAAGGCCCTATCTCCAAATACAGCCACATTCTGAGGTACCAAGAACTTACGACGTCAACACGTGAATTTTGGGAGACACAATTCAGCCCATAACATACAGTAAACCTAAGGTACTCATCATTATACGAAAAGAATTGTAGAATGGAATGTTGATCATCTGCCTTGCCATGTTCACGCCTACAATTCAGTTTCAGAAATATTTATTAACATCCTCTCTATTCAAAAACGGATACTGGGTAAGGAAACAAAACCTGCAAAAGACATAGTCCCTGCCTTCGAAGTTCACAGCCTCTCCGGAGAGCCATTAGATAGGACACAGGTTCTCAGACTCCAAAGCACATCAGAGTCACCTGGAGGCTCATTAAAACACAGATCGCTGGGCCCCACCCCCGGAGTTTCTGATTCACTGGGTCTGTGGTGGGCCCAAGGATTTGCATTTCTGCTAAGTTTCCAGGTGCTGCTGGTCTGGAGACCACACACTTTGAGAACTCCCGAGTGAGACATATCAAGATCACGGGTGATGTGTCTGACTGAGGTGGCACAGGTGCACACGAGCACAGAGACGGGGCCATTTTCTGTTTTCGTGCTGAAGCAGCTGAGGAAACAACTGGGAAAGTCCCTCTGCACCTGAAAATTTCCCAGAAAAAGTTTTAGTTAGCATTTCGACCATGAACTCATAAACATGTGACAGTAAGAAGCATACATTACCTATACCATTAATTTTCCTCTGGGAAGATATTATCTTTCATTACTAATTATATCTCTACCAGAGAATAGAAAGAGCCTGGGGTAGTAGTCAAGTCTAGTTCTACCCTTGCTCTGCAAATGCTATGGCAACTTTGGCGAATCACTTTCCGTCTCTGAGATTTGCTTTTTTTGGTCATTTGTAAAATAAAGAGATTAGATGAGAAGATCTTTAAGTTTCTGTCTAGCTCCAAATCTTTATAACTCTCTACACACACACACACACACACACACACACACACACGTGTGTATCAGATTATATATGATCCTTATGCAGGAACTAGGACCACCATGTTTTTTTGCCTCTATGTATCTCCATGGTCCTTAGCATGGTACTTTAAACATGGTGGCTCTTCAGCAAATGTTTATTAATTTAGTTATTGAATCAGTCAGTACCACAAGAGCTTCTTTTCTCACTGCTATAAAGATTATAGCTTCCCCTTATGCTAAAGCTAACCCTTACCCCACATGCCTAGCCACTAAAAACTCTCATTTTCAGCAGACATTCCTCTTTGACACCACTCACCCACGTAGTTTACTTTTAACATTGTTCCAATCCCCATTCATTTCTCTTGGACACAATATTGAAGGAAATTATCCACTGACTCTATTGTCTTTCCATTCATTACCTTACTTCCTGATTTTATTTAATCTGGCTCAGAGCCCTCTGTGCTCTTAACATGACCTCCAACACACAAAGAGCTATCCCATACATTGTCCATGAATTAGGTCTTGTGTTTGTCTTACCTGTGGACCTTGGGAAACTTATTTGCCTTCTAGGGTATCAAATTAAGAGAATTAAAGAAAAAATATAAAATATGTGCCATATGACATATAACATATGAGGTCTGTCCAGAAAGTACCCAGCCATGTAATATGAAAAATAGAGACATTTACTAAAGAAGATACAAGATACAAGAAACACTGTACAGGCCGGGCGCGGTGGCTCACGTCTGTAATCCTAGTACTCTGGGAGGCCGAGGCGGGTGGATCGCTCAAGGTCAGGAGTTCGAGACCAGCCTGAGCAAGAGCGAGACCCCGTCTCTACTAAAAATAGAAAGAAATGATCTGGCCAACTAAAAATATATATAGAAAAAATTAGCCGGGCATGGTGGCGCATGCCTGTAGTCCCAGCTACTCGGGAGGCTGAGGCCGTAGGATCGCT
>CM052441.1:91813864-91849792 GCA_028533085.1 Varecia variegata
GAAAGAAACACTGTACATAGGACAGTGACGCCTCAGTCCCCCTCAAAGTAGGCACCTTGGAACCTCACACACTTCTCCCTGCATCTCTTAATCTAACCCGTAGATGTTCAACATTCTCAGGTGTTCTGCTTGTTGCAGGCCTTCCAGAATGTGGATCACTTTCGACAGATTCTCCATCATCTTTGAAGCATTCGTGCCACACTCTTGTTTGCACTACACTCATTGCATTGTCCCTGAAAGCCTTCTGAATTATCCGAATAGTTTCTGGGAAGGAATGTTCAAGCTTAACCCAAAATTTGATGCAAATTCATTGCTCTACTCACTCATTTTGAATGCGACGGCCACAGCAGTACACATGCTCACTCAATGGGGTGTAGTGTCCCACTGACTAGTACAGTGAAGTCGTCATTGTTCATGCATGCACATACCAGTCCACTCTCCTTGGCTGCCAGGTTACACTGATGTCTCACAAACTGTTCTCATTATATTAACAATGGTTGGATACTTTCTGGACAGACATCATATATATGAATATATATGTGCTATATATGGCACATAAAGTGATTACTTAGAATGTTGCTTAGCACATAATAATTGCTCAATTAATATTATTATTATATTTTGGTTTTCCTTTCAAAGAAAATTATTATTATTATTTTTTGAAACAGGGTCTTGTTCTGTTGCCCATGCTGGAGCTCTGTGGTGCAATCATAGCTCACTGTAGGCTCAAACTCCTGAGTTCAAGGGATGCTCCCGGCTGGGCGTAGTGGCTCACACCTGTAATCCTAGCTCTCTGGGAGGCTGAGATGGGCAGATCCTTTGAGCTCAGGAGTTCGAGACCAGCCTGAGCAAAAGCAAGAGCAAGACACCATCTCTACTAAAAAAAAAAAAAAAGAAAGAAATTAGCTGGACAACTGAAAAAAAAAATATATATATATATATAAAAAATTAGCCAGGCATGGTGGCACATGCCTGTAGTCCCAGCTACTTGGGAGCTGTGGCTGGAGGATCACTTGAGCCCAGCAGTTCGAGGCCATCCTGGGCAACAGAGGGAGACATGGTCTCAAAAAAGAAATTACAATATAGTCTCTGCACTTGAGGATGTGATGGTCTCATTGGGGAAACATGGGTCCTTTCAAGGTGGGCACTCAATTAATACTTGTTCTCTTAAAGATGACATTATAATCATTACAATGATCGTAAATACTTAGAAAAAGAATATGGCTCTGTCAGATTACTAGTACAAATAATTGCTGCAATGTTAAAAACTATTGGCTGGTAGTAAGGGAAAGCTGCAAGAAGTCCAAATGGCCTGAGTTGGTCTGAAAGGACAGACTGAACTTGGGGATATGTGTGCAATTTGGGTTAAAGAATGTAATCTGTAGAGCAGGGCGGTGGCTCCTGCCTGTAATCCTAATACTCTGGGAGGCTGAAGCAGGAGAATTGCTTGAGCTCAGAAGTTAGAGACCAGCCTGAGCAAAAGCAAGACCCCTGTCTCTACTAAAAATAGAAAAAAATTAGCCGGACTTGGTGGCATGCGTCCATAGTCTCAGCTCCTGGGGAGGCTGAGGCAGGAGGATTGCTTTGAGCCCAGGAGTTTGAGGTTGCAGTGAGCTATGATGATGCCACTGTATTCTAGCTGGGGCAACAGAGGGAGACTCTGTCTCAAAAAAAAAAAAAAAAGAAAAGAAAAAAAGAAAAAGAAAGAAAAGAATGTGATCTGTGTTGTCTTTACAGTCCTGCATCAGAAGTTTGGCTATTTGCCAACATAACTCCCATTCATAAGAGTGACTTCAGATATAACTCTGATGACTGCCAATGATAAGTTTGAATTTCTCACCTAGTGAGTGGGTGTCTCTTTAATAAAGTAACATCACTGAGCACAGAAGCAAGATTAACCTATCTGGGGAAACGTAACACCATTTCTATAAAGGTAACAGCACAACTCACCAGTTCTCCAGTGTGAGCAAAACTGTATTTAGACATTCAAAGAATCTTTGACAAACTTATACATTGAAGGCCATAGAAAATAGTTTTGTGTCTATAGTATAGCTGTTCTAGTTCTGGCTGTAGTGAGCTGTCCATGTTTGTTTTAGCAGCATGCCACATAAAAAGAGAACTTAAACAGAGCTGGAAAAGAGGAAGTATTATGTTGAAAATGTAAATTTCTCCAAATTATTGAGTGGATTTCATCCAATCATGTTAATGCATGTCCGTTGCCATTTGGAGCTTGGACACTCTATGTATTCACCACAATGTAAGGTAATATTCCTAAAGTATAAGCTTCAAAAGATTATTTCAATAGAGAATATTCTTAGTTTCTTCTTCAACAAAGATTGAAATAAAGTCTATCATCTTTTTCATCTTTCTTTCACCTTTTGCATCATGACATCAGGAGGTCCTACTGATTCTTTCTCTGGCTTTCTGCTTTTGATTTATTTAAAGAAACTTTTTATTCATTCATTTCACATGTATTGGGGAATACAAAGAACATAACACAAAGCATCTTCTCCTTCAGTTCCTGACTTTACTCACCCCATTCCCTCTCTCCTCTCTACCTGCTCATATCTTACTCATCCTTTAAGATCTGAGTTAAGGGGCCAGGTGAGGTGGCTCACGCCTATAATCCTATCACTTTGGGAGGCCAAGGCAGTAGCATCCCTTGAGCCCAGGAGTTTGAGACCAGCTTGATCAACATAGGGAGACCCTCTCTCCACAAAAAAAATAAGAAAAATTAGCCAGGTGTGGTGGTATTTACTTGTAGTCCCAGGTACTTGGGAGGCTGAAGCAGGAGGATCACTTGAGCCTAGAAGTTTAGTTTGAGGTTGCAGTGAGCTATGATGATGCCATTGCGCTCTAGCCTGGGCAACAGAGTTCAAAAAACAAACAAAAAAAAAGATCTGAGTTAAGGTCTACCTTCTCCATGGAGCCTCCCTTGACCTCTTCAGCCTCCTCTGAACCCTGACCTTGTGGATAATACCATCAGAACTCAATCATAGCATACCCTGTTAAATCCCTTAAACTCATCTCATGTTCCTTGGAAAAGCAGAGAGGCAGAGTGGCTAGGAGATTACTCTGCCTATTAGCTGTATAGCCTTGGGCAAATTACTTCTCTCTGTTCTAGTTTATTTATCTGTAAACCAATGAAGATAGTAAAACTGCCCATGTCATAGGATTTATATGACGATACAAAGTGCTTAGAACAATGCCTAGCACATCGTTGATGCTTAGTCAACGTTGGCTGTTAGTACAGTGTCTCTTTTTGCCCCTTCCACCAACCCATTTTCAGCACTTAGCCTTTTTTTTGTTTTTGTTTTTGTTTTTGTTTTTGTTTTTTTGAGACAGAGTCTCGCTCGTTTTGCCCTGGCTAGAGTGCCGTGGTGTCAGCCTAGCTCACAGCAACCTCAAACTCCTGGGCTCAAGCGATCCTCCTGCCTCAGCCTCCCAAGTAGCTGGGACTACAGGCATGCGCCACCATGCCCGGCTAATAGCACTTAGCCTTTTTGTTCAGTGAAAGGATGATGGTTTCTGCCCTCAATACATTTATAATCTAGTTGTAGAGACGAGACAAATACAGAATAATAAGGCTGTATACTATCAGATGACAAATGAGATATACAATAAAGAAATGTTTTCATTAGCATTTTTTAGGGCTTAGTAAGATGTTCCACAAAATCTTTTTGAGCAAATATTGTTTTCTCTTAACTAGATGCACTTTGTGGTTTTTCCAAAGTCTTAATTTTATTCTACTTTTTAAAAGATGGCAGACAATCCCTTCACCAACTCCCAGACATAGGACATGCTCTCTCTCTCTCTCTTACACACACACACACACACACACACACACACACACGATGGCCCCTTTTCTTTGTCAGTTAGACATGCAGCGTTTTTGTTCATGTGCCTGGTCTTTTTGATCTGAGGCATACATTTTCCTAGTCTTCTAATAAGGTATTTTATTACAGTCTCCAGGCTTCCTGTAGCCTTTATATGTTCTAAGCTACTCCTTTTTATTTTCACCAATCCAGCAATACTCTAGGAACTATAAAATCTTTGTGTACAGTACCTTCAATAAATATTGATTATTTTTACTCAAATTGTCAGTACTGAGTGTGTAAAACTCCAAAAATAAATCTAGGTTACCTTTATTTCCTTTAAAAAAACAAATGAATTGGGAACGAATTTAAATATACTTTACTATAAAATAAAAACCCTTTCTTTCTCTAACCTTGCTGAGGAAACTGAAAACTGGCTCAAAGAGATTTATAAACTTGAAACAAATGTCACATCTTATCAAGGACAAGAACCAGTTCTAACCTGACTGCACAGATTCTCCGCCCATTCTGAAGTTGGGACAATCTGGGTTTCCTAGCTGTCCGCCACTACCACAATTATGACAACTGAAAAAGGAGGCTTTAAATTTTTAAATTTAGAATGCTTTATGTCTTACAATTGGTAGCAGATTTTCAAATATATGTGAACTTTTAATTTTTCTAAATAATTTTACAGCTGTTGAGGTAATTTTTGATGTTTTGAGTTATGGAAAAAAGTGTATTGCAGTTGGTTTTCCCCAAATTTTCCCCTTTCTTACTTCACCAAATAATGAGCAAATAAAATAAAAAGTGATGGGTTTTTCAAAATTAAACTATAAACTGAAAAAATGGAGTAATTTTTTTTAGGAGAAAAAATAAGTGATACACACTCATTATCTCCACCTGAATAACTGTGAATCATTAATAGAGAAAAATCTAAACAATCCTAGTTACATGAATGCATTGGCTAGGCTTAGAGGTACTTTTAAAAAAATTGATATACAGGGATCCCCTTCAAACCTACTTCTAAACTTCTATGAATATAGAAATTGCTGAAGTCATTCCTTTGACAATGACTTGACTAAATCCATATCAGGCAGGCAGATTATGGAAACCATTTAACAATTAATTTGGATATTGTTCAAATTAATATTAACAAATGCTCCTCTTTCCAGAGAACTGTTAGCATAATTATGGCCTTTATCTTTCCAAAAGCACTTGTCATTTAATTATTTGGGTGATTTTTCTGATTCTTTGTCAGATTCTTTGAGACAGCACAAGTGGTGCTTATTATTAAAACTATATTTTGATGAATCAAAACATCAAGTTCCCTACCCGTGAAGAGTAACTTTTAATGCAAATACACTTGAATGTTTAATAATTATCTTTAAAAGCAGTTTTTTTTTTGAGACAGAGTCTCACTCTGTTGCCCAACCTAGAGTGCCATGACATCAGCCTAGCTCACAGCAACCTCAAACTCCTAGGCTCAAGTGATCCTTCTGCCTCAGCCTCCTGAGTAGCTGGGACTACAGGCATGCGCCACCATGCCTGGCTAATTTTTTGTATATATTTTAGTTGTCCAGCTGATTTCTTTCCATTTTTAGTAGACATGGGGTCTCGCTCTTGCTCAGGCTGGTCTCGAACTCCTGAGCTCAAAGGATCCACCTGCCTCGGCCTCCCAGAGTGCTAGGATTACAGGCGTGAGCCACCGTGCCCGGCCTAAAAGCAGTTTTAAGTAAATAAAAGCTCTTTGCCAAGCAAGGTCCATGTTTTATAACTTCCAGCTGTGAAGCACCCCCCATATAAAGCAGATATATATTAAATGTTAATCACTTTAGCTCTAACTAATTAAATATTTAGTTCTGCAAAGACCTGGAGAAGGTGAAAAAATAACATTGAACTTGATTTAGTGTATGTATCTAATAGAATCACATTCTCTCCCAAGAGGGTTAAAATCCAACTATCTATCTAGCATTTCACCTTTGGAACCTACAAAGTATAAGACCATTCCAAAAATCTTCTTTTTCATCATCATTGTCACAACCACCATCAGCATTATTGCCATTATCACAGCTAATATTTATTAGACGATTACTCTGTGCTAGGTTATACACTTTACAAGCAGAATTTTATTTGCTCCTTACAACAGCCCTGTGAGGTGGGTGCTATTATCTGCATTCAGTCTAAAGCTTAGCAAGGTTAAGTAACTTGACCAATGTCACATATCCAGTAGGTGCCAGAGCCCAGATTTGAATCAGGCTAACTCAGTTTAAAGCCTCTGCCCCTAACCTTTACTTTATTTTGCCTAAGCCTGCTTAATTCATTTAAATTTGGTTTAAATTGATTTAATTATGATCTTTTTGTTGGGACCCATTATGGTTTTCTCCCTCATCGACAAATGTTGGATAAAGTATGCATTTAAGGAACAAGAAGACAAAGTACAAATAATTGAAACTTTAACAAACAGAAAGATTTTTTTTTAAACCCCACAATTGTCAGATGAGTGAAATGGACAGTCAACCAATGCTTGGAGTTTGTTCAGTAATCTGTGGTAGAACTTCAATTGTTTCCTGAAGGGTGGAAAGGCTTTGGATAAAAGTAGAGAGGAGAAGAGGGCACTCCCAAGCCAGGTGGACTGGCTCTGCAAAGGCAGAAAGTCTGGAAAGTGCTAGGTGAGTGCCAACAAAGGTGGAATAGTCCTGTTTGGCTAAATCTGAGGGCTGGATAAAGGAATGGGAGGACAGAGGGATGGGGGTGGGAGTCACATACATTTACTGATGTCCTGTTCAGTGCCAAGGACAGTTTTAGACCAAGATAAGTGGAAAGCTTTGATATTCAGGAGTTGAATTTGGGTCATTTCATTCTCCTCCCTTAGCTGTTCTATTAGCTGTTGTATGACCCTGTGTCATCCTACTTATGTTTCATTTTCCTATCTGCAAAAAGGGAATAATTGTTGTTCCCTTGGGTTTTCTCCTAGTCATTAAATATGAATGAGTTAGGCCACAGCACACAAACAAAAGGAAAATATGTAATATTTTATAAGATAAATTCATAAAAGTTGTGGAGTATCTGGGCTTTTTATAAAACAAGCGCTGCTGAAAACTTTTAAAGGAAACACTTAAATTCATTAATGATTGCAGCTATACAGATGCTCATTTTTCCTTTAAACTGCAGGATCTTGAAAAAATTAAAACGTGATGTAGTTAGCTTTCAATTACTTAGGCCACTGACAATTCAATTTATGGATTACATAGAATTTTAATTTACTCATTTCACACATCGTTATCAACTCTACATGAAGTTTAAAAGGACAAAGGATGAAAGTGGAATCGGCCAGTTTTCCGTGTTATTTCTATGGTGGTGGGGGAGGGTGGGGGGAATTTCCTTTGAGACAAGGCTGGGGTCGGCTAATAATTGCTGGTATTGCCTGACTGGTAATAACAGGCTGATGAAAAGGTGACTACAACGTGAAAACTCTGATTAAATCAATCGCACCCTCCCACCCTCGTTTTAGATGAGGAATTTTCCTCCCCCTCCCGCCCGCGCAGAAGGGGCTGAGGCAGCATCTGGCATCATAATGCTAACATTTGTTTCGTGATTTCCTCTTTATCGGGCACTTTGACACACATCACTTCTTAGGAATCAGGATTCACTGGCACCGTTCTGCATTTCTAAATGAGAATCGCGGGGCCGACCTTCTAACCCGCTGCAACAACCGAGGTCTGCAACCCTCTCCCGAAGCAGAAGCGGAGCTCCCCCCAGTTTCGTCGCAGGCCTGGGACTCCTCCACTCCCTGCGTGAAACCGCCGTGACTCACGTCCTGCGGATCCTGCGCCCCCCACGCGCCCCCAACACACAGCCCCCGGGATCCAACCCCAGCCTACAGCGCGTCAACCCGCCCAAGCAGACGTGGAGGTCTCGGGTCTGAGTCACACACAGAAAGACCACCCTCGTCGGCATCCCCACACACAGTCCCTCACACCCCGGCGCGCCGGCCTCCCCGCCTGACACACCAACGCCCTTCGTCTCTCCGCAACTTGTTATGCTCCAGCTCCAGCCCTAGACCCAAAAACCTCCGAGAAACCGAGAGCCGCAGAGCCGGCCTCCGGCGGCCTTTGATGGCTTTGTTATTGTTTGGGTTTGAATCGATACGCCCCTCCCCATCCTTCCTCCCTCGCGGCCCTACACCCAGCTCCCGCCTCCCCTCCAGCCCTGCGCCCCTCCCCCTCCATTTTGGCGCCTTTTCCTTCCCGCCACGTCGTGGCGGCGTAGAGACCATTCTGACCGCGAGAGCGGGGCGGGGCGGGGGCGGGGCCCGCGGCGTTATGCAGATCAGTCGGCCTCTGGTTGGCTGGAGGCGCGCCGGCCGGGGCGGGGCCGGGGCGCGGCCTGGAGCGCGCGGGGCGGGGGCCGAGGGGACTCGCCCCGTCCCGCCGCTTCCCCACCCCCTCTCCTCCCTCCGCCGGCCCGGCAGCCCCGCTCCCCGCCTTGGCCTCCCGGCGAGGCCCCGCCCCGTCCCCGCCCGCCCGCGCTCCCTCCCTGCCGGCGCGCTCCGCCCCTTTACTCCTGGTGGCGGGGCGAGCCGGGCGTCTGCTGCAGCGGCCGCGGTGGCGGAGGAGGCCCGAGAGGAGTCGGCGGCGGCGGGACCCACAGAAGCAGCAGCAGCAGCAGCAGCCGCCACGAGCTCCCTGTCCCGCGGCGCTGCCGCACAATCCCTACGAGCCACTCACCCCGCCGCCCTCGGCGCTGCCTGACCCCACGGGCTCGCCCTCCCGCCGCCAGTCCCGCCTGCGCCCCCAGTTGTCCTCCGACTCGCCCTCGGCCTTTCGCGTCAGCCGCAGCCACAGCCGCAACGCCACCCGCAGCCCCAGCCCCAGCCATAGGCACAGCCGCCGGCACAGCTCCAACCCCTACTCCTGCTGCAGCTCCTCCGGGCACGGTCCCTGCGCCGACACCCTGGAGGTTGGGATGCTCTTGTCCAAAATCAACTCGATTGCCCACCTGCGCGCCGCGCCCTGCAACGACCTGCACGCCACCAAGCTGGCGCCCGGTGAGAGACCCCCGCCAGCCCGGGGATGGGGGGCGGCGGGATCCCCAGGCTTGGGAGCTGGGGGCTCGCGGGCCGGCACTGAGTCCCCCGTGCCTCCCCCTTTCCCAGGCAAGGAGAAGGAGCCCCTGGAGTCGCAGTACCAGGTGGGCCCGCTACTGGGCAGCGGCGGCTTCGGCTCGGTCTACTCAGGCATCCGTGTCGCCGACAACTTGCCGGTGAGTGGGCGCCCCGCCGCAGGGAGGGCGCGCCGGGCGGGGGGCGCTTGGGCACGTGTTAGCCCAGGCAAGGGGACCTCACAGAGACTCTGGGGGTCTTTCAGGTGGCCATCAAGCACGTGGAGAAGGACCGGATTTCCGACTGGGGAGAGCTGGTGAGTGCCCCGGAGGGAACGACCCCCGGAATGAGTGGGTGGGGTGAGGGGTGCCTCCAACTCCCGCCCTAACTTGCGGCTCCCTCGCCCCTGCAGCCCAATGGCACCCGAGTGCCCATGGAAGTGGTCCTGCTGAAGAAGGTGAGCTCAGGCTTCTCCGGCGTCATTAGGCTCCTGGACTGGTTCGAGAGGCCCGACAGTTTCGTCCTGATCCTGGAGAGGCCCGAGCCGGTGCAAGACCTCTTCGACTTTATCACTGAGAGGGGGGCCCTGCAAGAGGAGCTAGCCCGCAGCTTCTTCTGGCAGGTGCTGGAGGCCGTGCGGCACTGCCACAACTGCGGGGTGCTCCACCGCGACATCAAGGACGAGAACATCCTCATCGACCTCAACCGCGGCGAGCTCAAGCTCATCGACTTCGGGTCGGGGGCGTTGCTCAAGGACACCGTCTACACGGACTTCGATGGTGAGCCAGGCCTGGGGGGGAGCTGCCCAGGTGACTCGGCCGGCCCGGAGGCCTCGGCCCTTTGTAAAGGTCACTGGGCCTCCTGGCCCGGTGCTAGCAGGGGTGGGACGAAGGAGGGCTTCCCGGCGTAGTGAAGCCGGGCATTGCAAGCCAGCTGAAGCTGTGATGGTTCTGGCATGATTTTATTCTTCGAGTGGAATTCGGTGGGTTCCAAGCTTTCCCGATGAATAAGAGGTTGTGGGCAACCGGCGGTAGCCCAGATTTCTGAAGTCTAACCCAGTTTCCCCGCCAGTAAAAGGATTGGGAGGGGGTGAAATCGATGCCGGTTTTGCAATTTTTGTTTTGTTCTATAAGGGAGTTTTCTGCTAGGTAGTTTTTAGAGCTTCAGTTTATTTCTTCTCTTTGATCTAGGGAAGGTTAAGGGATAGGAACAGTAGTTTCACTTTTTTTTTCCTGTGTTACGGGGTGAGGGAGTCAGGAATAAATGTTGTGAAATAAGATCTGTTGCTGGTTTGAAAATTAGTTGGGTGTCTGCAGAGGATGAAAACCTATCCTAGGGAGGGGCTTGGAGCGGGTTCTTTCAGAAGAGAAGGAATGGAGAGCCTGAGATCAAAGCAAAGCAGGGTGGGTCATCATCTGAGCGGCTTAACCTAACAAACGACAGCCTTTCAAAACTTGTGACTCGGGCTTGTGGTTTGTGTTTATTTGCCCTTGGAGGACGCTGGGTTGGGCTGCATTTTTTGTATTTAACAGTTAATGGCTGGCCGGGTCCTCCCATGTTTTTTCCTTCAAGCCTTTGCTGCCCCCTGGTGAGCACCAGCGGGATGGCCCCGCCTTTTTTTTACTACCCAAAGTTTGTAAACAGGAATCACGTGGTCTGAGACCAACCCTGCAGCACTGTCTACCTTTCCAGTCTAGGGAGGAAAGGGTGTGGATGTCTGCCCCTGCGCTAGAGGGTGGGGAGGAAGGCCTCCCAAAGGGCACCCTGATTTAGAATGTTGTGCAAGGACGCTTGCTCGGATCTTGTCTGCCGTAAGAATCTCACCCAGACTCCTGGGCAGTGTCGATTGCAGTTTAAGGGTCGTCTGTGGGATACCTTCCTTGATGGTGCAAACATTTCATCCCTTCATCTGTTGCGGGTAGTCCTACCACATATGGCCTCAGGCTTTGTGTCTGCAGCCAGCCCTGTTTGTTTCTTGGAGCAGTTTGTAAAGAATTTCAGTTTATGGTTTGGGCCGGTAGAGAGGTGGGTAATGCTTTGGGTTGGAGAGATGCCATCAACTACTCCTCCATTCTCCTTTTAGTCTAGGGGGAAAATGTAGTTCACCCAGCTCTTGAGAGAAGGGAGGTGGTCCTTTTTCAAATAAAGAGTTGCTTTGTACTTTTGCTAAAAGCGTGTTTTCTCTTCTGTTCCCTTGGCTTGCAGGGACCCGAGTGTATAGTCCTCCAGAGTGGATCCGCTACCATCGCTACCATGGCAGGTCGGCGGCCGTCTGGTCCCTAGGGATCCTGCTGTATGATATGGTGTGTGGAGATATTCCTTTCGAGCATGACGAAGAGATCATCAGGGGCCAAGTGTTCTTCAGGCAGAGGGTCTCTTCAGGTAACGTGGAAGCTCCTGGTTACAGAGAAGCCGGGATCACAGGCTGTTGGCCCTTACAGGGCAGTCTTGGAATTCTGGAAAGCTTCACTCTCCAGTTGGTGCCATGACCTTTGGCTTAGATTGCAGGCCAACGATTTACACTTGAGCTGGCCCCACAAATCACATGGTTTGCATTTGAGCTTTCCTTGGGAGGTCAGAGGAAGAGCATGTATGAGCACATTAAGAAGAAAAGACAATCTGGTTTCTCTGAAAAGTTTTTTTTTTTTTTTAAGTACCAACAGAGATCTGATTCCTCAACTCCTGGCTGTTTAGCCAGGGTGTAAAAGGTTGAGGGCTCTTTTAGCATCTCCCTTCAGGCAGTAGCTCCCTAAATATTGTGGTTCCAGTGACCTCATCGTGGGTGGTGTTCGCGTTTGTGAGTCAGTAGGTGAGATGAATCACCTCATCACGCTCAGTGGTGTCTCATCTTAATTCCTTGTCATCACCCTTCCTATTTCAGGCTGAGTGGGTGTCGTGGGAAAGGCCCCCACTATTGAAGTTTGAAAACCACAGGTTTAAGAGGGTAGCTGTTTTTTAGCTGAAAACACAATGAAGGATCTAGATACTGGTTAATACCTTCCCATTGAAGAGCACAGTGTTCTGGAAATGCATGGCCCCCTTGGGACCCTAGACTTGTGGGCCCCAGGGGAAGCAAATTGGGAGACATTTGCCTTGCAAAAACAAATTCAGTCATTCATAACCTCGGTCTGTCCTGCTTTCTGCAGAGTGTCAGCATCTCATTAGATGGTGCTTGGCCCTGAGACCATCAGATAGGCCAACCTTCGAAGAAATCCAGAACCATCCATGGATGCAAGATGTCCTCCTGCCCCAGGAAACTGCTGAGATTCATCTCCACAGCCTGTCGCCAGGGCCCAGCAAATAGCAGCCTTTCTGGCAGGTCCTCCCCTCCCTGTCAGATGCTCGAGGGAGGGGAAGCTTCTGTCTCCAGCTTCCCGAGTACCAGTGACACTTCTCGCCAAGCAGGACAGTGCTTGATACAGGAACAACATTTACGACTCATTCCAGACCCCAGGCCCTGGAGGCTGCCTCCCCACGGGGGCGGGGGCGGGGGGGGAAGAGACACTCCAGGCGCCCCAGGCCTCAACCTGTCCTGTAGATGCTCCTTCCTTCTCATAGGTGTCCGGCGTTGCTGGGCTCCAGAAAATCCCGGGGGTGGGGGGCGGGGGGTGGGTCGGAACCTTGTCATGGAATTGTTCCCTTCATCACGAGTTCTGCTGAATGCCGCGACGGGTCGGGTAAGGGGGGAAACAGGTTGGGATGGGATAGGACTAGCACCATTTTAAGTCCCTGTCACCTCTTCCGACTCTTCTGAGTGCCTTCTGTGGGGACTCCGGCTGTGCTGGGAGAAATACTTGAACTTGCCTCTTTTACCTGCTGCTTCTCCAAAAATCTGCCTGGGTTTGGTTCCCTATTTTTCTTGCCTGTCCCCCCCCCCCCCCCGACCCCCCTCCTTTATACGAAAGGTGCCATGGAAGAGGCTACAGGGCCAAACGCTGAGCCACCTGCCCTTTTTTCTGCCTCCTTTAGTAAAACTCCCAGTGAACTGGTCTTCCTTTTTGGTTTTTACTTAACTGTTTCAAAGCCAAGACCTCACACATACAAAATGCACAAACAATGCAAATCAACAGAAAAGCTGTAAATGTGTGTACAGTTGGCATGGTAGTATACAAAAGGATGGTAGTTGATCTAATTTTTTAAAAACTTTGCCTTTAAGTTATTTTACCTGTTTTTGTTTTTTGTTCTGAAAGATGCGCATTCTAACCTGGAGGTCGATGTTATGTATTTATTTATTTATTTATTTGGTTCCCTTCCTGCTCCGAGCTTCCACCGCTGCTGCCCTAGTTTTCTTTCCTCCTTTCCTCCTCTGACTTGGACCTTTTGGGGAGGGCTGCGACGCTTGCTCTGTTGGTGGGGTGACGGGACTCAGGCGGGACAGCACTGCAGCTCCCTGACTTCCGTGGGGCCCCTCACCCGCTTCCCCAAGTGGGTCTGGGCTCCGTGGGTGGTGGGGAGGGCGTTGCTGACTGTGTATATAGGATAGGTATGAAAAGCAGTTCTGGATGGGTGCCTTCCGGATCCTCTCTGGGGCTGTGTTTTGAGCAGCATGTAGCCTGCTGGTTTTATCTGAGTGAAATACTGTACAGGGGAATAAAAGAGATCTTATTTTTTTTTTTATACTTGGCGTTTTTTGAATAAAAACCTTTTGTCTTAACTTGTGGCTTCTAATCATTGTCCGTGCGGGGGCATGCTAATGTGCATTTATTGAACATCTGGTAAGTGCCAAAGTCTTGTACTAGTAGGAGAAGGGGAAGCTTTCAGACTAAATCTGGTTTCCTTCTGTAATGGGAGTTCTGGGATGGTCACCTTTCCCAAACAAGTATGTGGTGGCCAAGGTGTAGGACCGATGTATGGACGAGATTTGGCATGAAAGGCCTAATGAAATAACCTTTTCTTGGATTCAAATTTTAGAGCCACGCAAATGCAGTGTGTGTGGCTATTTTCAAGTGTGAATAGCCATTTGTGTCCAGTGGCTACCTGACAGAGCATTTATATCATTGTAGAAGGTTCTATTAGACATAGCTGACCTAGAGACAGCAAATACATCCTTATTACCAAACTAACAATTGAAGCTTTTTTCAATCGTCTCTCCCACCAGTAAAACATTTTGCGCATGTCCCTTTGGTACATGTTAAAGTTTACTGGAAAACATGTACCTGTGTGGCTCTCAGTTCCTGATTCAAGTTCCCTTCGGCTTTAGTGTGAGGTTTAGTCATTAACAATAGTGGATGGGTGGAAATGTGTGTTTATTTTTTTCAGAGGCAGGGCCTTGCTGTGTTGCCCAGGCTGGAGTGCAGGGATATGATCATTGCTCACTGCAACCTCCAGCTCCCAGGCTCAAGCAATCCTCCTGCTTCAGCTTCCCGAATAGCTGGGACTATAGGCATGTGCCACCACACCCACTTAAAATTTTTTATTTTTATCATATTTTTTGTAGAGACAGGGTCTTGCTATGTTGCCCTGGCTGGGAAATGTGTGTTTTGACTTAAAAGGGTTTTCCCCTCCATTGTGCTTGACAAAGGGCTTATCCTAGGAGTAGGTGAAGTGTTAGCTCTGCCATTTTCTTACTGCTTGTTCTTGGATAATTAGTATTTTTAGTCTGTGGTTTCTTTGCAGGAATCTGTTTAATAGGCCCCTTGTCCACTTTGTGAGTTTAGTTTAAACTGGATATTGGAACCCATGAATCTACTTAGTACATGTGGCCCTAATGCATCCCAGTATTCTGAAAGCACACTGAAATTTCTGCTGCTGCCAATTCATGTATTAAGTATTAGCAAGGGTTGGTTTTGTGTTTCTTTATAAACAGCAGCAGCAGTTATAATATTCTTCCCTCCCTCTGGGTCATCTTGCACCCTCCCTTTGAATTGTTGGAAGGTCCCTTGGTGCACCCACACACCCTTGGGACCCTGGCCCAGAGGCACTGACCAGGTTGCTTGAGGGTGCAGGCCACAGTCCCCTCACTCCTCACTGGGTTCTGGGGTTTGTCCTAACCTTTAACTTGGACTAGATCCCAACCCCCAGCACAGCCCCCATGTGGCTTTGGAGGGGAAGGAAGGATGTCTCGGTTCTGGGGGGCTGATTTCCCGAGGTTCCCCTTTTCTCTATGCCCCACCCCCACCCCACAACATGCACACACAACCAACCTTTGGAGCCAGAGGATTGCATGCCTCATCCTTTCCAGTAAAGGGGACACTTGAACAATTGAAAGTTGCTCCAAACTTCTAAGGAAATCTGGCAAAGCCCCACCCTTCTCTTGAAGTGAGTTTCTGGCAGTTTCCCTGTCTATTGAGACTGCTAGGGGTGATGGAAGGTGTCTCTTTGAAGAAATACAGATTGTGGCTCCTTTTGGGTGCAAGATATTACTTGTATGGGAAGGGTGAAAGGTCATATTTTGTTCTCGTGGGAAGTTTAAAATCTAGTGTGGAAAGGGAGTCAGATAACCCATAAAGTGGTGTGAGGTCAATGCCACAGCTATGGAATATAGACAAGAACAGTGGTTAGGGACATTGACTTGGGAATCTGCCTTGGGCTTGGATTCTACCACTGTCACTTATCCAGAATCCTCGAGCAAGTATTATACTCTCTGAGGCTAATCTTAAATAGAGATACTCCTGGATTGGATAATTAGAAGAGATTGGATTAAATAACAGATGTACTTGGAAACGAACACTATCTCCTTGCAGATGCATATATATGCAGTAAAAGTACAAAGAAGAACAAGATAATAAGTTTCCAGAGTTAAGCAGTGGTCATTACCTCTGGGGAGCAGGAAGGGTGGTTGTGATTTGGGGACAAGTGTCTGTATGAGACCGTCAATTGTTTTGGCAATGCTTTATTCTGTAAGCTAGGTGGTGAAGACTAAGGTGTTTGTATTAGCCTTTATAACTTTTTGGTTTGTCTCAAATATTTCATGATAAACTTTAAAAAGTAATGAACATATTTCTACTTACCATGTAGGAGGCAGCAGATGGAGTTATTACTGCCCTTGGCTGAGGTGATCTGGGAAGACTTCAAAGGGGAGGTGGCATTTCAACTAGGTTTTGAAGGATGAGCCTCAGTTGTTCACCCGTAAAGTGAGGCACTGAATATGCAGACAGGGCAGAGAAATCCAGAAGGGATAAATGTTTTTTCTCCCACTAGACCCGGAATCAGCAGACGATGGCCTGCTGGCTGAGTCCAGCCCACCACCTCTTTTTGTACAACTTACAACCTAAGATTGGGTTTTACATTTTTAAATAGTTGAAAAAAGATCGAATGAAGAATAATGTTGTGTGATACATGGAAATTATATGAGACTCGATTGTCTGCTCACAAATGACGCTCATCCATTTCTGTGCTGTCTGTGGCTGCTGTCATGCTGTGCTGGCAGAGTCCAGCGTGGAGACAGACCGCATGGCTGGCAGAGCCAAAATATTTACTATCGGGCCCTTTACGGAAAAGGTTTGCTGACCCCTGCACTCAGTTGTGGTCCCTTTGATTCCTCTGCACCTTTTTTTTTTTTTTTTTGAGACAGAGTCCCACTCTGTTGCCAGGGCTAGAGCTCAGTAGTGTCAGCCTAGCCCACAGCAAACTCCAACTCCTGGGCTCAAGCAATTCTTCTGCCTCAGCCTCCTGAGTAGCTGGGACTACAGACATGTGCCACCATGCCCGGCTAATTTTTTTTTTTTGGTTGCATGGCTAATTTTTTCTATTTTTAGTAGAGACAGGGTCTCGCTCTTGCTCAGGCTGGTCTCGAACTCCTGAGCTCAAACAATCCTTCCGCCTTGGCCTCCCGGAGTGCTAGGATTACAGGTATGAGCCACCGTGCCCTGCCTCCCTCTGCATCTTTTGTAACACTTACCCCAGAGCCAGGCACACAGTAGTGCCTTAGTGATAATAGCTAACACGCATTTGACACCTACTATGTGCCCAGCACTGTTCAGCATGCTTTGTACATATTAACTTATTTATCCTCACATCTCTCCACAAGGTAGATGCTATTATTTAATTAATTCATTTATTTTTCGAGACAGGGTCTGTGTTGCCCAGGCTGGACTCCCAAGTAGCAGGGATTATAGGAGTGTGTCACCGAGTCCGGCTTAATGCTACTATTTATTTATCCCCATTTTACAGATGGGGAGAACTTACGTGTGGAGCAGTTAGATGTCACATCAAAGGTCACATACTTCTGAAAACTGTCAATTAGTAATAAGAAAAAAAAATAGAAATAAAAGGTCACCTATTAAGAAATGGCCAGGTCAGAGTCTGGACCCAGGCAGTCCGTACTCATCACCACTCTGCTACCCTGCCACTTAATAAACATTTGAGTGGCTCAGTCATTTCAAGGTCCCTTCAGGGCCCAGGATCTGGAGATCAAGACAGATCTTTCCCAGGCTCCAGAGAGCCGGGTACGCGGTTCTGTCCTGTGGAAATACCCATTGTTGGCTCCTGTGGACTGTCCTTCCTTGGGCGGGCTGGGGAGGAAGACTTGGAGGCTATAAAGGGAGGAGAAAGGGGACAAGGGGGGTGGGTGGAGCAGGGGCACATTTCTTGTAAATGTTGCTCAGCTCCCTCAACTGCTGTGCTGGTTCTTGGAAACCCTCACCACAAAGGACCTATCGAGAACAGTGTTAAAGCAGATATGGCCTCATCCCCCCATTCACTTCCTGCCCAGCCTTGCGCTACTAACCCCGATTGCCAAGAGCAAGGTTGCAGTGACCCCTCAGCATTGCTGCGGGAGGAAGTGCAAAAATAAGCAGAACTAGGGGCAAGCTGACAGCACTGTCTTTATTTACTTTTATTTATTGTAACAGAACATCCGATGCACAGAGTTGGATTCCTCATAATCCTTGGTTCATGACATACTCTCATCCTTGGTCAAACCATGGCCTGGTGTCATTAATACTAGTATATTTCATTACATTAGCTAGTGAGCCCACCAGCCGGCTCAAGGAGCAGACCATTAGCAATGACATCCCTCTATGTGATCCTCTCTTAGTCTATCCCTTGCCTCTCCCACATATAACCCACTGTCCTGCATTTTGTGTTAGCATTTTCAAACTTACAAAAAGTTTTATTTTATAGATATGTGTCCCTAAATTATGTAGTATTTAGTTCTAATTATTTTTGGACTTTATAAATAAAAATAGTACCATGTGTGTATGTGGTGGTTCAGAACCAACTCTTTCCTCTCCACACTGTGTTATAAGGACGCATGCATGTTGTAGCATGTAGTGGGCTCGTTTTTACTCTAGAATATTTCATTGTATAGACAAGTGTTTGGGTCGTGGCCAGCAAAGGCCAGTTTTTAGGTGCCTGCTGGGTTAAATCACTTAGGAGGTCAGCACACAGCCAGATGCAGCCCTTGCCCAATACCCCAGAGTGGGAGCCAGGACGCAGTGCCCACGTAGCCCTTCTGTTCACGGGGCACTCACGCTGCACCAGGCACTGTGCCGTACACACCGGGAACTCCTTTCTCACGCAGCAGTGGACAGAACCAGGGCTTTTCTCACCTGTCCCCTTCAGGGTTCAAACTGATGCCCGCAAATTGACAAGCATCACAGCAAAGCGAAGATCCGGCGTTCAGTGGGCCCCCAGTGAGCTCTATGGGTCTGGCAGAGACTGCTGTGTACGTGTGTGGGTGTGTGTCTGCTGTGGTGTAGGGGTTACGGTGTGTGTGCAGGCTTGTCCCTTTGGTGTATGCGGTGTGAGCGCGAAGCACGGTGGTGCTATGTGTTGACGTGGGGGTGCGTACGTGTGCGGGTGGGTGTGGGTGTTGCACGTGTGTGTGCCCCGCACATACTCATTCCTGGAGTTACTACGTGCCCTACCTCACCTGGCTAAAGCCCGTCGTCTTCACTCCGTGGTCTGGCCACCTGCGTCCCTGCCTCTGCGCTGATCCTTCCTCTGCATCTTTCCTCTCCTTCCCAGCCTGCAAATCCCCCCACGACCACCCACCCAGTTCCCATCATTCCCCTCCCAGCTCCTCCTCCAGATGGCTCATGCCAATTCAGCTTTGAGCTCTCATCCTTATTTGACCTCCCTCCAATTTTGATAACTTCTTGAAACTTCTCCAGTGGTTTCACAACCCCTGGTTTGCCTTCAGTTTCTCTGCCACTTAGGCCCAGTTTCCTCTCCCTCTCCTTGCTCTTTAAACTTGGGTGTTTTTCCCCTCCTCACTCCCAAGCCCTCTGCGTGGGTCAGGATCCTGGCAGGAAACAGATGGCACACTCCCGCTGGGTAATGTGAAGAGAGTGTGAAAAGAGCCATTTGCAGAGGTGCTGTGGGGCGGGTGTTGGGGACCCATCGCGTTAGTGCTGGACTCGGCTTACACAGTGGGAGCATGCCTTCGGGGCGGAGGGCTGGTGGAAGGAGCAGCACTGGAACTGGGGGCTCTGCGTGGGTGTGGAGAAGGCTGCCTGACAGGGGCTGTGACCTTCACTGGTGAAAAGCAGTCAGTCTGCAGTAGCCCCACCTGGAGGGAGCCACCTGCTCTTCTCCCATCAGGACCTCCACTGGCTAAACCCAGTGGGAAGCCAGGAGGCAGGGAGTCCCCCTGCTGCAGTCTCTAGGGCAGGGAGTGGCTCTGGAGAGACCAAGAAGACAGCCAGGGCAGCCGCTGCAGGACTGCACCTTCCCCCAGCTGCCCTGACAGTTTCTCACGACAATTCCCATAACTGCAGCACAGAACCCGCTCCAGAGCTCCAGGGCTGGGATCTACGGCCTTCCAGACACCACTGCCGGGGCTGGGGGGACAGACACCCAGTCCCTGGCATTGCATGTGTGCTGAAGGGAAGTCATGGAGACAGAGCCAACCCCTGAAGCCCACCTGGTGGCAGCTCATCTCTCAGCTCCACTCATGCAGCGAGGGAGCCACACGGAGGCTCACGTATTTTCTAAGTGAAAACAGTTTTTCATTCTGCTTATAAAAATGAGGCATGCATTTTATTAAAATAATAATATAAAGTGAATTAAAGTTGTGTGATCTAATCCTACCACCCCAGAGAGAGAAATACTTTGAGCACATCCAGACTTTATATATCCGTATATAATTTTACAGAACAGACCTTCTATTTTTAGTAACCTTTTCTCTACTTAACAATGTGCTATTGCTATGTTTCCATTGCAAGAACTATGGATAGACACAATAATTGTGTATGGCCATAAGGTGGATCTACATAATTAATTTTGGTAATTTACAAAATTCCACCATTATGTATAAAATATTCTATTACCAGATAGGGCTTTGGGCAGAGATTGATTGTGGCCTATGCCATATGCATTATCTTTTTTTTCCTTGGTAATAGAAGCTCTAATTTTTATTTTTATTTATTTTAGAACCTCTAATTTTTAGCTAGTCATGTGGGCTTCCTTAAGAATAAACACTCAATTCCTCAGATTCTCTTGTAGCTAGTTGTAGACACAGGACAAAGTTGAGGCCAATGAGATAATAAGCAAAAATGTTGTGGGGGCAGATTCCAGGAAAATTCCTTGGAAGACATCTGGCAGGGGCCCTTCACTCCTGGAGGAAAAGAGGGGCTATTATGAGAAGGAGGCGGTGGGGGTGGGAAAACATGCTGCAGTGCCTTCCTCATGCCACCGGATTCATCTGAGCCCTCCTCACTGTCACCTTGTTTTGTGACAAGCTTTTACTATTTCACCAGAAAAATACTTCTCCCCTTTAAGTTGGTGATTTGTAAAAAGATGTGTGGTATCTTTACTGAAAAATCTATACTGAAAGTATACTTTCACTGTGTCTCGGTCCCAATGTCTGCCCCCTCTGAGCCCTCAGGACACATCTCTCTGATTTTATACGTCAGTTAGAAGGTGAGATTGGATATCAAAGCAATTCTCATTTACTTGTATCGACCCGTGGGGAAAAGCATATGATAGTATGAATAGTCTAAAATGAAAGAGAACTTAAAACACATATTTGGTTCCGGAATATGTTCCTTAATCCAACATAGTTTCATTGATGGAGAAAGGAAGGGAATGAACATTTAAAAAAAAAAATCAACTCTATTAAGGGATAGTTTCCATATACCAAATAGCACCCATTTTAAGTGAACAGTTTGATGTGTTTTGACCAATGTGTACACCCATGTGACCACTGCCACAGTCAGAATATAGAACATTTCCACCACCCCCAAAAGTTCCCTGGGCCCTCTGCAGTCAATTTCCCCATCCCACCCCCACTGGCCCCAGGCAACCACGGATCTATTTCCTGTCACTGTAGGTTAGTTTTTCCTGTTGTAGGATTTCATTCAAATGGTGTCATGTAGCATGTGCCCATTGTGGGACTGATCATGTATTGGGTGCCTAGCATGTGACTGGCACTTTACAAGTGTATAATCATTTCCGTTTTAGAGATGAGAAAACCAAAACTGAGAGATTAAATAATTTACCAAGGTCACAGGGCCAGTAAATGACAGAGTAAGATTCTGACTAAGTTTGTGTGTCTCCAAGTTTAGGGTCTTTCCTTACACACCTTTTTGCTGTTGTCTTTGGTTTCCCGAAGGCCCTAAAAGATGATCAATATGTTACAGGTGGGTATAAGGTCAAGGCTTGCAGTCTCCAGTCTTTTTTTTTTTTTTCCGCTTATTTCTACAAGAATGAAAGGCTTACAGTCTTACACAGGCAAGGGTAAGGCACACAGGTAAGCTGATAACAAGAAGATTCATGAAAAAAATGATAAAATAAGTTGTTAACAAGCACTGTAAATGTGTTGTCTGTGCTATAATGGCACGAACAGCCACCGGAGGCCTGAGAAGAGAATGCCCATGCAGGTGCCACAGCAGGGCCTTAGCAGGGCAGGATTATCTCTTGCCCTCTGAATTTGTTTACTTCAGACAAAATCCTGAAGCCAGGCTGGGCAAATGTGACACAGAAGGGGCCAGGTCTCAGCTCTTCTTTTTTCCCATATGGTCAAAGTCATCCTGGTATTTGAAGTTTAGAAAATCATAATTTAATATGATAATCACAGACCTTAGTCCCCGAATCCAAGAACAGTAGCATTAGGAGGACAGCTGGATGCGTCAAGGAATGTAAGGACAAGTTAAAAGAAGACTAGACAGTTCTCCAGCTTATGAAGGATCATGTTTCAAAAGTTTGTTTATGTATCATTTGTTTGAAATTCAACACATCTTCCCATAGAAACCGCATTACAAATGGAGGTTGGGCTCTCAGATCCGCCCTCAAATGCTGAGTTAACACATGAGGCAGCGGAAATACTATACAACTGCTATGACAGCAAGACAGGGGCCGGGCTAGGCTCAGACAAAGCAGTGGATTGTGGGCTCGCGGGCATCTGAGTCTGCTCTTTGCTGTCAGTCTCCACGTCCCACCCCTGCAGCTTGGGACACCTTGCTGTCTTACGTCCCTCCCACACTGTAGCAGCTCCGACATAGCCCTGCCGGTAGGCATTCTGCCTCAGCCGAGTCCACTCACCTTCCCAGACAGCTGGAAAATTCTCCCTTGTTTCAAGCTGATATTTGTCTTCTGTTGTCTTTTATTCCCTGGTCCCAGCTCCACCATCTGACTACATGAATCTGATAACTCTCATGTGACAAGTGTTCAGCTAGTTAAAGTTTCGTATCTTGTTCCCCAGAAATGTGTTCATTTCTGTCCTTCAACAGGTCTGCCCTTCAGTTATTTGGTAGATGACCTCATTTCTAGAAGCCCTTGCCCAGTGGTGTGCTGGAGTTGGCTCATGCCAGCTCCGGAGAACTGAATGCTGAATGTTCAGGAGTTTCATGAGCCAATTGATGTCACATTGGTAGGCACGGTAGGAGCATTTAAATCATGAAAAGCAGAAAATGCTACAAATTTGGACTTTCCCCCCTTTCTTTCTGGAAAACCAGCTATTAAACATTTACCAGCAGATTGCTACTTTCACCATCCTGGTTGCAGCAAATGTTAGTTTGCCTTTAGGAAACAGGACGCCCAGAATCTACCTCAGTATCTAACAGAAGAAATACAGCGAGTTTTGTCGAAGCGAAGGAAACTTTCCACCCTTTCAAGTTTCAATAATTTGAATCTCTGGAATAAACTTGACAGGTTAACAGGAGAAAAGATATGCACTGGAGCGTTAAAAAACATGACTCCAAGAAGGCCAGATGATTAGTTTTATACCATCCTGAGACTACAGGAAAGAATAGGAGCTTGGCTCACACCTGTAATCCCAGCTCTTTGGGAGGCTGAGGTGGGAGGATTGTTTGAGACCAGGAGTTCAAGACCAGCCTGGGCAATGTAGCAAGATCCTGTCTTTAAAAAAAAAATTAGCCAGGCGTGGTGGCTCCTGCCTGTGGTCCCAGCTACTCAGGAGGCTGAGGCAGGAGGATCACCTGAGCTCAGGAGGCTACAGCGAGCTATGATTGCTCCACTGCACTCCAGCCTGGGTGACAAAATGAGACAGTCTCTAAAACAAATAAATAAAAGAATGGGGCTTGGGACTTCTGAGGGGAGGTGGCAACACAACTTATAGAAGGGTGAAGGGAGGACATGCATGCAGGCCAAGGTTGTCTTTTTTTTTTGAGACAGAGTTTCACTCTGTTGCCCAGGCTAGAGTGTCATGGTGTCAGCCTAGCTCACAGCAACCTCAAACTCCTGGGCTCAAGCAATCCTCCTGCTTCAGCCTCCCAAGTAGCTGGGACTACAGGCATGTGCCACCATGCCCAGCTAATTTTTTTTTCTATACATATTTTTAGTTGTTTGGCTAATTTCTTTCTATTTTTAGTAGAGATGGGGTCTCGCTCTTACTCAGGCTGGTCTTGAACTCCTGACCTTGAGCGATCCTCCTGCCACGGCCTGCCAGAGTGCTGGGATTACAGGCATGAGGCAATGCACCGGGCCCAAGGTTGTCTTATCATGCAAATAAAGTCTCTCAGAAGGATAGGTGACCTCCAGTGCTCCAGTGGTCATCTCTGCGAGGTGTAGGCCCCCAGTCTCCTCTTCCTATAACGTAATCTTTCCTAGAGCCATCTTCAGGCAGACAAGGGGCTTCAGAGAAAGTCTCTGCTTGCATCTGTTTACTAATGTAGAGTTCCTTTGTAGGTGTAAATTTCTTGTACAAAATGACAGCTTTCCTGAGCTATTCATGTGTCTTCAGTTTCTCTCAATAGCCATCTGGAAATATGCCAAAGAAATGTATTTTGGGGTGGCATAATTTAGTCTCCCACAGGCATATTTTGGGGTGATGTGTCCTGAGCCCCAACAGTATGGAAACCCCTACTTACTTTTCCTTGACGGCCATTTCTGTTGAGTTAATCAGTTTGAACTCTTTGGTCTTTTTTTGCATGAACTACCCAATAGTCCCTGATATTTGTATCAATGGCAGTCTATCTTTCCTTTCCGGCCCTGTTATGCCAGGATATTTCTTTCTGATCGGATAGTCCAATGTCTAACACATAAACTCTTCTTCTCATTTTCACGTCATCTTCAGACTCAAGAAATTTGTCTTCTAACATGAGATCCATGACCTCATGGGGAGGCTTCAGTGGGAATCCCCCCAAAATGCATAAAATTTTGTGAGCATTTGTCTGGGGACAGTTTATATAACTTTCATTAGATTCTTAAAAGGATCTGTAACCCTTAGACATTTAAAACCCTCTTGTCTGAGACAATGATGAAATGGATAGGACAGAAACGAGACTTCCTAGAGACAATGGTACCTAAATAGTCAAATAGTGCACACTCGGGCAGCACATATACTACAATTGGGATGATACCGAGAGAATTAGCATGGCCTCTGAGCAAGGATGACATGCAAATTTGTGAAGCATTCCATATCTCCAGGATTTTGAATATTCCCACCACAAAGAAATGACAAATATTTGAGGTGATGGATATGCTAATTACCCTGATTTGATCATTACACAATGTGTAGAATCATCATCATATTCTACCCCATAAATATGCACAATTATGATGTGTCAGTTGAAAATACAAATAATTTAAAAGTAATAACCAAATAATAACAAATGGCTTTTGATGTACCTTGAAGACATGCTGTGCAGCACAGCAAGTCCCACTGGTGAAGAGTGTGTCGCTGAGCGTGACAGAGGGGGATGCTGGAGCGGGTCAAAGCACTTCAGAGGAATCAGATGGAACCTCCAGATGCTTGTTATACATATTCTATCCCGAGAGTGTGGCTGTCTGGATTCTCTCTTCCTTGATGAAGTTATGTGGCTAGTAATCCCCTCGGATAAGTCATAATTAGGGTGCGTTTCGGTTTATAAAAGGAACAAAAAGAAAAGAGACGTGTTAGAGATTTCCCGAAGTGGAATTAACTGAATGAGACCAAGGAGAATGCTAGGCGAGTCCCGGTGTGTTCTGCTGGGCAAGGAGAAGTTGTGCTCAGGACATTCCCGGGCTCCAGGGCGGCCAGAGCACATGCTGTCTGGAGGAGCCGGAGTCCCCGTGTGAGGGGAGGAGGAGGCGGCAGGGTGTAGGCAGGTGCTCTGAAAGCCCTTACGGCAATCAAAGGGATCTTCTGGGCCATTGTTCCCATAAATCATTGTCTGGCCAGACATCCTGATTGTGGTTTGAATACATCATAGCCACTATGCTGATGGGGGCATTCAACTTTACGTTTCTGTCTTTTTCTTGGGACATGTGGGAAAATCTGAATGTTCACTGGATATTAGATGATGCTATGGAATTGTTGTTTTTCTTAGATGTGATAAGAGCACTGTCGTTACGTAGGAGAATAGCCTTCTTTTTAGGAGATACGTGACATAGTTAGAGGTGAAGTATCTTGATTTCCACGACTTACTTTCAAATGTAAGCAGTAAGCAAAAAGAAAAACAAACAAAAAGTGTGTGTGGAGAGAGAAGGCACAAATATGACAAAATGTTAGCAATTAGGTATCTAAGTGGAGTGGAGGGTATATGGGTGCTCATTTTACTATTTTTCAACTTTTCTATATGTTTAAAATTTATTATAATGAAAAGTTGCAGGAAATTTTTGAAAAAAATCAAGTGTCTGTCACCTGGGTATTTTTCTCTCTGAAACTGGCAAAAACTGAATATGGTAATCAGGAAAAATTATTAACCTACTGGAGAAAAACTGGGACCACAAAGTAGCCAACTAATCAGATATCTGTCAGAGGTGAGAAAATCGCAGGAAAACCAGCCAACTTCAACACTTGTTTTGTTTTGTTTTTGTTTTGTTTTTTGAGGCAGCGTCTCCCTCTGTCACCCTGGGTAGATAGAGTGCAGTGGTGTCATCGTAGCTCACGGCAACCTCAAACTCCTGGGCTCAAGTGATCCTCCTGCCTCAGCCTCCCAAGTAGCTGGGAATATAGGTGTGCACCACCACAACCAGCTTTCATTACGCCCAGCTTATTTTTTCTATTTTTGGTAGAGACGGGGTCTTGCTCTTGCTCAGGCTGGTCTTGAACTCCTGACCTCATGCGATCCTCCCACCTCGAGAGTGCTAGTGTTACAGGTGTGAACCATCATGCCAGGCCCCAACTTCAACACTTGACTGGCAGAAGCCTTAAACCAATAACCTTTTTCTAGGATGTTATAAGGAGTGTTTGAGACCAGATGAAAGAAAGCACACAGGCTGGGTGAGGCACATACAAATGCAGTAGATTTTTATTCTTTGAAGTGGTAACATTCTATAAAGTTGCCGTGGACACTGAATTAGTGAGTACTGAACCATTGCTCCTGGGAGAAATACAGGGTCAGGTTCCTCCAGTCTCTGGTCCCATCATTTTTGTCAACCAAGCAATTCATAATCTTATTGTATGTATGTTTCTGTTTCAAGACCCCTAATGTAATACATATTATTGACTCATTAACACTGAACTCATGTCCAACAGTGTGAAGTGTTGACACACAGCTGCCCAGCCAGAGACTACATCTTCCAGCCTCCTTTGCAGTCAGGTGTAGCAATGTGACTAAGTCTGGCCGGTGGGATGTGAGCAGAAGCGGGATGTACCACTTTGGGGCCAAGCACCTGAAAGGATCTGGTGTGCACTCCTTTGTGTCTTTTTGTGTCTTTCCTGCTTCTCACTGGCTGGGATGCGGACATGCTGGTAGGAACTGGAGCAGCCGCTGTGGGCCCACAGTTGGAGGCTGTGTATTGAGGGTGTTGGAGCCCTGAAAACCTCACCCCTAGACTGTAAAAGAAAGTCAAATCATGCAAAAGAGAAGTTAACTTCCGTCTTATTTAAGGCACGGTTACATTTCTGTTTCATTATCTGAAACCAATCCCTATGACACACACACAGGCACATGCATACATGTGATATGTGTTTTATATGTATATGTGTATGTGTTCACACACACAGGCCCCAGACTATTCTGTGAATTATATTTATGACTATGGATTGTGGTTAAAAATGCAGAGAAACTGCCTGCCCTTAAAAGATGTTTTAAGCAGGTGAGCAACATGATCAGGTTTGTGCTCCCAAGCCAAAAGAAATCTTAAGGATAACTTAGCCCAGTTACTCCTTCTTCGTATACACGGGAAACTGAGGCCCATTGAGACTAAGCAACTGATTCAAGGTCAAGAGCTGGACCTTGAACCCTGATTTCTGAATCCAACACCCTTCAGTGCCATTTATCTTGCTCTCTCTTTCCATCCGCAAATACTTTTCTACATTACTTTATTCCCCTAATTTTCTATTTAATTCAGTTCAATCCAGCAAACTCTTATTGTGAACCTATTATATACAAGGTTGCAAAGATTCTGTAAAGCAGGGGGAATGGATTGAGGGAAAACTTTCAGCCTCTATCACAATGCACAAACCTGCAAAATTTTTACAAAATGGCACTGTTATTATAAGAGTATCGTTTCTCTATTTTATTCTGGTCTAGTCTGTTCCATTCTATTTCATTTTCATTTTTCATTTCTTATAAATGCTGGTCCTGACCTGCTAAAATGATTTCACAATACTCCAACGATTACAGCCCCCACTTTGAAAAGCGCTGCCCCAGAGCAAAGTGCGAACCCCTCAGCACAGCACGGAGGTGGCCGCTGCTTCCTCTCCAGCCCCTCCCCAGCTGCCGCCCGCCAGGCTGAGGTCCCACTCACGCCGTCCTGCTCCCACTGCCTGTCACTGCACTCGCTGTTCCTCCACCTGGAGTCCTGTCCCCAGACCCTTGCCCCACCTGCTACCCCCCAATCATTGGTCCGACAGATCGTCTTCAGTTTTCAAAGCCCAACTTGTGTGTCACCTACCCAAGAAGCCTTTCTTACCTGTAAGTCACCTGCGAAGAGTTGATCTACCCCTTGGCACCCCTCCGGACCCTTTATTATCGCACACACAATTAGCATACTTAGCTGTCTCCTTCTTCTCCTTGCTGTGAGTCCCTCCAGGGCAGGAAAGCAGGGCCTCATCCATCTTTGTACCGGCAACACCTTGCTCAAGGCGCCCCTAAGTCCAGCCCATGAGTGTTTGCCAAATTGACCAGAGGATGGGAGATTTCCTTTGAAGGAGGGGGTGCCCGCCCTGATGCCCTAAGGCTGCATGGCTTCTGCCTCCGTGTCGCTCCCCTGGTGCTCTCCTTGGGCCTCACACTGCTGCGGTGTGATGAACGGCAGAGGCTCTGGAGCCGGGCCGCCTGGCTCCAAATCCCAGCAACTCCGCTTTATGTGTGACTCTAGAAAAACGACTTAACCTTCCAGGCCTCAGTTTCCTCATCTGTAAAATGGGAGAAACTATGTAATTTACTTCATAGTATTGTCATGAGAATGAAGTTAGTTCATTCAAGTAAAGCATCTGGAGCAGTACCTAGTGAACACCCAATGAGCAGTAGTTATCATGGTCTACCTACCTGTTTCTCGCCATTACACTGTAAGCCCCTGGAGGGAAGCTTTATATCTCCCTCAGAGCTTCTCTTCTGCCCAGGACTTGCTCACAGTAGTGCTCCAAAATGCTGACTTTAATTGGCAAGTCACCCGGAAGTCCAGACCAGTATCACCTCCACACCCAGCTGACCTATAGAATTGTAACAAAGCAGCAGTCCTCAATCTTTTTGGCACCAGGGACCGGTTTCATGGAAGACAATGTTTCCATGGATTGGGAGGGCTGGGGTAGGGTGCCGTGGGAAGGGGACACGGTGTGGAGCTCAGGTGGTGATGAACAGCCCGTTTCCTAACAGGCCACAGACAGGTACTGGGCCGGGGCCCAGAGGTTGAGGACCACAGGTAACAAAGGGCAAATCATTGACCATCTGGCCAAGGCCAGGCACGGTGGCTCATGCCTATAATCCTAGCTCTCTGGGAGGCCGAGGCCAGAGGATTGCTTGAGATCAGTAGTTCAAGACCAGCCTGAGCAAGAGCGAGACCCTGTCTTTACTAAAAATAGAAAAAATTTGCCTGGTGTGGTGGCTGTTACCTGTAGTCCCAGCTACTTGGGAGGCTGAGGCAGGAGGATCGCTTGAGCCCAGGAGTTTGAGGTTGCTGTGAGCTAGGCTGACGCCACGGCACTCTAGCCTGGGCAACAGAGTGAAACTGTGTCTCAAAAAAAAAAAAAAACAAAAACAAAAAACATCTGGCCAAGTGTAACCTACTCAGAGAAAGATGGCCAGAGGAAACTGTGCCTGCCAAATCTACTCAAATATTTAATACTTTGAGCAATTCAACAAATATGGCAAAGAGAAACTTGTGGATTTATTTAGTAAGACTGCCAACAATTAATTCTTTGATCAAGTTTGAACAACCCTAAAGTGAGGAGAAATGTTTTGTTATGAATAGGGACTGGGCTCTGTCCTGGAAAACAGAAGGTAGGTTTAGTGGGCACTTCTCTTTGTGTGTGTGTGTGTGTGTGTGTGTGTGTGTGTTTCCAAGGCAAGGTCTCACTCTGTCGCCCAGGCTGGAGTGCAGTGGCATCATCATAGCTCACTGAAACCTCAAATTTCTGGTCTCGAGTGATCCTCCTGTCTCAGCCTCACAAATAGCTGGAACTATAGGCACGTGCCACCACACCTGGCTGATTTTTTTTTTTTTTAATTTTTGTAGAGATGGGGTCTTGCTATGTTATTCAGGCTGATCTTGAATTCCTCACCTCAAGCAATCCTCCTGCCTTGGCCTCCCAAATTGCTGGGATTACAGGTGTGAGCCACTGCACCCAGCCCTAGTCACTGGCTTTCTGACTGTTCTTTGAACACACCAGATTTGTTCCCCCTGCTTGGAACTTTGTGTTTGCTCTTCCCTTTGTTCTAATGTCCTTCCCTCAGATCTTCGCAGTACTGTTAAGCGTAGCCTCCCCAGAGAGACAGTGCTTGTCCAGAGGCCTCCTGGTTGCCCCTCTCCATCAGGTCGTGGGCCTATTCCTGAACCAGTCAATCACAAGAGCGTGGAATTACTAGGACTAGCAAAGTCTCATTATCTGGGACCAAACTCTCTATTCTACTACCTTGTTTTATTTTCTTCATTGTACCTGTCACTAGCCAAAATTATTACACAGATGTGTATATTCACTTGCTTATTGCCTGTCTTCCCTGGCAATAGATAAAGAAAATTTATCTATTTTCTTCTCCCCTGTCACTCCAACACCTAGAACAAGGCCTGATATACAGTATGTGCTCAATAAACACTGGTTGACTGAATCACTGACAAATAGAGATAATCTAGCACTTTGGACTTACTCTCTTAACTGATCTTTTTTTTTTTTTAAGAGATGAGTTCTCACTATGTTGCCCAGGCTGGTCTTGAACTCCTGGCCTCAAGTGATCCTTCCACCTCAGCCTCTCAAAGTGCTGAGATTATAGGCATGAGCCACCGTGCCCAGCCCTCTTACCTGATTTATTGCATAACACTCTAATTACTTCCTTGCATGCTCTCTTCTTGAATCAAGGCCAAGCCTGTATCTTGTTTTTTATTTTTGCCTCACTTAGCACAATGCCTGGCATACAGTTGACAAGCCATGCATATTCATGAAGGGATAAACAACAGTAAGAAAGAAGGTGTGATGCCTGTGTTTAGGAAACATAGGTGTGTTCCAGGATATCAGAAGGTGGAGAAGGAGGGTGGTTATTGTACAAAGGTTATCAAACACTTAGTAAAATAATCTCAATTAGGCCAGAAAATGCACAAGATCTTGGATCAAAGGGTAGGGCAAGTGGGGTTGGGCTGAGGTCAGGATAGCAGGCAGGAAGCTTAGCCTGGAAAGATGCAGGGAGCTGGGAAATCCTTGGAAAGAAGCTGCAAAGTCTCTATTTGCTGAATCAATAGCACCTTGAGTTGCTTGGGCTCTTTTCTTTTATTATTTATTTATTTATTTTTTTGAGACAGAGTCTCATTCTGTTGCCTGGGCTAGAGTGCCATGGCGTCAACCTAGCTCACAGCAACCTCAAACTCCTGGGCTCAAGCAATCCTGCCTCAGCCTCCCGAGTAGTTGGGACTACAGGCGCTTGACACCACGACCGGCTAATTTTTTCTATTTTTAGTAGAGACAGCTAATTTTTTCTACTTTTTTATAGTGGAGACGGGGTCTTGCTCTCGCTCAGGCTGGTCTCCAACTCCTGAGCTCAAGCGAACCTCCCGCCTCGGCCTTCAGAGGATTATGGGCGTGAGCTACCGTGCCCGGCCTCTTTCATTATTTTTTAAACTTATTTTTTACTTTTTAGTACGGTCTCCTTAGAGACTGCCAAAATTGCTAGTGCCAACTATATTTCAAGTCATCCGTCAATGTGGGATATTGGGAAAAATTCTCAATTAGCAACAATTGTGCTCAGATGACCCTCACTGGCGACAATACTGCCACTACACAACATTGGGGTACTTTGTACAACTGTCCCCCAATGCCTCAGAAAGGAATCCTTTATTTTTCCTGAAACTGTTTGAGAAGCAGACTGGCTTCAAGTTCCATTTCCAATCATGTCATTCGTAAAACACATCTTGTCAGTGTCATGCTGTCAGAGTGAGAGAAAAACCAAACATTCCATTTTAAATAAGATGCATTCTAGTGTTGGCCTTTGTGGGATATATTCTAAAGGGAAAAGGTAGCCTTGGTAAAAGGCAGGAGGAGATTTTAAAAATGTGTAAAGCCCCCCAAAATTTTGAGCTCTTTATATCTGTATTATGTAAGTTATTTCTGATAATCACCAAATAATTGTTTAACTCAGCCTTTTACATATACACAAACACAGAAACACACAGATACCCAGACACACACACACCCAGACACAACATATGCAAATACACACATTCACACACACACACACACATACAGTCGCACATGCCTAAAGCCCTTGCTAAAACAAAATACGGTCAGAAGGTGTTTGTAAAACCTATTTCCCAGGGAATAAAATCATAATTTATTTGTGGAAAATAAAGTAGCTATTTAAACGAGTTTCTCTTTTACTAATAACAGGTGAGGGGATGAAAGGGACAGGAAGGGAGCCGTCCCCTGTGCACGGTCCCAAGTGGGAGCGTCTGAGAGCCAGGGCACAGTCTGGCTCCAGGCAGCCTTGGTGGTGGGGGCGGGGGGGCTGGTGCTCGGGGGCCTTCATGAGACCCTCGCGGCTGGGCACAGTGATTGGGAGGAAAGCAAAGCATCCGTCCCTGCCAGCAGTCGGAGGAGACTGAAGAAAGCGAAGAGGGCTGCAGAGACCAGGATCACTAGCAACAGAGTGGGGAGGACCTAGGGGAGGACGTGAGGGGGATGCACAGCAAAGTCCACAGGGTAAAAAGAAGTGAACCAGACGGGACATTTGCACATCCTGAACCGGCGGGGGGAAGCTGACCTCCTGTGGGTCAGGAGTCTGTCCTCCGTGGGACACGGTTGCTGCAAGAGACTCGGAGTTTCAGGCGCAGCAGTCAGGTAGGAAATTTGGTGAGCAGCACTCAGTGGTTGGACACCTAAGCGCAGAGGCCGTGGGAAAGGGGAGCTCTTCTTCTCTCTGGGGAAGTTCCGCGCCTGCCTACTTCCTCTTGACAACGTCCTCGTCCCCCGCACAGAGCCCCTTCCTTCAGCCCAGGTGGAAATGACCCAGAAGAGTTGCAGCCTCAGTAACCCAGAGGTATCTGACCCTCTCAGGCTCCCCCTGCCCGCTTCCCTCCCCCCCTGCTAAGGGCTAAATTACACTCTCTTCCCAGACTTGACTTAAGGGTCTCCTCCTCCAGGAAGACTTCCCTGACTCTCCACCCCCACAAGAGTTAGGGGCTCCTCCTGTGGTCCCAGTGCTTTCTCCAGCACCTGTCATACGGGGTCCAAGTGGCCTGAGTGACCAGGCCGCTGGCTGGGCTGGGAGCCCCTTGGAGCCTCCCAGGGTGCTCCCCAGTTCATGGGTCAGGGTCTATACAGCACGTGAAGAAAAGAGGAAGGAAGGCCGGAGGATCTTCACAAACTGAAGGTGTCAGGGGCGGGTGACAGCTCTGAGTGTTGTCCTTTGCAGGGACACCTGCGCTGCTAGAAAGGCTGTTTTTACCCTTGGAAAGGAGGAGCTGGGAGATCAGGCGGTACTTCCGGTATCAGCAGGTGGTGTGAGGGATGAGGCCTGGGGGGAGGAAAGGGATAAGGAAGCTGAAATCCCATGCCTGATGCCCTGCGGGTATCTACCTGCAACTACCTAGAGTCTTCACCAAACACCGCAGCAAGAAAAAGGCGAAGCAAAAGGCGGCTGAAAGGGCAGCAAGAACTTGCCCCTCACCAGCCCGTATCCTCAGGTGGAAAACCAGGAACAACGGCCTTCGGGTCTGCTGAGGGCTGTGTCCCTTCGTCCCACAAATCTTTGTCACGCGCCTGCCACACGCTGGGCATTGTTCTAGGTGCTGGGAACACAGCAGTGAAGTAAACATGGTGCTCACCGTTTTGGGGGTGGGGGAGGTAACTATATACAGCAATTCAGGCGCTAATGCATGTTATGAGACAACACGGCAGGATAAGTGGGACAGAGGAGGGGGGGTAAGGAGGGGCTGTGGCACGTGGGTTGAGAGGGCCTCTCTGATAAGATAACTTTGAGGAAACCCCTGACAGAAGCAAGAGAGGGAGCCGGTGGATATCTGGAGTAAGAACATTCCAGGCCAAAGGCACAGCAAGTGCAAAGTCCCTGAGGCTGGAGCGTGCTGGGTGTTAGAGGAACTGCAAGGAGGCCAGCATGGCTGGGGCAGAGGGAGCGAGAACAAAGACGTTAGAAAGGAGACCAGAGGGGTGACAGGGAACTGGGTCGCTTAGCACCTAGCAAGCCGTGGTAAGGAGTTCTACTCTGAGCGTGGTGGGGAGCCCTGGTAGGTTAGGAGCAGAAGAATAGAGTAGGGACATGGTCTGACTTAGGTTTTGACGATACCCCTATGGCAGCTGGGTGAAAAATTAACTGTAAAGGGAACAGGGTGGCATCAGGAGACCATTCAGGAGCTGCTACTGCAAGAGCCTGGACGAGATGGTGATGGCTTGGGCCAGGGAGGTGGTGGGGGGTGATGATAAGTGGTGGCATCTGGATTCGTGTTGAAGGGTGGGCTGATGGGTTTGTTGAGGGGAAGGATACAGGCTGAGAGAAAGAGAGGGCCCAAGCAGGACTGCTGGGTCTTTGTCCTGAGAAACTGGAAGGGAGGAGGTAGGAAAGACTGGGGTTGGCCAGGTTTATGGGAGAAAGTCAGGGGGTTGGCACTGGTACAGAGATGTGATGTGTATTAGTTATCTATTGTTGTGTAGCAATTTACCCCAAAGCTTAGCAGCTCAAGACAGCGCATTTATTACGTCCCGGTTTCGGTGAGTCAGGAGCCCAGGCACAGCTTGCCTGGTCCTCTGACTCAGGACTCTCAGGGGCTGTCACCTGCAGTCACCTCAGGATTCGACCAGGTGAGGATCTGCTTCAAGCTCACTTCTGGGGCTGTTGGCAGGACACAGTTCCTCACATGCACTTGGCTAGTGACACCAGTTGCTAGCCATGTGGGCCTTTCCATGAGGACACTCCCAGCATGGCAGCTGGCTCTCCTCAGAGACAGTGAGCAACACTGAAGTCATCATCTGTCCGTAACCTGATCTTGGAAGTGACATCCCATCCCTTTTGCTAGAAGAGGGTCACTGGGTCCAGCTCACATGCAAGGGGAGGTGAGCATTGTGACTGTCAGTTGGCACGGATCTTTGGGAACCGTGTTAGAGGCTGTCCACCACATCAAGGGAGCAATTGGATGAACAAAGCCAGAGTTCAGGGGAGAGGTCCAGGCTGGAGGTTATCAGTGATGGGCCTGGACCAGGTGAGCTGGGAGCCAGTGACGCAGAGAAGACGGTGGACCCAGAGACTGAGCCGAGGGTGCTCCAGTGCTAGGAGGTCAGATGAGGAGGGGCCAGCGAGGCAGGTGGGGAGTGGAGCAAGAGGCAGCCCCGTAGTCCCCCCAGCCAAGAGAGAAACCTGCAGCGGGAGCGGGAGGATCAGCTGGTCAAAAGCCGCGGATGGAACAGGTAAGCGGAGGTGGAGAACTGACCACTGGGTGGCGCCGTGTGGGACCACCTGGACAACAGCAGTGTCCTGGAGTGGTGGGGGGTGAAGACCCCACTGGAGGGGGTTCCAGAGAGGATGGAGGTGCAGGGAGTGGAGGCAGAGACAACCACGCTCTCGAGGAGTCTTGGTAGAGAGGGGAGCACAGCCTTGTGTTAAATTGTCCCGCATCAAGTGACTCTTCCTTGAGCTGATCCTTGGAGCTCTCCTCCCTACGCTCCTTCAGTACGCAGGTCTCCAGTCCCCCAACCTCCCCAGCCCAGCGACCCCAAATGGAATGGGGGATCAGAATCCAGAAGTCCGCCCATGTTTTATTTTTTGTGTTTCTAGGACTACTGAGTCCCAATCAGACAAGGCACACCTTGCGAGACTGGGGCAGACACACTCTGTTAGCTCCCAGTCATCAGCTCGAGGCTTCCTAAATCCCAAAACGGTTACCTTTCCAGGACCTGGCGCGGAGGGCGGACAGCCCTGAGCAAAAGCCGGTGGCTGACTGCCATCTCGTGGCCATTTTGGGAACTGGCCTAGGTTTAAATGTACCCCTCAGAGGGTGGTGGGAAGAGTCGGAACAGCACCTGGCGCTCATTCAGTGTTCAGTAAAAGCGAGCTACTGTCGTCATGCTTATGGTTTGGAAGAGTG
>CM052441.1:91850292-91909876 GCA_028533085.1 Varecia variegata
TGACGAAAACCCTGTGTACGATTATGTTTACAGAGTATAAAGGAGATCATGGAAAGACACATGGCAGGGTACAGCTGTGCACAGGCAACATGTACCTGACAGGGAAAGGGGAGGGTAATGTGGGGAAGAGGAAGAGAACCTTCCTGAGTGCAGCAAGTAATAGAGGAAAATAAAACAGGACACTAAACAGTATAGAAGAAATAGTCCTATTTATGCAATTATATAAAACTGTGTACATATAAAAAAGAAATTGCAAGAAAAAAAATGAAGACACAGAAATGACTTGACTCAAATCTGCACTGAGTTAATTATGTGCTGAGAGTGGCCTTTTACCTGGTGGCAGCTGGGGTGAACCAGCAAGAACCAAGGACACCCGTGGGTGAGGCCCCATGGCGCATCTGGGCTGCGTGCGGCCAGCCGGGAGAAGGAAAAAGGCATCTAGGGTCTCATTTGAATTCTGGACAAAGTGCATGCACAGGGGAGGGTATTAAAAGGACTGAGATTTGAGAATTCAGAAGAACAGCAGATCAGAAGCCACTGTGGGCAAAAGGCTGGCGTGGGGACAAAGAAGAGCCTGTGAACACAAGCGAGCACACGCTGGGGAGAATTCTAGGGAAGACCAAAGCTAGGCAGGGCCCGGGGCCCTGCGAGGCCCACAGAAGAGCCCCACAGACTTGCCTCAGAGCAGGACGTGGCTCCCGCTCCCCCCGTTATGGGAGAAGAGGAAATAAGAGAAAACTGGAAATTAAAGAACGACACCTTCAGAACAAGGATCTCTAAGATAAAAAACAAAAAAAACAAAAAAAGAACGACACCAAGGAGACGAAAGTTCTTATCAACCAACATACACACTTTTAATTGCAAAAAGTAAAAACTTTCATTACATAAAACTTTAATTTACATACATTCTTTACATGGTGGAAGTCTTTGCAAGTTTGCAGCACATTAAGTACTTGTTCAACATCCTGCGCTCAACATACACACTCACGGCTCAGACCGTTCCGAGCCCCTGCACTGGGACCACCCAGGCCCCCACAGCCTGGTTCCCCGAAGATGAACTGTGGCTGCCGCCGGCTCCTGGCCCCGGTGACGGCAGTCCCCAGCTCACGTGTGCCTCAGTCTCTCCTCCTCCCCGGCCCTCAGCATCTGTTACTGGCCTTTCCTCAGCAGGGAGGGAGGAAGGAGGAGAAAAAAATCGCAGCCAGCATTTTTCTGAGGGTAAAACTGTGGAAAGAAGTGTGGAGGGAAAGCTGCCTATGAGGAGACTGGATGCCATGTGTCTGTTGGTTCCTGTCACCAAGTTTATTCCTGAAAGGGTCTAAAGTGCTCTGAGGGGCTGCAGCTTGAAGCATGGGACGCTGGGGACACTGCTCAGCGGGGAGTAAAGGCAGCTGCACAGGATGACCACACCTGCCCCACGGAGCTGCCGTGAGGAACTGCGGAACAAGGTGAACGGAGCCTGGCACAAAGCAGATGTCCCAACTCCCCCACTCCCCGGTTTCTGTCTGAGACTCAAAACCCAGCCAGGCTCCCTGCTCTGCACGTGCTCGCGGCCACGGCTCACTCTGGGATTGGTGGCTGCCGCCTGCCTGACACACCGAGCGAGGCACAGGGGCCTCCGGGCCAGCCCCACCACATCTCGACCGTTCCAGGCCTCTGCTTAGTTACGTAACACTCCTCCTCTCCACCAGTCTGAAAAGGTCTGGACATCTCACGGTCTCCAGGGAGAGGAAAATGACAGATGTATTTAGCTCTAATGCTTAAATTATGCAGGGCAGGGAAACCAGACACTGAGGGACCTGGACAACAGACAAGCTGGCTGAGGTCTCTCTGAGTCACGCTGCGTCCAGGTGGGTGGACTTGGATGTGTGCACGGGAGGGAGAGCACCTGTCCGTCTCCCTGACATGCTTTTGTGGGGGAACCCACGGCTCCCTGGAGGCTGGGGGTGGGGAGGACAGGGGTCTGCATGCTGCTGGTGACACGGCACATTCCCAGAGCCTCCCCTTTTCTATTTGCCACAGGGCCGTCTCTGCAAGTACCTTCACCGTCCTGGCCTGCGCCCTGATGGGCACCGGCTCTGTGCATAGCATCTGCAGTCCAAACATGGAGAGAATCTCAACCTAAAATACTATTTTCAAGCACATCTCTGACACCTTCTGCCTCCGGCAAATTCTAGTAGGCAATGGGGCCACCACTGAAAGGTAGCGAGTGTGGAACTTGTGTACTCAGGGGAGTATTTCCTCCATCGCTAAGAGAGCTCAAAAGCCTAAAAGACCCCTCTGTTTAACAACTGATTCTCAAAAGGTAGACAAAACTACCTCTCTCCATGCAAACAGACACACAGCACAGCTCTTCCTCCCTTTCGCCTACAACCTGGCCTTCTCCTGGACAAACAGATGATGAGGAGCAAATGTTTGCTCTGGGGGTTGAACATTTACGAAGGAAGCGACTGGGTAACGAGCACACTCATTCCAGACTGTGTTCAAATGATTAAGCACATCACATGCAGCTAAGGAGTCTGAGATTTTGTTTTACAATAATTGTTCCTACGCTGAGGCCTATGCTGGATTTGGGGAGAAGGGAATAGAAAGCTGAGAACTGAAAAACAAGTGATGTAAACTCCAAGGGGACCCACAACTGGAATTGGATAGAGTCCCTCCTTTGGTCACACATCTGGAAGAACGTGGTGACAGGAAAATGGCTGGACACAGTTGTCTTCCAGCAATACTCACTCTTTTTTAAAAAGAGTTTTCAAATGGGGAGGGAGAAAGTGAAAGGAATTTTATAAAAGTCATATGGTTGATTCTTCCCTCCTCCATTTCTGTCCAAAAGAGTTTTAAAAACAAACCCTGCAGTTGCTGGCTTGCTGGCCCGCGGCCGGGGCGCACCTGAGCCGATGGCACCCACAGTTCCCTTCTCGGGCACCACGCCGTGCCGCAGCAGGAAGACGATGCACCATGCAGCCACCCACCCACCCACCAGCAGTTGGCCCACCCAAGCCTTCACTTCTTTACTTGTAAAATGAGGATCTAATGCTCCTTTAGAGGATTGGGCGAAGAGTAAAGGAGATCATATATAGCAGGCACTTTGTTAAGTGAGAATGGACTAGACAGATGTTACTACTCCTTTCTCTCACAAATTGAGCCAAATCTGCCCTTTTCATCGACTGTTTTGTTTTTCACCAAATAGTGTATTTCTGTTTTCATAAACCACTGTTGTTTTACTTCCTCCCTTCCCTGAAAAAGTTGAGGGTGAGGTGAGGATAAGCTCTGCCTCTTTTCATCCACCAGAATAGGTGTGTTGTCCATACAATGTCACATTTGGACGCATACGCTTCAAACTGGCACCAGAATGCCTGTCTGTCTCCCCAGAGAGCTGACTTCTGGGATATGCACCTCTGCGGTGGCAACCGACAAGAAGGTGAAGCTAATGCATGTGCAGAAGTCAATGCCATGTCACCTCTTAGTAAATGCTCAACAAACTTACGAACAAGTCCTGCTTTTCAGAGCTGTGGTTTTGTTCGCATTGCAGTGGTGGAGATGGGGAGTTGGTCAGGCGATCCTACCACAGCCCCGCAACCCCACTGCCTCATCTTAGCGACCCTCTTGCCCACACCAGGTCACGCAGAGGGACTTTTGCTACTTTCTGCCAGAGGCTGAGAGCTCGAAGGATAGGAGTAATCCTGTGGCGTTCTGCACCAAGCCTTGGATAACTAGAAAGGGACTGGCTGGCACCCCCCCAGCCCTTCCTGTAGGACCGGACAGTAGCAGATTCTGCTTATCAGAATTACCTTAAGAAGAAGGTGAATTACTGCTATGTTTCTGGTAATTAAGAGCAGAAAACTCTCTTTGGAGAATTTCTCCCATAATACAAATTTATATTCAAGTCTGAACTGGATAGATTTTAAGTAAAATGAGTAGTATATGCACAAAAGTCTCTACTATCTTCTGCTATAACCATTCTTTGCTGAGCTACAGAGCAGCTCGGGGACTTAGGAGACTTTCCAGGGGATGCTTTAGAATACCAATACGTGCAAGGGTTCCTTAGTTTTCAAGTTTTGTGCTGAAGTGGGTATTTTATGGACATTTAAGATGTCAAGGGCTGGAGAGGAATGGAGAAGGAACACAAGGCAACTCACAGAAACAAAACAGAGATCTCAATCGTCGACACAGTGGTTTTGTTCCTAAGGACGCCTCTCTTTTGTTAACTAGAAGGGTCTAATTGAAGACAACTCTGAGAGTCCTCTGAAGAACTTGTTTCTGTGTCATCCTTCCCCATGTGCAGCAGGAGTAGGGACACGCAGAAGGCTCTAAAAGCTTGCACAGAGCTGGCCTCTAGATGATCCCTCTGACTTAAAACCTCTTAAATCACAATTGCTTAGCAGTATGACTTTTATATGTACAAAAAGTTTTGTTTTTCCTGTATAAAGCCACACAAGGGCCTCATTCTTTTAAGGAGAAATTCCCTCAGGTACAGTTCATCCTAGTTCCATTCAAGCCTTCCACGGAGGAGGCTCCGAGTGTTTCCACCCTGAGTCCTGGGAACTCTGCTTGTCCTTGAGAAGTTCACAAACAGGCTTCAGGCGCTGGGTGATTCCGCTGCTGTGAGAAAGAGGGCCTGGGAGATGAGGACCCCACAAAGGGTCACGACCACCTTCCCTCACAACTGTCTAACTCCCCTTGACTGACAAGGACACCTACTGTATCCATTTCATTTCTGCAAGTCAGAGCCAGAGGCCACAGTGAGGTTTTTTCTTCATCTTGGTGATGGCATGACCAATGGTCAGGTATCTAACAGTGTCAATAAAGGAATAATAAAGGAAAAAAGGGAACGAGTGTCCTTACTTATACCATTTGATTAATACAAAAACACTTGGGGGAGAACAATGAACATAGTGAATCAGCCAATCAGAAGAACACAACTTTATATTATTGCAAAAAGTAAAAATATCTCACCTTGTTTCCCAGCACAAAGACAAAAATCATTTCAAGACAGAGGATCACAGTCAGTTGCACATGCAGCTGGCAAACCCTTTGGGTCTGGAGTTCCTCCCACAACCACATTACAACATCAGCTTTGATGCATCTGTAAAACATCTTCTCTGCAGAAAATCAGCCTCTAAAGATCAAACCCAGGGAGGCACCCTCTCCCCAGGCCAGCTACTCTAACTCACTCCTCTCTGAAGACACTTGGTAAAGACGACGCAGTTGACAGGAGCAGTGAGTGCTGCCTCAGCAGTAATGGGCTCTGGCCCAGCCAAGGCAGAGGTGACTAGAGCCAGGATTCTGAAGAACCATCCAGATAGGCAAGGGACGGGGCAGGGAGTTTAAGAACCTGATAAAATGGAGAAAAATATTACTTTAGGAATTCCCATTTCAAATTATAATCAGACTCTACTCTGGCATCACTGAGATTCCAAGAGCCACGGGCACTGGGAAAGTACACGTGCAATTCAAGATTATTTGATCTTTTTTTACCAGTTCTAGGTTCAATTGTGCTCAAGAAACTGCAATGATTTCTTCAATCAGCTGTGGCTTTCCAAAAAAGTACAGGGTGATGAGGCCAGGACGACAGGGATGAACAGGCTCACCTGGTGAAGGATGGCTGTGTCAGAGCCAGCTGGCTGCCCCTCAGCTGCCAGGGAGCCAGCAGGGCGATCGTGCCGAGGCCAGTAAAGGAAGGCACCCACCCTCTTTCCTGCCTGAGGGGCAGCCTCAGTGTCGCAGTGCCCAAAGGCCTGGACGAGCTCAGTTTTTCACAGATGGGTGCTGGCGAAGTCCTAACCAAGTGGCCAGGCTAGAATTCTTCCAGAATCACCTGCGGGAAGAGTCAGCAGGGGTTGGCCCTGGCCACTGCCTCACAGTTCACAGCCGGCTGGCTCATGCATGCAAAGGGCAGGTAACTAAGTAGCCAACCCCTAGAAAGCGGTTTCATCGTTTTTGTTTTTATTTCCCCCCTTTCAACCTGGTTTTCAGCTCTCAAATTGTTCCTGAATAAAGTTCTGCTTCCTATAGTTCTGAGAGAGTGGTTCCGTCGCAGAAGACCAAGGGCTGGACCCCTCTGGCTATAATGTAGATCTTCCAGTGGGTGGCGCGGGCATAGCCTTGAAGGGAAACAGCAAGAGGAAAGCACGTGAGTGTCAGGGACAGGGCACACCTGCAGGCAAGCGCAAGGCGGGTCTGCCAGAGCTCGCCCTCCGGGTGCCCAGCAGAGTCAAACACGAATCCTGCACGGAAGGGCTCTTAGCTCTTCCTCGCAGTAGTCCTAGCTACCACCGGTCCTCTCTGTAACCTGTTGCCCAAAAAGAGCCACTTTGAACCAAAATACTTTGTTACTGCCCTCATCAGGGCAACTGTGAGTCAGTTCGGCAGGTTTACGAAGGATCCAGACAAGGCTGGTGCTGGGCATCAATCCTCGGACTGATCTTAGCAAGAAGATGGGACGGATTCTGAGGGGGAGCAGGACTTTCCAATTTTCCTGAGGTTATCTATAATATGGTTGCATTAAACAACATTCAGAGTAACCTAAACCAGTATTTCCCAAATTGGGTTCTGCTGATGCTAGTGTCCTGTAAGATATCCCAAAGAAGGCAGGGCCCGTGGCCAAGTCAGTCTGAGAAACACTAGGCTCCTCCAGGGCTTTCCAGAGTCTGTGGTACACTAATGTGTACTGTGCATTGGCAAGACCGCATTGCCCAAAGTCCACTGACTCAGGAGCCCTATTTGCCAAGGGCCTTTGCAAGGGGCTCCTGGGCCCGTCTGCGGGGTCGTGAATAACCTGAGGAATTATTTAGGAAACACTGACCTGTGCCATTTGAGTGGGCGATGAAGGTAAACTTAAAAACTTTAACCCTCCGATAACCTGATGATGCTGAACTTCATTGTGCCTATAGTTGTAACAATATTCTCTTATACATTTAAAAATTTATTAAGAGGGTAGATCTCAGGTTAAGTGTTTTTACAATAAAACAAACAAACAAACAAACAAAAATCTCCTGATGGAAAATGTTCTAGAGCATGATGGCTCCTACCTGTCTTTAAACTGAGAGCACTAAAAAGAATTTGTCCTTTACTTGGTGACTCAGGAAAGGTCATGATGAGCAGTGACTGTCCTGTACGGGGACTGTAGATATTGTGCCTGACCACTAAGTCATTCTTGAGAATGCCTCCAACCAAAGGTGTTCTGGTGATCTGTAACCCCTCTCCCCTCTATCTCCACAGGACAATGTGTATTTTGTCAAAAATCACAGAACCTGCTTGTCGCAATGCCATTCTTAAGGGTCCCTAAGGTACTGGAGCTGCCATCTGTCCTATAACCACTGAATTCTTCTTCACTGTCAGGGTCTGCTTTCCTGTCCTCATTTTTAAGGGCGGGAACTGCAGCCACGACTTCTACTTCTGCCACTGCTTCAGGTGCCCCCTGGCCTCTACACCCCTCCCTGCCCACGTCCTTCTCCCCGACTTGCCCTCCTCTTCTTCTCTGCAGTCTGCCCTCCCTTCTCCATGCTCCTGTCAAGTGACTGGCCCATCACAGACGCTGCCCCCACAGGGGTCCTTTCCTTCTGGTCAGCAAGCAGGCTGGTCACAGCACGCAGGGACCCCGCTAGGCATCTCAGGTTACCCTGGACTATCTGCATCAGCGTTTAATGCTCAAAGCTTCCTTCATCACCGCCAGACACTTTTTTTTTTCTTTTTCTCTAGTTCTATAATTGGCATTCTGGGTGCTTGTGGGAGGTCATCTGAGTTTGGATAACTCAGGTGTTTCTGCAGTTGTCTGAACTGTTAGGTATTTGTAGAACGTTAAGACAGAAACTTGTTCAAGCAGAATCACACACTCCAAAGCCAAACACGCCACACAGACTTTTGCAATAGTCACCCCTGTGTGAGGGGCACTGCGCTACAGGAAAATAGGTTCAGAATAATTTCCATACAGGAATCCTCTTTTTTGCAGGACTTGCCCAAAGGCCAGGCCAGCTGTGCTCCATTATTAGTTAATGCTTGATTTGTACATTTTTATTTTTCATTTCTAAACTGAAATAAGTTATGTAACCTGAATTAAAGGGAATTGGCAACTCAAACCCTCCAATAAGGTGAGAGGTTTCCAGGAATTCAGGGGTCTTCGGAACGGGTAAAAGTAGAAGAAATCAATTAGAAAACCAGTCTGGGCTCTGCCAGGCTCTCCAGGTCTTACTTGGATTTTGTGAGGCAGGAAAAAGAAGGAGCTCAATGGTGACGCTGCCTGATTTACTTGCTTCTGCCAAGAAAACTCTTGCTGTCAAACTAATTGCTACTGACAGCAGTTGATTCAAACTTGTTTCTTTGGAACAGATTTTTAGGATGTAAGGCACAGGACAAGTCATAGCTGGGAAAACATGGAGCCAGAGTTAAGTGTGAGTCATCAATATGAGGCTGTGACTCGGGCTGCGGGACCCACACGGAAGGTAACATTTCCTTGTGTGACCACTGCCCTCATGTACTGTTCTATTGTTTATTTGCAAAATGGGTACACAAATGGTTTCCTCTAATCTTCAGTTGTCCCTCCCCTGGCTTGACTGCATTCAGACACTTAACTGCAATCAGACTCGATGCTTTGTCTGACTGACAATGGGGCCTTGGGATGGTCTCCTCTCCTTTCTGGGTCTCAACTTCCTCATCTGTACAACGGTGGATTGGTCTAAATATTTTCCAGAATCCCTACTAACTTGAAGTTTCTATGACCAGACACATGCATTCTAAATGTTGTATATTCAAGACATTTCTCTACGCTACATTTTCTCATTAGTTCCATTTCTAAGCATAAACAATGACCCTGTTACTAAAAGAATGCTACTTTTGATTCTACTTAATAGAACCTCTGTGAAGGCAGTACTTGATTCTTAAAATATTTTTTGAGTTAAAAACTAAAAAGGGCCGGGCGCGGTGGCTCACGCCTGTAATCCTAGCACTCTGGGAGGCTGAGGCAGGTGGATCGCTCGAGGTCAGGAGTTCGAGACCAGCCTGAGCAAGAGGGAGACCCCGTCTCTACTAAAAATAGAAAGAAATTATCTGGCCAACTAAAAATACATATAGAAAAAAATTAGCCAGGCATGGTGGCACATGCCTGTAGTCCCAGCTACTCGGGAGGCTGAGGCAGTAGGATTGCTTAAGCCCAGGAGTGTGAGGTTGCTGTGAGCTAGGCTGACGCCACGGCACTCACTCTAGCCCGGGCAACAGAGCGAGACTCTGTCTCAAAAAAAAAAAAAAAAAAAAAAACAAACTAAAAAGATCCCATGGCTGACCCTGCCCTCCTGGGCCCTACATACCAACATCCCCTGGCTCTACTGGCAGGGCCACAGACTGGCAGTGTCTTCGGCAATGGAAAGGAGGGATGAGCTGCAACATGGCCTCGCCGCTGCCAATGGTAAACAGGTCATGCATCTTATGCATCTGGAGGAAAGAACAAGAGGGGAGAAAAGGGAGGAAAAGAAAACAGAATAAAACCTGGGGGTTTAGTACACAAAAACACTTATACATAAGGCTAAGGTCCTAGTCTCAGCAAAGAGGAAAACGGAACCAATAACAAAATTCGCAATTACGTTCGAAAACCAAAACCAAACTAGTTTCTCCTGAGAATGGCATCCCTTGGTACTAAGACCAGGTTAAAATCTTTTCTATGGGCTCTCCTAAAGAAGCACTGTGTGATTTAGTGGGCAACATCCTCAATAACAGGCCAGGTGTGGTAGCTCACACCTATAATCCTAGCACTTTGGGAGGCCAACGCACGAGGATTGCTTGAGCCCCGGAGTTTGAGACCAGCCTGAGCAAGAGCAGGACCCCCGTCTCTACTACAAATGGAAAAATTAGCTGGGTGTGGTGGTGCATGCCTGTAGTCCCAGTTACTCAGGAGGCTGAGGCAGGAGGATCCTTTGAGCCCAGGAGTTTGAGGTTGCAGTGAGCTATGATGACACCACTGCACTCTACCCAGGGTGATAGGGTGAGACCCTATCTCAAAAAAAAACAAAAACAAAAACAAAAAAAACCCAAACAACAACAATAAAAAAACTAATGACACTAAGATTGGCCTCTGATTTTGAAGACTAAGGAGACAAGCAGCATATGCACCTGCACAGGTAACTGCTGCACTGCTGAGGGCACACAAGCACTATAGACTGCCAGCAACAAGCGTTAAGTGCAACCTTCTACGTGCCCAAGTGAGGAGCTGTGAATCCTGGGGAGGGGATGGGACAAGGCAGGAATGGGGATAAAAGAAGCTGAGTCTTGCTCAGGCTTTTCTACCTACTTCAATGGTGAGAGAAAACTCCTGGGGCCTCCCCTCCCCAGCCCTCCTAGCTTGTGCCCTTCAGGGAAGCCCTTTATATGCCCGCATAAAGCAGGGGTCAGAAGTCCAACTCCCAGGGCCATGTCCTAGCTTTCTCTTCACCACTCAGGGCTTCCAGAGTCTGGGGTTTTCACCCCATCTCCCCTGGTCTCTCTCCTGCTCCCATAGACCCTGGCCATGATTCTGTTTCCATGGCAACACTAGAGCCATTGCACCAGCTACTGTGGTGACAGGCAGTAGTTACCACCTGTCTATTATACTAATACTGGCAGAAGCCCCAACATCTGGTCTTGAAAAAAATTCTAGAGAACCAGAAACAAGTTTCCCACGGGCCTGACAGGGGGTAGTATCACCTTCCTCCATGCCTAAGATGGGAAGAAACTAAGATGGCAGCACTGTGCAGTGGGTGAAGTGGGCCTTGGAGCTCCCTACCTCTTCCCCCAGTGCAACCAGGTCCCCACTTCTCATCTTCCACCCCAAGGCTGCCTTTGGATTCTGGGCCCACAGACACATGACTTGCCCAGGGCTGTGGACAGCAGGGTGGGGTAACAAAGCCGGGGAGAAAGGAGAGCTTGGGCCAGGGTGGGGGAACAGATGCTCTAAGAAACCAGACTCCCAGGATTGTTGCCTATTTGGGCCACTGCCCTTCCCCAAACATCCTCAAGAACCACAAGATGACTTTGATAAGCATTTGAGTAACTTTGTATTTGCTCCTTTGGCTGGGCTTCCTGGTATTAAATAAGCAGGCTGGTGAAATTAACTCCAGCATTCAAGTGGGAAAACCAAGAAAAAGATAAAGGCCCTCTCCCAGAATTATATCATAATTATGAAGATGAAATCATACGAGGGCCCTGAATTCTAGCCGGAGACAGCAGGATAAACGTCTTTAAAATCTAAGGCAAGAACCCAACATCTCCACCCCAGTGCTGGCAGACAGAGGTTCTCACTTCTAGACAAAATGATTGTTTTTATAGGCTTTCAAATTCCTTTAACACAATTCAGCAAATGTGGAGCCAAACAATAGTATCAGGAGATTGAAGCCACAATCCAGAGCTGGTAGGGGCTCACAGTTTGGGAAATTTAATTTTTTTTTTACAATGGAAAATACATCCTTTTAATTCTTCCAAACCAATCCAGGCTCAAAAACCTTCCTTAGAAATGAGACTCAACAAAGGAGCAATTCAGAGAAAAGTAAACACACATAAACACTGAACAGCTCTCCCAGTCCACTGGCCCCCAGAGAAGTAAATCTGGGCTGTGGACACCTGGCCCTGGACTGAGGTGGGAAATGATGGGGGCAGAAGGGGCCTTTCCGCCCCAGCTGGCCTGCCGGCCTCCAGCATGTGCCTATCAAATCCCCCCCGGGCTCCCAGGCTTTTTGCCTTTGCAGTTCTCTATCTGAAGTCTCTTATTTATGAATATTTCTGGGGAAAGCCAACCTGGAGGTGGGGGTAGAGGGAGTCCTTCTATCAACTTGCTCTGTGTCCCTGGGCAAATCACTTAATCTCTCTGGGGTTCAGTTTCCCTATCTGCAAAATTAAGACGGTAGACTTATTTATTTATATGCTATTCATTTATGCCTTGCCTACTTTCTAATTTGAGGTAGGAAAGTCAGACTAACTGTACACTCAAGTCAGTTCAAATTTTAGGATTCCACTTCCTTTAAGGTAAAGCAGCTTGCCCCCAGGTATTAAGGGCGAAGACAGATCTGCAGGCTAGACTTTCTGGAAACATGCCTTCATAACACAGTGGGCCGGGCAGCAGGAGGGGAGAAGTTTAGATTATGTGAGTGTCCCTCAATTCACCCTCTAAGTTGATACACGGGGAAGGTCTCGATTATAACATCAGGTCGGGTCCCAAATGAGGAAAATTCCAGATCCAAGTCCTCTCAAAATTGCCTACCTTACTCCCCACAACAGGTTCTGGGTGAAGAAGGAAGCACTTTTTTAAAGAGGCATCTTTTGGAAATGGCAGGTCAGTGAAAACAGGAAAAAGCTCACGTAAGATTTGTGATCTATTCAGGGGTCTTCTCCTGTAAAAGTTTGAAACAAAAAAGGTCATTCAACTGGGCAAGCCAGCCTATCTCCACGGCTAACAGAGAGCTGAGTGAGGGTTGGGGAACTGTGGGTAGTGGGTAAAGAGGGAAAAATATCAGCAGAGTATCTTCAGTACTAGGTTTACGAGGATCCGTTGTGCCAAGTCAATGAATTATAACATGTACACACACAGGCATAAACTCTACAGCCATGATTTGTACATGTGGGTGGAGTGTTTATAAAGTGCAGCTAAAACAACATATAGAGGAAGGAAAGAAACAATCCAGTCATTCTGTCTTGGAAAAGAGACTGAAGTAATAGCAGGCCAGGCAGGGGAAGGGAAGAAAAGAGAAGGAGGGAACCTTCTTTTGAGGAGGAACAGCATGCAGTGTGAAGCCTGATTAGCTTGTCAAACTCGGAATTCTGCCATGCAAATAAATAGCACATTAAAGAAAGGTGGAAGCATGGAGAAATTGTCTAACAAAAAGCCTGAAAAGACACAGGCTTTTAGAACAGTTCTAAATTCTCTTTTAGAACAGTTCTAAGATGGAAACTGGCTTTCCTTTTCTTGTTAGAGAGCAACCTTAACTCCAAAGAATGGACTGTGTCTTCTGCAGGACACAGGAAGGAACAGGAAAACAAATCTGGGTTTCAGTCCTGGCTGGGTGACCTTGGGCAAGTTACTTAACCTCTCTGATTCCCACTTTTCTGATCTGAAAAATGGCAATAATCATTCCTACTTCCCCGAGCTATTATGAGTGTCATCAATGAGCAACAGACACCAAACAAGTGCCAGAAAATGCGATTCTATTCTTTGCCCTCTCTTCCACCCTCGATGCTTAGGCCTCATTCTACATAAACTGCTAAACACATACTTAGAAATAAATTCTATTAGGCAATCTTGGTGTCCCCCATGATGGCGTCCCTCCTTGTGACACACCTTTTCCGTTCACCCCCCTTTATAGCTCATTACTGGTTCATCAGTGAGCTCCTGTCGTTTGACTTGAAGGGTGTATTGTCAAGTGCTTACACCATTCCGGGCACACGGCAGGTCCCAGTGGTAGCTATTACTGTTTTGCCAGTGTTACCGGCCTGCCCCTTCCCTACACACAAACCAAGTGCCCCTCTGCACACTCACCATGGGTAAGGAAATGGGAACCACCTTTCAGGAAAGCAACGCCACCACTTGGCGAAAAACCCTTCTGTGAAGCCTTCTGTCACCTCAGGGTACTGGCACAGAAAGTGCTGAATCTCCTCAGACAATAGGGGCTGTCTCGTCTTGGCAAGGCAGCAAACAAAGCAAACAAAACAACACAGAGTTACTTGTCAGAAACTTTGCAGAGCTTGATCTAGCCTTTAAATAGGTAATCTATCAGTGTGAGAATCAGGCCTCTTGCCTACCTTGATCACCAGAGGATGGAGTCTCTCAAATTTCTTTGGGGCATCTTCTAGGAGCATTACCTTCAGGGGTAGTTTCTCGGAACAGCCAGTGCAGTTGGCAGGGACAGCCTCTGACTCATTCTGCTCACTGCCGTTTATCCCCCAGGGGTCAAAGTCTGAGAGAGGAAGGGACATGGAGAAGGCAGACACAGGAAGAGCACAGCTGATAAACCCAGCAGCTTTGGCAATGCAAGCAGAAAGATACCACAATAATTTTTAAAGGCTAACCATGACGAGCACTGGAGACCTCTGAAAAGGTACATATGAAAAAAGCACCCTCTTGGGAGTGTGCGCAGAGGGCCCACGAGACAGGGCGGGAAAGAGAGGTGCTTTGCTGTGTATATTTTTTGATACTTTGTGCGAAGTATCTTTAAACATGTACATCTATTTCCCAAATCAAATCAATAAAGCATAACAGCTTGAAAAAATCCAGCAACATGCGGCTGAAGCTGTAGTTCTCCCAACCTCTTCTATCTAACCTGTGACCCACACGTCTCAAATGTCTACAGCACGTGGGGGTGGGGCAGATACAAAGGGTGACCCGGCCATCACTGACCGAACGCAGGTTTTCTCACACAGTCTGGGGTGCACCTAGACTCTTGGTTCACAAGCACACACGGGAGCCAGGACGACTGTGGGAAGGAGGAGTGAGAAAAGGGCACAGAAAGGAGAAGGGATGGAGAGGAGACAGCACTTTCCGGCGGCCATCTTTGGAGAGAAGTGTGTTGCGCCTGCCCACAGACAGCCCTCCATCCCAGCTCAGAGGGCGCGGGGCTGCTAGCCACGTTCCTACCCCACAGTCTAGACCCCAGGTTGGTCAGAAATGGAAGAACCCCCACCCAGACCCTCACATGAGTGCCGGCTCCCTGACACTCTCCCCAGGTTGGCTCCTTCCCTGACGGGGTTTTCTTTCCCCACAGCCTTTCCCAGTTTCTCTCTGTTCCTTCCCTCTGACGCTATCCTGTTCAAAATGTTATTCCATTATTTCTTGTTTACTTTCTGTTCCATTCTGGGTTTCAGCTGTGTTCTCTGAAAGATGTGTTTGTTTTAAACTCTATTTTGAATCCAAAATGTTTCTGAAGATGGTTCTGATTAAAACCCGATGGAAACCAAATCAGGAGAGAGCCTAGAACAAAAGACAACAGACCACTAAAATGTGGCTGAAACGAAATCAATTCTTTAAACCAACAAACACACTTGGGAAACCTGATCCTTAACCACAGAACGTTTTCTGTCATTGGCAGTAAGCACTTTATCCTTGTTTTCTCTAAGGCAGCAGTGGCGGGGCGTAGGAGTCCTCAGCAGGGCAGGACTGCGTCTGCTGTCGGCCGTCTCCCGAGCGTCCTCCCGAGCATCCTCGCTCTCTTGCAGACAGTACCTGTGTTTCCCTGGGGCAGCTGCCACCTATGCTTCTCAGCCCCTCTCAGCCTGCAGGCAGATTACCAACCAGACCCGCTGCCAAGTCCACTCCCGGGAGGGGCCTCTTCTCCCACGGTGCTCACCATGCGCCTCCAGGGCCCGGGCAAGACCCTTTAGTGCTGCTTGTTTTGGTTGCACACTGGGGCTGCAAAGGTGTACATTTGTTTTCTTCTCCAATATTATTATTATTATTTTTTTTTTTTGAGACAAAGTCTCGCTCTGTTGCCCGGGCTAGAGTGAGTGCCGTGGCGTCAGCCTAGCTCACAGCAACCTCAAACTCCTGAAGCTCGAGCGATCCTACTGCCTCAGCCTCCCGAGTAGCTGGGACTACAGGCATGCGCCACCATGCCCGGCTAATTTTTTCTATATATTTTTAGCTGTCCAGATCATTTCTTTCTATTTTTAGTAGAGACGGGGTCTCGCTCTTGCTCAGGCTGGTCTCGAACTCCTGAGCTCAAACAATCCGCCCACCTGGGCCTCCCAGAGTGCTAGGATTACAGGCGTGAGCCACCGTGCCCGGCCTCTTCTCCAATATTTTCAAATGTTATTTATAAGGGTCAAATAGGATGAACTCTTGCCAATATACAAGAACTATGGTAATGAACACACAATGAGGCATAAATAATCATAACAACATGTTACAATTATACAACATTTCAGTTTCCAAAGTACTTGGGGTAGAAGGGGAAGGGGGAGGAGGCTAATGCACGAAGTGCCAGGCCCTGTGCTAGACACTTTCCCATGTGACATCGTTTACCGAGGAGGCACCTATTCCCGTTTTATGAATGAACAAACTGAAAGTTAGAGGTGATAGGAAGTTCCAGAGGTGCCCGAGTGTGGCGAGAAGAGCGTGGGGGATGCCAGGCGTGGGAGGGTGGCAGTGTGGAAACAGCGGCTGCAGACTGTGCTGGGGTGTCCAGGGCGTGAGGCATGTCTGCCTCCACTGAGAACAAAATGAAGGACCACCAGAAGCTTTTGAGCAGGGGTTTTACGACGTTCTAGCAAGTGTATTCTGGATTGTGGTTAGGGTGCCCGAAGAGAGAGGCTGGGAAGAGGAAGACATGCTTTGTTTTGGTTTTGCCCTTTTCGGGGGAGAAGGAGGTTATACTGTGATGATAAGTGAAATATAAAGACGGAGGTAGTGGGATTAGAAAGAAAGGGTGGGTTCTAGAAGCAGTGGTGATGAAGTCTACAGACCTAAGCAGTACTAACATGAATGTTTGTGTAGAGAGCATCAGCATGGTAGATATCGGAGATCTGCAGATTTATTATGACATTTTTCTGTAGTAATCTGTCATAGTCCACCAGAATTGGTCAATTATGACAATTTTCCCAAGAGATGAGAGAAAAGCACCAGGAGAAAGCAGTACCTTCCTCTCATTTGTACCAAGGTGCATGGGCTGCCAGCAAGCAGCTCTGGACCTAAGAGTAGGGAGAATTATTTTAACTGTAATTTATTTAATTTTAATTTTATTCTGAGCTTTAGGTATTCTTGGGATTTCCAGGTGGAGATGGCTTAAAAAGCAGGTGGAGGAAGAAAACCTAGTGAAGGAAAATCAAGAAAGAAAAAGAAAGCATGAATAAGAAACTAAGAGAAAAACCTGGGGTGGTATTTCCTGAAAGTCTAAGACACTCAATTAAAAAAATGTTAGTACTAAAAAGAGAATTTAATAAGGTGGTAGAATATAAGTACAGATATCTAGATACATAAAAATCAACAGCTTTCTTACTCTACTAGCCATAATCAGTTAAAAGCTAAAATGGAAAATGATCTCATTCATAATAACTAGCTATAAATTTAATAAGAAAGGCAAAACTATAAAACTTTACTGAAGGATATAAAATAAGATCTGAATAAAGAAATATACCATACTGTGATCCTGGGGTGAGGGGGAAGAATAAATATAAAGTCTCCCCCAAACCACATACTATATATAAACTTAATACAACTTAGAATCACATCAACGTTTCTTATTAGTGACTGACAGGGGTGGGGTGGGACTGTGACAACTGCACAACTGGATTCTAAAGTTCATCTAGAAGAGTAAATGAGTGGAATAGTAACAGGCTATCTGTCCCCTGCTCAAATTAAAGGCATGCTGGTAATAGAAATGAATTATGAAGTATAGTCACTGCTTAAAATCTATGCAGGACACTGCCTCAGGCACAGGAACAGCCAGAGAACACAAGAGCTGAGTGTGATAGACTCTGGGCAAACGATGGGCCTGAGGTCCTCACCTCTGCCTGTTCAGGGGCTACCAGAAGGCTCAAGGCTGTCTCCCTGTGGAGCATGAAGAAGGCAGGGCTGGAGGGAAACAGCATTATTCTACTTTCTCTGTGTAGACAATAGATTTTTAAAAAACAACTTTATTGAAATAAAATTCACATACTGTAAAATCTGCCCATTTAAAATGTACAATTCAGTAGGTTTTAGTATTTTCACAGTTGTACAACCATCACCACTGTCTTAATTTTAAAACATTTTCATTACTCCAAAAAGAAACCCAGTACCCACTAGCAGTCACTTCCCATTCCAACTCCTCTCCCCCAGCCCTAAGCAGCTACTAACCTATTTTCATTCTCTATGGATTTGCCTATTCTGATATTTCACAAAAATGGAATCATACAATATGCGGCCTTTTGTGTCAGACCATATATTGCATAATGTTTAGCATAATGTTTTCAAGGTTCATCCCTGTTGTAGCATGTATTAGTAGTTTTTTTTATCGTTGAGCAATATTCCATTGTATGGATACACCACATTTTGTTTATTCGTTCATCAGTTGATAGACACTGGGTTGTTACTATTTTGGGGCTATGATGAATAGTGCTCCTATGAACATTTGTGTACAAATTTTTGTATGGACACATTTTCAGGTCTCTCGAGGATATACCTAGAAGTGGAATTACTAGGTCACATGGTTAACTCTATGTTTAACTTTTCGAGAAATTGCCAAACTGTTTTGAAAGCAGCTGCACCTTTTTACATTCCTACCAGCAGTGTATGTTCCACTTTCTCCATGTCCTTGACAACAACTGTTATTGTCTTTTTGAGCATAGCCATTCCAGAGGGTATGAGGTGGCATCTCTTTGTGGTTTTGGTGTGCATTTCCTGATGGCTAATGAATTTGAGCATCTTCTCATGTGCATATTGGTCATCTGTATACCTTCTTTGGAGAAATGTCTACTCAACTACTTTGTCCATTTTTAATCCGGTTGTCTTTCTATTACTGAATTTTAAGAGTTGTAACAGTAAATTCTTGAAAAGAAATAAGGGATTTGCTTTACCAGATACTAAAGCATTCTATAAATCTACTATAATTAAAACAGTACAATCAATCTGCATTATTCAGATTCCTGTTTGTGAATTTACCTACAAATCAATACTCGCAAGGCTTTTGCAGTCATCCACAGAGCAGCAAATCCCAGGTGGGGTGGAACAAGGCAATGTTCTGCCTTTGTGTTTCATTTCTCATACTGTAAACAAGTGTCCTTTTCATTATCTATTTAGTGCCATGTTTGTTCACGTTTTTGTGCTTTTTGATGGTGATTTTGCTGTTTAAAATGGCCCTCATGGGAGACTGTGCATGTGTGGGGGTCAGAGGGTATATGAGAACTCTCTGTGCTTTCCCCACTCAATTTAGCTGTGAATCCAAAACTTCTCTAAAAAATAAAATTTGTTAATTTTTAAAAAAGCCCCCATGTGTACTGCTCAAGTGCTGTCTGGTGTTCCTAAAAGTGAAAGGCAGTGATATGCCTTACAGAGAAAATACGTGTGTTAGATCCATTTTGTTCAGGCATGAGTTATAGTGCTGTTGACTGTGAGTTTAATGTTAATGAATCAACAATATATATTAAATAAGGTACCTTTAAACACAAACATACCTCAAACAAAGTTGTGAATTGACTGGTTGATGAAAATGGGGCAAAGGCTTGCAGGAGCCTGACCCTGTATTTCCCTTAAGGGGAATGACTCAGTTCACTGGTCAGTGCTCTCAGGGACTTCACAGAGCATAACTACCACAGAGAATGAGAAGCAACTGTATATTTCTACAGATGAAGCTATATATATTTCTGTTATAGAGAGCAAATACATAGAGAGAGTCAAAAAGCTTAATGAAACAGAAAAAGGGTGTGGAAACAGATCCAGTATATATATGAGTATTTAATTCACAGTAAAGGTAGATTTTAATTCAGTGAGGAAAAGATGAATTAAGGAAATCATATTGGAACAAGTGACCATCTACATGAAAGAAAATAAAATCAGATTTCTACCTTTCACTATATAATGAAATACATTCCATATTAATTAGAGATGTAAATAGATAAAACAAAATTTGAAAAATAACTAGAAGAGCCAGGATAGTGGCACACACCTATAGTTCCAGTTAACTTGGGAGGCTGAGGTGGGTAGATTGCTTAGCCTAGGAGTTCGTGTCTAGCCTGGGCAACATAGTGAGACCTGGTCTCAAAAAAGCCAAGAAACAAAAATAAATAACTGGAGGAAAACACAGGGGATAATTTTTGTAATCTTGTAAGCAAAGAAGGCTTCCTAAGCAAGACACATATCAAAATGCTACAAAGAAAAAATAGACAGATTGGACCAATACCTGTACATAAGAGGCAAAGAATTAATAATCTCTAATATATAATGAGCTTCTATTTGATAAGAAAGTTTTAGATGGGGAAATAATATGAACAAGTAATTCACAGAAAAGTAAATATACATTGCCTATAAAACATATGAAAAGACATCCAATTCCACTAATCATGAAAGAAATGCAACTTGAAATGAGATACTATTGTTCAGTTTTCTAACCGGCAAAACAGTGATAACATCTACTGCTGATGCTCAATATATAGTGTTAATGAAATTATAAGCTGGTATAAGTTTATGAAGACAATTTGATTGTATTTATTAAAGTTTAACATGTACATGCCCAGCTACTTTACTTCTAAGAATATACCTTATAGAAATAATAGTACATATATAAAGATATATGCATACGTTTGTCCCAGGTGCATTTTTTGTAACAGCAAAAACAAAACAAAACAAAACAAACCTCTCCCCTGGAAACTGGTTAAACTAGGGAATATTCAACAGAATGGAATAATATAAAGTTCTCAAAAATGTGTATACTGGGGTTTAATAGCCCCAAAATTTCAGGTCTTTCCTGGAACCTCAGAATGCAGCCTTCTTTGGAAATGGGGTCTTTGCAGACGTAATTAAGATGAGGTCATACTGAAATAGAATGAGCCCCAAATCCATTCTAAATGATATCCTTATCAGAAGAGAACACACACAGACACGCACACAGAAGGAAGATAGCCACGTGAAGATGAAGGCAGAGGTTGGAGGGATACTCCCACAAGCCAAGGAGTGCCAAGAATCGCTAACAACCACTGGACACTGGAAGAGACACGGAAGGATTCTTCCCTAGAGTCTTTGACAGGGAGCGTGGCCCTACCAACACCTTCATTTCAGAATTCCAGACTTCACAACCGTGAGATAATGAATTTCTGTTGTTTCAAGCCACTCAGCCTGTGGCACTTTGTTTCCGCAGCCTTAGAAACTAATTCAGTGTGTTTCCCAAAAATATGTACATTAGCCCTTTTTTTGTGTGTGAACCGAAAAAGTATTTTATATTTATATATGCTAAGTATATTTAACTGTATAAACACGAAAAATTGAGAAGGTTGTATACCAAAAGGATGTATACTAACGGTTGCTTGAGTAGAAGAGTTAGAAGGATAGAGGTGAGAAATTTTACTTGATTAAAAGTATTTTTAGGCCGGGCGCGGTGGCTCACGCCTGTAATCCTAGCACTTGGGAGGCCGAGGCAGGCGGATCGTTTGAGCTCAGGAGTTCGAGACCAGCCTGAGCAAGAGTGAGACCCTGTCTCTACCAAAAATAGAAAGAAATTATCTGGCCAACTAAAAATATATAGAAAAAATTAGCCGGGCATGGTGGCGCATGCCTGTAGTCCCAGCTACTCGGGAGGCTGAGGCGGTAGGATCGCTTGAGCCCAGGAGTTTGAGGTTGCTGCGAGCTAGGAGGACGCCACGGCACTCACTCTAGCCCGGGCAACAGAGCGAGACTCTGTCTCAAAAAAAAAAAAAAAAAAAAAGTATTTTTAAAAATCAAAATCTTACATCTCTTTATTGTCTTTGTATGTCCGTATTTTATGTATCTTTCAAGTAAAAATGTCTTTGAAGATCATGAAAACTGAAACCGAAAATACCAACTTTGAAATGAAGAGCTCAGTCATCTCAGAAGACAGGCCCCTGGAGAGGTACTTGGCAGGAGCAGAGGCACAGTGGCCAGGCTAGGGGCCAGCAAAGTGGGAAAACGATGAGGAAAAAGGATCACCAAGATAGGGTAGAGCCTATGCCATCCATCTGAATTAAGGGAGCCCAAACCTCAAGAGAAAGAACTACTTTTGATTTCTCTGTAGCCTTGAGACCATCAAGGTAGATAAAGAACGTGCTTATATTTGGTGGAAAGACTGAGCAATGGGTGGGCAGTAGACTGGGCAGGGGGGTGTGGTGTGGGCTCATCCTCCCCTTCCCACAGAATCCCTGACAACAGAGAGAGATGTGGCCAGACTCCAGCTTGGCCTCCAACTATCTGAAAAGGTTTTGTCTGACGTGTTCTCTAGACAACTGGCTGGAGTCATCGAGCCACAAAGTGAATGAAATCCTATCCTGGAAAACAGTCAACAGCACACAGCCAGACCATTCCATGCCACCCTGGTCACAACTTTTCTTCAACCTAATATGCTGCATCTCACTTCTTCCCAACCCTCCTCTGTTCTATTCACTCTTCCCGCAGCACCAGACAGAAAGGACAGTGGAAGTTACATAGCAACTTCCTATCTTTCTTTGAATTTCCAAGGCTTCCTTACTACAGATATCCTCCTCTACCAGCTATTTTAAATAATAATAATTTAAAAAGTGTAACAGAGAAGAGAAACTCTCTACATAAGAGTTCAATAAAGCTTATGACCTATATTCCAAATTCTTACCATGATGTGGAACCATTTCACTATTTGAGATGTCAAAAACGGTCTCTCAGACAAAATAGAGCCTTGAAGTCAAAGTACAGAAACTGTAACCTCCCACCCATCTTTACAAGTTGGGCACTCTGCAGAAAAGTGGGTGGGCCAACATCTCACCCATCAGGAGACTTCATGGTGCCTGAGAGTTGTTTACAAAGAAAACTCACTTAGGCTTGTTCACTGTGGACAGCCATAACATACCCTGGAATTCTTAGTGGGGAGAGTCCTCTTACACAGATTACTAACCTGGCAAGAAGAAAAAAAGATTTCTTTCCAGGACCAAAAACTCCGTCTGGGTAAAAAGGATAGGGAAGAAAGAAAAGGAAAAAGCCAAGACTAGCTGTACAAGAGCAGGGGTTTGTCTGTCTGTTTTGTTCACTGCTCTGTTGAGAACAGTGTCTGGCATATAGCAGAGTCTCAGTAAACATTCACTGAATGAATGAATGAGTTGGCAGGGGGAGGGAGGGAGGGACGAAGGAAGGAAGAAAGGGAGGCTAACAAACCAGAAGCTTTAACTATAGAATCAAGTCCATGGGGAGAAAAATCAAATGAGCTATCTGGATTCATAGAATCTTCAAAATAAAGATTAAATAAATAAAACCTCATGATTTCTTATATTAGAAATATACCCAAGAAAAGCTTGCAAAGCCCGTGACAAAGTTCCCATGACTTTCACTGGCCTGTGCTCAGTATTTAACCAGGCTACTCTCCAGGAGCTCATTTTGCATAGCAGCTCTTCCAGTATCCTGGGCATGAGGCAGGGGGAAAGCCTGGAAGTGGCTTTTGCCAGGTCCCCTGCATGGGTGGCAGCATGCCCAGAGCCATTTTCATACACTGCAGGGATGGAAGGAGCCCAAGAAATCATTTCACCAATAGCCTTACTTCCAGGAAGCAACATATCTGAACAACTCCAAACAAAAGAGAGTCCATCTAAAAATTTTCATGAGTTCTCACTTATACAAAAATTTTTCTGTAAATATGAGACTTTAGGTAAGTTACTCAATCCCCTTGCATATCAGTTTCCTCATCTTTGAAATGGACATAAAATAGTATCTACCTTATGTTACTGTTGCAAAGACTGAGAAATGAATATAAAGCACATAGCACAGTGCCTGGTAGACAGTAAGTGCTTGACATAGCTGGTCTTATCACAGAAGGTAAGCTTATTTTGCAAACAGAAGAGTAAGCTACTCCTTGAGGGCCAGGCATTTCATCTTCGGGCACTGGCCTGGACTCTTTAAGTCAGACTAGGCCCTTAGTTGTAAGTCAATGAATGATTTGTTACTCCCCAAACTCCTGGCTGCTGCTGCGTGCCCTTCATCCTTTCCTTGAAGGCCCATGGATGCATAAAGCTCTAACTGAGCAGTACAGAGGTATACCTTCTCACTGTATGTGAGAGCTACCCCAGGTATAAATGGGTGTTTTAATCTAAAAGTGGCCAGAAAATATCACAAAACAATTGCAAACAAAATAATTGGGTTTAACATGCTGGCACCTGGCTTGGTTGAGGGCAGTGACAGCAGGCAGTGTGACAGAATGGACAGAATGCTAGACTAGAGTTAAGAAACTAAGGTTCAAATGCTATTTCGCCACTTTCATCTGGATAAGAAAGTTCCTTCACCTCTCCTGGTCTGTTTCTTCTGTTATAAAATGGGAATATATACTAGATTAACTCTAAAGGTCCTTTTTAGCTCCAAGACTTAATGATTCCATGGAAATGGCAAAAGCCAAGAGGACGGCTGGCAGGAGCAAAGTGGATATAAAGATAGGAGGCCAGGAGAAAAAAAAAGAAATAAGAATGTGACTGTGAAGGGCAAACTATGGGTCAGTAAGAGAATGGACTAAGTTGAACATTACCCATAGGGTGCAGACAGAGAGCATGAGCTGGGCTGAATGCTCAGGAAAGACCAGTGCAGGAAAATTCTAAAGGGCCAATAGCTTGGAAGACCATTTATCTTTGGAACTGCAGTACCAGCCAGAAAGAACCTTGTCTCTTCAGGGCCTAGGGAGCTGAGAGAGACAGTATCTGATGATCTGAGAGAAAGAAGAGTGTAGGACTCCAAATTCAAACTTAAAGCTAGACTCTCCAGGTGACTACATAGCTACAAACTACTCACAACAGAGTTAAGAGCTCAGACTCTGAAGACTGGCTGCCTGAGTTCAAATCGTGGCTCTACGACTTAATAGCCTTGGGACCCTGGGCAAGAGACCTAACTTTAGTATGCCTCTGTGTCTTCATCTGTAAAATGGGCATAAAACCTCAAACTACCTCACAGGGATGTTGCAAAGATTAAATGAGCCAATATATGGAAAGTCCCTTCAATAGGGTCTATTACCTGGTAAATACTAAATAAGTGTCAGCTTATTTACTTATTTTTTGCTATAGAGTGAGATGTTTATATGACTCACTGCAAAGTCACTTCATTCTCCTCATCAAGAAGATTCAGGGGCAGGATTTCCTACACAAGGCTGAAACCTAGAAAAGAACCCCACTTCTGCTGCCCTTTTGCTCCCCAGGTAGGGTCAGGAGAAAACCCCTGACCATTGGTGGTAGTGCCTCCACTACGTTACCAGGGCTCCACGTGCCCCCCATCATTCCCAAGGCGCCACTGCAAGGCACACCAGATGACCCTGGGAGGTCAGACAGGCCAGCACTTAAGGAAACAATATGCTCAGGGGGTTTCCGTTGGTGAATCTGCCATGCCATTCTCCCCCGCATTTATTTTAAATGTACTGCTAAGTAATCCTAACTTGAAAGAAGTTGTTTTTTGGTACCAAGACATTAAAAATGATATATTAGCCAGGCATGGTGGCGTGCATCTGTCATCCTAGCTACTTAGGAGGCTGAGGCAGGAGGATCGTAGGAATTTGAAGCTGTAGTGAGCTATGATCCCGCCACTGTACTCCAGCCTGGGTGACAGAGTGAGACTCTTTCTCAAAAAAAAAATAAAATAAAATAAAAAAGGCATATTTTTATTTTTCCCGCTGTCTTACAGGCCTCTCACAGGCCCAGAAGTTCCCAGTTGTTGCACCTAATTCTCCCCCATGTGTTTCTATTTACCCTTCATTTCATTATGCATTCATAATTTTTGTTCCAAATGCTATGCAAAACAATTAGTTTTAGCTTCCCAGAATTATCACAAATAGGAAAATACGGTGCGTCAATGTCCACATTTATAAGTAAAAACAGCACTTTAATAGCATTGACAACATTAAAGAGCTGAAACCACACCCTTCCAATGCTCTCTCTCCTTAACCACTGAGCTCAGCTCCAAGGACTCATTTTATTTCTATCTGCAAGGCAAAATATTAATCTGAAGTGGACCAAACAATCTGGCTTGTTGACAAGACACTAATGATTCTTGAATTTTTTAAACTATGATTTAGAGAAGGAGCAATCATTGTCCATTGGCTATCCCCTGCTGCAACGCAACAGTCTATGGAGATTCACTCTACACGACAGGGGGAAGAAAGTGATGCCATTGACCAGGTTCTGTTTACTTCATCCATGTGCCAAAGAGGAGAAGTTGTCATTAAGGAGGCTGTGAAGGGAAGATAGTCAGGAAAGGACACTAACGAGTCTGAGGAAGCAGCACACAGCCTGGCCTAACTGACAAGTTTCTGTGAGTTTTTCCTCCAAATGCTCTGGACCTTCCTGGTAGGGGTTGGAAACTTCATTTTTGAGCTCTGTATGACATTTCAAAAACAACCTTCCCAATAAATACAAGGAAGTTATATCTGGAATTTAAGAACTAAATGTAGCTGTTGATTTTTTAAAAAAAATGAATTATCTTACAATGTTCCCTTCCTTTGATTTTGATATAATTTTGGAAATTTTTCCATGCCTTCCTCAAGTGGACAAAAATATCTTTCAAAGGAAACCCAACCCAAGGGATGATTTTTATGACTGATTAGGTCTTGGTATAAAGAAGCTTTACAATTATAAAGCTTATATTGGGCCGGGTGCAATGGATCACTCCTGTAATCCTAGCACTCTGGGAGGCCAAGGTGGTGGGAGGATTGCTTGAGCTCAGGAGTTCAAGACCAGCCTGCACAAGAATGAGACCCCATCTATACTAAAAAGACAATAGAAAAAAAATTAGTTGGGCGTGGTAGCACACACCTGTAGTCCCAGCTATGAGGGAGGCTGAGGCAAGAGGATTGCCTGAGCCCAGGAGTTTGAGGCTGCAGTGAGCCATGATGATGCCACTGCACTCTAGCTGGGGCCACAGAGTGAGTAAAATAAGTAAAAATAAAAAATAAAGCTTAAACTAGTAAATTTTTTCTGAAAACATATTTTATAAAAGTTATGCTGGATCCTAAAGGTTTCAGAACATGGTTACACAAAAAGTTCTATAATCCATTTGCAATATTAATGTACATATTCCTCCAATATGGACAAATAAACATCATCAAAATAATATCCCTCTAGTCTTTCTCAAAAAGTAAATTTCAAGTCTTATCACATGTTACATTATTCTCAAACAGAAATCCCTCAAATGGTCTGTCAGACTATGAATTCCTATGCTGCCACTGATGCACTGTGACTAAACCTAAGTGTTTCTTAAATTCAACTTACTGCCAAAATTGATACACTTCTGAGCACTATATTAAGTGAGCTGTGACAGAAAGATTAAATTGAAAGAGTGGGATATACTTAGACAAAAACCTAGCTCGATAGGCCAAGGACTATTAAAGGATCTGGTTAAAAGCAAGCTGGACTCAGATGCTTTCAATAAGTCAATAGCTATTTATTAAACATCCATTATGGATAGGGATCACAGGAGAGAAAAGGATAGAGAAAGATACAGTCAAAACCTCCTGGGCAAACACTCATTCCTACATGCGTGTTCTGAATTTCGCTCCAGCAGATGTGTTTCTCTGGTAAGTTCTTAATCTGACTCTCAGTTTCTCAGTCTGGGAAAATGGAGATAATAAAGCTTGTCTCGCAGAGTTTTAGTGGGACTGAATTAAATGAGACAATACAGGGAAGATGTCTCTCCTTAGGTATGAATAAATGTTACTGCTTTTCCCCCTCATACACTGTCAAGAAAACTGTATCTGATAAATAATAAATGCAGCATTCTACCTGGAAAGGGTCTGTTCTCATCACCACCACGAACAGGAACTCCCTTATTTTCTGGCATGTACTTCTTGGTAATGGGCAAGGACATCAGCCGAATGTGATGGATGAGTGAGCGCCAGGCGGGAGCTCCAGAAAGCACCGGTTCAGGTGCCAATTGGCTGAAAGGTTGAATTACAAAGTAGGCAGTGAGCAAGATTAATCCCAAGGTAACGAAGACCTACAAGAAAACACAGGAAAGGCATTAATAACTGTCCCAGCAAACAAAATACTTAATGCCAAGAAAAAAACAGGCCTCTTCTATTTCTAATGTGTCTTAAGAACTAATCCATTTTCATAAACAAGCCATTTACAGTCACTTCTGGAAGCATTTAAAACTTGAGAGCTATGAGGACTGCAAGGCTCACCAAGCTTCTACCATACAATCAGGAGCTATGTCCACCATTAAAAAATACACACAAATAGAGTTTAACACATTAACTACCATGTGAATTATATTTAACTCAAGCTAGTTTTGAGCCAGGGCCTTGTGAAACATACGTGACTCACACATCTCTTTACCTTGGGAGCTGTGTGGTGCACAGGCAACTCATGCTGCTATGCTGTGGCATACATGTTACGTGATGGGTGGCCCCCTGGGCAAAACCCCAAAGTTGGTTTATGAAAATCTTACTTGTTGATGTTCTTATTGTTATAATTAATATTGACAATTTAATTGCATACAACTCACACACAGAAAACAATAAAAAATAACAAATTTTTCATTAAATTAAAAAGGATGGTTTTGTTTTTGAAGTTTTTCTTCTTTCTTCATAATAAAACACCGCGGGCCCAAGGAAAAAATTTTTTTTCTAGTGTGGCAGTCAATGTGTTAATTATAAATACACAGCTTTCATCTAGGACATTTAACAACATAGTCAAATTTCCTAGTAACACATGGTAACAAGAACAAAGGCCAATTTATTCACAGAAAAAAACAAGGCTCAATGGTGGAATCAGGCAACAATAATATTTGGGAAGAATGTTGAACAGTTTGTGCTCTAAGTGATTTCCAAGCCAGAATATATCATTACCTTATACACAGCTATAAGGAGAGGATACTGGGGTGGCCCCCTCTGAGGCTCATTCTTTTCCAGGAGCTGCCTGATAAATTTTTCAATTGCCTTCTCTGACATGCCACACTGATGGCCTGTCTGTCTCACCAAATCAACAGTCTCGGAAAGTTTGTCATAAATGCTGAGCTCATTGGCAGCAAGATCCATGTCTTCCAATATAAAATCCCTGAGAGAGAGAAAATAAATGTAAAAAAGAAAGATGGTTTAAGTACTTCCTCCTCAAAGATACTACTTTCTTTAGGACAGTGTTTCTTGACCATCTGAGGGGAAGGACCAGTTTTGTGTTTTTCCCAACCCACTGCAGACCAATACTTTTATAAAACATGATGAATATGTTGAGACAATGTCAAATTGCTATACAAGTTTTTAAATGTTACTTAATTGTGGGCTAGTAACAGTTTACAGACCAGCACTGGTTCCTAAACATTCTGAGGAGCACAAGTCTAGAGCACAATGAATCCTATCGGCACTCTGCAGCCCTATGGGCATCCAGAAAGATTTCTGAAACTAACCATAGGAGATCTGTTACTGGTAATTTACTAAAAATTTAAAAAAATGGAATATGGATAGTGTTGTTGCTCAATTATTTCCTTCCAATTATACCAGATACACCTTTTAGCAACACTGAGAGGAGGAACTGATCACTGAAGGTGAGATTTACTGGGGGAAACAAGCTAATAAGCTTTGTTCTTGTCAGTGTAAGGATTCCAGATAATACAAAACCATGGCATGGAAGCTCTTCAGGCCTTGCAGCTTGCATCCTCATGCTTTTCCACAGATATGATTTTAGACAATAAAGGGCATTTTATTTGTACTTTATATACTTAAAAGACCTAAGATCTACAACCAATTTCAAAATTTAATTTGTGTTTGCAGTTATTTTAAAGCCAGATTATTTCACAGTGCCCCTAGAATAAAAGGTAAAAACTAAAATGGCAAAGTAGAGGTCTCTCTGTACCATTTGTAAAATAAAATTAAATAGTTCTTTTTAAAAAGTGCTTGTGTTACAGAACAATACTATCTCTCATTTACAGGAGGACAAACAGTGCTTAGGGTGTATGCTCTCTTCTACTAGGTTTTTGTCTTTTTTAAGTACAGAGGAGTCCCCTTATTTTACATGCTTCACTCCTAACCTTAAAAAGCACTGACATGGTACACGTGTATTCTTTCAGCAAGGAGATGCTGCCACCTGTAGGGTAGAGGACAACAACCACGTTGCTCCGGCAGAGAAAAAGAGGCCTCTGAAATGCCACAACTCAGCACACACATCAGCACATCTCTTCTGGCAGTGTGCCTCCCAATGACTCCTTCTCTTTGGTCCTTTTCAAACCTTTAGTTCATTTGGTCTTAACCTAGCCTGCACATTGGAATAACCTAGTGAGCTTTTCATAAATGCTTATACCTGGGCCTTAACCCACATCAATTCGATCAGAATCAGAAGACTTCTAATGGTAGAGTAACAGGCATGAAATCTAGACTTTGAGGAACTGGGGGAGGAAGGGAGGAACTCCCCACACTCAGATAAAGGGATGGTGCAAACTACAGTTGGGCCTCGAACAACACTGGCTTGAACTGCATGGGCCCACTTATCCACGCATTTTTTTCAACCAATGAGGATCGAAAATACAGTATTCACAGGACACAAAATCTGTACATACAGAAGGCCAACTTTTTGTATAGGTGGGTTCCCCAGACCTGAATGTGGGACTTGAGTATTTGCAGATTCAGACATATCTGGGGGTCCCAGAACCAATCCCTTGAGTATACCGAGATCCAATTGTAATTTAAAAACATGTATTTTCAACAAATGGTGCTGGATATGCACATGTAAAAGGATGAAGTTGGACCTTTCTTTATACCATACACAAAAATTAATCTAAATGGATTAAATACTTAAACTTACAAGCCAAAACTATGAAACTCTTAGAAGAAAATATAGGGGAAAAGCTTCATGATACTGGATTAAACGATGGCTTCTTAGACACAACACAAAAGAGCAAGGAGCAAAAGAAAAAATAAATTAGACTTCATCAAAATAAAAAACTTTTGTGCCTGAAATGATACCATTACGAAAGTGAAATGACAACCCACAGAAGGGGAGAAAATATTTGCAAATCATATATCTGATAGAGGGTAGTATAGAGAATACAGCAAGAATTCTTACAAATCATCATTAATAAAAAGACTAATAATCTAATCAAAATAGATGAAGGATTTGAATAGCCATTTTTCCAGACAAGATGTAGTAATATAAATGGCCCATAAATACATAAAAAGGTACTAAAAATCATTAGCCATCAGAAAAATGCAGATCAAAACCACAATGAGATACCATTTCACATCCACTGGAATAGCTATGACCAAAAAGTCAGATAATATGTGTTTGTGAGGACATGGAGCAACTGGAACTCTTATACACTGCCAGTGGGAATATAAAATGGTACAGCCACTGTGGAAAACAGTTTGACAGTTCCTCAAAAAGTTAAACATAGTTCCCACATGACCTAGCAATTCCACTCCTAAGTATGTACCCAAGAGAACTGAAAACATGTCCACACAAAAACTTGAACGCAAATGTTAATAGCAGTATTATTTAGAGTAGCACCAAAATGGAAGCAACTCAAATGTCCAAGAACTGATGAATGATAAACAAAATGTGGTATATCCATATAATGCAGTATTACTGAACAATAAAATAGGAGGCACAGCTGGGTCTGTGGGCAGAGCATTCTTGAGGTCATCTGCACCTTCTGACAGGGAAAAGATAGTCAACATCTTGAAAGGAGTGCTTATAGAAAGTGATTTGGCCATGAAGCAGTTTCTGCTGTACTTGGATGAGTCCAACATCCTGGGGAAGAAGTTCACCTTGCAAGACATTGATGAAACTCATGTCTTTGTAATAGCAGAGTTGGCTAATGTCCTCCAGGTGCGAGTGGGTAAATTAATGGACCAAAGTGATTTTTCTCTTACTCAGAAGTGAAAATACTAGATATTGACCACTTAGGAATTATAAGCAGCAAACGTGAAAGACTCAGCACTCAGTATCAAATGTGACTGATTAGACTTAGAGGATTGCTTAAGAGCCTGCTAAGGGAAAGACTGAGGGATCATTTGTCCAGAAAAAAAGCCCCCTGAACTGAATTTTTTTGCACCCTAGAATTAAAAAAACAAACAAAAAACCTTTAACAGTTGGCTGTAATTTGGCTTATTATCCTTTATTAAAATATAGATGTTGAAAAACCCCAATAAAATGGAATGCAGTACTGATACATGCTACAACATGGATGAACCTTGAAAACATGCAAAGTGAAAGATGACAGTCACAAAAAACTACTTATTATATGATTGCCCTTTATATGAAAAGTCAAGAACAGGCAAACCTATAGAAAGTAGATTTCTAGGTGAGGAAGTGACTTATCTAAGACCACCAGTCAGTTGTCACCTGAGCCTCACATAGACTTCACACTCTTTTCACTAAGCTATTTATGATTAGCAGCCAGAGGAGGGTTTACAAAGCATTAAGAGCTACACTAACAACAAGAACAAAAAACACAAAACAAAACCACAAATTAGGATGTAGCATTTCCAATTAAGTCAGGAGTAGATGATCTTTGGGAAATGAGATTATAGCTGATTTTTATTTACTTTGTTCTTTTTCATACTTTCCAAACTTTTCCTATATTAATTTTGTAATCACAAAATTCCCAGTTACTCCTAAGGAACATCACTGGGCACAAACGAGTCAGTGATGTGCAGTGGTGCACAGCCATGGCACCACAGGGAGGAAGCAAGGCGTGATTTGCCATACATGCCGAGAATGACTTTTTGGTTCTCCATAGAGTTGTATTTAAATGTTATAGCTGGAAAATGGAAGTAGCACTGGATTAGGAGAGAAGAGGGATGAGTTTTCATTCAAGCTTTGCCAATCACTAATGAAATCATTTTGGCTAAGTTACTTGGTCTATTTCTGCATCCAAAAAATAAGATGATTGGGCCACGAGGTTTTTAAAGTCTCCTCCAGCTCCAAAATTCTAAGAGTTTATGAACACTTCAGGAAGGAGAAAAATTCAATTCATTAGAAACTAAAGATGTATGTCCAATTGCATTTTTATTCCTATTTCCACCCGTATGCCAGATGCTGTTCTAAACACTCTAGAAACATTATCTCAGTGAACCACTACTGTGATCTCATAAGGTAGATGTGATTAATCTCATTTCACAGATGTCCACAGACTTTACTAAGGCTCAGAAAGGTTTCATAACATGCCAGGATGTGAACCCAAGGGTGTCTGACTTCAGGGTTGGTTGGTGCTTTTAACCTTTATGCAGGCCGCCTCCCTTACCAAGTATCTTCCTACTCTGAGCGGGCAGTTCCGAAACCATGTGTCCCTCGATCACAACTGGGTGGCTGAGAACTGGAAAGTGATTGACTACAATGATTCCTGCAAAAAGAATAAAGTGATAACTTATTACAATATTTTTCACATCTTGGTTTTGTGACCAGTGATTCCAGAGATAGCATTTTCCTGTTTAAATTAATAAAAACATCCTAAGAAAGTAGGGATAATGTTCACTTAAATATATTATAATAAAGTATCCAACAACATCCAGTCAAAATCCATTAAAACTCAGTAGAGGACCAGAAAGGAAAGAATCTAGAAAGGACTTCTAGAAACAGTTCCAGTAAAAAATTGTAAAGTGTGCCTGTTGGGAGGTGGGATCGCATGCAGGTATCCCTGGGGCAGAAGAGACCATCACATTGGTGTGCTCTTGGGAGAAACCTGAAGGGGACAAAAGTGCAGGTGAGGCTAAGAGGATTCATTTTTGATGACTGTCTTGCAAACTTTATAAACCTCTGCTTCCTTTTGATACACATAAAAATCTCATCAAACTCCTAGTTTGTATTACAAAAAACAAGTTTTTTTCTTTTTTGGTAATTCAAGTACAGAATGATATTACAACACTGAATATATTTTTGCAAGCTGCACATCCTTCTTCCCAGAGATTGACACATTTCCCAAGTTAACCAAAAGGTAGTTACTAGTAACTTAGTGATATTTCTAAGAGTACCTTGGGATCTTGCTAATGATTTGCCCTCCTTTTGGTTTTCATTAGATCAGAAGTTCTAAACTGGAGGAGATTCTGCCCCTCAGGGACGTCTGGAGACATTTTTTATTGTCTTACTATAGGAATACTACTGGCATGTAGTTCCATATGTTGTTAATTAAACAACAACAAAAAAATCTGGTCCTTTAAAAAAAAAAAATCAAACACAAAGTCACGGCCAAGAATCAAGCTGAGTGAAATCAGCTGAGGCTTGATGGCAATCTAATCTCTTTACCTACAAAAAGAAGATCCACCTCTGGCAGAAGTGAGCTTTGCCACAGAGGGAACCTCAGAAGAGTGAATATGATTCAACAGTGACTTAGACCTGTTAGAGACTCACTCTTGTTTCTCAGGTCGCCATACATTTATTAACAAATGTTGAAGTCATATTTCTGCCTCCTCACCCCACTGATATTGTTCTCACTAAGGCTTTAGTGAGAACGCCAATGGCTTTCTAAATGCCAAATCCAAAGGATGTTTTTCAATTATTACCTTATCTGACCTCTCTGCAGCAGCTGTTGCTATTTAATACTCATCTATTATTCCTCAAGTGCTCTCAAACCTTGGCATAATTCTATTGTTCTCTTCCCAAATGCTGGTAGCCACCGGAGTTGTCCTTGACCTTCTTCCCATTCCCTCCAATACTTTAACCACCAGTTATTAGTGATTCCCAAATCTCTTCTCTAGTCTAGAACTCTCTCCACAGCTCAAGGTCCATTGAACTACCTAGAAGACACCATGACCCAAATTTCCCATGCTTCCCTATATGTAATATGTCCATAACTGAACTTATTATTTTTCCCCTTCAACCCACTCCTCCCTTTCTTAATAGAAACACTTGTCCTCCAAATTTAAAAACTCTCCTTCTCCTACCTCATTCCCACCAATGAAACTATCACTAAATCCTCTTATTTAACCTCCTGTATAATTCTCATATTCATTCCCTCCTCTCTACATTAATGGCACAGTCAAGGCCCTTAACATATCTTCTAAAAACCATCACAAAGATATAGTTAACTCTACACTTCAGTTCTCCTTCTCCTTAATTCATCCTCTACCCTGTCCACAAGTTATTTTTCTGAAATACAAACTGGTTCATGTTAAGCACCTTCCAAAGACTCTTCATTCTCTGCTGAAGCACAGTTTAGCATAGTGGTTAAGAACACAGGCACTGGAGGTGGAAAAAGCAGGATGCAAATTCTAGAATTTAGAGACACTTCTTAATCTCTCTATGCCTTATAGTTTTCATTCATAAAATGAGGCTAATTATGCCTACCCCACAATGTTGTTAAAAGAATTGTAAAATGATGTATGTAAAACATTTGTTCCAATATCCAGACAAATTAAATACCTAATAACAGTTGTTATAAGATGAAGTTCAAATTATAATACTTAACATGGTCCTTTAAGAGCTGGTCACTGCCTACTTGTTCCATCTCATTTCCCATTAATTCTTCCTCACATTCTACACTGTCATACTGTTTCACATCTTTTTGCCTTTGTACACACAATTTCCTCTGCCTAAAAAGCCTAGCCTCCAGTGCTCTGTTCAATAAGTGAACTCTTTGACCTTGATCTTTGCCCTTTCAACCTTATATAACTCTATCACTTTATATTACATCTATTTCCCTGTTTACCTCCCACACTAAATTGTGAATTTCTTGAAAGCAGAGATAAATGGAGAAAATAACACAAAAAACTAAGAACAGACATAGAAATTTACCTTAGGCACAGAACCTGATTAATGTTGAACAAACTTAAAGGACCTAAAGAGACCATTCTCTTTCCAAACTAATTGAATGTAACTAATGGTTTATTAATTTTACTTTTTTACCCCCCCAAAAAATCCAGATCCCAATAGAATTTTTTATTTTTCTTTTTTTTTTTTTTTGAGACAGAGTCTCGCTCTGTTGCCCAGGCTAGAGTGAGTGCCATGGCATCAGCCTAGCCCACAGCAACCTCAAACTCCTGGGCTTAAGCGATCCTACTGCCTCAGCGTCCCAAGTAGCTGGGACTACAGGCATGTGCCACCATGCCCAGCTAATTTTTTCTATATATATTTTTAGTTGGCCAGATAATTTCTTTCTATTTTTAGTAGAGACGGGGTCTCGCTCTTGCTCAGGCTGGTCTCGAACGCCTGACCTCGAGCGATCCACCCGCCTCGGCCTTCCAGAGTTCTAGGATTACAGGCGTGAGCCACCACGCCCAGCCTAGAATTTTCTTTTTTTAATGCATCAGCCTGATGATGAGTGTTTAGGTGAGCAGGTTAGGAATCCAGCACTTGGACATTCTTTTTGGTGTTGAAATGTAGCTGAGGAGGAACTGGGATTCAAACTCGGTCTTGAAAAATGTTTCAGTCCAGGGCAGAAAAGGCCTTTTCCTGGTACGAAAGTTGGGCTATATGAACCTTCAGTCAAAACTTCATTGTAGCCAAGCTGAATTCAGTTTTTTTTTTAAGGCATGTTGTTCCCTACAGGAAGTTGTGACAACTCAAATTCAAATTTAGTGAGAGGTGTCTGTAGAAGATTCCATGATGGGAACTACCAAGTAAGCAATCAGAAAAGTCAGAATACTAAGCATGTGGGAGTAGTCCGTATCATAAGGTGACTGATGACTACTTTAAAACAAACATGTTGGCGAATACCAAGGCTATGACAGCTCTCAGACCAGAGAAAGTGTGGCCTGCAGGGTTAATAGTCTTCAAATACTACAGGAACATGAAGAAAGTAGATTTACTTGTACTAAGAGGCGATTACAAACAGCTCATTTACTCTTATCAATAAACCAAGTCATATTCCTTTCTGAAATCCGAGATGCCAGGTTTATCACATGCCCAGTCCACATATTTTTAGAAAAAGTATTTCCCCCTTAATTATTAGGAAAAGATGTTTAAGAGGGAGGCCGGGAATCTACTACACTTAAAAAAAAAAAAAAAAAATCAAAAAAAGTCAAAAGGGCAGAAATCTGGACTTCGCTAGCACTGCTCGATTTGGACACTGCTGTAACGCCTGAGAAACAAATTCAAGCAGGGTCGACCTCGTTTTGCTCTTCCCGGAGGAGCAAAGGAAAGAGAGATGTGTTAAGGGAGTTGATCCCGGGGGAGCTACCAGGCTATGCTGTCAGTCTGCAAAAGGAGAGAGACTCGGAAAAGGGATCAACACTGGGGTAAAGGGTGGCAGCAGCGGTGAGGGAGGGGCTGCGCGAGGATGTCACAGACGGGCGCGGCGGCGAGGCTGTCACGGGGCGGCCTCCCCCCTCCCGGCCTCGGGCCCCAGTCACTCACATGCGGGGCCCGCGCCCCCTCGGGCTCCTCCCGCCACGGGGACAGCAGCCGCCGGGCGAGGAGGATGGGCCGACAACTTCCCACTTCCGGGAGCGCAACCCGGAAGCAAGCCACACGCCACAGGGGAGGCGGCGTCCCCTAGGATAGCTCCTCCTTCTCTCCCTGTGCTTCCGCCAAAAACAGGACGCACGACGTCGCGGCGCTCGCGGGAACTCTCGAGATATCTGGAGAGGACAAGCTCTTGCTCCCCCTGGCGCCCTGCTCGCGGTGCCGCTCTTTGTCCTCAGTCACTCTTCTCTACCTGAACTAACAAACTTCGTAGCTAAACTAACTCAACAAACATTTATTGAGTCCTCTACTACGTGGCGGGCAGTGTGTTAATCACTAAGGGATGGGGGTGGGAGAGGTATGTAAATCAAGAGCAGCCCCTTCCCCCTGGGGACTCCTAGTCTTGAGAAAGACAAGAGAACAAATCCCTCTAATTTCCACTCACTAATATTCATCAAGCGCTTACTCTGTGCCAGGCCTTAATAAGCAATTTTTATCCATGAAACCGTATCAACAACCCTATGACATAAATTTATCCCCACATTTATCCTCTTACAAACCAAACAGATTTATGGAGAGGTTAACTTGCTGGGATTACACAGATAAAGAGCGGAGTGGTCAACATTTGAACCCAGACTCCTTATCCTGGCCCGCCTGCAGTGCCAAAACTCTTAACTGCTTTCTACAAGAGATCTGTAAACAAAATAGTACTGGGTTCGGACTAAATGCTACAGTTACAAAGGCAGTGTGGTAGTGATGCAGGGGTAAATCAATGAAACAGAATGGAGAGACCAAAAACAGGAACACATATATGGACACTTGATTTATGACAAAGAGGTACAATAGAGGAGTGAGGAAAGGATAATATTTTCAATAAATGGTGCTGGGTCAACTATATCAACATAGAAAAAACAAAACGTGACACCTACCTTATTGCATACACCAAAATAATTTTAGGTGTGTGGTAGATCTATATGAGAAAAACAAAACAAAAATTCAGGGCTGCTCTGTCCAATACTGCTGCCATGCAAGTGACTACTGAGTGTTTGGAACGTGGCTAGTCAGAATTGAGATGTTCTTTAAGAGAAAACTGATATATTGGACTACATTAAAATTAGAATCTTCTGGCCGGGCGCGGTGGCTCACGCCTGTAATCCTAGCACTCTGGAAGGCCGAGGCGGGTGGATCGCTCAAGGTCAGGAGTTCGAGACCAGCCTGAGCAAGAGCGAGACCCCCGTCTCTACTAAAAATAGAAAGAAATTATATGGACAACTAAAATATATATAGAAAAAATTAGCCGGGCATGGTGGCGCATGCCTGTAGTCCCAGCTACCCGGGAGGCTGAGGCAGTAGGATCGCTTAAGCCCAGGAGTTTGAGGTTGCTGTGAGCTAGGCTGATGTCACAGCACTCACTCTAGCCCGGGCAACAAAGCGAAACTCTGTCTAAAAAAAAAAAAAAAGTTGCAAAATTAGTATTTTCTGATCATCAGAAGATATGATTAACAGAATAAAAAGACTAGCTATAGAGTGAGAGAAACCAACAAGAGCTTCTGTCCAGGATATACAAAGAACTTCACCAATAGGAAAAAGGACAGCCAACAGAAAAAATGGGTAGAAGATTTCAACACGAAAAGACGATATCACAAAGAGGATATCTAAATGGCAAATACACATATGAAAAAGCATTTAATTTCATTAATCATTAGTTGTTAATGAAATGACTACTGAGATATCATTATACAGACTTCAGAATCCCTTAAATGAAAAAGACTGGCAATACTAAGTGTTGGCTAGGAAGCAGAGCAACAGCAATTCTCACAGGCTGCTGGTGAGCATGTGAATTGCTACAGCCACTTTGGAAAACAGTCTGATGTTAATTACTAAATTACACACATTACCTATGACCCAGCAGTTCTGCTTCTATATACCCCCACAAAATGCATGTACAAGTGCACCAAGATACATACAAGAATATTCATAGCAGCGGCATTATTTGTAACAGCCACAATCTGGAAGCATCCCAAATGCCCAATAACAATAGATCATATAAATACGATGTAGTATATTCATGCAACAGTATACTACACAGCATGGAAAAATGAAAAATAGCCACTACATAAAACAACATGAATATATCTCACAAACTTAATGTTGAAGAAACCAGACAAAAAATACATACGTTATGACTCCATTTATATAAAATTCAAAAACAGGGAAAACCAATCTGTGATATTACAAGGCAAAAGGTGGTTACCTTTGGGGAAGAAGGAAGAGGTAATGATTGGTAGGGGGCTTCTGAGAAGGTGGAAACATTTTATATCTTCATTTGATTTGATCCCTCATGGCTTCTAGCTAACTCCAACTTACTTTCTGGATCTCAACTCAGGCTCTAACTCCAGGGGAAACTTCTGACTGTTCAAAGCTGCTCTGGAGCAACCAGAGCTCAGAAAGCACTGTGTGTTTACGACAGCCCTCATTCCACTCTCTTGTAGTAGATATACAGTAAGGAACTACATAAAATTTTCCAGAGAAAGGCAGCTCAAATAACAACAGACAGAATGGAGCAATGATTAAGACTTTTCCATCCAGTTCAAGGGCCACAAAGACTGTAGGAGGTGCAAAATTAATTATACTTTCCATTAGCCCAGTATTCATTAATTTAAAATGTAGTTTCCTGTTCATTATTCATTCAACAAAAACTGAGCATCCTTTGCTCAGTACTTTGCAAGGGCAGTGCAAAGATGAAGGAGGCCCAGTTTTTCTCTCAAGGAGCTCACTGTCTAGTTTATCTTTACAACCTTGTACATCCTTATTCCCACTTTACAATTAAGGACATTAAGGTTGAACTGTGGTTAAAAGCACAAGCTCACCAGGTGTGGTACTTTAGGCAAGTTACTTAATCTCTGTAAGGCTGTTTCCTCAAAGTACAGTGGGAATGGTAATATCTACTTTGTGGGGTTTTGAACATTAAGCATAAAAATAGACAATAAAGTGTTTAGCTTGATACCAGACACATAGTAAGAGTTCATTTAGCCATCATTAAGTGATGTGCAAAGCATTTACAGTATATGTTTATTTATTCACGTCATTCTTCCCTCCAAACCTGCTCGTAGCTCCTCTACTTGCTTTTCCTCCTCGGGCCCTAAGCAAACCTTTTTTACAACTTTGATGCACCAGCCAATCATTTTATGTCTTGCTCTTGCTCTGATCCCTTTGACCTGCATTCTCCTTTTCTTTATCTCCCACTTTCTCTCTGGCCTTTCCCTTTCTTCTCTCCCCAGACTCCTTACCTTTGGAGTTTGGAGGCTCAGATTTGCTGTATGGCTATGGAAAAACAAGTATTTAAGTCTCAGTTTTCACATCTGAAAAATGGGAATAATACTATTTGCAGGATTGCTTTGTGGAGTAGATGAGCTAAAGTGCAAGCGCTGTGTCTAAATCTCCCAGTGCCTTCAGAGAGTTCGTTACTGGCATCTCTCAATTCTATTCCCTTTTATTCACTTCCTCCCCTTCTGGTCCCAGTCCAATAGTGGGACTTAGAAATTCCTCGAATTGAATGTTAGGAAATAACTCCAATCAGAGTGCAGCCTTGCGAGTTGTTCCTGCCTTCCATGCCTAAACGAACCAATCAGATCGTCCGGAGAGTGGCGCGGTGTCGCCGCTCGGAGTCCACTTCGAATGGAGCTTGCAATTTTCTCCCTCCTTGCGCCCAGCCTCTTCTCGCCTCGTACCCCAGCTTCCTAGCCTTGGAAGACGGGACCGTCCTCTTCCTTGTTCCAGCCCCTCAAATTCTGGCATCGAGAGGGTTGAATGGCAGAGGCCGGAAGTGTGTGCAGCACCTTCGGGTCCCCTGCAAATCGACGCCGGAAGTAGTAATTGCTAGAGAAACAGTCCTCTAGCTTCATTATGGCGGCAATTCCCCCAGATTCCTGGCAGCCCCCCAACGTTTACTTGGAGACCAGGTGAGGGGGTTCGGGCCTTTGGGGCTGGGCTGGTGGAGGCGACGAGGACCCTGGGTCTCGCCGCGGGGCTCGGTTTCTGGCGCACTCCTCCAGGAGGCCGGCCTCCACGTGGAGGGGCGTGGAACGGCGCCTTGAGGGTCCCCTGAGGGCCGAGAGGAGACACCACTGTCCGCGTCCAAGCTCCGCACGGACTCGCGCTGAGACCTCTGCGACAAGGGCTTGATGTTCTCCTCCCTCCATTCTGTTCATTCATTCATCCATTCATTCAACAAGAGTGTAATGAGTCCACAAGTCAGGCACATAGGATCTGAATTCTGAGGATGCAGAAGTGGATAAAACACACATGGCCCTGCCTTTAGGAGCTTACAGTATAGTGAAGGAGACAGATATGTAAATATGTGATAAGTAGTATAGTTATATAAACAAATTACTATGAAAATACGGGAAGACGCACATTTTTCCCACTATCAAAGAGTGATATGATAACTAACCTGCTAGTACCATGTCCCTGGTATATGTCATCCCATTTAGTATAATCCTCCCAGCATCTCAAATCATGAAGGTATTATTTCACCTCCTCCCCCTCCAATATTAGCTGGGGAAATGCCAAATTTTACATTAACGCAGTTGGTAAGTGAGGGAAACTCGTTTGGAGCCTGGGCTACCTGTCTCACATGCTAGGTTCCTTAGCCCCATTTATTTATTCCGTTGCCTCTTTAGAAGAAGCTCAAAGTGAGCTCTCCAAAGTTGAACAAGGGATCCTGCTCAAAAAACTTAAATAACTTCTTGCTGCTATAACAGTATAAAGTTAAAACTTCTTAGTCTGGCATTCAAGGTGATTTTTTTCATCTTGCCTACCTACATCAGCAGCCAGGGGCCTGCCAAAGTCTCTCTGCCTGTCTTTCTGTTCTCGCCCATGCTGCTTTCAACCAGAGCACAGAGTTCTCTCAGTTCCTTCTATATTCGCTCATGCTGCTCTTGCTCCCTGGCCACCATCTCCACCTTTTTTTATGACAAACTTCTGCTGCTTCAGGCCCGAACCTGTAATTTCTGAATTCCCATTAATATATTTTTTTTAAATCCAAACAATGTAGAGGTATATAGAATAAGAAGTGAAAACCACCCCCTCCCTGAAAACAGTACCAACAGTTTGTTGGATTATTACCACACAGATCTTTTTCTATGTACGTGTAAACACATCTCTCTTTTATGTCTACTTTTTAACAAAAATGGAATCATATCATACTGCATATATGTTTTTTCTGTAACATGCTTTTCTAACATGTAGCTGCCCATAGTATGAATAAGATATTTTAGTCATTTCCTCTTTGAAGGACATTTAAGTTGCATTTTTTTTTTTTTTTTGCTTCCAGCAGGACTACAGCAGGAAGGTTGCATCTTTTTTTAAAAAAAAGATTTTTTAATTTTTTTACTTTTTATTTATTTATTTATTTATTTTTGAGACAGTCTCACTCTGTCGCCCTGGGTAGAGAGTGCAGTGGCATCATCGTAGCTCACTGCAGCCTCAAACTCCTGGGCTCAAGGGATCCTCTTGCTTCAGCTCCCCAGTTAGCTGAGACTACAGGCGTGTGCCATGATGCCTGGCTAATTTTTCTATTTTTAGTAGAGACGGTGTCTCACTCTTGCTCAGGCTGGTCTCGAACTCCTGAGCTCAAGCAATCCTCCCACCTCGACCTCCCAGAGTGCTAGGATTTCAGGTGTGAGCCACCGCATCCAGCCAAGTTGCTTCTCTTTTTTTGGTATGGCAAATGATGGAATGAACATCCTTGCACATACTGTTTCCTTAGGCACTTTTGTAAATTTTCCTGGAGAATAGATATTTATAAGTTGAAATTGCTGAGGTATGCACATTTCAGAATTGTGTAAGGACTTCCTGACTGCCATTCCAAAAGGTTATTTCCTGTATTTTAAAAATATCCACCAGATTGTAAACTCCATGATGAAAAAAGGACCTGGAATAGTGCCTGGCACAGAGTTATTGTTAATCTGTGTTGAATGGTAGCAGTGTAAAAGAGGGTTGCAGGCATAAAGGCTGTTAGAAAGCAGTTTTCTAGCACATTCCACATATTTTCATAGAGTACCTACACTGTGCAAAGCACTGTGTTAGGCACTGGGTATCCAGGCTATACAGAGTTGACTCAGTTCTTACATTCTTGGAGTTTAAAGTATAGATGAGTGATGGAGTGGAGGAGAAGGCACCTGTCCTGTCTCTTCTTTATCCTTTAGCAGTACTGGTGAGGAAAAAGCACTCATTGTATTGGGTAGGTTCAAAGGTTTGAAGTACTCAGGTTTTGCCTTTGTTGTACTCCCTCCCAAACACACACAAACTACCTTTTTCATTTTCCACTGAAATATTTTTTGAGTAGGTAATATATTTACATGGATCAGAAATATAAAAGTTGTAAGAAACCTCAATTGAATATCTTTCTGTCTCTATCTACCCACTCCCTACCCCCACCCAGAAACTTCTGCATGTATAAATATGAACTCCCAATATTTTAATGTCCTTTTTTTAAATCTAAATATTAAAAGTAAGAATTTTTCCCCCTAATTTAGGGGTTATATTGGTTTCAGATGATCAGTGACTTTTATATATAAGGTATTAGAATTGTGAGTTGTCCACGGTTATTTTACTTAAAAGAAATACCAGAAGTCCCTGCATGTTTTACTCAAAAGCGATAATCTGTGTTTATGTTACTTGCATTGTATAGTTTTCCTTTGCTGAGCATGAAATCCAGTGGTTATCACAATTTCATTACTTAACAAGCTTGAAAATCAAGAGTCCTGGAACAGTCCCATAAAATTCCTATCCGCCGTGACCTTGTTCTTGACTGGAGCTGTGCTCTCCTCTCCCCTTGCAGCATGGGAATCATTGTGCTGGAGCTGTATTGGAAGCATGCTCCAAAGACCTGTAAGAACTTTGCTGAGTTGGCTCGGCGAGGTTACTACAATGGCACCAAATTCCACAGAATCATCAAAGACTTCATGATCCAAGGAGGTGACCCAACAGGGACAGGTACAGTTAAACCAACATTAGTTTCTGAGGTCTCACTCTGTCATAACTGGGTGGTGATAAGGCAGCCAGAGCCCTCTTTTCCCACTTACTAGGGACTGTGTTGATTGATTATGGTGACACCTCCTGCCTTCCCCAAAACACATATGAAGTTGACCAGAATCCAACTTTGCCTCCAGGGCTTGGTAGAGTTTCTCATAACTTCCATATATTAGTCACTGAGAGAAAATATTTGTCTGAACTGTAGTGATACATAGAGTAGTCTGGTCAATCAGAAGTAAAGAAAGACATCATTCACAATGTTTTGAGAAGAATAAAATATTGGTATCCTTCACTGATTCATTCATTTAACAAATTTTGAGCATCTGCTTTGTTTCTAAGCTCTAAGGATATAGCTGTAAACAAAGACAGCATTCCTATTCTCGGTAAAGCAGGTAAAGGGTGTGGGAATGCAATTTCAGTAGAAAGAGAAGTCCTCTCTGAGAACATGTTGTTGGTGTAAGAGATATGAATGAAGTAGAGCATTCTGGTGGAGGGAAGAGCAAGGACAGAGGCCCTGAGGCAGGAGCCTGTGCTGGAGATCATGTACATGTACCTTGCAGGGCATAGTAGGGACCCTGGTTTTATTCTGAGTAAGATGGGAGCCATTGGAGGGTTTTGAGAAAAGGAGTGACATGATCTGACCTATTCTTTAAAAACATCACTCTAGCTGCTATTTGGAGAATAGATGTAGGGGCAAGAATAGGCACCAGGGACAAGTTAGGAGTCTGCTGTAGTCGTCCAGTCTAGAAATATGTGGTTGGACTAAGCTGATCGTAGATAAGGTGGGAAGAAGTGACTGGATTCATGTTACGTTTTGATAGAAATAGAGCCAATAGGATTTGCTAACAGATTGGATGTACAGAGTGAGAGAGAGAGATGGTCAAGGATGACTTCTAGGTTTTTGAGCTGAATCTACTAAAATGAGGAAGCCTGAGGGAGGAGCAGGTTTGGAGGGGGAAGATTAAGAATTTGGTCATGGACATGTTATGTTTGAAATACAGTTGTCTCTCAGTATCCATGGGGGATTGGTTCCAGGACTCCACGTGAATACCAAAATCCAAGGGTGCTCAAGTCCCTTGTATAAAGTGGTGTAATATTTTCACATTACCTATGCACATCCTCCCCTACACTTTAAATCATCTCTAGATTACTTATAATACCAAACACAGTGTAAATGCTGTGTAAATAGTTGTTATACTGTATTGTTTAGGGAATATAGTAAACAGTCTATACATGTTAAGTATAGATGCTTTTTCCCCCCAAATATTTTCAATCGAGGCTGGTTGAATCCATGAATTCAGAGCCCACAGATGCAGAGGGCTGATTGTACTTAAAGATTTTCAAGTAGATACGTAGAATAAGTAGTTGCATATGAATGTCGGGTTCAAGGAAAGGTCTGCTGTGGAGATATAATTCGGGAGTTGTTGGCATTTAGATGGGATTTATTAGTGAAACCTGGTGGAACACTTATTCATTTTAAGGGCCCTGGCTTCGCAGTCTGTTTTTTCTCTGCTAATTCCTGCTCTTTTGCCTTTAAACAAGGTTTGTTCTCTCTGTGGCAGTCTTTTCTTGGTCTTATTCTTTGTCATTCTCAATTGTCTCATTATTTATCCTTTATGGCTGGAAGTACTTAATTTTTTCAATGTATATGGGCATATTGCAAAATACAGACTATGTAGGAAAGTAGAAAAAAGGAAAAATCGTTGATAAGCGTAGCTCCTAAAGATTTCTAACCACCATTAGCTAATCCCCTATTATCCCATCTCTCAGAAATAAGAAATGTTAACTTTTGGTAGCCATCGATCTAGACATCTTTCTTTTTTTTTTCTTTTTATTTTATTAAAAAACTCTGGGGGGAATGGGCTGGGTGTGGTGGCTCACGCCTGTAATCCTAGCACTCTGGAAGGCCGAGATGGGAGGATTGCTTGAGGCCAGGAGTTCGAGACCAGCCTGAGCAAAAGAGCGAGACCCCCATCTCCACTAAAAACAGAAAAAATTAGCTGGGCATGGTGGTGTGTGCCTGTAGTCCCAGCTATTCGGGAAGCTGAGGCAGGAGGGTTGCTTGAGCCCAGGAGTTTGAGGTTGCTGTGAGCTAGGCTGATGCCACAGCACTCTAGCCTGAGCGACAGAGCAAGACCCTGCCTCCAAAAAAAAAAAAAAAAAAAAGGAGTCAACTTGATTTTCCAACCCCATTTAATTATTGTTAGTTTTATCATTTTCTGTTCTGCACCCATAATTCCTTCAGCTATAGTGTGGGTTCTACATTTCAGTGGATTTAGTGCTTACCACTTGGCTTTTATCTTCACAAATGCTAGAGGGCAAGATTTCCTGTCCAGTGGTTTTGTATTACAAGGGCTAGAGTGTGTTATATTTTTGAACTCGTTTATGTTTGAGAATTTCCACTTGTTGCTTTTATACTTGAAAAAGAAATTGCATGTTAGCATGCTTAGTCCCCTCGCTATGTGATGCCCTGGGCCACCTCGGGACTCTGCAGAGTCTCCACCAGCAAGACAGCTCACCAGATATGGCTCCTGGTCCTTGGACTTCTCAGCCTCCATAACTATAAGAAATAAATTCCATTTTTTTATAAATTTGAAAGAAACAAAAAAGACAGTGACTGGGTATACTATTCTTGGGCCACACTTATTCTCTCAGATCTTTTTATTTTATTTATTTATTTATTTTTTGAGACAGCGTCTCACTCTGTTGCCCGGGCTAGAGTGCCGTGGCGTAAGCCTAGCTCACAGCAACCTCAAACTCCTGGGCTCGAGCGATCCTCCTGCCTCAGCCTCCCGAGTAGCTAGGACTACAGGCATGCGCCACCATGCCCGGCTAATTTTTTTTCTATATAGTTTTAGTTGTCCAGCTAATTTCTTTCTATTTTTTTTTTAGTAGAGATGGGGTCTCGCTCTTGCTCAGGCTGGTCTCGAACTCCTGAGCTCAAACGATCCGCCCGTCTCGGCCTCCCAAGTGCTAGGATTACAGGCGTGAGCCACTGTGCCCGGCCTTTTTTTGATTTCTATTTCGGAATATTTTCTGTTATACTTAGTAGATTTTCTAATTCAGGAAATTAGTTATTCTTTGTTTCATCACCTTTGTCTTCCATATTTATCACATTTCTTTTGATTGTGTGAGGTGATTTTTTTTCCTGCATTCACTGAAGTAATCTGAGATCTTTATGCCTGACTCAATTTTCAGTCATGTCTATTCTATTCTTTACTGTTCTGGTTTATTAGCTCTTCATTGGTGTCATTTGGAGACCCAATTTGTTTCCTTAGCTCTGCAATCCTTTCACCTTACTCTGTGCTATATTATCTTGTCTTTGAACTTTTGTTTTATTAGATTCTTATTTGTGCTGAGTCATCTGTACCTTGAGACAGCCATGGAGATGCTACTTCTCAGGTTATGGTTTCTCTCAGACTGAGTTCCTGGGGTGTTTTTTCCTTCTTCCCCTCCTTTCCTTCTGTCCTTCCATTGGCTGTGGTATGTTTGCGTAGTTTCCGTGCCACTTGTTTTCATCTTATCCATGTTTAATGTCAGCACCTCTGTTGTCTCTACGTTTTATTTGCTCAGCTACAGTGTAAGTAGATTCTCCTTGTCATTCTCCCACTTAGGTGGGACCAGTTGTCTTCCCCACTCCAAATGCTCGGTTGCTTTCTCTCTATTTTATTTGTGCCTAAAGAGGTGTGGGAGAGAATTGGAGCTCAGCTCATGCTGAGTGAGCCCCTTGTGGGAGGGGTAGACTCTGTTCTGTCTTCCCAGACTCCATTAAAGCTTTATCCTAGGGCCCCTCCACCAGCCAGTGGTGTCCCACTGCCCCTACCTCAGGGTCTGGGTAGTCCCCCGAGTATGGCCCAGTGCCCTGAAGGTGGCCAGCTGATATAGTTTGCATATTTGTCCCATACAAATCTCATGTCAAAATTTGATCCCCAGTATTGCAGGTGGGGCCTAGTGGGAGGTGTTCCAGTCATCAGGGCAGATCCCTCGTGTATGGCTTAGTGCCCTCCAGGAGGTAATTCTTTTTTCACAGGAAAGTTGGTTGTTTAAAGAGCTTGGCACCTCCTCTTCTGTCTCTAGCTACCTCCCCCTCTCCAGTGACACCTGCTCTGCATTGCCTTCCACCATGACTAAAAGCTTCCTGAGGCCCTCACCAGGAGCAGATGCTGGTGCCATGCTTCTTGTACTGCCTGCAGAACTGTGAGCCGAAGAAACCTCTTATCTTTATAAATTATCCAGCCTCAGGTATTCCTTTATAGCAATGCAAAACAGACTAAGACTGTTACTCCTGAGCCCTTGTGGTTTGTGTGAGGCTTCTGCCCTCAGGGCTTTTCCTTAGCTTTTTCAGGGCTGCTCACTCTTCCTTCTTTTGGCTTCTCAAAATTGGAGGGGGTTTGTGAGAATTCTCAGCGTGACACTCTTTTCCTGATTGCTACCTTCAGGAAGTGCAGGCAGAAGAATCTTGTATTTTTTTCCATGGCTGACTCTTGTTAGAATTTTTAGAATGTTTTTTTTCCTTTTCTTTCTTTTTTTTTTTTTGAGACAGAGTCTCACTCTGTTGCCTGGGCTAGAGTGAGTGCCGTGGCATCAGCCTAGCTCACAGCAACCTCAAACTCCTGGGCTCAAGCAATCCTTCTGCCTCAGCCTCCCAAGTAGCTGGGACTACAGGCATGCGCCATCATGCCCAGCTAATTTTTTCTATATATACATTTTTAGCTGTCCATATAATTTCTTTTCTATTTTTAGTAGAGACGGGGGTCTCGCTCTTGCTCAGGCTGGTCTCGAACTCCTGACCTCAAACAATCCGCCCGCCTCGGCCTCCCAGAGTGCTAGGATTACAGGCGTGAGCCACCACACCCGGCCTTCTTTTCTTATTTGATTAATGGCGGTGAACTTTTGGCATTTAAAATTTTAATTTTAATTAGGAAACCAAAAATAAATAAATTTTAATTTTTTTTGTATTCACTTCATTGGGTACTTCAGCAAGTTGATATACCATTTCTAATCCTGCTTCATTCCACTTTCTATATCTAAAAGTGTTCTGTTGATACTTCGATGTGCTTCTCTCCTGTCTTCTTCCTCGCTCCTGCTCATGTTGTTATGCAATATATTCTAATTCGTACCCATGGCTGAGAGTCCATGATTAGTGTGCAAGAATCAGAAGTGACTCAGGTGTGAGTTGCTTACATCAGAGCTTCCCTGTGTTTCTGTAGTTCGTTCATGATCCTTCATAATGTCATATTTCCATGCTGTAATTTTAATGAAAGTGAATCACTCAAAAGATTTTCAAAAGAAGGGGGAGGGGGAGGAGGGAAGGGATAAAAACCTACCTAACAGCTACAGTGAACGCTGTTCAGATGATGGGCACACAAATTACCCCTGACTTAAGCATTATAAAAGCTATTCATGTAATAAAAACATTTGTACCCCCTTAATATTTTGGAGTTAAGGGAAACAAAGATTTTTAAATAACTGCATCCAGCCTCAAGTGTAATAAATGATTGAGCAGTCTGCTGGCAGGCCTGTGGTGGAGGGGAAACAGGAGTTGGCCCTCCTGGGTCAGTAGTTTGTGTCTGCTGGGTGGTTAGGTGACACGTTCTTTGCTACACATCTCAGATCGGCAGCATGTGGGGTCCTGGGCTCTTCAAGTTGTACCATTTCCATTCCCAGCTGTCCCTCAGTCTGACTACTATGGAAACATTCTTTCCATGTTCTCTGATACAGCTTTGCCAGATGCTTTCTCAGTTCAAATACCCTTTGACTTCCTGCTTCATTTCATTTTAAACCATTTTTCTACCTTCAAATTTCTCACATTATAATAACTATGCTGATTCCTTCCATAGCCCTCTGAATGTCTTTTATCTGTTTCTACTAACCTCTTCCCCTCCTCCCTATAAGACATGACATTCTATTAAGTTCTTCCTTTAGTTCTTCTTGCTCTGCACTTGGCCTCCCAGTGCTCTCCAGCTGCTGTGATTGCTGTGATTAATTATATGCTGATTATCCTGTGCGTCACCCTCAGTCTGATTTCATCTCTCTTCTTGGTAGCCCCAAGAACACCTGAAATTTAACCGTGTTGAACAGCAAGCTCATTGTTAATTTTATTCATTTGATGAGTATTTGCTAAGAGTCTGCTGGGCATCCTGTGCTATTCTAAGGCCTGTGAGGAGTACTTAAGCATTAAGCCAAGGCATTTTTTTCCTTGCAGCTCCCAGCCCTGCCAGGAAACAAGCTGTTCATTATAAGAAACAACTAGAAAGTAATAATATAAATATGCAAATGATATGGATTATGTATATAATGTAGGTTGGCATAATTCATAACAAGGGAAAAAATTACAGTGGAATGGGATTAGAATGGGAAAGAGGCATATTGTGAGGAGGCCTTGAAAGAAAATGTATTAATAGAATGTTAACTCTTGGGAGGTAGAGGGAAGGCCATTTTGGATTTAGGAAGAAGAATGAGTGCAGAGCAGAGGCAGGGGTGACAGAGGCATGTGGACATGTGGAGGAGAGCCCACAACCCCGGGTGCCACGTCTTATACACTGGACTGGCTCTGTGACTTAACTCAGCCACCTCTTCATGCCCAGGACAGATACATAAAATGTGATTCTGAGACCCCTTTAAAATTCACGAATCTCTTAACTGCATGTTTAGGGGGCAGTAAAGGAGCAATTTGGGTCAGAATGTACAGTTTGGGACCAGTTAATGGAGACCTCCAGACAGAGGAGTTCAGATTTGATCTAGCATGGTTCAGGGACCATTTGCGACTCTTGAGTTTGGGATAAGAAAAATATATGAGGAAATTTCATCCAGCTGTGGAACATGGCAAGGCAGTGTAGTGTGGGGTGGCGAGGCTGGATGTGGAGCGCAGTGGGCTAGGGTTTGACACCTGGCTTCATATGTAGACAAGTTACATAACCTTGCTGAGCCTTCATACCTGTCCCTGGGGAGCATGCCTATACGCACCTCCTAGGGTGGTTGTGAGTAGTAAAGGAACTGGTGTTTGCAAAATGGTTAACACAGGCTTGACACAAAATAGGAGCTCAGAAAAGTATAGTTATTTATTTATTTTTTTGGTTGTTAATTCATTTTTTAAAAGTCTATTGGACTCCTGTAGGCCAGGCATTGTTCTAAGAGCTGGGGATACACAGTGAATAGGAAAGCCCTCGTGGAGCTCCCATTCTGGTGGGTGAGACAGAATGAACTAATAAGTACATAATGTACTGTCAGGTCATGACAAATGATATCAGGGGATAACGCAGGGCTTCTCAACGTTGGCACTATTGGCATTTTGGGCTGGATAATTCTTTGTTGTTAGGGCTGTACTGTGCATTTTAGGATATTTAACTGCATGCCTAGCTTTTACCCACTCGATGCCAATAGAACCCCTCAATTGTGACAACCAAAGTTGTCTCCAGACATTGCCCACTGTCCCCAGGAGTCAAAATCAACCCCAGTTGAGAACCACTGGGCTAGCTGGTGAGGGAGGATGTACTGTTTTGGATAGTATGATTAGGGAAGGCCTTTCTGACAAGGTGGCATCTGAGCAGAGCTCTGAATAAAACAAAGTAGGGAGCCATGAGATTTGCTGTTGAGGGCAAGGACACTCCAAAGAGAACAGCAGTTGGAGGCCGTAGACCAGAGTGTGCTTGGCAAGAAACAGCACAGGAGCCAATGTGTCTGGAGCAGGTCAGTGAGGGGAGAGTGTCAGGAGATGACTCTGGAGGGTAGCAGAGCACCTGGACCATGGAGAGTCCTGTGAGCTGTGGTGAGGCTATGGATTTTGTTCTAAGAGTGATGCAATGTTGATGGAGGATTTAAAGCAGAGGAGTGCTGGGCTGGATGTGGTGGCTCACGCCTATAATCCCAGCACTTTGGGAGGCAGAGGTGGGAGGATCACTTGAGGCCAGGAGTTCAAGACCAGCCTGGGAAACAAAGTGAACCCTGTCTCTATAAAAAATTTTTTTAAGAAATTAGCTAGGCGTGGTGGTTGCACACTTGTAGTCCTAGCTACTGGGGAGGCTAAGGTAGGAGGATCTCTTGAGCCCAGGAGTTTGAGGTTCCAGTGACCTATGATTGTGCCACTGCACTCCAGACTGAGTGACAGAGCAGACCCTGACTCTCAAAAAAATTAAAAAATAAAAGTAAAGCAGGGGAGTGCCACGATCAGACTTGTTTTAGAAGGATTCCTCTGGCTGCCACGTGAAGAGTAGATGGTGGGGAAAGAGGAAGAATAGATGGCTGGAAGCAAGGAGGCAGTGGGAGGCTTTCATTGTTGTCAAAGCCGGAGATTGCTGTAGTCTGGACTAGCGTGGTAGCAGCTGTGTCAGTTCTAGTACCCTGGGAAGAAGACACCAAGACAGTTCTACGCTCTATTGATCTAACACTTGTGAAACATAAAGAGGAAGGGGAGGGGGGAAGTCTTCACACAGTAGTGCAGGCCTAGCACCTGTGAAAGGAGAGGGGACGAGAAGGGGCCAGTAGAGGAAAAAGAGGAGCTGCCAGTGAGGTGGGAGGAACACCAGGGGAATGTGGAGTCCTGGAGGTACCAAGTGAAGACAGTGTCTCAAGGAGAAGGGTGACGGGCTGGATGCGGTGGCTTACACCTATAATCCTAGCATTCTGGGAGGCCAACGCAGGAGGATCGCTTGAGGTCAGGAGTTCGAGACCAGCCTGAGCAAGAGTGAGACCCTGTCTCTACTAAAAATAGAAAGACATTATCCAGGCAACTTAAAATATACAGAAAAAATTAGCTGGGTATCGTGGCGCATGCCTGTAGTCCCACCTATTTGGGAGGATGAGGCAGGAGGGTTGCTTGAGCCCCAGTAGTTTGGGGTTGCTGTGAGCTAGGCTGATACCACAGCACTCTAGCCCGGGCAACAGAGCAAGATTCAGTCTCAAAAAAAAAAAAAAAAAGAAGAAGAAGAAGGGTGCCATCAACTGTCAGATGTGGCATGTGGATCAAGTAAGGTGAGGCCTGAGGATTGACCGGACCATCGGATTTAGCCACATAGAGAGTCCTGGCAACCTTGACTAGGGCAGGTGCCATGGAATGGAGAGTGTTCAAGAGAAAATGGGAGGCAAAGCAGAGACAACAGGTGTTGACAGCGTTTTCGCAGTGTTTTTGTGGAAGGAATACACAGAAATAGGATATTTGGAGATGGAGTTTGTTTTGTTTTCTTTCTTCTTTTTTTTTAATGTTTAATTTTTTAAATTATTATTTTTTTATTGGGCAGCCCCCCAAACCAGAATAGGTTCAGAGATATTCCCTTGTTTTATTTTTTAAGATAGGAAATATTAATAATATCTTTAAATGCTATTATGAATGATCCATTAGAAAGAGAAAAATTGATAAAGGAGAAGGCGAAATTGTAGTTGCAAAGTTATTTGAAGGTGAATGGGATTGCGTACGTGGTGGTGGTGGTGGTGGTATAGTCATATGACAGTTTATTCATACAGCATGTTGCTAATGGAGGAAGGAGGGGACGTGGGTAGAGGTGCAGGAAGGGAAGTAGATTTGGTGGCGAAAACGTGTGAAAGTTCTGAATACTTCCCCCTTCTCAGTGAAATAAGAAACAAGGTTATCCTCAAAGAGCAAGGAGCAGCAAGGGTATGCTGGTGGATGTTTGAGAACAGAGGAAGTGGAATAAACCCAGGCAGACTGCCTCCCGAGGTGGCACTCTGAATTGTGCCCCTCAGCTGCCTCATGGAAAATGCTCGGTTTACCTCAGTCAGAGGGAGCTCCTCATCCCTGATACTACTGTGTGTTTGCTTCATGGTACATGATTACATGTGTTATCCCATTTAATTCTCATAACAAGCGAATGACATGTAGGTACCACTACCATTCCCATTTTGCAGACAGGGAAACTGAGGCTTAGAGAGGTTAAGTATCTTGCTTAAGGTTAAACAGATAGTAAATGGTGGTCTCCATCTCAAGAACTGCAAAGCCTCTTGGAGAGCTATGGCATTGTTTCTCGTGGTAGATCTGGTTTCTGACATTTCCCCCAGTGATCAGTTCCCCTTCCTACTCTCTAACAAAGTGATTGCATCAGTTAGCAGTGCTTTTGGCTACAAGTAACAGAAAACTCAGTCACAATGGCTGTTTTGTGTTTCTCATAACAATGTCTGGAAGTAAGCAGTTATCGATTCAGCTGCCCAGCACAGTTGTTAGGGACCCGGGCTTGCTCTGTCTTTCCACTTCGTCATTCTTTTGCGTTGCCCTTTGGTCTCAAACTTGTTAGTCTTATGGTTGCAAGGTGGCTGCTGCTGCTCCTGACATCACCCTTCTTTCAAAGAGGGAGGATGCTGAAAAAGCTATGGATGAAAGACAAAGGAGTGTGTTTTTCCCTTTTTATCAGGAAAGCTATAGCTTTCTTGGGGCTCTATTTCTGTTTATACTAGTAAATCAGAAATGGGTCATCTCGCTACTTCTGGCTACAAAAGGACTGGTCAGTACATACCTTCTTTGTCTTTGGGGTTGAGGCAGGCTGTGGAGAAGGAGGTTGGGAATGCTCAGGGGACAGCCCATCCACAGTTTCTGTTAGGGGCTTTCTTGCCAGAAGAGAGGCCTTGGTCAGTTGCCTTCTGGTGAGTGCCCTGCTGTGCAGAGCTTTTATGTAGGCTTCCTTATGGGTCACTGCCCACCTATGGCTGCTTTGGGGATGGATATCAATCCATGGCCCCATCAGCTGTGGCATGGGAAGGGTGAGCACAAGAGGCACCAAGTACGGAAATTTTTCTATAAGACCACTCTGCACGTTGCATGTCTTAGATGTCTCTCCAGTTCATCTTGGGAGGTTCCCACAGTTGGTGAGCATGAGGGGGAAAAAGGGACATCAGAGGAGTCTTGCAGATAAGAAAAGCGTTTTTTGTTTTTAGAAACAGTGCAGATCATAAAGAAAAAAATTAAGGAATTTCAACTGCAAAAACTGTGCATCACATTACAAGAGTGAAAAAAATCAACTGAGAGACGATATTTGCAAAGGATTAGTATCCAGAATATACATTTGACCCTTGAACGACACAGGTTTGAACTGCATGGGTCCACTTATAGACCTTTTTTCCCAACCAACTGGGGATCGAAAACACAGTATTATTCCTGGGATGCAGCAGAGGGCTGACTTTTTGGATACGCAAGTTCCACAGGCTGACTGACTGCAGGACTTTAGTATGTGCGGATTTTGGTATATGCAGGGGGGTCCTAGAACCAATCCTCCACATATACCACTGTGTATATAAATTTTAAAATATCAAACTACTCAGTAGAAAAGTGGCCATTCATGGAGGAGGACAGCCACATAGCCAGTAAACATGAAATTATGCATAACTTTAGGGAAATGCAGGTTAAAACACCACAAGAGGTCTCACACTCCTCAGACTGACAGATGCATGTTAGAAAGTCTGACAAAAGGACCCAGAGCAGTAGGAGTGACAGCACTGTGGGTAGGGGTTCACAATGGCTCATCATCGTTTTTGACAAGACACTTAGAAAAATCTAGTAATGCTGCAACACTCATAAACTGTGAGCCCGCACATGCCCCGAGGTGTAGTTCCTGAGAGCCCTTGCGCTTGTTTGGGAGACAGTGTAAGAATGGTTGTTACAGGGTGGCTGCTAATAGCAAAAACACTGGAGAGATCTTCAATATCCATCCACACAAGAAAGGCTAAGACAGTGTCATAATCACACAGTGGGGCACACACTGCAGAGAACTGCACGGAACAAAACAGATGAGTCTCACAAACAATGGCGAACAGAAAGCTAATTGCAGAAGAATCTAGAGTATGATACCATTTACAGAAGCTTAAAAACATGCAAAACAGCAGTACTCTTTTTAAGGCATACACATACACATACTCATTGTAAAAAAGAAAATGCATGGAAATGACAAACTTCTGGTCAGAATAGTGGTTATCTGAGAGGAAAATGTGCTTCTTTGGAGCAGTTGTTAGCTCTTGGGAGAAAGAGGGATGGGAAGCAATGCAGTGGGGTGTGTGCATGGGGTCTTAACTGGATTTGTGATACTTTATTTCTGGGGAGGGGTCATAATTTGTTATATTTTTGTATGTCTGAAATACATACATTGAATTGAATAAATGTTTAAAAGAGAGGATAGAAGAGGAAAAGAACCTTGAAGTACAAAGCTTAGAAAACAGGTCTCTGCCTGTCTCCATTGTATCTGTACTAGACCAGGCACAGAGCCTGCAGAGCTTCCAAACTATTGGCCTTCTAACTGATCATTGACATCTGTGTAGCATGCCAGAGAACTCTTTAATCACTCCCTGTCCCCCTGCCACCTCTCGCCTATTCCACATGCCCAGAGGAATGTTTGGATTGGAATTATTCATCTTTCTGACATTTTGCTGCAAACCCTACTGAGTTGAATTGGGTTATAAGAAGATTATATATCATGAATAAACAGTGCCGTAGAGGCCCAAACTAGTTGCATTTGGTCAAACTGTGCCTATCAAGTAACAAGGGCCTCCATGCTCTCTCCTTCTTGTCTCCTGATTGCTTAAAATCCTTGTTTCATCTGTGATCTTGACTGGCCTATCCCTTAATCCTCTTGTTTGTGGTGGTGTTTATGTGATGATTTCTTGTTCCTAGAGGGCAGGGGCCTGGAGGTTGTGTTCTGGCAGCCCTCAGCTTGCAGTATCACACTTTGAAGGCTCAGCCCACGGCTAGACAATGCGCTACTGAATGGATCCTCAGCTTGCTCGCTCACACTGCGCAACTGGCCTCGGCCTCTGTTTGGCCCCCAGCCCTCTCCCTCTTTCTCATCTTCAGCTCTGGCACTGCTAGTAACCCCTTGACTCTAGTGAACCTTGACTTTAGTGGTCTAAAGGGCAGAACAAGGGGAGGGCCCAAGTCAGAGGGAATATATTGGTTACCTAATTGCTGTTTGGAAGTATACTGGCAGGTCAGAATTTTTGGAATGAATTTTTATATAGTTTGGTATAGTTCCAGAAGCATAGGTAGCCTGGGCCAGGTGGGAGGTTTTCCCTAGTCTGTTAAGATTCACTACCATTCCTCTTTGCACACAGTGTTTTCTTCCGGAAACGGGGGCTGTGACAGGCTCCCTGTGGTGGAGCAGCCTGAAAGCAAAAGCGAAGGATTTCTGCTGAGGAAACACCTTAGCCAGGGGCCTGGGAGTGGGGGTGGGCATGGTGCTTTAATATGCTACTTTCATAGCAGGCTGTAAAAGGAGATGAGCTCCCTGTATCTAGGCTGTTCTCCGGCTGCCAGGCAGGCAGAGTAAGCTGATAGATCCAGTGTTCGCTTTGTTCCAGGCTGTTTGGTCATGTCTGATCAACTTGGAGAAACCAGTGTAGTTGAACAAGGCATACGGTTGACTGTATGAAGTGATTAATATTGGTTGTGAAAGTAGCTTCCTGTTATGACGTATTTTCCTATGGGAAACCATGTTTAATTAATACCCTTTTGCTCTAAGAACAAAACCCACTTGAGCTTAGGGTGTCTGGCACAACACCATGCTCTTGTGGACATAATATAAATAACATTTGGTGGTGATGTTGCTAGCAAATAATTCTCAATCCCATGTTTCTTCATTTTCTCTTTATGATATGCTACCTCTCCTCAGTGGACTCTGCCTACTATAATATTATTCCTGTAATATTATTTCCATTACCTAGGTTAAGGGTGGCAAATAGGTTTCAACTCCTGGGCCATTTCTGATCCATTAATAATGGCTGCTTTGAGTCTGGGTTGGTAAGGATTGGAGGTAAATCTAAACTTAGCAGGGAAGAATGCTGATTGATTAGCAATGTTTGTAATGGGCATAGGGTTAGGGTTTGGGGTAATCCTGTCTAAAATACTTATAAAGGTCCTGGCATGGTGGCTTACACCTGTAATCCTAGCAGGTGTCCAAGGCCAGAGGATCACTTGAGGCCAGGAGTTTGAGACCAGCCTGGGCAATATTATGGGACCCCTTCTCAATTAAAAGAAAATACTCATAAAAATGTTAAGAATCAAGAAAACTCTTAACATCAGATTATGAATGGTGGTTATCTGTAGATGGTTAGATTATAGGAGTCTTTAATGTTCTTTTGATAATTTTCTATGTTTTCTACATTTTTGACAGTGAACATGTGTTATTTTAATACACAGGAAACAATACTCAGTGTTATTTTGAAAAGAAATGTCTTACCTGAGTGAAACCAGTGATTTGAATGTGCTGTTCGTGCTTGGCTCTGTAGTTGCAGTATATGTAGCAGGGGACTGGATGTGCACACTGCCTTTTCCTCTCCTGAACTCTGAAAAATCTTTTAACCCTGGGCCCTTCTTGCTGTGAGGTAGAATGTGGGACTGGCTGGTTCATTTTTCATCTTGTAATCCGGCAGGTCGAGGTGGTGCATCTATCTATGGCAAACAGTTTGAAGATGAACTTCATCCAGACTTAAAATTCACGGGTAAGTGTATAATCTGGCTGGACTGGGTAGGAAGGAGGAGTAGATTTTAAAAGCTCACTCTTTTGGCCGTGATTCAAGGTAAATGCCTAACACCATGGCATGGTGCCAGGTAGCTGCCCAGCCGTGGCGCCACAAAGAGCTCCGGCCCATTAGAGAAAGTGGCGCCTCTCACGGAGTTCTGAGCGATTCAGAGTGCTGATCTGAGTGTTCTAGACTCTAACTCCTTGTTGAATGTCATAAACTATGGATATCAAAAGTGTCCTCAAAGAAACAGTAGACCTTGCTGGGTTTTTGAGGGCAGTGAGGACAGGGCCTAGCAGTTAGCAGGGATCATCAGGGGTCGAAGCTGGGGAGTAGATGAGGACAAGGAGGATGAGGCCATCAAGGTAGTGCAGTGATGGCCTTTGTGCAAGACAGAGAGCCTGCCCTGAGGGGGAAGTTGGCCAGGAATGGGTCGTTGGTGACAGAGGCCAGAACAAAGTCCTGGCGTTGTTCCATGCCTGGGATGGGGTAGCAGCTCTACGCTGGACTTGTGGGGGTTATTCATTCTCTTTCCTTTCTTCCCTTTTCCCACCAGGGGCTGGAATTCTCGCAATGGCCAATGCAGGGCCAGACACCAACGGCAGCCAGTTCTTTGTGACCCTCGCCCCAACACAGTGGCTCGATGGCAAACACACCATTTTTGGCCGAGTGTGCCAGGGTATAGGAATGGTGAATCGAGTGGGAATGGTGGAAACAAACTCCCAGGACCGCCCTGTGGACGATGTGAAGATCATTAAGGCATACCCTTCTGGATAGATTTGCTGCTGCCTTCTGAGACGGCCCCAGCGAACCAGCTTCCAGATGACCTAAAATGACATGTCACGCTAAAGTTCAATTTGGCCTCGCAAATCATAGAGCTAAGGAAGCCTGGGATCTTGGGTGAATTAGAGATGGAAGTATATTTTCATAGGATACTTCTTTTCTCTTCCCCCAGCACCTAGGTTGACAGAGCATTTGCAGAAATGCCCATACATGTTTATCCACAGGTTACTGTTCTCTGCAAATGACCCATAATGCACCTCCTGGTGTGTGTCTGCTCTGATATACTTGGAACAAAATGAAGCAGACTCTGTCCTTTCACAGTGCCTAACCAAACTTCTTCCTGAGGAGATTTATATTCTGGCCTACACTGCGGTCTTTGGTGGCTGACAGCCACAGAATTCAAAAC
>CM052441.1:91910376-91947854 GCA_028533085.1 Varecia variegata
CTCATGAAGGAGAAGCACCACTTAGGTCTTTTTAACCTAAGACTTTAGAGAAATTAGATAAGAGATTTTTATACATTAGGGTTTGTTGTTTTTTTAATCTTTTTGGATTTTCAGGAGAGGAGCAGGGGTAAGAGGAAGGAAGTTAATACCTATGTAATACATAGAAACCTCTAAAATAAAATGCCATTGATGGTTGAAATCACTGGTGTGTTCTGATTTTAAATACTGTCTAACAGCCATTTTAATCTCAACCATCTCAAGTAGTATTGCAGGGATCGTATCTTTAAAGTTTCACATCATTTTAGGTTTGTGGACTTCCCCCCATTCGAGAGCAGTTCTGACTTAAAAAACGAGAACCAGAGAAAGAAGTGATGCCACTGGCAATTCTGAATGAGGGAGGATCACCTGTGGGTGAAGCAGATGGATGTGCTGAGAGACCTGGACAGTCCCTCAAACTCACAGGAGATCCACCTGTGATGGGACCAGGCGCAGTACAAGTTGCGGTGTTTGCTTCCTTATCTGGGAGCTCCTTGAAGCGGAAATTGTAACTTCAGTGTTTCTTACCACCCTATACATTTTGGGAATGGTGGTTTACTTTATGAAATGGCCAAACAAGGTTCTATTCCCCAAGCCTTCCCTACCTTCAACCTCTTTCTCCACTTTTTTGTCTCCTCTCTCAACAACTAAAAAGCAAAACCCAATAACAAACTATATCCCAGAGATGGTTTTAGTGTGAAAAGTAATGTCGTACACTCTGGGAAGATAGAAATATATTTCTTTTGGCCTGCACTGGGTAGACAGGGTTGGATCCTACTCTGAGAGCAAGGAAAAACCCATCCACTAACCTCCCAGAGTTATAATCCTGAAAATCCCCACTTCTCTCCAGGGCACAGGGGTGTGGAAACATATCGCTACTTGGAAGTAAAGAAGGTTCTGCATACCCTTGGGAAGAAAGCAGCACAGGCATAGTTCCTTGTTTCTGGAAAGGTACACCAAGTACATGCCAAGGCAGTCGTACATGTAGGGATATGACGGTTTTCATAAAAGATACGACCTCGAAGAGAGAAATTTGAATTGTTTCACAGTTTCTGGTGATGCTGCCAGTTAGCCAGAGTTGTAGAGATTCCTGTTTGCATATAAGGGGAGCTTGTTTAAAAGGAGTACTGCTTCATTCTTTGGTCCTGTGAGTGTCCACATGCTGTCAGGATACGTACCATTAGGACAAGTCTCATCAAACTGGGGTGTGCTAGTGCACAGATAGCTCATTCCAGTCACATCTCAAATAGATGGAGGTGAGGGTAGCTTATCAAAAGATAAGGATGAGTTTAAAACTTGGATGGAGATTAACGAAGACAGGCATGGGACTGCTGGGAGCTAATCAAGGAACAGGAGAGATACTGCTCTCTGTCCCTTGTCAGGTGGGAAGAGAAGGAGATTCTAGACTTCTTGGAGAAGGCTGAAAATTGGGACAGACAGCCAGTGACAAGGGCCTTCAAACAAGTGCCTGTGGGATGGGTGAGAGAAGTTTGGACCCAGATTATAAAGTATGGCCCCCAAGGGCCCTGGCCCAGGGCTTCTCACACTAGCACCCATAGGAGTCGCAGAGGGAGCCCGTTAGAAAGCAGCTCCTGGCTCTGTGTTCAGCCAGAGATTCTGCATTTCTAACCAGCTCCCAGGATATGGTGACAGCTGGTCTGGACACCACACTTGGAGTAGCAAAGTCCTGGAGCAGTGGCCCCCAACCTTTTAGGCACCAGGAACCTGTTTCATGGAAGACAATTTTTCCATGGACCATGTGTTGGGGGGTGGTTTGGGAATGATTCAAGCACATTATGTTTATCGTGTAGTCAAACCTCTGTGCTAATGATGATCTGTATTTGCAGCCACTCCCCGACGCCAGCATCACCGCCTCAGCTCTACCTCAGATCAGCAGGCATTAGATTCTCATAAGAAGCGCTCAACCTAGATCCCTTGCATGCGTAGTTTATGGTAGGGTTCATGCTCCTGTGAAAATGCAACGCCACTGCTGATCTGACAGGAGGCGGAGCTTATGCGGTAATGTGGGTGATGGGGAGCCGCTGGAGCCCACCGCTCACCTGTTGTGCGGCCCAGTTCCTAACAGACCAGAGACTGGTACTGGTCCATGGCTTGGGGGTTGGGGACCACAGTCCTAGAGGTCACATCCATCCCACATGGAACTGGGGAGGAGGATTTTCCTAAGAGCATGGAGCAATCAGGACCATAACCCAATCCTCTGCCTCCTAGACCAGCGCGCTCTGCCTCATCCTGGTGGCCTCGGAAGAGTGAGGAGATTCAAAGCACAGGATAAGCTTTCACAGCTGCTGGCTTTGGCTGCCAAGACTAAGCTTTATGAAACAGTGCTCTTCTGTTCCCACTTTAGTATCCTGTGGACATGAGACTGTGGCATTTGGCACTGAAATCCCCTGTGTGGGCACCAGGGTGGGTTAGATGGTATGGTCAGTAGATATCACAGAAAATGCAGGGAAGACAGCACCAGCAACTATGACACTGAAGGAAAAGGATTCTGGAAGCAGACTGTCAGGATTCAGATCCCAGCTCCACCACTCCCCAACAGTGTGAACTTAAACAAGTCTCTTAATTTCTCTGTGCTTTAGTTTCCTCAACTATGAACTGAGGCTAATGGTGCTAACCTTACAGGGCTGTTGTAAAGATTAAATGAGCTAGTGCAGGTATTTAGAACAGGAACTGGCATTTCAAAAACGCTCAGAAAATGCCAGCTATTGTTATTACCAGTGGCTCTTGAATCTATCACTACACTTCTCCTGCCTCCTTATCCCAACACACCAACAGCCTTTCCCTCCCACTGGGCTAACCTCTGGGAGTTAGGACCTTGTCTCACTCCCCTCCGTGAGTCTTCCCAGCACCTTGAGCAGTGTTCTGAGTTATTGCTGAATGAATCAAATAAATTTTCTCCACCAGAAAAAGATTCGGATCCATTTGCAGAAATAGCTGTACCCCAAGTCTCCAAACCCAGGCTTCAGCTACAGTGTGGCAGCAAAGCCTTTCCACCAAGCCCTCTGGAAGTCCTCAGCTTAATGTATTTTTGGATTGTGTCTCCAGAATATGTCAAAATAGCTTTCCCCACACAAGGCAAATGATTCCTACCCCCAGATCCTCGAGCCAGTCTCAGCCATCACTGTGGCCCCTTTTGGCACCGCATTCTTGCAACGTGTGGAGGAGGAAGCATTGAAAAAGCACATTTGTTAAAGTCGTGGAGTTTACTGCCTACAAAGCTTGTTATGGCCTTAGAGCCCTGTTGCCTACAGAGTGGGTTACTACTTTTTGGTAAATACCGGGATAGGGGATCTTCCAGCAACACTCTTACAGATGAGAGAGAAGCAAAGTGCAGGGGAAGAAAATATGTTAGGGTTTCACTCGAAGATTGGCTTGGTTTGATTTAGAATTTGGGTCCCTGTTTGTTCTCCCAAATGGTAAGATCCTTAACTGCACCTGAAACCATAGATGTCCAGGCGTGGGCAAGGTTTATGGACAGAGGGATGTGAGGCCTTTGTGTGACCTTGGGTGAATCACTTTACTTCTGCACCTTGGTGTCCTCATCCATCAAGATTTGAACTAGGCCCCCTTTAGCCCAGAGTTTCTGAATCTAGGTCATTCTGAGAAGATTCCTCCAGCCGCCAAGTTTCCACTTAGCATGATATTTTGGAAATTTGCCACTAGAGGCCACTATGAATACAGCTTAGTCTTGTAGCTTTTTCAAAAGGCAGAAGCCTGCAGATGCCTTTCATGGTTTTACTAAGCCAGGCCTGCTACCCCTTGGGTGTGGAAAACCAGCAACTGCTCAGACTGCGAGGGGCTAGAACTGAGACGTCAGCCTGGCACAGAATGAGCCTGTGAAAGCGCCCTGTTGGCACAAGCTGACCAGCCCTCTTTTCTGTCTACTGGACTCTGTGCATGGTAAGGTTGGGTGTGTCCTTGTGACCACGGCCTGATCCTGTAGCTCGTAGAGTCAGTTCCCTCTTAGCTGATTAACATCCCACTTTACAGTTGAATTCACTCATTCAACAAGTAATTTTGGAGCCCCTCTTTTATACCAACAAATATTATCATAGAATCAGAGAAAGTCAACCAGAAGGAAACTTAGAAGAAAACAAAAAGTTATTGTCCCTTCCGTGTTTCATGGTCTGTGGATACTTCTTATATACATTTTTCTCTTAATCCCCAAAACCAGCTTCCAAGGTTGTCATTATTATACCCATTTCTGGATGAGCAAACTAAGGACTTTAGGCATGTAGCACAAAGCCCTGTACAGAGGCTCTGTACAAGGATGGAATAAAGGTTCTGGGCCTTGCCTGGCTAATAAAAAGCAGGGCTAGGACTTGAACTTGGGGATTTCTGATCCCAAGTTCAACTCTTTTCCCCTGATCTCCACCTTTGACACACGGAGGAAGAGGAGGTGCAGAAAAAATAATAATCTGGTGGTAGGGCAGAGGTTAGAACCTGAATCTCCTCCCTTACAGGTCGGGATGTCCAACCTGACAACTCCCTCCCAGAGTGTCCTCAGGCCCGGCGGGCTGGGCTGCCCTAGCCTCAGTGGTCTCCAGCTCCTCCAAGACAGCCGAGCCAGGCCTGCTGAGGCACAGCAGGGGGGCGGGAGCACACATGACCCTAATCAGTGTGTTTATTGGATCGTAACTGTGTTAGCCGCACCACTCAGCTAATCTCATAGAAAGCACTTTCCTCTCCTTGAGGGTCTGGCCGCGGCTCCATTAGGAGCTGCTGCCCCCGTACCTGTGAGGAAGCTCCTGGAGCAGAAGGAGCTGGGGAGAAAAGAGAAGTAACATTTCTACTTCCTCATGACACTGACAGGGGCAAATGGCCGTTTTACATTCCCTGTATAAGAAAAGCCCCCAAAGGAAAGGGAATCCGAAGTTCATGATTGTCTTTTTGGCAACATTTAGCTCTGGAGGAAATGTCCCCTTTGTGCTTCCCATTTTGAAAGCATTGGTGACATTGTTTAAGATCAAACAGGAGAAGGGAAGAAACTTATGTCTGGGGAACTTACAAAGCACCACGTACTTTACACATATTATTGCATTTAATCCTCTCCGAAGAGCTGTGGACCAGACATCACGGTGCCCTGTTCCATGCACGAGTCTATTTCACAGATGAAGGCGCCATGTCTGTTGGCTGGGTTCTGGCAGGGCTGAGCTTCAAACTGAGGTCTGATCTCCCTCTGTCACACTGTGAAGTCACACAGGGACAGTTTCCTTAGCATCCTTTGCTCCCTTTCCCTCCAGCTGAAAAAATAAGGAAACTGTTTTTCAGGCCAGAACTGGTCACTGTACGACTTTAGTAACTTCCTTCCCCGAGCCTTAGTTTTTCCATCTGTAGAATGAGAGACCCAGACCCCCCTTTAATCTAAACCTCTGTGATTTTATGATAATCCCCACCTAATTGGAATCTCATACTAACTCTGGAGGGGATGGTGGTATGGGTATATTCTTGTCCCCATTTGTAAGAGAAACAGATACGGAGAGAGTGGAAGGAACCTGGCCCCCACCCCCACCCCACCACACCCCGGCCCCTGCCCCCAGCAGGCCGGCAGCCTCTGAAGCCTCACACTTGAGCCTGGCCTGGGCTTCTGATAAAATTATCAGTGAACTGGGGAACAAATACTTCCCGGGGCAGCTGTTCTTAGCCAGAGGTGGAGGAGGCAAGATGTGAAGTGTGTCTGATGAGCTCCTCCCCCGGTGCAAGGCCAGAGCTAATTTTCCCGAGCAAATCACTGCAGGCGAGCTCCGGGGCAGGGCCACTGAGACTTAAGCTTCCTCACAAAGCCAGGCTCATGGCATTTTGTGCATGTTTCAGTTACCTTCAGCCGCTAGGCAAGCAAACACAAGCAGCCTGGCGTGAAAATGCATTTAGAGCTTAGAAAGCCACCCTCAGTGGCTTCTCAGGCTGCTCTGGAGCAGGTACAGCCAGGGCAGGGGCCAAGGAGCAGTAGTGACAGAGAACCTAAGGGCTGGGGTGAAATAGCAACCCCCACCCCTCCCGCACACACCCATCAGCCTGGGGAGGAAGGGACAGGGCCCTGTGGCCCCCTCACGGCAACTGGGGCAGGGGATAAACGGGAGGGGGGTCGAGGAACAGACTGGATTGAGGCCTCCTGGGTGAAAATCTACCTGTTCCTCCCTAGCCTGGACCTGAGCATGACAGTCAGGAAGGCGTCAAGTGTGCCGGGGGAAGGCTGAGACTTCAGGCTGGGACCTAGTTTGCTTTTAAGCTTCTGGAGAAATGTGAGAACTCATTCTCCATTTCCCAAGATGCTCAAATAGGAGGAAATGGGCTTACTCACACTGAGTGGAGAGACAGCGAGTTCGGGAGGCCTAAGAGCAGGCTGGCTGGCTGAAGGGTGATGTATTCAAATGAAATTAAATCCAGCAAAACGAAAGAGGGAGGCCGAGGCTGGGAAAGGCCAGGCTGTGGAGAACCAAGGTAAGAAGGCAGAGAGGGAAAGGAGGAAAAAATCTACCTAAGAGAAGCGTTTTGGGTGTTTAGTGGGAGGAGAAACTCAGTCAGGTTGGGGGAATCCAGGCTAGCTTCTTGGAAGAGATGGTACCTGAAGGTGGGTAGGCTTTGGGCCGGGCAGAGAGGAAACGGCAGAAGGAAAGGCCGAGGGCAGCTAAATGGGGCTGGTTCTGGCTGGGAATGAGGGCCTGGGGGCGGGTGGGGAGATGAAAGGTCACTTTGGCCTTTATTGCGGAAGGCCCAGATGGCACATTTGTGTTTATCAATCAACAGAAAACCAAGTCAACCCATCCCTCCTTGAAGGAGCCAGGGTGGAAAAGAAAGGAGACTGATTCTAATCAGACTGCCTGTTAGCTTTTGTTTGTGAATCTGCTCATTGGCCAAATGACCTTGGGGGAATTTCTGTCCCTCTCTAGGCCTTAGTCCCTAGATCTGTAAACTCCAGGTGAGTCAGGTTACCTTACAGTCCTTTGCAGCACTGAGGTCTCTATCCCATGACTCACGCTACCAAGCTAAATGTTGGATGACACGTGTGTGTGTAGGTGAGGGTGGCACTGGGAGAGGTGACAGGCTGGGCTGTCTACACTTGGACATAGTGAAAAGCAGAAGGGTCAAGGCCATGGCGCTGGAGTGGGCCCCACAGACTTGTGAGGGGTCCGGCCTGGACCATGTTGGCAGAGGCTGCGGCTCCCGGACAGGCCCTGAGTGTGGCGGGGGAGCAGGGGCATTGCCCTGAGGAGCAAAGATGGGGGCATTGGACGGACACAGCCCTTGGCTCGCATCCTGTCCCTGCCACTTACCTGTGGGAGTTCGGGCAATTTAAGTCACTGAACTACTTTGGACCCGAGTTTCCTTATCTAAAAAAATTGAGCTAATAATGCTCATTATTCTCCTATGGATTTCCTAGAACATAAACAAAATGAGTGTTGCAACTCCACTGACTGGGCTTCTACAGAGACAGGGCCTCCCTCACCTCTATCCCCAGCGATGAGCTAGTACAGCACACGGCGCAGAGGAGTCAAGGCTTTGCAAGTGGGACAAGGACAGCCAAGGTTACTGTGAGGATCACACGTGTGACGGACGTTAAATTCTTACTCCTGTGCTTATCTCTTGGTAGGTTCTCAGGAAATACATGCATAAGAATCCCTTCCCTTCTCTGTGGTACTGGCCACGGGACCCCGAGAATCTCAATCTAATAGTTGTCAAACCAGTCAATGGCCAAATTCGCAACAGATGCTGAATGAATGTTTGCTGGATGGAGGGACAGATGGACAGATGAGATGTGCGGAGGGGAAGACCCAGGCCCTGTCTGGGACTGGTGGGGGGATGGCAGGGGTCCTCATGAAGGGGTTGGTGTTTCTGAGGCCAAGGGTGGACTTTGCATTTAGTCACCTGACAAACTGGGCACTGCTGTGTGCAGGCACTGTCCTAGGGGCTGGGGGCACAACAAGGAGCAAGACAAAGCCTGGCCTACATAAAGCCTGTATCCTAGTGGGGAAAACAGACAAGGATAACGCTATGAAGAAAAATAAAGGAGGGCGAGGGGAATGAGAGTATTAACAAGGAACTACGCCAGGTAGTGTGGCCAGGAAGGGCCATTTAGGCGGGGACCTGTGGGCCCTGAAGGCCCCAGGGGAGAGTGTTCCAGGCTGACTGAATAGCAAGTTCAAAGGCCCAGAGACAGGAGCCTGCAGGGTGGGCAAGGGGGCCGGTGTGGCTGCAGTGGAGCCAGTGAGAGGGAGAGGAGGGTGAGAGGATGTCAGACAGCTCGTGGGGAGGTGAGGAGGTAGGGAGGCGGGGTGGTGGGGAGGCGGGGAGGCGGGGAGGCGGGGAGGCGGGGAGGCGGGGTGGTGGGGAGGTGGGGAGCAGAGCCCGCAGCCCAGCAAGTCCTTTTACACAGAGTGAGATGGGAGCCAGGAAGGGTCTTAAGCAGAAGAGTGACACAAGCTGCCTTCAGTTGTACAGATCCCCTGGTGGTTGGGAAGGTTCTAGTCTCTAGACTGTAAGGGGTTGGAGGCCTCCCTCGCTTGCAAAGGCACGCGTGGTGAGAGAAGTGAGAGAGGGAGCCAGCGCCTGTGCAGCTGCAGACGGATGCCGGGGCAGGGCAGGGTGAGGGGTGTGTCTTAGGGGCAAGAGAGGCTACGGGGCTGGCAGCAGGAGGGCCCTGGGGCTTCTCTTGGCCCAGATGAAACGTGGGCTGAGCTAGCTGGCACCATGACGTGGGGAGAGGCAGGAGCGAGGGGCAGCATGGGACTCCAGTCGGGATGGGGGGGCATTTGGCAGGGAGGCTGCCACCCTTCTAGGAGGAATGAGGGACTAGAGGCATAGACAGTCCCATGGCTGGCTTCTTGCCTCCTCCTCTACCCCAACAGAACACGGCTTCTCACCACACCTTCTAAGCCAGGGCCTCACTGTTAGTGGACTTTCTTACCAAGGGAAGCACCAAATGACCTTGAGTCCATCACCTCCTCCTCTCTAAGCTTTTCAGTAAAAGAAGGGGTTTAACCTAGATGGTCTCCAACCAAGCCCCTTCTAGGATTTCTATTAATGGATGGAATCAGATACTGCATCTCCCCTGCTTCTTTACCACTATGGTGGTTTCAAGTTCCTGTCATGCCCTCTTATCTTTCCTTCTCTCCCTGGGGCTGCCATGTACGGTAGTGCAAGGTGTTTACTGTACAAAGGCACCCAGCCAAGGGGGTAAGTGTGAACTCAAATCCAGCCCACACTCTGCCCAACAAGCCATGTGCCCTGCCTGGCTCAAGGCTGCATTCAGAGTAAAAAGAATGCCTTTTTCCTAGTTTGTTCTAAGGTGCAGTATGGGCAGCACCTACTTCCCTGTCCCACGCACACACCCACTTCCATTCTTCCATGTCCCTTCCTCTTCTCATCCCCAGCCTCAGACAGGGCAGATGGAGGGCAGCATTTGCAAGAAGTGTCCAGGGAGGGGAGGAGGGACAGCAGCTGCCTTTTCTGTGAGGAGCTCTGCCTCCTAAGCCGGGTGGTGCTTTTCCTCTCCTTATCAATGCTGTGAGTTGCCTCTTAAAATTGCTCTGCCGTCATTAACACCGTGGATTAGGTCAGATGAGAGCATGTTTGCAGTCTTGGATGGCAAAGGCAAAATGCTGATGCTGATTATTCCAGATCTTCTGGGCATAGCCCATTCCGTGCTTGCAGTTCTTAATCAGAGAGAGGAGCAGCAGTCACATGCTTGGTGGGCCAGGGCCACAGTTGGGTCTAATCTGGCTGCCAGGCACCTGCTGGCGTCCACAGCACCTGCTGGCTCACCCACTGGCTTGCCTGGACGTCGCAGGTGACCACCGTTACTCAGCACCATCACAGCTCTCAAGGAAGAAATGACCCCTCCAATGGCAACGTCTGTCTCCGGGCTGCTTTTGAACCATTAGCAACTCATCTGGGCAGGGACTGCGAGCATCTTTTTCCCTGGGCCTGATCAGCAAGTTTTATGTTTTGGGGCTCGATGGTTGGCCATGCAGCTGGAGGGTGTCTTTCACACCACCCTCCTTCAGTGTCCCCTTCTGAAAAGCCTCTGTGCCCAGAGGAGGCCGTGGCCTTGCATCATGGCCCCTCACCTCCTGGCCTCATACTCTACCTCCCCCAACCCTCGTCCTGTGCTCCAGTCACACGATGGTCCCCGGTCACAGATCTCTGGCCCTTAATCATACTAGCCCCCTGCCAGGAATGCCTGCTCCGCCTTGTCCTGCAGGTGGAAGCTCATCATCTGTGGCGGGTGCTGCCTCACCCTGCCTGAGCACGCCCCAGGCCCCACATCCAACTGCCAGCACCTGCATCTCTTGGCCTGAGGCTTTCTCTGGCTTCTGCACCTGCACTGCCACTCTGTGCCGGTGAGGCCAGAAGTGCCAGGAAATCGGCGCCCTCCAGAAGCCGCCTTCAGCCACTGAGCTAAGGACTGGCAGAAGCTGGTGGAAGCACATCCCAGCTCCCTCATCCCTCTGGCGGGCTAAGTTTGAGGTGTGGTCTACAGTCTCCCAGAGTTCTTTGGTGAGAGCGAGCCCCAGTCGCCCACAGCAATAACTGGCTTGATAAAGCACATTTCACTGGCTGCCTCTCCTCCCCTGTCTCTCCTCCACAGTCCCCACAGAGCGTCTCCTCCTCCTCCTATGGTTTGAACATATGTGTCCCTCCAAAATTCATATGTTGAAACTTAATTGCCAATGTAATAGTATTAAGAGGTGGGGCCTTTAGGAGGCTCTGCCCTCATGAACGGGTTAGTGTCCTTGTAAAAGGGCTTAAGGGAACTAGCTTTTTTACCTTTTTTACCCTTCCTGCTTCTGCTATGTGAGGCCACAGTGTTCGCCCCTCTGGAAGATGCAGCAAAGAGGTGCCATCTTGGAAGCAGAGAACCAGACCTGCTGGCACCTTGATCTTGAACTTCTCAGCCTCCAGAACTGTGAGAAATAAATTTCTTTTATAAAACACCCAGTCTAAAATATTTTGTTATAACAGCAGGAACAGACTAAGACACCTCCCAAATAAACTACTCACACTCAAATCTTTGTCTCAGGGTCTGCTTCTGAGGGAAACAAACTAAGACATCAACTCCAATGTCCATCTCAGTGTCACCTCCTTTTTGCAGTTTCCCCTGACCGTCCCTGGTTCCCACTCCTGGGGCAGACGGTCGGTTACTCTTTTCTATTCCCAGGCCCTTTATACCTACCTCAACAGCACTGCTCATGCTGCACTGTGGTTTAGCCGTCCGCACGTCACAGGGCCCCCACTAGCCTGGGAACTCTTTGGGGATAGATACTATGTCCCTTCACCTTCATATTATTTGAGCCTATAATAGTGCCTGGCACAGAGCAGGTGCCCAAAATATTTTTTTTTTTTTTTTTGCCAAAGATCCAGCAATGGAAATGCAATGAGTAAGAGGGAATGGAATGACACAAACAGGTCCCTACATCTTTCAAGAAAGAGACCCTGGGGCTGCTACTCCAAATGCTGTCACTTTGCAAGGTTACTCGGTTAGAACTTCAATCTCACTACTCACCTGCTCAACAATCTGCAATGGCTTCCTATTATCCTCTCCAGCAAGGCCTCATTTCACTGATGACTTTCTGTCATCTGGCCCCATCCTAAGAGTCAATCAAGCCTCTTGTTCAGGTTCATGCTTTGCTCTCAACTGCCTGGCTTCAAGTCCTCACTCTGCCAGTTCCCAGCTGGGTAATCATGGACAAGTTACTTAGCCTCTCTGGGCCCTAGCTTCCTTATTTATTAAATGTAGATAACAACCCACTCCTATAATTATTTTGAGAAATTTAAAATCATGCATGGCCCTTATGAATACATGACAAACCACTGAATTGTACACTTTAAAATGGTGATTTTATGGTATGTGAATAATAACTCAAAAATAAGTATGGACAGGTGCAGTGGCAGCACCTGTAGTCCCAGCTACAGGCAGGGTGCAGGAGGATCACTTGAGGCCAGGAATTCCAGGCTATAGTGAGTTATGATTCTGCCTGTGAATAGGGCAATGTAGGGAGAGTTGCTCTCTTAAAAAAAAAATTATGCTTGGTGCCTAGATCTTTGAAAATAAAATAGTGGTGATCATTGTTATCAACAAGATTTCCCAAGTGCCAGGCACACAGCAGGTGCTCAGTAAATACTCATGGAATGAATGGAGAACATATTCCCAAGTATGTGGGTGGTGGGGAACGTAGAGATTCTAAGCCCAGTTTTGCATCCCTTAGGAAAGGAAGACTGAGTTATTCTCAGTGGAGGGAGGGCTTCCAGCCAAACCAGAGACTGGGGCCTCCTGACCCAGCTGTGCCCCCCTGCCTGGGGAATTCCAGCCTCTGCCCCTCTGTCCCACATGGCAGAACCAAATCCAGCTGATCCGAGCCATGGGTAAATTGTCCCAGGCCGAGTACTGTGTTCTTTCTTATATCTGTCTGTGACTCTGGCTGTTATCTGATGTTCTGGGAATTGGCTTCAAACAGAATCTGGATGAACCCCTTATGGCCCGGCTGCCACAGGCAAGGCCCAGAGGGCGCGGCTCTTCCCGCCTAGCTCCAAGTTCTTGGCCTCCTGGCCAAGGCACATCCTGCTTCCAAGTGCCTGCGTACGGGTAAAAGTGGAGGCTCCATCTCAGCAAAGCTTAGGCTGAGGCCGAGGAGGGGCTGCGGGGTGGATTTTCTGGAGACAAGCCTGACGTCTGCGTGTGCAGCCTCCAGGGAAATGACCTGGGAGGGCAAGGCTAGGGTGCGGTGGGGGCCGCGAGGGGCTTGGGTGGGAAGGGGACTGCCTGACAGATACTTCAACTCTCCCCTCGCTCCCTGGGAAGGGCAAGGAGCCCCGCACACAGCACACAGCAGGCATCTACTCTGTGCTGGTTGCATAGAAGCCCAGGGAGCTAGGAGCACCCTCCCAGTCTGGTGGCAGAAGCTTCTAGACCCGAGGCTGGCTCAGCCTTGTGGTCACGACGGGCGGGGGAGGAGGAGGGCGCTGGCTTCTGGTTTAGGAGGCCGACTCGGCGAAGCAGGCAGGGCTGGCGGGAACCAGAGGCGGGAAGGGAGAAGCGCCCACGCACCGACCCTGCCTGGGGCAGAAGGCCTTCACTGCGAAACCACGGTGCTCCCTCCTGATAAGGGGATGTCGAGTCTGTTTCTGGACCGAGACCGGCCCCGGGTGGGGCGCACACTCAGCAGAGACCCTCCACCCCAACCCCTGGGGGGGCTTTTTTGCACACGTCCCTCCTACCCTAGCCCCTCCCCGCCCGGCACACCTAGACCCTGGCGCCCCTCGGTTCACACAGCCCGCCCACCCCGGGTATGCAGGGCCCTAAGGGGAGGTGAGGGGAGCAGGCGCACGCGAAGACGCGCGCGTCCGGGTCCCTCTCTAGCTGTCACCCCCCACGTCCCCAGCATCTGGAGCCGCGTCCCCATGCCCGCCACGCACACACACAGACACACGCTCACACACGCTCGCACAGCGCGCAGACCCCGCCCGCGGCCCCGCCCCGGCCCCTGCGGGCGCCCCCTCTGGCGCTCGCGGCCCCCACGCAGCCCACCCCGGGTGGCGGGAGGCGGCGGCTTCGGGCAGATTTGATTTTCCCGCAGCCCGGGCGCCCCGGAGCCGGAGCTCGAGCCGAGGAAGTGGCGCTTGCAGCCGCGTCCCAGCCCCGCTGCCGCCCGCGCCGAGACCCAGCGAGAGGCGGCGCAGCCCAGGCGCTCCGGGCTCCCGGTTCCGCGCTGCCCGCGCCCCGCCACCCCCGCCGCCCGCGTCCCATCCGGCCCCTCCAGCCCCCCACGCTCCTCTCCCGGTCCCCTGCACCCCCTCTACCCCGGCCCACAGCTGCACGCGCGCCCCTCTCTCTGTTCCCCTCTCCGCGACTCCGCGCGTCCCTCCCGGCGCCCTCTCCCCAACCCCTCTCCGCCTCTCCCGCTGCGCCCCAGCTCCCTGGGCTCCTGGCCCCTCCCCGCTGGGCCCCTAGCCTCTTCGCGGCGTCACCCGAGCCCCCTCTTCGGTCCGCGGCCCCCGCTCCCTCCACCCCCTTCCCTGTCTCACTTCCCACGCCCCCTCTTCGCGCTCCTCTCTCCTCCCCTTGCCGCCCAGCCCTGGCTCCGGAGTTGGGGGAGAGCCCAGGGCTCCAGTCGCTCCGGAGGAGGCGTGAATCGCGCAGGGATTGACTAATTTGGGGTGGGGGTGCGGTGGGCGATGGAGCAGCCCGAGGACATGGCGTCGCTGAGCGAGTTCGACTCCTTGGCGGGCAGCATCCCGGCCACCAAGGTGGAGATCACCGTGTCCTGCAGGTGAGCCGCCCGCTGGCTGGGTCCCCATGCCCCGCCCCTGGACCCGGAGCCCCGCAGCCCCTGCCGCTTCGACGCTCTGCCTCCGCGCGCCCCCTTCCCAGAGTGTCCTAGCCTCCAAGACGCGCCTCTGCCTGTCCGCCAAGAGCCCCTGCCCAGCTAGCTGCCGGTGGCCACGGCAGAATGGGAAGCCAGGCTGGGGTCATATCCCAGAAAGTTTGCACTCCAGGCTGTTGCTTCGAGGAGGTAGGAAGACACAGGAGCAGAGGGGTCCAGGCTCCTGAGTGGGGAGAGGGACGTGGTGAAAGGCGACACCAGGGTCTCCGCTTAGGCTATCTCTGACCAACCCTCCCCAGGGAAGTGAAGGATTTGCCCCGTCCACCGCAGGCTTGCCTACCCCCTTCTCTGTCCTCCTCTCTATTCTACCCCCCCGTTGCTCCAGCATCCTCATCCTCTCCTCCCCCACCCACCCACCGTCCTGGACCCCGGGATTCTAAAGCCTTCCTTCCCCTCTAACAACAAAATCAACTCTTGGAAAAGGATCAGATTGACTCAGTCATACTGAGGTGTGGATAAATGATAACAACTTAAAGTGGCACCATTTAAAAAAAAAGGGTAACTTGGGTCCAGAATCTCAAGCCAAAGGAATAGAACACTGATTGTGAAATTTTAGAGCCCAGCAGGGAAGGAGGAGGAGTGTTTTTGTGGGCTACCACCCCCAAATCCTCAGTCATGTCACAAGGGTTGGGGGGCAACTTCCCTAAGAGCTAGGTCTCCCCCAGGTTGTCCTAGGTGAGGGGAAGGCTGCCCCAGGCAGTCAGAGGGGATGGGTGGTGGAGGGGGTTGTTCCCTAGTGCACTCACGCTGTGGCGGGCCTAGGATCCCTGCCTTGCTGGGACTGCGAGGGGCACTGTGGCCCAGGCGTAGCCCCCTTGAGATTCCCCCAGAGATGCCATGCTCCCTTCCCCAAATAACTGACAGTATTTTGGGGGCCCTGGCTGACCCTTGTTCCAAATCGCCCACCCCATCCTCTTCCAAATCACTCATTGGTCAGTCCCTTCATGCGGGGTGACCTCGTTGCCCCCCAGCCCTGTATTACAAAGTTGGGGCATTGGGGAGGAATAGGTAGAGCCAGAGAGGCTGGGCAGGGGGGTGAAAGAGGGAGGGATTTGGGGTACTTTCTCCTGAAGACTTGTGGGTGAGTGGGAGTGGAGGCTTGGTGTGGTGGAGCATAGCTGCCCCCGAGCCAGGCCCTCCAGGGGCTCCTGTGACAGCTCCCAGTGTCCCCCCCAGTCCCGCACCCCATGCTGTCGGAATCATCTCCCAGCGCCATTCGTATCTTGTGTTGCTCTGCTGGGGGATTCCTGATGGCTCATTAGCTCCAGTCTCACCTCCTCAGCCATCGGCAGCTAACACAGCCCTCCTTCCCTTTTGCACGCACAGCCCGCTCCTGGTGCTCCCTCCCAGCTTCAGTCATACCTGTCCTCTTCAGCGTCATGGGGATCCTTCCCACCTCCAAGCCTCCGAACAGCCCGTTCCCGTCCACATTTCACTCCTCCCTTAGCTGTCAGTTCCTGTCCCCCCATCCTGAAAGGCCTGGCCTCCCGTTCCCACTTCCGGGCATCCTCTCACCCATGAGACACCCAGCTCAAATTACTGTCTTCTGTGTCCCCTGGGCCCTGAGTACTCAGCCGGGGCCACGGGTCACTCGTATACTGAGGACTAAACCTCTTAAGACATCTCAGGTGTGTAGACTTCATCCCTTCTCCCCCAGAGCATTCCAGGGCAGGGACTCCCACCCTGAATCAGACCCACAGACCCTCTACTCCAGTGGAGAGCAAAGGAGACAGGGCAGGTGATATTGTGGTTTTGCAGTTAGGCTTCTTGAAATGGAACCTCTGCTTCAGCACTTGAGCACGCTTGAAGCCTCAGTTCTCCCCTTTTGTCAAGCACAACAATAAGCAACATGTATGTACTCATGGAGAAACCTGCTAGCCAAGATAGCTCATGTGCCTAGAACAGTGCCTGGCAGCAGTAGAGGAGCACGAAGCCCTAGCACACTACTTTGCACTTGCTTGGCACACAGTAGGTGTTCAGTAAGTAACTACCCTAAGGCAGTAGCACTTGGTCCCTCTTGCTTGCTCTCTGGAAGTAGATAGAGGTGTGTCCAAAGGATTCAAACCTCTTGTACAAGAAGTAGCTTGGGATGCATCTGAGCTCCTGGGAGATGTGGCTCTGGGGCCAACCCTGGCATCCATCCCCTTGCGGGGGACATGCATGACCCATCAGCCTGAGGAGGGTCTGACCTGGGTCCTGCTCCTGCTCTCCAGAAAGCCGGAGGGTGGGGAAGTGGGTTTTACTGGGGAGAGAGGAGGGGGGAGGAGTCACTTGGAAAAGAGTTGAGGGGAAGAAACAATCTGGGTGGCCTTGAAATTGTAGATCAAGCTCTTAGTTGCAACTATTGAGGTTCTAGAACAGAGAGAGACGGAAACAGGAGGAGGATGGGGAGGAGGGAGAGGTACACAGAGTGACTTTCTCTGGCATATTCTTCACTGCATGGTCCCCAGTTAAAAGGAGTCTAGTCCCTCTCTCCTGCACCCTGTGGTCAGCGCTGACCGGGCCCCAGGAGAGGAGGCTATGGGCTGCCCCTGCCCTGAGCATCTAAGTGTCACCTGCTGGTGGGCAGGGAACAGTAGGACAGGCAGAGAGGCTGGCGGGGTGAGAAGGGGGTTTTAGGATGAACAGCTCGCGTGACGGGGGCCATTGTTTCAGGGAAGATTGAGTTGCCACCTCTGGCTCCCAGAAATGCTAGTTTCCAGTTCCCTTCTCCCTCTGCTGCTCATGAGGGGTCCTACGACCCACTGCAGCCCCAGGAGGCCCCCCTCCCACGCCTATCCTAGGGCGCTCCGTGCTGAGCAAAGCTGCCTGATGCAGGGGCATGTCTGAGCCAGAGCATAGGCCCACCATGCTGAAGGCAGGTAACGCTGTGGGATGGACGTGTTCAGGCCCCTGCTCCAGGTGGAGTGTATCTTGGGCTAATCTATAGTCTGCTCCCAAACAATTATTTTTTACCAATTTTGGTAAACCAAGAGCTGAAGATTAGAAAGCCTTTGGTTGTTTGGCGCAATGGTTAGGACTGTGAGCTCTGGCACCTGTCTCCTGGGGTTCAAATCCCAGCTCTGTTCCTGTGACTACAGGTAAACTACTTAAGCTGGCTGTGCTTCGGTTTCCTCATCTGTAAAGCAAGCATAATCCTTACCAAGTATGAGGATTAAGTGGATTAATCCATGAATAGTGATTGATGTCGATTATTTGACACCTGGAAGTAAATGAAGATCTGTGTCTATACCTGGGTCTCAGGTTTGTGTGGGTCCTGGAGATCTGATCTATCTAGATTCTTAGAGGATGTTTTGGGAGTGGGTAAGGCAGGTGGTTTGTGGAAGCTGATACCAGCAGACATTGTAGAAAATATGACTTTAGGCCAAGTACAGTGTCAAGCTGGTAATCCCAGCACTTTTGGAGGCTGAGGTGGGAGGATCACTTGAGGCCAGGAGTTGGAGACCAGCCTGGGCAACCTAGTAATACTCCATCTCTACGAAAAATTTAAAAAATTAGATGTGCATGTGGCTCATGCCTGTAGTACTAGCAACTGGGGAGGCTGAGGCATGAGGATCGCTTGAGCCCAGGAGTTCGAGGCTGTAGTGAGCTGTGATTGTGTCATTGCACTCTAGCCTGGGCAACCGAGCAAGACCCTATCTCAAAAAAATACAAACAAAAACAAAAAAACAAAAAGAAAGGAAAAGAAAATGTGACTTTAAAGACCCTACACCCTTGAGCCAAAAGCTCTTCCTTACTCCGATGGTCTGTTCTAGACCTTTCCTGCCTTCGTTAGCCACCCTGCAGACCAAGTCAAAATTTACCTGTCTGGTGTCCCATTCCCCAAAGGCCCCACTATTTTTCAGGTCTCTGTGTAACCCATCATGTGGTGCAGAGATCTGGACCAGCACGGTGGTTAGAAAGAATGATTTGCATTTTTTACATAACAGGAAACGTTTGCAATGGGGCAGGGTCTGGCTGGAGAAGCAACAGTTCCACACTGAGACCAAGAGACCCAGGGAAGATGGGGAGGGGAGAGTCCCCGAGGCAGCCTGATCTCTTAGCCCTGTTGGAATGTTGCAAGCAGCTGCTCTCTCCCCACTAGCTGGCATGGGGCCCTCGGGCAGCTGTTGCCTCTGCCCCAGAGATACTCTTTTCTGCTGTCTGTTCAGGTTGGCATTTTGCTGCCTCAGGGCCTGAGAGGCAGCCCAGCTAGGAGCAGTGTGCCCTGGGCCTCTCAGAAGGGGTGTAACCCTGCTCTGGGCCTTTCCTTCTGACAGGCCGGGGATGGGTGGCTTTGGGGAAGAGGAGGCCTGGGAACAGTGTGGCAGATGTCAAATCTAGTGCTAGGAAAAAGAGGTCCATTTAACCCTTCAATATGCCAAGGTACTCAGTTTAGTGGAGCCAGGGCAGTACTAACAATGGCATGTAGTGCTTACTACATGCTAGGGCATGTAATATTTACATCTGTATTAGGCTGAACCATGTGCAATTGCCTATACTCAATTGTTTTTAACCTATTCAAATAGCACTTTTGTGTGGTTCAAACTAGGATCATTATGTTAGTTTTGAGTGGCTCTGTAACAAATTACCACAGACCTATAGCTTAGAACAACAGCCACTTATTTCCCAGTCTATAGGTCAGAAGTCCAGGCACAGCATGGACTGGCTCCTCTGCTCAGGGGCTCACTAGGCTGGAATCAAGGTGTCAGCCGGGCTGTGATCTCTGCCACGGCTCGGGGTCCTCTTCCAGGATCACTGGGTTTTGGCAGAGTTCAGTTTCTTGCAGCAGTAAGATTAAATTCGTTTTCTTGCTGGCTGTTAGACCAGGGTGACTCTCAGCTCGTATAGGCCACCCCTACACCCTTGCCGTGTGGCCCGTTCACAGCGCGGCAGAGTGCTTCTTCAGAGCCAGCAGGACAATCTTTCCCCAGCCTGCTATAACGGAGTCTTATGTAAAGCAACTGTGGTCACAGGGGTGAGCATCTGCTCACCTGTGCCATGTATCATAACCTGATCACACGAGTGACTGTCCCACCATATTCCCAGGTCCCACCCACACTCAAGAGGAGGGAATCCTACAGGCGTGCACATCAGGGGGCAGGAATCTTTATGGCCATCTTATGTTTCTGCTTACCACAATGACTATATCTTTTAACCTCACAACAATCCTGCGAGATAGACAGTATTTACCCTTTTTGCCAATTAGGAAGTTGGGACTCAGAGAGGTTAAGGGACCTGCCCAAGTTTACACAGCTAGTACATTTGTAGAGAGGGTCCAAATTCAATTCCGTCAGACTTCAAAGCCTTGAGGGCTTCTTGAGTTTGGCGGTTGGGGTCTCCATGGGGATCATGGCAGAGGCCTGGGTTCTAACTGTGGTAGGTGTGACCCAGACATAGGCGTCTCTCCCCAGGGATGGAGAGGCCTTCCCTGCTAAGGGATGCCTGTGATTCTGAGAGGCAGACCCAGATCTGGGAAATCCCCAGGGAGCAGCAGCCAGAGGGCGTCACAGGATGGAAGCCAGCCTTCCATGGCATCCAGACCATGTGTGGTAGCTTACCACACCCCTCTCCCAGCTCACAGGCCTTCCTGGTCAGACTCAAGGCCATCACCCAATGACCTACCATTGGGAAAAAAGGGTAGGGAGGAGGCAGGGAAATGAGGCTGGAAAGCTTTGGGGCAGAGAGGAGTCAGGTTCGGTTAGGAATGCTTTGGCTGTAGGTAACAGAAAATCTGACTGATAGTGGCTTTAAACCTGAAATACATTTATTTTCTCGGGTCACAATGAGTCTGGAGGTAGATTGGCTCATTTTGCCCTCAAGGACCCAGCTTTCTTTCTACTTCGCTATCATCTCAATGGCAGGCGCATTGGTACAAAATGGCTGCCTCTGCTTCAGGCATCACAACCACATCCAAAGACTGGAAGCTAGGTGTAGTGCCAAAGACTTCTCGTTGGAAAGTTCTATTTGAAGAACACACATTCCCTCCCAAAATCTTGCAGCAAACTTCCATGTGTATTTCAGTGGCCAAAGCTGGGTCTCATGTCCACTCCTAGACTAGGGCCAAGGACCTATCTTCCCTGACTTCAGGGGGTCTTCATCAGCTCTGAACTAGTGTGCATTCTGTTAGCAGGAAGAGCATGGGGAATGCTTGCCGTAGATGGGCCGCCCTGGCATTGCCACAGGAGGCTCTCCAAGGAGGCCGCCTGAGTTCCCTGGGGCTGTAAGAGACATGGAGTTTGGCATCTCTGAAGACCGACTCCTCAGATTGTCCTGCAGTCAGTGGACAGGTGACTGGGACTGATTCTCCAAGTGCAGCTTGGCTGGACCCCTGACTGCTGCTCTTTCTGCCAGTTTGCCAGCCAAGGGAAAAAAGTCTTAGTGTGATTTCACATCGCTGCAAGTTGCTTCTGTCCCCTGACATCTTTTCTACTGGCCTGGCACAGCACCTGAAGGCCCCAGTAGGACAGCTTAATGCCTTGGGTATGGCAGAAACCTAGGCGGGACACTGACAGTCACTGCAGTTTCTGGCTTCTCTGAGGTCTGGGCCAGGTCATTTAAGTTGTCCAACTTTAGTCTCTCCATCTGTAAAGTGGTGGAGGATACTGGTCCTGTCCGCATCTCATAAGGATTGTTAGGAAGACAAAAGAGATTAAATCTGTGAAGTTCTGTATAAACTGCAATGCACTAAGAAGCTTAATCATGATAATAGGTATCAATAACTGAACACTAGTGACACATTCATTCATTTAATAATTGACATTGATCTTCATTTGCCACTGAGAGTCTTATCTTTGCCCAGCATAGTTCTAAGTGCTGGGGACATATGGATGAACCAGACAGGCAAACTCTCTTCCCTCATAGAACTCGTGTGGGGTGGGGGTGGAGGTGGAATATAAACAAATGTACACACTTTTTGATTAAGCAAATAATGTCTGATGGGGATCAGTGCTCTGTAAATAAGTTTGTGGCTGTTTGGTATGTTTTAGACAAGACAGGCAGGTGACGTTTGAACTGAGCTGAGGAAAGATCTGGAGGAAGGATGATTAAGGTAGGGAGAACAGTGAGTGCAAAGGCCCTGTGGTAGAAAAGACCTTGGTAGGCTTGTGAAACTGCAGGGAGACCAGTGTGGCTGGGGCAGAGTGACAAGTGGGGGAGTAGAGGAGGATGAGGTCAGAGAGAAAGTGGGGAGTGCAGATCATGGCCTGCAGGCCGTGCTATGGAATTTGATTTATTATTTTAACAGCCATTGGGTGGCAGGTATTACATACGACTTCTGATTGACCTTTCAAGGAAAATTCTATGGTTGCTGTGAAGAGAACAGACTGGTGAGGGGTGGGGACATGAGGCACTGAAGCACGTTGCTGGGCAGGAGGCCACTGCAGCCTGCAAGTGCCAGGCGATGGTGATGGTGGCAGGGGGAAGTGTGGACAGTTTGGGAGGAGTTTTTGAAGTAGAAACCTTTAAGACTTGATGGATGGGACCGGAGGGGGCATAGGGAAAGAGAAGAACTGAGCACACTTTCCACATTTCTGTTGTAAGCTATTGGCTTCACAACTCCACAAGGCAGGTGTGTGACCCGTGCACAGATAAGGAGGCCGAGGTGAAGTAGCTTGTCCGGGGTCACAGAGTTTTACCGTGTGGCAGTGTGGATGCTTCCAGCTTGGACGCTTTCGAGGCCTGAGCTCATGCTCTCACCCCTTGGCCATGCAGCATGGGAGGGACAATTATTGCAGTAATTAATAATACGAATGCAAATGGCCCCAGGAAGGAGTGCTCCTTAAGCCATGCGAAAATTGCTTTTTAGACCTGGGTGAGGTTGCTTGGCAGGGAGACAGTGCCAGGGATCTGAAAGGGGTGATGGGTGAGCGCCAGGGCTGGGTGCCAAGGTCCCTCTCCTCCCCAGCTCCCTGCCTGCTTTCCTCGGTAACTGTTGCCTGTTAGGTCGGGAGCTGGGCAGGGATGGGAAACCCTCCAGTTCTTCTCTCCAGTCGTCCATTTGGGAGCAGCTCTGAGAGGCCGGGGGCAGGACACAGGGCGGTGAGGGCACGAGGGGCACTGCTGGCCCAGGTGGAGTGGGGGGGGGTGGCGCTGGCTTTTGGCAGTGCAGGTGCTCCCGGGGAACCTCCAGGTGAGCTTGAACGTCAGAGTTCAGATCTCAGCACACTCCCTGACAGGCTGGGTGACACCGGCACATCTCTTAACCTCAGCTGCCTTGCCTGTGGCATGGGAGCCACGTCCACCTCCTGGCATCGATTCGTAGGGTAGATAGGGTGTCGCAGGTTAAGTACCCAACAAGGAATTGGCACCGATTGTGTCCCTGATCCGTGTCATCCATCTCCCACCCCACTTGCCAGATGTGTGGTGTTGAGTTGCTCCATAGAGAAACGGGGTGATGCTGGCAGGCCCCGCAGGTCCCAGGGTGTCTGTGGGGCCCTCAGGATTCCTGTTTCTACCTGACCTTGGCTCACCGGCCCCAGTCTCCCCTCGAGGAAGGCGGTACAGCCAGATGGGTGGTGGCGGGTGAGGGCATGTCCTCAGGTCCTGCCACAGCCAACCTTTACAGAGCAGGGCGGGGAGAACGTGGGGCGCTCCTAGAAGCCATCTTCATTCTCCACAGGCCTTTATTGAGCACTTACTGTATGACAGGCACTGAACTGCAGCTTACTATGTGCCAGACACTATTCTCAATGCTTTGCATGTACGAACTCTATTAATCTCAGAAAACCCCTGGGAGGGTGGGACGATTATTACCCCTTCTTTACAGATGGGGGTACAGAAGCACAGAGAGGTTAAGTCACTTGACTGAGGCCACACAGCTGGTAAGGGGCAGAGCTGAAACTCCAAGTTGTGCTCTCAACACCCCCACCTTTCGCCCCACGTTGGAGGGATGATTAGGGTGGGTTGTTGGGAAGAAGATAAACCATCTTTTCTTAACCTTTTAGCCTCATGAATCTCTGTGGGAATCTGAGGAAAGCTCTGCAGAAGAGTGTATCCATGTATGTGTACCAATATGCTATATTCTGCTTGCAGTTTCAGAGAGCCCACGACCCCCATCAAGGACCCTGGTCCAGGAAAATGTGTCTCTTTCTGTGCTGCAGCCAGAGTCTTTGCTGAGTTCAAAGCATTTATGGGCTTTGTTTAGAGACGACCAGGAATGTGTGATGGTCAGTTCACCCGGCATCTCAGCTCAGCCTGAGGACAGGGCCGTGTCTCCCCTCACACTGGGGCTCCCCGAGGACAGGGCTGTGTCTCCACCTCACACTGGAACCTTCCTTGAGCCTCTACCCACACCTTTCTTACGCATGTCAGATGGGAGGTGTCACCCGAAGGCCCCTCCTTTAGCCCCTGCCAGGGGCTCTCCTCTCTCCTCTCCAGTGCTTCCTCCCCTCGCTGGCCCTCGGAGACTTGTGACCTCAGAGCCCAGTGGATGACCGTTTTCTCACTGCCGCTCTATTGGAAATGATTCCTTGAGGGCGAGCAGGAGGAGAAGGGTCCTCGACTCCGTTTCCCTGGCCTTGATTTAAGGAACAAAAGAAGCCAAGCTCTGGGCTGCTGTGCAGACAGTGGAAGGGTTATGTGTTCTTTCGGGGGAAAAAATACATTTTGCCTCTTGGAAAAAATTTCCCTTGGAGCTCTGCAAAGACAGAAAGTGGAGGAAAAGCACTTGTGGTCAGGTCTCATCTATGCTGTCACAGCTCCGCCCTTCTTCGGGGCGGAAGACCTGGCTTCCTCGCCCAGGCTTCTTCTGGGTGTGTGCCCGTGGGCAGGTCACTCACTGTGCCTGAGCCTGGGGGTCCCCAGGTTCAGGGGGAGGATCGCTGGGAAGGTGCTTTAGCTTGAAGAGCCTGCAAGTGCTGCACACATGTATGTTGTTGTCTTTGACTTTGCAGAGGAGGAACTGAGGCCCTAAGGTGTCTCAACATGTGGTACTGGGACAGCTGCCATCAGAGACACATGAGGGGACAGGTGGGCACCTGTTTAAACAAGGTTTCTGGGGCCGTGCTTCAGACCTACAAAACCAGACTCTGGGAATGGGGTCCAAGAACCTGCCTTTTGCCATCCGGGGCTGGGGCGAGCCCCAGGAAGTGTTAGGCCCGTGGTTCACGGGGTGATGCCACCATTTCAAGGCCAAGGGAGAAGGCTCAGTAGGCCCTGAGCTCTCTGTCAGGACAGGCAGTCGGGGTGAGGGATGGATGGGGGCAAGTGTGGACAAGGTGAGGGACCAGAGAGGGGTCGGGGGCGGGGACACAGGTGAGGGGCAGAGGGTCCTCCAGGCGGAGGTGAGGGAAGGAAGGCTGAGGAGGAGCTGGGGAGTGCTCCCAGCCAGCGGAAGGGAGTCAACAGGCACTTACGAAGGGCGCGCTGGGAGTGTGCATTGGGGTGGGCTTACCTGGACCAGCAAGGGCACAGGTAGCTTGTGCTGCCCTTGTCACCAGAAGCATCTGCCAGGAGAGTGACCACTCTGCTAACACCAGGCCAACAATGACTGACCTATCCAACGAGCTGGACTAGGTTCCACGTGCTCCACATATCTAATCTCCACAGCAGCCCTGAACCATTTTTAGCCCCACTTTACAGATGGGGAAACTGAGGCACAAGGAAGGCAAGTCACCTGCCCAGAGCTGAGATGTGAACCGAGCTTGTCCATCTACTTAACTATCACACGCCACAGCTAGGAGGAAGTAGGCTGTCCCCGAGTGTGACCACGCACCATCCAGGCGGGGAGACAAGAGCTCTGCTCACCCATCTGGCCTTTCCTTTTGTGCTTTCTTCATCCACGTTGCCAGGCCACTGCTCTCGGCCAGGTGCAAGGCAGAGGCGGGAGGAGCACACGGCCAGTGTGAGAGACAGATGGCCCCATGATTTTGCAGCCCAGGGGGTGCTGAGTGCTGCATTGGAGTCCAGTGGCTCAACAGCTGCGTGCTTCAGGCCAGAGGGAGCCTAGGAGAGAGGAGAGGAAATGGTTGTCAATCAGCGTCCAGGAATGGTAAAATCGAGCAGGAAGGGTAGGAATGGTCTGGAAGGATGATAAGAATAATTTCAGCAGAGAGGAGGAGAAGGGTTGGCATTAACCTTAGGTGCTGGTCGCCAGGCTGATCCATGTCCCCGGACTCAATTTGGGTCCTGAGGTCCCTGGGCAGGGAGTCACAGAAACCAGGTGGTTGGATTCTGTTTCTTAGTCCAGCTGCGGGCCTGTGGCCCGGCTGGGAAGCGGGCAGTACCAGGAAGATAAGACCTCCTATCTCTCTCACACACACGTCTAGGGTGAAATCCAGGGTCTGAGTCTCTTTGTCGCTAGCGGAGACATGACCAAACCAGAGTTCTAGACCCAAACTTGGAGGAGACCCGGACCGTGGAGTCATTTGCTGTCTCTCTGAGTCTCACGTTCTTGATTTGTAAAGGAGTTGGGAAGGGTGAGCGCTGAGGAGTTTACATTCTAGGAGTTTATGTAATTACAGAATTTCATTACAGACTCAAAGATAAACCACAGCGCTTGCTGTAGTTGAGAATCCTCCACCCCCACCCCCGCTTTATTACTTTCCAACTCCTCACCGGGCCTCGGGTTCCACCACTGGGGAGTCATCTTTGATGTTAAGGCATTTTGTCCTTTGTTTAAATCAAGATAGACATCCCTGACCCGAAAGCTAGTGCACTTCAAGATGAGGAGGCCAGGCTAGGTAGAAGTCCGCCCGCCGCGGTGCGAATGACTGTATGTACCAGTGGCACCTTACACGTAGCCCCTGCTGCCCACTCCTCAGAGCCGCCTAGTGTATCAGTTCATCCCGTGCTCACGGCAGTGGGCTGGGAGGTTTATCGGATGGTTTGCAAAGTAACAGCTGGCCGGGAGCGGGTCTGGTCCGGTGGAGGGGCTGCGGGGGGCAGGCAGAGGGGTGGTGTGCCTGGGGGTCAGGGAAGGCTAGCTGGGGGTGGCTGCCTTTGGGGAGAGGCCCCTGGATGTGGAGACGATGGGGGCAGGAGGAAGTTCTCCAGGAGCCGTCTGGGAATCCCCTCTCGGGGACACTGCTGGGACTCTGCTCAGTGGCGACTGGAGCTGGGGTGACCTGTGAACACGATCTGGGGCCTCCCCAGGCATCAGAGGACACCGTGTGTTGGCCCCAGGCTGCTGCTGCGGCGTCTGTCTGTCGGTTGGTCTTTGGGGGTCATGGGCAGTGGGGTTCACTATGGGGTCAAGTTGCCTGACAGCCTGTCACTGCTGAAGGCCATGGTGACGTGACTCAGGCTGAGGCCTCCTTCTAGACCTTGCTGGCTCTACCCCTGCTTGCTGTAAGGCGGGGCTGCTCCCTGCCCCTCCTGGACCTCTGTTTCCCCATCATCCAGGAGAAGGGGGAACACGATCCCGAGGGCCTTGTCCGGCTCTGACCTTTGGAGTTGGCTGCTAGGAAGCAACACCAGCCAGTGTGGATTGTTTCTCTTCTCTGGGAAAAGCAGTTCCAGGGGCACAGGGACCTGAGTGGGGGCATTGTAGGAGTGGAGGGGGAGGCGACAAGACCCCTTGGGACATCTGGGAGGGAGGTGGGACAAGGCTGAGCGGGTTGGGAAGTGAGCCAAGACTTTAGGGCAGTAGAAGTGGGGAGTCAGGAGGAGCTGCCTCACGGCAGGAAGGGCTCCGGCAGCTCCTGGGGGGGGGGCGGGGAAGGGGAGCCTGAGCCGGCACAGGGTGTCTTAATGAGCAGGTCTCCCGGTAGGCCCCTGGGCGCAGTCCCACAGGACCTCTGAGAGACTGTGCAGGGCAGAGCTGTCCCCTGGGGGCAGTGAGGCAGCTGGGTAGTTACCCCCCAGTGCCTGCCCTTCTTCTGTTCTGTGCTGCCCCTGGGAGCGGGAAGGCTCTGGCACTTGCAGTCCGCCTGCCGGAGAAAGCCCCCGGGAGAGAAGCGCCCGCAGGAGGAAACCGCGGTGTGTGCCGGAACTGGGAGGGCTGGGGAGATGGGCGGGGCAGCTGCAGCCTTGGCCTCCATTGTTGGAGACTCAGAGAGGTCGAATCACTTCCCAGCCTGAAACCGAGTTTCCACCGGGCTGAGTTGCTTCCTGATGGCATCAAGGCACTGTGGAATAAGGGATCCCAGATGTGTAGGATGTAGGCTGCCTGCTCGCGCCCCGAGCCTCCACTTCCACATCTGTGAGATGGGACAATCCCTGCCCAATACCGACCTCGCAGGGCAGCGTGAGAATTGGGGGCTAATAACTGCAAAACCTTTAGCGCTGCCTGACCCACCACTGGGGTTCATGAGCAGAGCTGTTACTGCACGGAGGCAGGGCAGGAGGGGCTTAGCACCTGTTCCGAGACCTTTGTGTCCTCAGGTGTTGTGCCCATCATCTTGCTGCAGTGCCTGCCAGAGTGTCAGGGCCGGGTGTTAGATCTGGCCTTGACCACGGAAGGACCCTCTTCAAATGGGTCTGCTCACGCCTGGGAGGTGTAATTCATTAATCCGTCAGCACAGATGAGACCATCGAATAAACTGGCTGTGAGTAGAGTCTTGAGAGAATGAGAGACTGGATGGATAAGTTTTGATTGCTTGCTTTTATTTTATTATTATTATTTTTTTTTTTTTTTGAGAGACAGAGAAGTGATCAAAGGAGAGTTTCTAGAAAGGGCTAAGACATTAAGCAGTTTAGGATTTGGCCCGAGAATGAGCGGCTGTGGGATCCAGGGCGCCAGGGTACCCACTCTCGGAGTGACAATGGTGTGGTGGCTGGTAGGGAGCCCGCACGCCTTAGGGAGGTGGGGCTGAAGACCCTCCCACCGCCCAGTGCCTGGCTATTAGTGGAGTTTAATGGAAGTTTGGGGAAGGAGCCGCCTGCTCTTCCTGTTTTGCCTGAGGCCCGGCCAGAGGCAGCCCCCAGTCTCAGTAAGGGCCCAGATCCCCATAAGGTCACTTCTCGCTAACCCCTCCTCTCTCCCCCCTTTCAGGAACCTCCTGGACAAAGACATGTTTTCCAAGTCTGACCCACGTAAGTCCTGCTCTGAGAATAAACACAATAACAACGACACCAACAACATTATGACTAATTACAGCAGCGAACACTCGCTGAGCGCTAACTATACGCCAGGCTCTCTGTTCCAAGAGTGTCGAGCCTGTTTCGTGTTCACCAGTAGTGTCTGGAGAAAGAGAACTGGGGTGTGACCCTTCCCAGCTTCCACACCTGTGAAGCCTCAACACAGCAGAGCGGGCTGGGAGGGGTTGGGGTGTCTGGGGCCAGACGGTCTCAGTCCCAGGGAAACCCGTACATTTAAGAGCTCCCATTGGCTGTGGTCTGGTGGGACGAGCACTGATTTTGGAGTCCAAGGTTTAAGCCCTGAGTAGTGCCACCCAAGTGTATGACCTTGGACAGGTCTTTGGTCTCCTCTGAGCCTCAGTTTCCCCATCAGTAAAGTGGGGCTGATGATAGTAATAGGCCTCATGAGACTTTTTTGGGCTGTAAAGGAACAGTGAGGGTTTCCCATGCTGTCCCTGTCACATCTCTGTCACCCTATCTCCATACTACTTCACACTTCAGACCCTTGCTCTGGCCTAGAAGTGAATGGCCCCGACCCTCCTCCCAAAGGGTGTCCCTTCCAGACACACCTGTGTTCTAGGCCCCCTTCTCCAGGCCCACCACTCTGAATTGGTGCATCTAGAACCCCTGGGGACCAGGATTGGGGGCCAGACTCATAGACCCGCTCACCAAGACCCCAGCCACCTCAGGAGACACCCTCCACCCCGACCCAGACCCAACGGTGCCGCCCAGGCTGGAGTCTCTGAGGCGGCTGCCCATCCAGGACCCTCCCATCTGGGACCTCCACCTGCCTCTTGGCCTGGGGTGTTAACCCACTTTTCTCCTCTCCCCTCAGTGTGCGTCATGTATACTCAAGGCATGGAGAACAAGCAGTGGCGGGAGGTAGGTACAGCCCCTTCCCCACGCCAGAAACACCAGCCTGTCCCTGATTATCTGTCTGCCTGTCTGTCTGTCTGTCCGTCTCTACCTCTGGAGCCATCCCCCTGTCGTGTTTCTAACTGCAGCATCTTAGTCCCCCTGAAGGCTACCAAGATGTGCAAAGGATGGAGTATTGTCTCTGCTGTTACAGGGAAGGACTGGAAGGGAAAGAGGTGGTTCCTGGCCTCAGGGAGCCCCAGTCTGAGAGCCCCAGTCTGAGGGGGGACACAGCCCTGTCCTCGGGGAGCCCAGTCTCAGGAGGAGAGAGGGACCCCAGGCCTGTTAAGACCTCCTTGTCTGGTGGCCAGGGGCCTGGGTATAGCTTCCAGCACCATGTCTGGTCCACCGCAGCCTTCCTTCCCATGAGTTCTGACTAATGCGAGCATGGCTTCAGTTAGGTGATCTCCCTGCTCAGAAACCTGCGACGACTCCCTCTGCTTTGAATGAAGACCCAGCTCCTTAGCCTGGCTTCTGAGACCCACCACATCCCAGCATGGCCCACTTTCCGGCCTTGTCTCAGTCCCGTGGCCCCCACTCCCACTGCATGTGCCTTTTGTCCCCTGTGGGAGGGGAGATGAGGAAGGGAAGACTTGAAGGACCCACTCCCAAGAAGCCACTTGCAGGTGAATGGGGCCTCCTGGATACCTTCAGCCTGTTCCCCACCCTGCAGCCGGGGGAGCCTCTTAAAACCCAAGTCAAGTTCTGTCCCTCCTCTGCTCAGAGCCCTCCAGTAGCTCCCATCCTGCAAAACCACAGTCCCTCAGATGACCCCCAGGCCCCACATAATGTGACCTCCCGCTGCTCGGCCCACCCAGCTCTCCGTTCTAGCCTCAGGGCTTTTGCACTGGCCGGTCCTTCCCACGTGTCCACGTGGCTCCTCCACCACTGCCCTCGGACCTTGACACAGACGTCAGCCTATGGAGGCCTCCCGGCCACCCAATCTCACATTCCAACCCCTCCGACCCTTTCACTCCCCTTCCCTGCTTTTTATTGTCTCCGTGTCACTGTTCACCACCCACAATGCTCTGGTTTCTTTATTCATCTTGTTGTCACGTGTCACTCCCCGAGGCCTGGGATTTTCATTGGCTTTTTTTCCTGCTACATTCTGAGCACCTAGAACAGTGCCCAGCACACAGTAGGTGCTTATTAAATGGTTGTTAAGGAATAAGAGGATTAGGAAAGGGAGCCGGGCCTGCAGAGGCTGACAAGGGCGTGGTGGCCTGTTGTGTCTGCACCTCTGCCTCCTGCCTCCCTCGCCCAGCTCCCCGGGAGGGTTTTCCGGTGCAGTGAGGAAAGCGGGGAGCTGGCTCGGGTTGAGGGGTCCTGGTAGCCCCTGGCTCCTGTTTGAACAACAAAAGCTGTCTCTCCTTTCTCGTGGAGAAGAGGGTCTGGCTGAGCAAGGGGAAAGCTGAAGTCTGGGGGGAAGATTGTTCCCTCCGTGGTAGGGAGGTGGGGTGAGCCCGCTGGGCCTCAGAGCCGAAGTGCTGTCCGTGGCCTTCAGAGCTGCTAGAGCAGCCAGGAGATTGAACGGGGGCCTGGCGATCAGAAGAGGTACAAGAGTGGGACCAGAAGGGGTTTGCCAGAGGCTGTGGCCCTGTTGGCCTTGGCAGCCCCACCCCATGCCCATCTCCACCCACCCTGGGAGGGAGACTGTGGCATCTCCACCAAGAGAGGGACACCCCAGTGGCCAAGAGGGCAGAGGCAACTGTCAAGAGTGGAAGGACATAGGCCTGTCCCCAGGGTCCAGGGAAAGGGGAAGGAAGGGACACAGTGCACAAAATGACCAATGCCAGGAGCCGGCTGTCGGGGAGGCCCTCCCAGGTGACTCAGACTTCGTTAACGAACCTCCCTGCCTGATGGGTGGACGGGCTAGGACACCCCCGCCCTGCTCCACCCCCACCGCCCCGACTTGGTGGGACCGAGAAGCTGAAGGGGGTGAATTTCATCCATAAAACATGTGAGAATATTTCCACAGGGGCTGGGTGAAAGTTTACTTCTTCACCCTCTCCAAGACTCTAAAACAATTAGCGCATAAAGCAGATTGCTAGGGGAACGTTTAGCCTACTTAAGCGAACTAATTACTTTTGAGGCCTTTTGGCTGCGCTTCATAGAAACCAGGAATGTGCTGATGTCTCAGTGATTCATTAAGGGAAGTCTGGAAGGGCCTCTTCAGAGGGGCACTGCTCGGCCAGCCGCTGATTACATTCTGTAATTGACACTCATCTCCATTTGGTTCAGGGTCCCCGACTGTCCGAGTCACATCTTGTTACGGAATGTACCGGCAGGGCGGAGCGGAGAGAAGGTGGTGGGCTTGGTGTGGGTACACCTGTGCATGGCTCCTGGCTCCAGCCCTCTCTGGAGGTAGGGCCTAGAGCAAGTTACGTGACCTTTCTGCACCTGTGTCCACACCTGTCGTCTGGGCTTAGTCCTACCTTATAGGCCTGCGGGGGAAACAAAATGATGGAGGTGAAGTGCCTGGAGCACCGGGTGCTGGTGGACATCACTCATTGTAAGGCGTCATCCGAAGTGTTTTGGGGGCCTTGCCGGTCACTCCCCTATATCAGTCAATATCTGCAACGGTGAGCATTTATGAAGTGCCGGGCAAGGTACCAGCGGCTGGGGGAAAAAAGGAGATGGGTCAGAGGAACAGAGCTTCCCCAAAAGTGTGAGTCTGGAAGGGGCGATGCATGTGTGTGAACAATCCTCACAGGAAGTGGTGAGGAGGGAAGTGAGGATGGAATAAAATGGGAGTTTAAGAAAGGCAGAGTTACAGCCAGAAGGCCACATTCAGCTAAAGCGTTTTGACAGGTCATTTGGATTTTTTTAAGTGGAATTTGAATCTAAACACAAGCCATCTGCCTAAGGGGTGCATGGTGGGGCAGAGGAGAACGTGGGCCTGTGGGTCAGAAGGAACTTTAGGCATCGTCTGGCTTGACCTCTTCGTTCTACAGAGAGGGGCAGGACTGGCCTCAGGTTATGGAATCAGGGTGCTGGACCCCAGTGCAGTAGGGGTGTCCACTGGGGGGAGCCGAGTCAAACCGGGTTTCAGTGGAGCTTGGAGACCTGGCACAAGGGCCCAGTCGCAAAATGGTGGCATAAGCAAAGGCACAGAGGGAGGCTGGGGGAGCAGGCCAGCCTAGGTCCTGCGTTGTTGAGGGATATAATAAAAGGGGTGAGTGGAGTTCAAGGAAACCAGTGAGGGATATTGAATCATGGGGGGTAATAGCAGGAAGCCATTACTACTCCAGGCCTGGGTAAAGGAGGAGGGGGTTTCTGGAATCCCAAGGGGGCTTCCAGATAAAAGCAGGGGCCCCAGTAAAGGGACACAGCCAACCCAGGCGACTTTACTCTCTTCCCACCCTCTGATCTCCTGCTGATGCCTCCCTTTTGTGGAACCTCACCAGCAGACCTGTGGCCAGGAGACCACTGATGTAATCCACTTGGGTCAGCCTCCCTGGGCACAGAGCAGTGTGCACAAGGCTGGGGGTGGAACCAGAGGGGCAAATGGAGACCGTCCAGCCCGTACAGCAAGCAGATGAGCATGGCTGGCTTTTAGAGTGTGAGTCTGGCAAGATACAGGAAGAGCCAGCAGAAGGGAGTTCGTGGATGTCAGGCTGACAGCTGTAGTCACAGGTCAGAATGTCAGAGCATGAGGGTTCCTAGAGATCAAGGAGATGGACCCCGTTTAGGAGACCTGATCAGGACCGACGCCCAGCCTCTAGGGGTGAAGGTGGCTGAGCTCAGCCACATGGCCGCCCCTAGGGCATGGGCTTCAGGCTATTTCTGGAGAGGGGAAGATGCACTTAAACACACTGGGGACGGGAGGGGGCCCTACTTTCTTGCCTGATTCTGTTTGACCCACAGAGGACAATACCAGGAATGGAGAATTGAAAGAAAAACCCCAGCTACTCGGAAGGCTGAGGCATGAGGATCTCTTGAGGCCAGGGGTTCAAGACCAGCCTGGGCAACATAGTGACCGTGTCTCTAAAAAAAGAAAGAAAGATAGATCCAGATCAGTCTCTATGGAGCTACCCCGGGGAGGGAAGACTGCCCTTGCGAATAAATAGGAGCCAGTTCCCACCTGCTATTTCATTGCCTTCGGGAGCAGATCGCCGGGAGCAGATCGCCTCTCCTTACCAGAATCTTGGCCGAGAGATAACAATGCTGTGATCAGGGGGTCAAGTGCAGGCACAGCAGTTTCTCCAGGCGGGGCCAGACGCAGGTTTGCATGAGGCTGCAGATGAGCTTATCCCGGAAGGATGAAAGCTGCTCTCCTGGCCCTGGCTGCCGGGTTTCAGCTGGTTTTAACCGTTTAGGTCAATTTTATGCCTTCTGAGAAAGCTCCATCTTCCCAGCACCTAAATCTGTCACCGCATTTTATTAAAATTGACTCAAGATGTAATTTTAGCCTGGAAAATCGTGCACTATTTGCATCAATGCCTGCCGGGGCCTTCTGCGGGTCCTGGGGAAGGCAGGAGGGCCCGGCGGGGAGAGTCCCAGAAACGCCCTCACTGGGAAGAAGGACATATAGGGAGCCCCGCCTGGTTCCCCATGTGACAGGTGGAGGCGGTGATCCCTGCCCCTCCCTCACCAGGTGGCCGTCCTGGCTGAGGGATCCTCGGAAGGGAAGAGATGGGAATCAGCATCTCGGGGTGTCTGCGGATTGCCCCACACCACCTGCAGCACATGTGGCCCCAGCACCACGCCCACATGTCCCTGCCAGAGTGCTCAGTCTATTTTTGAGCAACCTCAGCCTGTTTAACATTTTTACACCATCTGGAAGTGATGGTTCATCTCTGAGTATTCGGAATGATCTTCTTTGGGGCAACTTGATATGTGTCTCCGCATAACCTGGATTCAACGGGCATGTGCTGGGCGCTCTCTCAGTCTGTTCAGGCTGCTGTAACAAAAATGCCATGGACTGGGTAAAATAAAATGATAAACAACAGAAATTTAGTTCACACAGTTCTGGAAGCTGGGAAGTCTAATATCTAGGAGCCAGCAGGTTCTGTGTCTGGCGAGGGCCCATTCCCACAGCCTGTCTAGCGAAATCCCGGTCCTGCTTGCTGGTGGGAGGGAGGGACGAGCTCCCTTAGTCCTCTTTCATAAGGACACTCACCCATTCGTGAGGGCTCTGCTCCCGTGACCTAATCACCCCCAGAGGTCCCCCCCAATACCATCACACTGGGGATTAAGGTTTCAACATATGGATTTGGGAGGGGCACCTATTGTGTGCCAGGGCATGAATGCTGGGCCTGTGAAGGACTAAACACCGTCTATAACCACAGGGGCTCACTGTCAATTCAGGGAGGTAATAATAACAACAACAACAATAATAACGATAATGGCACACACTTATAAACGCTTATAATGCACCAGGCACTGTGCAAGCATTTGATGTGTCCTCACAGCAACCCTGTGGAGAAGGTATTATTACTATTGGCCCACGTCACAGAGGAGGAAACTGAGACTTTTTAAGTCATTGTTTCCTGTCCCTTTGCCAACCCAAGCACCTCCCCCAACACGTGTCTGTCTGTCAGTGTTCTTCCCAAAGGGTGTGTCCTGCACCGTCTGCTTCTCCAGCCCAGAGCCCCACGGCTGGCGCCCTCCTCTCGCCGCCCCTGCTGGTCGCTCCTCCTGTGTCTGTCTCTGAGGATTCCACCTCTGCCAGCGCTGTCTGGAATTCCACTGGCCTTTGGCGGGTGTTTTTTACTTAATTCATATTGAGTTCGGGGACTTGTGTGTCTTCCTCCATGAGTTGCTGTCCAAACAGGATTCCCCCAACTCAGACTTGGCAATGAAGTTTGAAGCTGAAGTTGTGATTTTACATTTTTCTCATTATGTGTCATTGTTGGATTTAGTCTGTTGTTATGGTTTATGAAGATCATGTTGAACTACAATTGTGCATTCAGTATCTTGATTCTGCCTCTTGGTCCTGCGTCAGCTGCAGTTGTCATCCACACAGGTGCTAAGGGGTGGAAGGGGATGAAGTGCTGTGGTCCTTCACTAGAGACCGTTTCCCAGACTGGCCTCAGTTCCTTAGTTGACCTTTGGGGTGGGCTGTTCATCCACCCATGTTCCATGTAACTTTATAGTTACCATCTATCCCACATTTCCCCATCCGGTCCCCAACGACATCATGAATAGCCATCAAATACCCTGTCAGATGAAGCCATGTACTTTATGTCCAAAACCTTGGATTCCATTCCCAGCTCTGATATTTACTAACCGTGTGACCTGGGTGGGATATTTATCTTCTCTGAGTCTCAGCTTACTAATCTGTAAAATGGGGTCAGGAGACCTTCTTGGGAGGACTAACTAAATGATCCTTGTGAAAAATGCCTGGAAATATCACCTGCAATCTGCCATTGCCCAGCTTAGACACCTGGGTGCTCCATCACAGCGGGCATGGCCATCCTTGGAGACCTTGTGAACTAAACCAATGCTGGTGACACTGGAGTTGAGTCCTGAGTGGTACCATGTATCGGTCTGGGAGGAGGGTGTTCCAGGTAGAGGGAACAGCAAGTGCAAAGGCCTTGACATGGGAGCTTGCTGCATTTAAGGGACAAAAAGAAGGCCAGTGTAGTTTGAGTGGTGTGAACGATGAAGATGATGCACGATACGGTCCCAGAAATCGGCAGGGGCAGATCCCGCAGGGCTTTTCAGGCCGTGTAAACAGTTTGGATACTGATCTAAGTGTGATGGGAAGCTATCTGAGGGTTTTGAGCAGGGAAGTGATGCAGCCTGGTTTGTGTTTTAGAAAGAGCTCTGTGTGCAGAGTGGGCTGCAGGGGAAGGGGCAGAAGCAGGAAGGCAACTTGCAATCTTGTGAGGGTCTTGGAACGAGATCGTGGTGGGCAAGGACAGTGGGGATCCTGTTTGTCCAACACGAGGTGTTTAAATCTGAAATGAAATGATCCTCTGCCCACCAGGCTGTGAGCCCAGTTTGGGATCCCTGATGACAAACATGGGACCTGGCCCCAGTCATGCTACATAGACCTTTATTGATAGCAGGGGGCAGGCCTCTCTAAGACAGGCTTGGGGCTGGCTTTCTAGACTCTCCGCTTTTTGTACAGAGGAGTCTGCCTCTGTAAAGAGAGATCCCTCCTGAGCTTTGGGTCCCCTGGGAAACCTTTAGTGGCCTTTGCTCTCATCGTGCACCTGAATTTTCAGGGCTCTGACTCCCTGTCACCAGGAGCAGGCAGTCCGGGACCAAGGCTTTGCTTTGGGGACCAGATGGGTCCATGGGCACCTACTCACAGTCTTAGGGGTAGGGCTTTAAAATCTGCTTTGTCACAGTGAGATGCCATCACAGATGTCCTTTCAAATCTTGACTTTGCCACTTCCCTTAACCTCTCTGAGCCTTGGTTTTTCTCATCATTAAATGGGATCTCGATGCCTGCTCATTGGACTGTGCTGGGGACCAAATGACAGCGTCACTTAACACAATGCCTGCCCGGGCTCAGAACTTGTAAATATTATTATTGTGCAGTGCCATCAGACAAGCTGTGAAGAGGCTGTCCCCTTTCCTGTCCCTCCTTCAGTGACAGGGTGACTGGCATGTCTACTACCTCACAAGTCTCCACATCGGCAGCACCCCACTGTCCCCTCAGCCCTCTCCGTACCCAGATGAGGAAGCAGAGGCACAGAGCCCAGCTGGGCAGCGGCAGAGCTGGGATGGGAGTGTGGTTTTCTGAGTCCAGATCCCTGGTCCCCTCATCTGCCCAGGAAATATCAACTGCCATCTGCCATTGTGCAGCTTAGGCACCCGGGTGCTCCATCACAGTGGGAGAGAGATGCAGCACTGATTTTCAAAGTGCACTTTTCTGTCCCCAGGATTTGATGGTACCTCAGGGACCAACTGTGAATATGCGAGTGGCCCCTGCCTCCCCTTCCTCCTTCAAGCAGAGATGTTCGTTATTTCTATGTAACACATTAGACATGAGCCCAAGGTTTCATTTGAAGAAAGGAGTTTGCTTTTCTAGTAAAGCCCATGGTCCTAGGCCAGGTCCCTTGGTGGCTGATAGATCTATTTACTCTTTGGTGTTAGAGCCTGGGTGCACTTGACGGTTGTGGCTGAGCTGTTGAGGGCATGAGCTCCAAAGTCAAGTCCAAAATGGGGGCC
>CM052441.1:91947954-91962718 GCA_028533085.1 Varecia variegata
TCTGGCCAACTAAAATATATATAGAAAAAATTAGCCGGGCATGGTGGCGCATGCCTGTAGTCCCAGCTACTCGGGAGGCTGAGGCAGGAGGATCGCTTGAGCCCAGGAGTTTGAGGTTGCTGTGAGCTAGGCTGACGCCACGGCACTCACTCTAGCCTGGGCAACAGAGTGAGACTCTGTCTCAAAAAAAAAAAAAAAAAAGCAAAATGGGCCTGCCACCTGCCCAGCAGGGGGCCTTGGACAAGTGCTTAGGCTCTCAAACCTGCTGTGAGGATTAACTGAGCTAATTCATGTAAAGTGCCTGGTGTGCAGAAAAAGCTATTGTAAGAAGCCCCAAGTGAGAAACCAGTGCTTTACCTGGAGGAAGGAACCACTGACTCTCATTTCAGACATTGTGATGTCGTTTGGTAGGAGCTATAGATATTTTGGGGTGAGCTGGGAGACAGGTGGTCCCAGGGCCCTCGATAATGATGACAATGATGCTTGACTGCCCTTAGGGCGGGGCTTGCTCAGGCTTCTACCCGCCTCCTGCAGCCAGACCCAGGGCTGGGGGCTTGGGGTGGGGGAAACAGGGTGGTAGAAGGTGTTTTGCTGGCAGCTTGGCAGCCAGGCTTGTTGGCAAAAGAGCCATTCCCTCAGGATCTGGGACGATTTAACAGATTATCTGGAACAATGGCTAATTAGGAACTAAGCTTTTTGGCAGGAAGTCTTTCTTTATAGGCTTGGTAAAGTTTCATAGCCCACTGCTGGCTTCTGAGGCTAGATACGGAGCTTCTAGGCTGAGAACCAGGGAGGCCTTTAGAGCATGGGGTCTCCTCACTCAGGCCCCCCATCTCCACCTTGCCCTTCCTCACCTAGAGGCCTTAACAGAACAGGAAGTCTGGGAGGTCACCAGGCCAAAGAAACACAAGGTGCAGACATCATGGCTCAGGCTGTGTGACTTTAGGCAAAGCCCTTTCCTGTCTCTGGGCCTGGTTTCCCTCACTGTACAAACAGGGGGTAACCCCAGAACTCTGGACTGCTCCAGTGAGAGAACCTGAGAGAACTTTCCAGACCCGAGATGGTGGCAGGTCTGGCACAGCCAGATCCTTCGTGCCCCACTCCTGTGCCCAGATGTCGGGCCATTCTTCTCCCCGGCAGCTGGGAGCCCACCCGGCTCCTGTTCCCGGGCCAACCTTAGGAGGCGCGTTCCCTTTCTCTGTTTCTGTTCGAGTCACATAGCTTTCTGGCCTCTAATTTTAATCCTGGTGAACGTAATTCATGAGGGGCCAGGGCTGGGCTCTGCAGCAAGGCTTTTAGAATCCCCAATTAAGGAGCCATGAATAATATATGAAAATTCTGGGGCAGCTATGGCTGGGAAGGGTGAGCAGGTTGCGAGGTAGAGGGCACTGTGTCAGCTCCAGCCTCCTGTCCCCGCGGCGCAGCCACCCGAGCTTTGCAGCTGGGGGATGTCTCCGAAGCTCCATCCAGCTGTAATTTGTAAAAAGGCAAGAGCTGCCTAAATCAAGGGCCCTTAAGATTGTGAAGGCTTGCAGAGAGCCACCCACTCGTTATCGAGGCAGGGGGCCCACGAGCACCGCAGGGGCTGTGCCTTCGCCACTCCTGGGCCCCTGTCCTCCCTTGCCCACAGCTGGGTGCCTCTGGGAGGGCCCCACTGGCTTCCTGGAGCTCCGTCCCTTCATCTGTAAAATGGGGATGATGATAGTATCTCCACAGGGTCACCGGGGGGTTAAATGAGATCATGGATGTGCGGAAGTGTTTTGAAGATGAGCAGTCACGATACAAAGTGGAAGGAGGAGGAGGAGGATTTGATGAAAGAAGGAAACTGCACGAGGGGCGGCAACAGGCTTCTGGGCGACCTGGGCACTGCGCAGGGCTGGGAGCCCCCTGCCCTGGGCTCCCGTCACGCCCGTTTCCTAACTGGCTGTGTGACTCTGCTCTGAACACACCAGCCCCACACTTCCCTGCCTTCGTTTTCTCATTGGTTAATTGAGAGGGTTTGGTTCCTTCCAGCTCTGAAATCAGGTCCTAGGCATCAACTTGAGTTTTTCTTTTTTGGTTTTGGATTTTTGTTTTTGTTTTGTTTTATTTGAGATTTGATTTCTTTCATCAAATCCTCCTCCTCCTCCTTCCACTTTGTATCGTGACTGCTCATCTTCAAAACACTTCCGCACATCCATGATCTCATTTAACCCCCCGGTGACCCTGTGGAGATACTATCATCATCCCCATTTTACAAGGTCTCACTCAGTCACCCAGGCTGGCATGCAGTGGTGTGATCACAGCTTACTGTAACCTGGAACTCCTGGGCTCAGATGATCTACCTGCTTCAGCCTTCCATGTAGCTGAGACTACAGGTATGAGCCGCTGCACCCAGCTCTATGTCAATTTGTTAATCAACAGTTTTTAATGGAAATCACAGGAAGGCCTAGGACTGGGGTGTGTGTGTGTGTGTGTGTGTGTGTGTGTAGGGGCTGGAGGTGGGGATTGGGGGTGGGTAGAGGTATAGGTCAGGGACACTCACCTGTATGACCTGACCTACGGAACCACCCAGACCCCCAGGAAGAGTTAGCCAGGTAGCAGGGACAGTGAGCACTGATGCAGTTCAGAGTTGGGCTACGGGCTAGGGAGCTACAGGAGTGAAGACAGTTCCAGCCTCGCTCACAGTATTAACGTCTGATTGGTTAGTGACTATATCAACTCCTTATTGATTCGGAACCAGCCTGCCTGGCTTCAAATCCTGTTCCTACCACCTGTGTGGTAGGCCAAGTGTGACCTTGGGCAAGTCCCTTAATCTCTTTGAGCCTTATCTTAGTTTACTTATCTATAAAATGGGAGAATAATAATAGTACTGCATCCTAAGTACTATTCAAGTACTCGATGATACTGCCTCATCAAGATTAAATTAATTAATGTATGGAGAACACTTAGTGCCTGGCACACAGTAGGGCTACCTGAGCATGACTATCAATACTGAAGACCAACTCCACAGTGGACGCTCTGCCTAGCGCTTCTTGCACATTCCCTTCCACCCTTCCCTGGAGGAAGGAATGATTTACTGTTTTAGCAATGGGGAGTTCATCCTCCCAGGGGTTGTCTCAAGCACAGGGGACTTCTTTGATGGAGGACAGAAGCCTTCTCAGGCATGGAAGGTGAGCGGGAAAGAGTAGGGGCTGAGCAGGACATGTCCCAGTTAGGACCGGGACCATCTTAGAGACAAGGCTGAGTTCAGAGATTTGGGAGATACATACTTCCTGGGTGGCTGGGCCAGAGTTAGGGATTTAGAAAGAACCAGAGTGTAGAATCACTAATTTACAGAGCACATTTTATGTCCCAGGTGTTCTTCTAAGTATATTGTGTAAATTAAATCATTTAAGCCTCCAGTAGCCCCGTAACGTGTAGATAAATTGTCATTCTCATTTCACAGAAGAGGAAACTGAAGCACAGAGAGGTAAAGGAACTTGCCCAAGGTCACACAGCCCATGAGTATCGAGTCAAAATTTAAAGCCAGGAAGCCTGGACCCAGACTCTGTGCTATTAACTACTTGACTTTACTATTTTTTGTGTGAAACCCTAAAATCTGCCTTCAAAGCTAGAATCAGTGGTTCTTAAAGCTTTTTGAAGACATACTTCTCTTTGAGTAAGTAATAAAAACCCTGGCTCCTCTCCCCAGAAAATGAAGACATGTACAGACAGACATTTGCATTCAATTTCAGGGGGTCACAATCCCACTTAAAGCCCAGGTTACCTGGAGCCTCAGGCCCTGACTCTAATTTAGCAATTGTCCTTCCCTACCTGGCCCTCCGTCTGGCACATGTGTGGCTGGATGGCCACTTTCTACAATGTGGAGGAGGTTAGGGAGAGGACCTGGCCCCTGAGAGTCGCCACTGAGGCCCTTAGGTGGGACAGCAGTGCTGAGACCCTGCATCCCAGAGGGCTGTCACAGGACATTGGTATCTTGACTGCATGAGCGGGAATCATGCACTTGGTTGGTGGCGTGAATGTTACACAGTGGAATCTGAGCAGAATGGGGTGGAGGCAGGGACTGTTCTTGGTTTATGTTCGATTGAGTTGGACATTGTATGTGTGTGAACGTGTTTGTGGGAGAGAAAGTGTATCAGTCAGGGTCCCAGCAGGAAAGAGAACGCTACTCAGAGGGTTTAACTGGAGAGATTTTAATGAAGGGATTTCTTCCAGAGGTATAGTGAGGCTGGGGAAATCCACAAGGGGTAGTGCAGCACCTGGGGACTAGCAGCAGCAGGGAGCTGTTACCACCTGGGCTCGCGGCCGCTGGGAGCAGGCAGTGCTGTTGTCTGTGAGTGGGAGGTGGGGGCCTGCCTGGAGCCGTGGTCCTGGAGGGAAGCGGTCCTTTCCGGAAGCGTGGTGCTGAGGCTGGGCAGGCATGGGAAGTCCCCAACCTCTCTCTCCCATCTCCTGTCTGCCAGTGCCTCTATCGGCCACATGGGCAAGGAAACCAGAGTGCTGCTGTGCAAAGGGAAACAATGTCCCGTAAGACAGGGATTGCAGCTGGGGCGGGTGGGGCAGCAGCAGGGACTCACCAGCCTCCAAATCAGTCCAGGCCTGATTGCCAGCCCCATGACGCCCACAGGTCGGGAGGCCCCTGTCTGGACTGAGGCCTCCTGGTAGGATGTGGGGCAGGAAGCCCTTCCTGCCTGACCTGGGTTCTCCACCAAGGGTGCCCACCTGCCCCCGTAAATCCCAACTCCTCTGAGTAACAGAGCCCCTGGGAGTCACTTAATTTAGTCCTCAAAGAAGTTTCAAGTCTGCCTCCCCTTTGAGGGTCTCACTGGAATTGATGACACGTAATTAATGCTGCTTAATTGATATTCTTGGGGCTTAGTCACAGAGGTTTTAGGAGCCCTGGGGAACATCTTTTGTGGCATATCAGGAACATTTTCCTCTGGCTTTTGTTGCCAAGGATAAGAAGAGAGCATTTCAGAGGGTAAATACTCTAATTTGCTGGCTTCCTTCTCATTTGTACTTTCTCTTTCCTCCTACCCCCGTAGGAAGCTGTGCCAGCCCCTGGGGTCAGGGAGGTCCCCTGTCACCTCCCTGATCACTCAGCCTCCTTCCCAGTTTTCACACCCCAGCCTGCCCGGCCACACTTGCCCACCTTCTCCAGCAGTTCTCTAGGTCTCTCTGCATCACATTCCTCGTGCAGGTTTCTGGGCTTTCCTCGGCCTTTGTTAGTCGGAATTCCTGTACTTACCAGTGCTTGGTGGCCTGTGTTCCAGACTGTGAGCAATGTGAGGACTCCCCTTCCCTGGTCCTCAGAGCTCAGAGCGTGGACATCAGGGTTCAGAAGGGACCAGAAGCGTGGACAGGCACACCGGGGCGCTGGCAGAGTGAACAGCGTTGGCTGGGCTCCAGATTATGGGTGGTGAGGGGTTAATCTACCCTCCCCTTCCTCCCCGGGCAGGATTTGCTGCACAGCAGTTAGATTGCGTGCCTTCGTGTGGTTCCCAGTGCTTGGGTGCTAATATCGCATCTCCCCAAGTCCCTTCTGGCTTGAAAAGTCTATGTAGAATGAAATACAGCAGCCAAATTGATTATTTTTAAAACATCAGTTGAGCTGCATTCCTGCCGTCGTTAATAGAGGTGTAAATTGGGCCTGACAGGGACCTGGTGGCTTCCCAGATTTTAAAATCCAAGTTTTAGCATTTTTTTCCCTTTGTTATTAGTCCAAGTAATAAAGGCTATAAAACATCTTTAGTGAGTCCCAGGGTTGCGGATTGCCCGCTTATTGTGATATGCGCATGTTAATTACCTCTGAGTCCTGGTAATCCATCACTGCCCCGCCTGGCTGCCTTGCCCCCTTTCCTGCTCTGGGAGACGCTGGAGTCCCCCGCCCTGTCCTGTTTCCAGGGGAACTCCATTTTCTTCTCAGACAGAGATCAATCTCTGGGGAATTCCCCTCTACTCAAGCTTCGAGTGCCATTTTGAAAGCAGCCTTGTCATCTTCCCTAATGGGTGTTCTCCTTGGCATCTACACTGGGAGTGGCGTGGGGAAGGAGGCTGCACAAAGGCGCGCTTCTCCTCCTGGGCTGGGTTATCTCAGATCCTGCCAGGGGGTTTCCGCGTTAGAGGAGCAGGGCAGTGTACGGAGCAGGAGGTAGGCCCTTCCCTGAGGGAGGGTTCTCAAATCTGGGTGCTTTCCTGGAACATTCTGTAGAAAAGCTATTAGGAGACATTTTTCTTTTGTCTGAAGACAGGAAGTGTTAAGAATTAAAGCAGAGGAAGAGAAGGCAGGAACCCTTTTGGAACAAGGGTTATACATCGTAAGATTGCTGTCAAATTCAGGGGGTGGGACGGGAGCCCAGTCTTACTCAATTTGCCTTGTGCATAGTGGGCCTTCTACAAATGCTTGTGAAGTAAACCTCATCTTTATTTGATTTTCATAATGCTTGATGATTCCTTGCAGTTAGATAAAGTAAAAATATAATGGGCTTTGGAGTTCCACACACCTGGGTTTAGATCCTGGCTCTGCCTAGTTGTGTGACCTTGGGCAAGTTACTTAACCTCTCTGATTCTCAGTTTCCTCACTTGCACAATAAGCAGTAACTCACAGGATTTTTGCAGAGTCGAATGAGATAACTTAATGATCCATTTGATCTACTGAGCATTCAGTAGGGGCTCAGTAAATGTTAGTTTTCTTTCTTCCCCCTTCTGTATTCCCATTCATTTGTGGTTCTCAACTCCATCTGCACATTAGAATCACCCAGGGAACTTTAAAAAAGCGCAGTTGTTTAGGCCCTACCCACTGAGATTTGGATTTAATTGGTCTGTCGTGGGGCTGGAGCGTGGGTATTTTTAAAAAACACCTGTTAAAGTATATATCTTTTTAAAAGGTAAAATCATAACTCCCATACAAATATAAAATGAACACATGACAAAGATTTAACTTGTTAATTGAGAAAATCAGTAAGATGTTGCAATCAGTCCAAATAATTCACACAACACACACATATAGGCAATCAGGAATGCTGGAATGAAGTTACAAATAGATGCAAAATTGGTCAATAACCACAGAGTAATAACCAATTGTATTCCATTGCACAAAATTCTTTTGTGTCTCTATGTATTAATATGAGTATCATTTGCATCACTCTGTGCTTTGTAAAATTTACAGAGTTGTGAAGTAGCCCAAAGGTAGTAAAAGGTTCAGACGCCTATGGAATCAGATACCTGGACCAGTATGTTAAACAGGACACCCTGTAATCTGCCTTTTTGTCCATTTCTATGTCTTTCACACTTCCCCAGGGATTCTAATATGCAGTCAGGGTGAGGCCCTGGCATAGACCTTGGTTTGTAGCCCTTTTATCACTGTTATCACACTGTATCAGCAATCCCCGACATTTTGACATGGAAGACAATTTTTCCACAGGAAGTGGAAAAATTGGGGGGACAGGAGGGAGCCGCGCAGCCCGGTTCCCAACAGGCTGCAGACTGGTACTGGGCTGCGGCCCAGGGGTTGGGGACCACAGCACTATAGTGTAGTTATTTGCTTGTGAGTCTTCCCACCTGTGATGGAGAATTCTTGAAGTACAGTGTTCATGTTCTTTTATTTTTATAGCTCAGTACCAATCGCACTGCCCCGGCCTACAATAAGTGCTTAAAAACTGCTAAATTAATAATTGAATTGAATGATGACTTTTGAATGATGACAAGTGTATTATTCCCCATCTTCTGATGGAAAACTGGCTCTGAAAGGCTCTGATGAAATCACACAGTGAACTTGTGATGAAATTGGGACTTAAAACCATTCATTCATCCATTTCCTCACTCGGCCTCAATTCATTCAACAATCCGTGAGTGCCTACTGTATACCAATCACCGGTAGCAGTGAGCAGAAGCAGCAGGCAGTCCTTGCCCTCCCAATCTTAGGCATGGTGCACCACGGGTTAGAGAGCGTGAGCCCCTGCCTGGCTTGTGCCTTGAAGTCGGTGATTATTAGCCGCGTGACCTTGGACAAATTAAATTTTTCTGTGCTTCCATCTTCTCATCTGTTAAATGGGGAAGCCTAACACAAAAGCATTGCATAGTAGTATGGCACGCAGTGCTTAAAACCATTCCTGGTGCATTGTATGTGCTCGATAAACGTTAGCTGTTACCATCCGAGACTGTGAGCCTGTGACTGTTAAACACCGCATCAGGTCCTGGGCTGCAAAGATGCGGAGAACTGGGCTCTCCTGCTGCTTGGGAAGCTCACAGTCCAGAGGGGTAGAAAGAGACTCAGTGGGTCAGTATCAGGTGACATGGTAAGTGTAGCCTTAGAGATGCAGGGGGGCGATGGGTGCACAGGGAGAGGTGGGGAGCCCGAGAGCAGGTCTTCCGGGGTGCTGAGGCCTCAAGCGTTAGGAATTGTCCCATATGGGGGACCCACTAGGGGGCTGTCACGGTGGTTGAGGGGAGAAAGTGATGAGGCCCGACTGAGGCCACAGCAGAGGAGGTGGGGATAGGTGAGGCGTTTGGCAGATGGGACTGACTGGAACAAGAGGTTAATTTGATGAGGGGTGAGGGACAAGAAGACTCCAGGTCTAGTGCTCCTCGGGTGACCCCATGCTGCCTGAGTGGGAGGTTCCCTTTGCAAGTTCTAACTTAATTCAGGATAGAAAGGGACCCAGGGTGATGCCCACCACATGTGGGAGGGGCCCATGTGCTGACATTTTCCTGGACTGCAGGGCCCCTTCAAGGAAGGCTGATACTCAGGACTAATTGTTTATTTTGGCAATTACTTCCCAAATCAAACGAAAAAAGCATGCTAATGTATTAAGAGAGATTAACGATCTATTTAAAATGTTTTGTCTTGCACCCGCCCGTCTTACTCATTTTGAGACTCTGGGGACGTTATAATGAACAGGGCCCCTACCTTCATGGAGCATACAGTGCAGTGGGTTTGCTTTTTTTTTTTTCTTTTTTTGAGACAGAGTCTCACTCTGTTGCCTGGGCTAGAGTGCCGTGGCATCAGCCTAGCTCACAGCAACCTCAAACTCCTGGGCATAAGCAATCCTTCTGCCTCAGACTCCTGAGTAGCTGGGACTACAGGCATGTGCTACCATGCCTGGCTAATTTTTTTCTATATATATTTTTAGCTGTCCAAATCATTTCTTTCTATTTTTAGTAGAGACGGGGTCTCGCTCTTGCTCAGGCTGGTCTCGAACTCCTGACCTCAAGCGATCCTCCCGCCTCGGCCTCCCAGAGTGTTAGGATTACAGGCGTGAGCCACCGCGCCCGGGAGGGGTTTGCTTTTTTGTTTTTAAATTATGGTTTAAAAAAAACCCACATAACATAAAATTTACCATCGTAACCATTTTTAAGTGCACAGGTCAGTAGAGTTACAAATATATTTGCTTTGTTGTGAAACAGGTCTCTGGAACTTTTTCATCTTGCAAAACTGACACTCTGTACTCGTTAAACAACTCCCCTTTCCCCCTCCACCTGTCCCCTGGTAGCCGCCATTCTACTCTCTGCTTCTGTGAATTTGGCTACTTTAGATACTTTATGCAAGTGGACTCATATGTTATCTGTTCTGTTGTGACTGGCTTATTTCACGCAGCACAATGTCCTCAAGGTTCATCCATGTTGTAGCGTGTGTCAGGATTTCCTTCCTTTTTAAGGCTGCATAATATTCTATTGTAGGTGCACTGTTTTATACTTTACCTTTTAGCTTCATATCCCTGTTTTGAAACAAAATCTTGCCAAAAATGTCTGTGTATTGAATGGATACAAAAGAGAACTGTTTTGATGGAATTGTTGGCCTAGAGTCATACCCACTCCGCCCTCCTCCATGGCACAGGAAGCCTCCAGGGAACTCGGAGGCCAGTGGACCACAGTCTGATCCAGCAGTGCTCAAAGTGGGGTCCCTGGACCAGCAGCAGCGCATCACCTGGGGACTTTTATTTATTTATTTATTTTTATTTTTTGAGACAGAGTCTCACTCAGTCACCCCGGGTAGAGTGCAGTGTTGTCATCATAGCTCACAGCAACCTCAAACTCCTGGGCTCAAGCGATCCTCCTGACTCAGCCTCCTGAGTAGCTGGGACTACAGGTGTGCGACACAATGCTCAGCTAATTTTTCTATTTTTAGTAGAGATGGGGTCTCGCTCTCTCTCAGGCTGGTCTTGAACTCCTGAGCTCAATTGATCCACCTGCCTCGGCTTCCCAGAGTGCTAGGATGACAGGCATGAGCCACCATGCCCAGCCAACCTGGGGACTTTTAAAATGCAGATTCTCAGGCCCCACTCTGGACCTGCTCAATCAGAACCTCTGGGGGTGAGGCCTACAGTCTGTGTTTTAACAAGTCTTCCAGGTGATGCTGATGCCCAAAGATAAGAGTGACTTGCCTAAACTAATTTGAGTAGTTTAATGGGATTCAGTTATTTAGTACCTATTGTGAACAAAATTCTAGAGTATCTGTTGCAAGGGAAACCAAGAAAATTAAGTCTCTGCATTAGTTAGCTACTGCTGAGTAACAAATTAGCCTTGAACCTTTAAACAGCAGGGTCAGGAATCCCGGTGTAGCTTTGCTGGGTCCTCTGGCTCAGGGTCTCTCACCGGCCTCAGGGAAGGTGTTAGCCAGGGCTTCAGTCATCTCACGGTTCAAGTGGGCACGATTTGCTTTCAAGCTCACTCAGTGGTTGTTGGCAGGATTCCGTTTCTTGTGGGCAGGCAGGCTGACAGCCGCTCTTCCTCCCTGGCTGTTGGCCTGAGGCCTCCCTCATTTCCTTGCCATCCTCTCCACGAGGCAGCTCATGACATGGCAGCTGGCTTCCCCAACATGGGCAAGCAAGACAGGACAAGAGAGGGCACCCGAGATGGAAGTCATAGTTGTTTATAACATGATCTTGGAAGTGACGGCCTTTGACCTGTGCAATATTCTGTTCACTAGAAGTGTGTCCGTAGGTCCAGCCCACATTCAAGAGGAGGTGCTTACACAAGGGGATGAATCGAAAAGGTGGGTGAAAGGATGGCATTACTGATGACCTATCTAACAGAGAAAAAAGGAGAAAAATACCACAGCACACAACTGCCCCTTGTTTGCTTAACTTGAGGCTTAACTTGTCTTTAAGAGTTTGTTTTCACAGCCTTGAAGAGCACTGAACTGTGACCCTCCCTCACAGTTATCACTTTACAACAATAACTACTTTTTTTTACCCTTCATAACCCAAATAAAAGGCCCAAACCCTTCACCCTAGGGAGCGACACTTTTTCTTCCTGTCTTTCATGCCATGCCCTCTCCTCTCTTAAAACGTAAAATAAACTTCTTTCTTTAAAACCTATCCTAATCTTTATGTCAAAAATTCTCTCTCAGCCCACACTACGCATTCCCACCCTGACAGTGGGGACCTTTTAGGAGGCTGTCTCCAGCAGTCCCTGCCTCTGCCCTTGCCATGCCCTTGTGGGGCATCAGACAAGTACACACCTAATTTTGGAATCAGAGAAGAACGGTGGTCATAGTGGTGAGCACAAGTTCAGTGGAGGTTCAGAGAAATAAAACTATTGGAGGAATCAGGAAGGTTTCCTGGAAGAGGTGGCATTTATCATGGGCCTTGAAGGAATGGAGGACATGCCAGTGGCAGAGAAGGGCTTAGCATAGGCGGAGGCAGCGAGGGCCTGCTCAGGTGTCAAGACCAGCAGCTCGAGTGGAGCGAGTGGAGCGTAGATAAAGGGAGGATAAAGCTGACGTGGGCTGGATCACGCCATGCATGGATTCCATTGTTACGTGGGGAGCTCCTGCCTCCATTGGGAGGGGGTGCTCAGGACCCAGAAAGGCAGGGTTTCCACCTGCCCGAGCCAGGACCGTGGGGCTCTGAGCCCAGTGCCCTCCCATGCCTCCCCCCCACCGCCTGGCCCACACCCCATCTTCTCTTGCAGTTTGGGCGCACAGAAGTCATCGACAACACACTCAATCCTGACTTTGTGCGCAAGTTCATTGTGGATTATTTCTTCGAGGAGAAGCAGAACCTCCGCTTTGACCTGTAAGTGGAAGCTGGAGCTGGGGGAGGAGCCGTGCTGGGAGGTGGGGCTGTGGGCCCTGTGGTTGAGGCAGGAGTTTCCCCTACCAGGGAAGGTGGGAGGAGCTGAGATAGTTAGCCTGGGATAACAGTGACAACTAGCTAAAGTCCATCCCACCCTTACCAGGAGATGGAACAAAGGCACCTCCCCCCAGTCTGTCCCAGGTAAGTGGAGCAGGGCACTGGGCAAGCTGCCTGGCCTTGGGCAATGTCCACTGAGGGAAGATCCTGGGGCCAAGTCTCGGCTCTACCTCTATGGGCCCTTCTCTCCCCCGGTCACCAGGAGGGATCCACTGACCTCTCCTGTCAAAGTGTGTCTTGAGGAGGGCCGCCCAGTGTCCCCTGCTGCAGGAGTGACCTGCCCAATGGGGCTCAGGCATCTAGTGTCCAGCAGAAGGCGGGGAGTGCCCCTGGCCTGGTGTTACAGATCGTTCCCCAAGATTTTGGTCTTGGGGAACAGGAGGAGAGTTTGTGGTGTTGTTTTATGGGGTATGGGCTGGTTAGAAAGGTCTGCATCCCAGAGCAGGGTGGACAGAGTAGTAAAGAAGGGGGTTTGGGGCCTGAGAGAGCAAAGGAAAAGATTCAGTGCAAGGAAATGACTTGGGAGGAAGTGATGGGAGGAACTGAGGCTGAGGACAGTCAACGCAGCCCGTTGTAGAGAAGTCACCTGGAGATATTTGGGAGCGGGAAAGTGCTTAGCGCGGTGGGCTGGGAAGAGAATGACTGCCCCTCAGCAGGAGCCATGTGGGCCTGGCATGGCTGCCGGGGATGCTAGAGGAAGGTTGCAGGTGAGCAGGCCCCAGGTGAGCAGGCTGCAGGGGAGGGGAGGAGCCCAGCTGCAGGGTCAGCCTGCCCACAGCCAGCCAAGGTGAAGGTGTTACTGTCTCCCTCCTTCCAGAGTGACCAGGCCCCAGGACAAGCTGGGCAGGCCAGGGTAAGGTGAAGCGATAAGGAAAGGCACTGGGCTCCATGGCAGCTGTGCCTTGGCTGGGAAGATGGGAACAGGGAGTGAAGGAGGTGGCTCAGCCGCCTGTGAACCAGCCGGGGTGGCAGGGCTCATTTATTTTATTTTTTCAAATTTTAATGAGGGATAACATATATACAATAAAGTGCATAAATCTTAGAGTCTACTCCATGAGAAAAACGTTTTTACATCTGTTTACACCCATGTAACCATCACCCAGGTCAAGAGACATGTCTCCTTTTGTGCCTTCCAGCCGTTATTTCTAGAAATTCCCAGTATGTTAGAGCCTGTTTTGGGGAGCAAGGGCCCTAATTCAACTCAAGTTCTCAGGCAGGGTTGCATAGGCCGCCTGTAGCTCCCTTCACCTGTCTCTGTATTCCTGCAGATACGACGTTGACTCCAAGAGCCCTGATTTATCTAAACACGTGAGTTCTGCCAGCAATTCCATAAAGTTTCTTGAACGCCACCCTCTAGGTTGGCCTTGGGCTTCACTGTGACAGAGCACGTGTCTGATGCCGCACCCTGGCATTTCAGAGCCCTCACGCTTCCGGGGGGCCGAGCGATGGGGGAGGTGGGCTAACTCTGAGCAGAATGGGTGACACTGGCCTTTTCTGTCCCCTGGATATGCAGGATTTCCTGGGCCAGGCCTTCTGCACCCTTGGAGAGATTGTGGGGTCCCCTGGGAGCCGCCTGGAGAAGCCCCTCACGTGAGTGTGGAGGGATACGGCCTGTCTGGGTGGCTTCCCCAGTGATGGGCCCACTTCCGGCCTGCCCTGCTGAGGGCTGGCTCAGGGTGGGGGCATAGCAGTTGTGACGGGCATTTGCAGGGCAATTAGGAATAAGGAGACCCCAGGGGCCCTGCCCTGACAGGGCCTCTAACCCCGTTATCTTGGAAGGACCCCGGCTGGGTTCTTAGAGCCCCACGCTCCTGGGAAGGCCTGAGACACTATCTAGTCCATTCCCCCCCGACCCCCATCATTGTGTGGGGGAAGAAACTAGCCCAGAGAGGAGAAGCGACCTGCCCACAGCCACACAGCTAGGAGGTAAGAGAGCTGGGACTTGAACCCAGGGCTCTACTCATACAGCACATTCCTTAGATTGTTCACAGCTTGTAGGCCAGAGCTGTGTACAGTGAGGCCCTCCCCATCCCACCCTGCCCCTGACAGTGTGCACTGTGGGACCTTAAGGTGACTTTAGGGGAAAGCCATTACCCTGAGCAGGCTCTGGGATGAGGACTCCAAGGCTTCTCGCAATGGGGCCTGAGGGTGTCTTGGCCAGGCGGTGAGGGTGACTTCTCTTGTACTTATTTCTCAGGAAGCACCAGGGACCCAGGGCCCAGGAAAGAGAGGCCTGCAGACTGGGACAGCGTCCAGGCCACAGGGCAGAGCAGTCAGGAAGTTGGGGTCAGGCTGGGCTAGGTGTCAGTCCCCTTACCATGATCAGTAGCTGCAGTGTGTGTGTGTGGGGTGTGTGTGTGTGGTTTGTAGGGTATGGGTGTGTGTGTGGTATGTGGTGTGTGGTATGTGTGTGGGATATGGGGGGTATGTGTGTGTGGTATGTGATTGTGTGGGGTACGTGGTGTGGTGTGTGTGTGTGTGGGTGTGTGTGCGGTATGTGTGGTATATTGTGTGTGGTTTGTGTGGAGGGTGGTGTGTGGTGGGGAGTATATGTGTGATGTGTGTGTGGTATGTGATATGTATGTGTGGTATGTGGTGTGTGTGGTGTGTGTGGTTTGTGTGTGGGGTGTGGTGTATGTGTGGTGTGA
>CM052441.1:91962818-92079617 GCA_028533085.1 Varecia variegata
TGTATGTGGTGTGGTGTGTGGTGTGGTGTGTGTGTATGTGGTGTGGTGTGTGGTGTGGTGTGTGTGTATGTGGTGTGGTGTGGGGGGGTGTGGTGTGTGGTGTGTGTATGTGGTGTGTGGCATGTGTGTGGGGTGTGGTGTATGTGTAGTGTGAGTGTATTTGGTGTGCTATGTGGTGTGGTGTGTGGTGTGTGTGTGTGTGGTGTGTGTATGTGGTGTGGTGTGTGTGTGGTGTGTGTGTGTATGTGGTGTGTGGTATGTATGTGTGGCATGTGTGTGTGTATAGTGTGAGTGTATGTGGTGTGTGGTGTGTGTGTGTATGTGGTGTGTGGTGTGTGTGTGTGGTGTGTGTGTATGTGGTATGTGTGTGTGGTGTGTATGTGGTATGGTGTGTGGTTTGGTGTGGTGTGGTGTGTGTATATGTGGTGTGGTGTGTGTGTGGTGTGGTGTGTGGTGTGTGTATATGTGGTGTGGTGTGTGGTGTGGTGTGGGGGGGTGTGGTGTGTGGTGTGTGTATGTGGTGTGTGGCATGTGTGTGGGGTGTGGTGTATGTGTAGTATGAATGTATTTGGTGTGCTATGTGGTGTGGTGTGTGTGTATGTGGTGTGTGGTGTGTGTGTGTGTGGTGTGTGTATGTGGTGTGGTGTGTGTGTGGTGTGTGTGTATGTGGTGTGTGGTATGTATGTGTGGCATGTGTGTGTGTATAGTGTGAGTGTATGTGGTGTGGTGTGTGGTGTGGTGTGTGTGTATGTGGTGTGTGGTGTGTGTGTGTGGTGTGTGTGTATGTGGTATGTGTGTGTGGTGTGTATGTGGTGTGGTGTGTGGTGTGGTGTGGTGTGGTGTGTGTATATGTGGTGTGGTGTGTGTGTGTGGTGTGTGTGTATGTGGTGTGTGTGTATGTGGTGTGGTGTGTTTGTGTGTGGCATGTGGCATGTGTGTGTGGGGGTGTCGTGTGGCATCTCTCTCCCAGGCCCTTGCCTGTGACCCTCAGTAACTGTGTGGTGACTTCAGGGCCCCAGAAAGGTCTCCTCTCTGGGTTCCCAGAAAACGTTGACAGCCACCATTTGTTGAGACCGGGGGAACACCCACAGTGGAGGGCTCTGAAGCTCATAGAATTTGGGGGCCTTTTCAAAAAGAGAGTACAGAGTCCACACTCAGATCTTCTAGGCCTCTCCCTCCCTGGACATACCCCTAACAATTTGGATTTGTAAGTTTCTATTCTTTCTCTAGCGTGGAAGGGGCTCACGAGAGTGGGAGTGGGGGGCGCGGGAACATCTGCCCCCTTTGCCTGTTTCAGTGTTAACCATGTGCTGAGTATCCCACACTCAGTGGCATTTGATTTTCACCACAGCCCCTCCCGCGCCCACCCCACACCCCCGCCCCCCGCCCCTCGCCCCTCGCCCCCACCGTGGCTCTCCCTGGATTGCCAGGCTGGAGATGCCCCAGCAGTGGGTGTGTCTCCGCTTCTCCACTCCCACCTGCCTGGGTCAAAAGCCCACTAGTCATTTGGGTCGGTTTCCCGCCTGCTGTCACCTGGTCCCCCTTTGGTGGAGGGGCACATCTTCTGGGGATGGGGATTAAGGAACACTTCCCGTGGGAGATGGCTTTTGAGCTAAGCCTTAAAGGACAAGCGAGATCTAAAACAAAGGTTGACGGGAACGTGGGTGGCGAGGTGGCACTTTTACCGCCACGGCAGGTTTCACGTGGCTGAGCTTAGTTGTCCTCCTGCCCGAACCCTGCGAGCAGCTCCTGTTTACTGGCGTCTGTTCTGGGCCAGTCGCGAGGGTCAGTGTTTCGCCTGTGAAATCCGTATTAGTTTGCTGGGGCTGTTGTAGCAAATACCAGGGACTGAGTGGCTGAAATGACAGAAATTTATTTTCTCACAATTCTGGAGGCTGGAAGTCCAAGTTGAAGGCGTTGGCAGGGCTGATTTCTCCTGAGGCCTCTCTCCTCGGCTCGTGGTTGGCCATCTTCTTTCTCCTCCCTGCATTTTCGTGCACTCTCCGCCTGGGCTGTCTGTGTCCTGATCTCTTCTTAGAAGAACATGCCAGTCGTACTGGATCAGGGCCTCGTTTTACCTTAATTACCTCTTTAAACACCCTGTCTCCAAATACAGTCATACCGTGAGGTCCTGCGGGCTAAAACGTCAACATATGAATTTGGGGGGATACACAATTCAGCCCCTACCATGACCTCATGTGATTTTTTCAGGAATCTCCCCATTTCGCAGCTGAAGGGCGAAGAGGTAGAGCGATGGTTCTCAAACTGCACGGGCATCGGCATCCCGGGGGGGCTGTTAGATCACAACTCACTGGGCTGCGCTCCCTAGAGTCTCCGATCCAGGGGATGCTGGACGGGGCCTGAGAATGTACATTTCTAACACATCCCCAGAGGATGCTGATGCTGCTAGTCGCACATCCCACTTTGAGAACCATTCACGTAGACTAACTTGCCCAGAAAAATTCCTGTCCTGCCCTGGCCTGTGGCTTTTGGTCCTGTGTTAAGGGCCTTCAGAACAGAAACTTGTCTCCAAGAATCTGTTGCCAAGTGCTCCGGCCTCTGTGGATGGGGTATCGGCTGATGGCATGCTCTCTCTTCCTCTCTCACCACAGGATAGGCGCCTTCAGCCTGAATTCCAGGACGGGCAAACCCATGCCAGCTGTGTCCAACGGGTAGGTCACCAGACATCTCTGGCCCTGGAGTCCTCGGACATTCACCCAGCTCTGCAAAGAGCCTCTGAGTCTGGGCCCTGTCCCTGCTCCCATCACTGTGAATTCAGCTCTGGTTAGGGGGACATTGGGGGTCCTGGGTCTCTCTGGGGGTCCCTCCCTGAGGGACCCAGGCACTTTGGACCTGGACAGAGGCCCCCCACCCTGCAGCTGGCCCCTCCCCCACCCAGGCTAGAGCTTGAGCATCCAAGCCCCTGTGGCTGGCAAGACTTCCGGGAGCAGGGTGGGGAGCAGAGGTAGGGGCTCTTCCCTGGGAATCAGCAGGGTGGGCACTCTCCACTCCCTTCCTCTCTCCCTGGCCTGGTTTCTTCCACTCCCACCCCCACCCCTTTCTCCCTTTCCTCCCCTCCTCTCCTCAGCCCTGCTCCCCTCCATGTCTGCACTGCTGGATGCCAGCCTCCCCCTCACCGCAGAGTGGATCCAGCTGAGTCGCCCCTGTTCGCATTTGCTCACCAGCTGCAGTGGGCCATCCTCGCTCCCCACCCTTGACCATCGATCTTGGCTGGCCCCGTGCAGAGCCTCCCCACCCCTCCCCTCCTTCCCTCCCTGTTGGGGAGCCCCTGCCCTGGCTTCTTTCTCATGCCCGCTGGGGGGCAGGGCAGGGGGCATCTGGCCGGAAGACCAGCCCTGAGGGGCCTGGCAGAAGGGCATTTAAGAGGGGTAAGCAGAGCTCCCTGGCTTCCCTGAGGGCTCCCAGGAGGTGGGGTGGCACAGCTGGAGTGGCCACCTGACCAGCTACACACAAGGAAGGGCCTCCAGGGCACAGGGAGAACGTGGCCGCCAACACAGGAAGGTAGAGACGCAGCAGGTGGACGTGGATGGGCAGGAGTCAGAGAGAGGCACAGAGACAGGGAGGGAGGGAGGGAGGCCAAGCAGGTGGAAGCAGGTTGGGGCTGGAGAGGAGGGAAGCGAGATCGGAAATAGAAGGACTCAGAGGCGAAGAGAGGAACAGATGGAGAAGCAGGGGGTGGAGGTGGATTCTAGCTCCCCAGGCAAACAAATCATGTCTTTACTACCATAGGGGACCAGACCAGCGGGTGGGGAAGGGCTTGGGGCACTCAGTCAGCAGCCCGAGTCTGGGGGGACAAGCTGGCAGGCAGTGCCACCCCAGATGTGGCCCCTGGTCTGCCCACCTGATCTGGAGAGATCTGGGCTGTCTCTGCGGCCCCCCAGGGCCGCCCTCCTCCCTACCCTGCCTCCTCTGTCTGAGAGCTGTCCCTCTCGGAGCTGGCTCTGGGAAGAGCTCCATCAGTGGTTCTCAAAGTGTGCTCCACAGACAGCTGTAAGGCTGGATTGTACCAGGTTTGCACGATTTTGCAGCAAAGGGTGCAGGGAGGGAAACGATGCTCATTGAAGGCCTTCCCTGTGCCAGGCACTGTGTGTGCATGTTAGTAAAATGATGCTACACCCACACTCCTTTTATAGGTGAGGAAACTGAGGCTCAGAGAGGTGCAGTAATGAGCCACAGTCATATAACTGCTGGACAACCTGACGTTTTCCTCCCCCTCCCAGTGGCCCCTGGCTACACTGGGACCCCCCCTAGCGTAGTCCTAAACATCAGAGTGGGCTAGTGCCTGGGGGAGGGGTTCCCACCTGACCGAGGGAAGAGATGGTACAGGTCCCCTGGGTGGAGGCCCACCCTGGGATCTTGCCCTTCCAAGGGTATTTTCTGAGGAGGACTGACTTCACGGGCCTTGCCCTGGCTGCACCTCCCCGAGGAGCCGCATGGTTGGCTAGGCTCTCTCAGCCCCAGGGAGACCCCAGCCAACGAGTTCAAGGGGAGGTAGCCATGGGAGAGAGCCCAGGCAAGCTGCCACCAAGGGTCTGCCAGCCCTCCTGCCTTCCCCCTTCTTGCTGCTCTCCCTCCCATGATGAATCAGACCGGCTCAGAGCTGGAATGTTCCGGGACTCTGGGGGTCAGCTGGGTGCAAGGTGGGGTGGCTAGCCCACGAGGTCTTTTGCCCACAGAAGTGGTCTTTGGATGGAAAGTTTGAGAACCACTGGTCTGGAAGCCTCTGGGTGAGTCTGGATGCTTTTCCGATTCTAGGACTGTCACTGCAGAGGCTGCCCTTCCCGGTGGGAGCAGGGGGTGGGGCCTGGCCCCAGGAAGCAGAGCACTAGGGGGCAGATGTGCTGGAGGGGAGGGAAGGAGGGGACAGGGAGGGGCTGATGCAGGCACCGTTGAGGTTTGTGTCTCTGTCTCTGTCTGGCTTTCCATTCTTTCATCTTCTCCTCTCCCAGTGGTGTCCCAGGGAAGAAATGTGGCACCATCATCCTGTCCGCCGAGGAGCTCAGCAACTGTAGGGTGAGTGCAGAGGGACTCCAGGACGGGACCTCGAGAGGGTGGGCAGTGACAGGGCGGGCTGGCCCAGGACCCTGTGTGTCCCCGGAGGGAACAGAGGGTACCCAGGGCTCCTGATTCTGACCTGACTGTCAGAGACTTCTACAACATTGGAGCTGGAAGCTGTCTTCCCTTTTTACAGCTGGGCAGACTGAGGCCCAGAGAGGGGAAGGAACTGGCCCATAGTCAGTGGCAGAGCAGAGCCAGAGCCTGGGCTCCCTCCAGTCCCTATCACAGCCACCACTCCCATGTCCTTGAGCCAAGACTGCCTTGGCACCAACGCTGGCAGCAGAGGGCCTTTTAGGGAGCCTGGACGCTTGACATTTAGCTGTCATTTTTCACTTTTATCTCTGGAGTAGGGTGACAACACCCTGCGTGGGGTTGAGGGAGGGAGTGTGTGTGTGTAAGTCAGAGTCTGCAATCCCAGGCAGCCTCGGTTTCGCCTCTTCTGTGGGCCTGTGGGGAAGCAGGAGATGGGGACAGCTGACGGGGCAGCTGAGCACACCAAGAAGGGGCTCGTGGGATCTCAAGGCTAATAATACAGATAAAATATAATGGTGATTGTTATTAGTCAGGTAATGGACATTTTACATAAGTTATCACCACTCCTCACAATAATGCTAGGAGGCTGGTACTAAAATGTTATTCCCATTTTACAGATGAGGAAATTGAGGCTCAGAGAGGCAAAGTCACCTGTTCAAAGGATGATAAGCAGCAGAATCACGGTTCTAATCCAGGTCAACCTGGTCTAAAATCCAGGCTTATCCCTCAAACCACCAGGCTTGAGTGCCTCTTAGGTTGATTAGGAACCACAGGTAGGAAGGGCGGGGGCCTGGGGGCAAGAGGAGGAGGCTGGGACAGAAGCAGGGAGGGCCAGAGCTTGTACCCAGACAAAGCCTGGGCTAGTCTGGCAGCACAGCATCCTACGGGGCTGGGGAGATGAGGAGGAGAAGTGAGATTCTCTGACCTTCCTGGGAAGTCGGTGCTACCATTACATCAGCTGTCTGTCAATACTTACCACGTTAGAAATTTAAACAGAAGGTTTTTAAAATTTATATATTAATTCATTTAAAAATAACAATAGGTGAACTCATTATGGGTTACCATAAATAACATATTTTTTGAAAAATAACTATAACTCACAAAAATCATTTAGTGAGAAGAGTGGCCTTGCTTTACACTTTTGCAAATCTCTTTAAAGTCTGCTTAATAGAAGACTCCGAAGGCCGGGCACAGTGGCTCACGCCTGTAATCCTAGCACTCTGGGAGGCCGAAGTGGGCAGATCATTTGAGCTCAGGAGTTCGAGACCAGCCTGAGCAAGAGTGAGACTCCCATCTCTACTAAAAAAAAAAAAAAAAATAGAAAGAAATTATCTGGCCAACTAACAATATATGTAGAAAAAATTAGCCAGGCATGGCGACGCATGCCTATAGTCCCAGCTACTCGGGAGGCTGAGGCAGGAGAATTATTTGAGCCCAGGAGTTTGAGGTTGCTGTGAGCTAGGCTGACACCACGGCACTCTAGCCCGGGCAACAGAGTGAGACTCTGTCTCAAAAAAAAAAAAAAAATAGAAGACGCTGAGTCTCATCCCTGCTTCAGTCAATGTGTTGTGATGTCACTGTCAGGCAACCTCCAGAAAACTCTGAGCATTATTATGAAAATAGTTATGGACCCCTTAGCGTTCCCAGTCCACACTTTGAGAACTGCTAGGATAGAGTTCTGACAGTGTTAGCCAACATTAATGGAGCAATTATTCTGGGCCACACACTGTGCTAAGTGGCTTACGTGTATTGACTCATTTATCCGATGCATTATAAAAGTTAGCGCAATACACAGTGTGATGTGTTACAATATCTGATGTGTTATGGTCCTCATTAATTTGCTCACTTTGACATGTGAGGAAACTGAAGCACAGATCGGTTAAGTGACCTGCCCAAAGTCACACAGCCACTGAGTAGAAGAGATTAGAACCCAGGCAGTTTGGTTCTAGGCCAAGGTCTTTAACCACCAGGCTGCGGTGTCAGGAACTCTGCTTCTGAGGGCTCGCAGTGGGAGAATAACGCACAGAATTGAGGGTCCAGCGCGGTATAGAGATGACCAAAGAAATTCATACGCAGCTGCTCATCCTGGTGGCGCCACTTGTCCGTTCATGGCAGTGGGTCTGAAGGAGCTTGACGACAGGGATAAAGCCACCCGGCGTGCGCACCAGCAGGGGGCTCGGTGCACAGCAGGGGGCTTGGTGCACAGCAGGTGCTCACTGAGGATCTGTCAGGATCTGGGACGGCATGTTTAGCAGCAGGCAGTGGTGACACTCCCACACCTGAGTCCGCCGCAGTTCACACAGAGGGGAGAACTCAGTTGATGGGTAGAACAAAGCTTCCATTTACGCTCCCGGAGCCTCAGTTTCCCCTGGATATTGGAGCTGATAGGTTGCTGTGAGGACTAGGGGAGATGGTGAAGGTGAGTGTGTTTGACAGGTGCCTAGGAAAGGTTGAATCTGAATTCCTTGAAGCCTAAATTCAGTTTTCCCCTCAAGCTTCTAGCCCAGCGGGTGACTTCCTCCCTGTTTATAATTAAATAAGGTAATACAAGGGAAGATGCCTTGGAAATTCTGCATGCCGGCTGCTGCTGCTGCTGCCGGCCTAGCATTCCAGGGCTTGGTAAATGGTCTTATTTTAATACCTGTTGGGCCCCTCCCTCTTCCTCGCCTTCCCTACTCCTCCCATCTTCTGCACCCAGGGGGGCAGCAGTTTCCTTGATTTAAGCTGTTCCAGCTCCAGGGGTGTGTGTCAGGGGCTGGGGAGGATGGGGGTGGGTGGGAGCTGCCTCCCTTCCTCCTGAGATTGTCAGCGCCTTTTCTTCTGGGCATCTTTGGCTGAGTTCTGCCTTTCCCTAGAATACTTGCAAGGAAAAGAGACTAATTCCCAGCATCTGGCTGAACTAAAATAATTACATCTGAACAGCTTTGCTTCTGTCTTCCCAGCTCAGCATTCAGTGGGAGGATCAAAGGAGGGGGGTGGAGCCTGAGAGCTGGCTTTTCACCAGAGCAGGGCTTCCTGCTCAAATGAATGCATTCTGCAGAAGTAGACAAACCCTCCCTTTATCCGCAGGAGGGCGTGGGCGGGCGGGGACCAGCAGAGGATTAGAGTGGACTCCGGAGTGTCGCCGGCACACTTCGATAGGTTATAGAAAAGCCTTGCTTGTCTGGAATTTAAATGTCACAATCAGAATTTGACCCAAATACTACTGAATGGTACTTGGAGTTGATGATGATGAGGATAGGCTCCCAAAGGGCCTTCTGAATCACCAAAGGTTTAACTCAGCCCAGCAGTAAAATTATTGTTATTGTGTCTAATACTAACCCATGTTTGCATAGTCTTTAGTTTACCAAGGCTCTCTTGTTTATAGTCTTGTTTGATTCTCGCCACGGGGCTGGGGCTAGATAGGTGTGAGTGACCCTGTTCTACAGACGCAGAGAAGCCAAGTGGCCCTGCCTAAGACTGCTGGCATTCTAGCCCAGGCTGGGACTCCTAATCCGCAGGGAGTCTTTCCCTCACCCATGGAGCCAGGTGCCCTCACGTACATGGCACGGTCAGGGACCTTGCGGTCCTTGCGGGGCTCAGTGGCCTTTGGCAGGCTGGCTGGCTTTGGGCAGCGAAGGCTGGGCTTCCAGGCAGAGGTAGGGGTGGTTGTCGATGCAGAATGGGCAGCGCCTTGGCTTCGCCGAGACCTGTCGGGCTCCCACACCTGCCTTGCTTTGGGGTCAGGACTTCCTGGCTCAAGATGACAGGACCTCCAGGTCAGGTCCCTCCACACACCCGGGCAGCCCAGTCCGAGTGGTGGTGGTGAAGGGGCTTCTCACTGCAGCTGTCCCTGGGGCCCTTCCCACCCCGAGGGTCTCACCAGCCTGCTCATGCGTTCATTCATTTCCGTTCAACAAATACGCTTTGACGCAGCCCCTGTTCTCCCGGAGTTTCTAATTCAGTGTGAGAGTTGGAAATGCCAACCAGCAATTCCAGTACAGCAGTGGCCCTCAACCCTGCAGACCCACTGCCTCTTTTTATAACAAACATTTTATAACACTCTTTATTATCCTGAAGGAAGATTCATGGATACTATATGATGTGTACATATATATAAGATACTCACACACACACACACACACACACACACACAGGTGAGAGAATGCGCCCGGGCAGCTACCTGGGGAAGATTGGTCCAGGCAGAAAGAACAGCCTGTGCAAAGTCCCTGGGGTAGGGGAGAGTGAAGGATGATGAGGGTATAGATAGGGATGGTGGAAGTAGGAGCCAGCTTGTGTGGGACCTTGTTGCAGGGGAGCTTAGCAGCCTTGAATACTGACAAAGTTGAAACTTTTGTTGTTCTAAAGACAAACTTCAGGGAGAGCCAAAATACTCCATAAAAATATAAATGGAATAGAAAAATCACCCAGAGATAGTCATTTTGATGTGTTTCCTCCAAGGCTTTTTTCCTGATTATACATGTATATAATTTTTTCTTATAATTGGCATAATGTGGATTCTAGTTTTATAGGCTGCATTGTCACATGTCATTAGATATTTTTAGAAAACATGTATTCAATAACTGCATATTCTGTATTATATAGGTGGGTCATAATTTATTGAAGCCTATTCTTTTATAGGAAACAGTGTAAACAATACTGCAGTGAACATCCTCATATACAAATTGTTCTGGGTTTTTTTTTTTTTTGAACTTTAGTTGATGGATTTTGGTTAGTATCCCAGACACACAGGCTCAATGAGTGGGAGGAAAATGGTCAATCTGGGGTTTTCAGCTTCTGAATGTCCAAATCAACAGATGCACCACTGATTGGATTGTTTGGGAAGTTGGTCATTAAGACAACAATGAAATGCCAGCTTGACCTCAACGTGGTTATTATAGTTTGTACATAAAGACAGGCCCAGTCTCCCAGACCAACTTCTGTGCCCATCTGTGTTTGAGTAAACGCTTGCCTGTGGGGTCTTTGCTGAGTCCTGGGTCTCCTGCTTCTGCAGTCTCATCCCAGGGGGCCTGGGCTCTGGCCTCCTTCTCCCAGAAGTCCCTACTTATGGAGTCACCCCCCCCAGCTCCAGGTTGTGTGTCCTCCTGCTGGAGCGCTGAACTTCAGAGTTGTAGCTAATGATTTCTTTTCTTTTTAATTGATGTCTCCTTTTTTTCTGACTTAAAAAGATGATGTACTGGCCGGGAGCGGTGGCTCTTGCCTGTAATCCTAGCACTTTGGGAGGCCGAGGTGGGAGGATCGCTTGAGCTCAGGAGTTCGAGACCAGCCTGAGTAAGAGCAAGACCTGTCTCTACCAAAAATAGCCAGGCATCATGGCGCACTATGGTCCCAGCTACTTAGGAGGCTGAGGCTGAAGGATCGCTTGAGCCCAGGAGTTTGAGGTTGCTGTGAGCTAGGCTGATGCCACTGCACTCTACCAGGGGTGACAGAGCAAGACTGTCTCAAAAAAAAAAAAAAGAAGACAATGTACTAATTCTAGGAAATTTGGAAAATCCATCAAATTTTGAGGAGAAGACAGTGTCACCATGGTCTCACCATCTGTTTAAAAGTGTTTCTTAGGGCACAATGTGTGAGTGCTTAACAGACCAAATGCCATTGCTTACCAGCTGTGTGACCCTGGGCAAGTGACTTACCTTCTCTGTGCTTCAGTTGCTTCATTTGTAAAATGTCTTTATTAAAAATTTTGATATTTTGTTTATTATGGGATTTTTGCATTGATTTCAATTTTCTAAAATATCACATTAAAAATATTCTTTGATTACTGAGATTTTGGGTGCCCCTTAAATTTTGCACTCACCTCATTCTTGTCCTGATTCTGGGGGCTGTCAGCAAGACCCAGGTGTCTTTCCGTTCTCCCCTCCTGGGTGTTGCCGCCCTGTCCCCAGCCTACAGCCCACCTGCTGACCGCAGGGACTGACCTCTGACCTCCATCTCCCTCTCCTGGGGCAGGGAGGGCTAAGGGGCTAGAGCAGGCCAGACCCCCCTGGAGAGCAAGGCTGTTTGCTGTAGTCTCCCAGCCACCCCATTGGCATGCAGGGAGATGCAAATTGAGGCAATCCTGCTGTTTTAGAACTTAATATGTTTTTTTAAAAGATAGGGTGAAAGGCAGAAATTGCAGGAAATTATATATTACAGGAGCTGCTTTATCTTCTCTGCAGTTGATTCCAGCGATGCTTCTGGTTGGGGAACAGCATTTCATGTGCTCAGAGAGCCCCACCCTCAGGCTGAGGCCATCAGATAGCAGAACCTCTGGCCCTTAGCCAGAATTTGCTGTTCTGCTGTCCTCTGGGACCCGTCCATCTTACTGCACTTTCCCCGGCCTCTTCTTGGGTTCCTGCATATATGAAGAGATTGGTCCTGTCACTGACCCACATTTGAGGGGAGCAGTGACAGCCTGGTTCCTAGGACTGTCAGCGTAGCTCAGGACGGCCTTCCAAAGCGCAGGCCCCGACGGTTACTCAGTCCTTGGCTCAAGGACTTCCCTATGGCACAGGTACCCATTAGGGAGGAAGCTTGCCTTGGTGACAGCCTAGAAATTTCTCTGAAGGTCTGTCTTGTCCCCCGTGGCTTCTACAATGGCACAACAATGCAGATGATCACAGCGGGCTTTTGGCAAATGTTCCTGGGTCTAGGTTATGTCGGGGGAAGATCAGGCTGAGCCACAGAATAAGTCCCCAGCCCCCAGCCACACCTCACTTATCTGCCATCAGTGGGGACTGAGGTGTTGCACACTGGTGGATTTTTCCAGTTAGCTGAATTTCAGAATCAGTCTGTTTTTCTTTTTATTTAATTTGAACTAGTTTGCACAGAGGCCTTTCTGAAATGGATTTCACACTTCTCTGACTTCTCAAACTGAGGCAAACAGAACATAATTAAACTTATCTTGATGATTGGAGGTCATCATTTGGAATCTCAGTTATCAATCTTTGGAGCCAGATTGTCTTGTTCCAGTCCCAGTTCTTCTTACTAGCTGTGTGGCTTCAAGCACGGGTGCTAACCTCTCTGTGCCTCAGTCCTCATCTTTAAAATAGGAATAAGAGCAGTCCCTACCTCATAGGGTTGTTGATAAGATCAAGTGAATTAATCGATATAAAAATAGTGCCTAGCACGTATTATGTAGAACCATATTATTGATATATTGCCATTTTCATAGGCAAACAGCAGTTGATTATTGGCAGTTTCATACGGCTCAAGGAGTAGGTGGCACTCTGCAAGTGTTAGCTCCTGCTCTGTGTTAGGCACCGTGGAACTGAACTGAACATATGTCATCTCCTTTGGTCTTCCCAACAGGCTCCCAAGGGAGCAACACTATCCCATTTTACCAAGCCTCAGAGGGGCTAAGTGGCTTCCCCTAAGTTGCTCGGCGGGCAGGTGGCGGAGCTGGGATTCCAGCCAGGCGGTCCTGGGCTCCTGTGTTCTGTTCTTTCTGCCAGGCGCTGTGCTGCATGGACAGTAGCCCTCTCAGCACAGCACTGAGTAGCCCTGGAAGTCATGATGGTCTATCAAGTTCTTGCATTTATTTTATTCTAGTATTTCTACTCCCTTCCTGATCTTACAGGGTTCTGAAGAGTTTTTTTTTTTTTTTTTTTTTTGAGACAGAGTCTCACTCTGTTGCCTGGGCTAGAGTGCCATGGCATCAGCCTAGCTCACAGGAACCTCAAACTCCTGGGCTCAAGCAATCCTCCTGCCTCAGCCTCCCGAGTAGCTGGGACTACAGGCATGAGCCACCATGCCCGGCTAATTTTTTCTATATATTTTTAGTAGTCCAGATAATTTTTTTCTATTTTTAGTAGAGACAGGGTCTCGCTCTTGCTCAGGCTGGTCTCAAACTCTTGGGCTCAAACGGTCCGCCCATCTCGGCCTCCGAAGTGATAGGATTATAGGCGTGAGCCACCGGGCCCGGCCCTGAAGGGTTTTTCTAGGAGGCAAAAATAAGAACTTTTGCTTGTGGATTTTGTGGCATCTGTTTCGGTTGTTTTAAGAGTGTGTATTTTATAGTCAACCAATGCACGCTAAACATGTCACGTGTGGCTCACCTGTGTTCTTTCAGGTGAGAGTGTCACATGGTTGGTCTCCAGATACGTGAGAGGTCACTGTGATTATACCTGAGCCACGTCCTGGGGAGGCTAGAATGACCCTGGGTTTCCAGGACTGCCAGCGCCCCCGACAAGGACTGGCTGCAGCGTCCCCAGCTGCTGTCCTGCCCCAGGGTTCTCTGTGTGAGTTCCATACCAAATCCTAAACTGTCCGGCTTTAAAAGGACTGTGGTGGTCATCCCATTCAGCACGTCACTTCAGATGAGGAAACTGAGGCTCAGAGCTTTAGTGACATGTGAGGTGATGGAGGTAGGAGTAGGACATGGACAGGGGCCACACCCAGTGTGAGTGGGGTTGGGGAGAGGTGTTCAAATGATAGTACTAATACTACTACTAATAATAATGGCTCGCATGCACACAGCACTTAGTGTGTGCTATACACTGTTCTCAGTGCTGTACTCCTATTTTTTTTTTTTTTGAGACAAGGTCTCACTCTGTCACCCCAGCTAGAGTGCAATGGCATCATCAGAGCTCACTGTAACCTCAAACTCCTGGGCCTCAGCCTCCTGAGTAGCTGCGACTACAGGCATACCCTTCCATGCCCGGCTCATTTTTCTATTTTTAGTAGAGATGGGGGTCTCACTCTTGCTCAGACTGGTCTCGAACTCCTGAGCTCAAGAAATCCTCCCGCCTCAGCCTCCCAGATTGCTAGGATTACAGGCGTGAGCCCCTCGCGCCCTGCCTATACTCCTATTTTTATATATTTTTTTGTTTTATCCTCACAAGGCAGTGAGGTGGGCACTGCCATTACACCTATTTTACAGATGAGGAAGCTGAGCACAGAGAGGGCACGAAACTTACCCCACGTCACACAGCTAATGAGGCTGGGGCTGAAGCAGGCAGCCTGGCTCCAGCACCCAGGTTCCTACTCATCGTCCCACCATAACCCACCTCTCAGCCTTTCGACTGTGTCGTCAGCCTCCTGAGAGGTTACACATTCATCTCTGCCACCCTCTGGGTCCTCACTGGGCCGTGCATCACTGATCTCTAGACACCCCCCAAGAGCAAGGGTGTGGTGTGAGGGAGCTAAGTGGCTTCCCCACAGGCCCTGTCCATCACGAGCTTGGCAGGCCCCGGGGTCTACAGGGCAGAGCTGCAGCCGGTTTGCAGCTGATTTGTCGGGATGCAGAGGCCACTCTGGGCTCGGGGGAGAGGACTCGGGCATCTCTGCCCAGTGCCCTGTTGGCCCAGCAAACTGAGGGCCTGGAGCCACATGAGGGGAGGGGTCCAGCAATCGTCACTAGGGCCCGGACACCTTCTTTGAGCTCTTGGGGGGCGTGTATGGACAACCAGGCAGGGAACTGGTCTGGGGAGTCAGAAGCTAGGCACTGCTTGGGGAACTCGGGGGCTTCTCCCTGCGCTGAGGCCCTGGCCTCTTAGCGGTAAAATGGGCCACAGCCCCCCGCCCCATCTCTACCCTAAAGCGTCGGGAGGGCCTCTCGAGCGTTAGTGGCTGTGCAGGTGGCGCTTGCCCGGGACTTCCTCTAGGGACCACCAAGACGTGAGCGGGAGTGAGGCGATGCGGGCAGAACCAGGGCTTTGGGCAAATAGGTCAAGCTCAGCTTTCTGAGCCGCTCAGTAAAACTGTAGTGAAATCCTGTGTGTTAATGTTCACGAGGAAGCTACATGCTTGTAAGTTGCTACGTGCCTGTGCCCTGCTGAGCACGTCACACCCTTGATCTCATTTAGTCTCATGACAACCCTAAGAGCGGTATAAATATAGTCAGCCCTGTATTACAGAGGGGAAACTGAGGCTCCGAGAGGTTCCCTGCTTGCCCGAGGTCACACAACTAGAAAGTGGCAGAGCTAGGATTCAAACTGGACAACTCCAGAATCTACCTGCTTCACCCAACAGGTCCGCTAACTAGACCTGCTGGGTGGGGCTGTTTGAGGATGAAATGGGACCCTCCGAAGTGTTAGTCCAGGACCTGGCACTTGTCAGTGCTGGGCAAATGGGGGACACCGCCCTTCCTGACCAGGGTGGTGCCTGGAACCCCGAGACTGCCAGGGCCTGGGGCTGTTTCCACCCTTGTCCTGCCTCACACCCCCTTCTCCCTCCCTCCCACCAGGATGTCGCCACCATGCAGTTCTGTGCCAACAAGCTGGACAAGAAAGATTTCTTTGGGAAATCCGACCCCTTCTTGGTGTTCTACAGAAGCAACGAGGACGGAACGTGAGTTTTCTGGCAACACGTGTGCACTGCGCCTTCCTGTCCCCATCTGGGGCGAGGATGGATGGGTTGTGGTGACCTGCCAGGCAGGGTGGCTTGGGCCCATCCCCTGCTCCAGAGAGGACAAGGGCCAGGGCTGCAGTCCGGGGCTGCAGGGTAGCGCCCTGGCCACCTAGATGGGGCCAATGGGGGTAGGGGCAGCCCCATAAGCTGGCAGTGTCATTCTGAGGGTCTCAGCAACGGTACCAAGTGGTGGGCGCTGGGTATGTCAAGGGTGGGGGGAGTGGGCAAAAACAAGGCTAGGGCGGGACTGAGGGGCCCATCCTCCACGGGGCCCTTCATTCTTCACAAATCAGCCCCTGTCCCCCAGCCCAGTCCCCTCTGTCCACAGCCCTCTGAACAGTCATGTCCCCGACTACTGCATACTGCGCATGGCCAGTCTGGACCTTCCCCCGCCTGCCCTCCACGCTGCCATAGGCGTCATTCACAACTGCAGCCTCTGAAGCCCATGTCCTCCTCTCTTCCCCCTAATCCAGAAGCCACCCACGTGACAGAAACGTACACAACACATTGGCAAATATAGGTCAGCAATATATACAGAGAGATTTGGAGGGACGGTCTGGGGACCTAGGTCCTCCCTACCAACTGCTGTGTGACCCAGGGCAAGTCATGCCCCCTCTCTGGGCCTGTTTTCTCATCCACCAAATGAAGCAGTCGGATTAGGTGGTCCCCGTGGCTCCTTAAGCATGGCAGTTGTGGGAGGCAGTGGCCACTTACAGGCTGGGATTCTGCAGGAGGAGGAAGCGGTGGGGCGGGGGGGGGGGGTGTTAATCAGAGAAGCGCTGCCGCTGCCGAGAAGGGGACTTGGAAGCCGATTTTGACAGAGAGGAAGAAAATGGGTCCGTGGGGTGGGGGCGGGGCGCAGGAAGGATGACAGGCTGGAGAATGTGTGCGAAGCCAGTGTGCCCAGAGGGCAAGGGCTTCACCAGATCCTCCTGACTGTGAAGCTGTGTGTGTGTGTGTGTGTGTGTGTGTGTGTGTTGAGGGGGCAGGGGAGCGGCAGGGAGGGGGTGTGTTTCAGTTCAAAGAAAAACTGATTTTTAAACCTGAACGTACAAAACAAGGGAAATTAGGTAGAATCATTTGCATGACAAAAGGATTCTTTGTCTCACCAAAGGACTCCCAGCAGGATTTCTTTAAATAATTCTTGTTGACTTTGACTTGACTTGACGTGGGGGAGGAAAAGGCCTGAGTGTGTTCTTGGCGTCCACACAGGCCCCTCCAGAGCGGCAGAGCCGGGGCCTGGGGCGTCCGACTGGCCGGGAGGAGGAGAGGATTTGGGAGCCAGAGGGGTGCGTTGCAAAGGGTGTTTGCCAAAGATTATTCTGGCAGAGTGGTGTGTAGGATGGATGGGAAGGGGGCGGGGAGAGGGAGAGCCTCGTGACTGACATGGTGAACAGGTGGGAGGTGCCGTGAGCACCGAGCTGTGCTGTGGAGACGCAGGGGCAGGAAACGGGGAGGGGGACGGGGGCAAAAGGACAGCGTGAGGACCTCCCCGGGCAGGATTTGGGTGGGGATGGAAGTCCTAGTCCCTTCCCTTGCAGTGGAGCCAAGGGAACCCAGAGTGTTGACGAAAGAGCTGGTCAGCTGAGGAGGCGATGGGAATTTGTTTGGGGTCAAGTTCCAGCTGAAGCATGGGCTGGAGCTCTCCAGGGGGTGCACTGGTCCCCCAGGGCACTGGAGAAAATGATCCGTAGCCCCCCCCACAGAGCTGGGCTAGCGTGCAGGCACCTGCCAAGGGGCACAGGTTGAACCAGTGAGAACAGGGTGGTCACCGAAGGTCCGAGAGAGAAGAATGGAAGGTTTAGGAGGAGGCCAGGAATAAGGTCAGTGAGGGAACCAGGAGAGTGAACTGTCACACCAGCCACCCAAGGAGGGACAAGGAAAGGGAGCGTCCACAGAGCAGCCACCGTGCTCCTGGAGCTGCGCCTATTAGCCTAGAAGACCTGGTCCGGAAGCTTGGCTGTCAAGGACGAGGAGAGAGAGGGAGAAGTCAGGGGTTCAAGAGCTGGGGCGCCCAGCACAGCTCCTGTGCAGTACGATCCTCTGCTCCCTCTACCACCAGCCCTGCTCCTTGTATCCCTCCGGCCAGCCGCCCCAGCCTCCTCTTCCTGCCCCGGCATGGGCAGCTGTGGCACTTCCTGCCCCATCCCTGTTCCTGTCCTTGCCACCAGCTCTGGGGTGTGTGGGGAGGTCTCCCACGTGCATCTCCACACTCCAGTGGGTGGGCAGGAAGGAGCAGAGAAGAGAAACGCTGAGCCATGGTGACAGGAATGACATTTTGACTTGAAAATTGCCAGAGAAGAAATGGCACCGGCTGTGTGGGCATGGGCGGGGCCAGGCTGTACTGGGAGGATGCGGGGAAATCGCAGACCGAGGCCCCTGCCCCCAGCCCAGCCCTGCTCCCGGCTGCCCATCCATGTGGCAAGCCTGGCTTCCAGGATGGGGTGCCCAGGCGTGGCATCGGGAGTGGGCAGGGACGCTGGCTGGGGGCCCGGCTGGGACAAGCCAACGCTGGACTCTTCGTTTGCAAAGCAGGCTCACGGACTCAGGCTGGAAAAACTGAGAGGGTCTTTGAGATCGTCTAAGCCAGGGGCTTTAATTTCACTGGATTGAAATGCCAGTGAAAGCTGTGGGAACTCTCCCTGAGGGACACATTTATTCATTGGTTCATTTAAACAAAATCACTGAATACCTGCTAAGTGCCAGGTGCTGTTCTAGGCTCTAGGGACATGCCAGTGATGGACAAAATCCTTGCTCTTACGGAACTTACGTTTTATCGACTGATCATGAGCAGAATAAATAAGGAGAAACATAGACTGTCAAAATGTCAAATGGTGACAAATGGAAAAAAAGTATGGACGGAGACTAGGAGACGTGAGAGTCAAGGGACCAGCGGGTTGTGCATTTCAGATACGATAGTCAGGGGAGGTTTCATGGAGATGACATTTGATCTGAAGGTCGTGGGGGGTGGTGAACCGCGAAGTCCTGGAAACGGGGGAGAGAATGCTCTAGGCTCGGGGAACCGAGGCACACGCAACTCATGCACCCAATTTCACCAACAGTTTCAGGGGTTCACAGCCCCCTAAAGGGCATCCACACATCCTTCCACGGTCTCAGATGAAGAGTCCGTGGTAGAGGCTGACTCCCAGGGTTTACAGGTGAGGAAGTGGAGGCCGAGAGGGGGAAGGGCTTGCTCAGGGTCACACAGAGAGCTGGCCCCAGGCCAGGGGCTAGAATCCAGGTCTCCGGACACTTACCCCAGGACCGTCCCTGCTGTGCAGGTGTCCCCCTGGCACCGGAGCCCTTTCTGCAGCATCGCTAGTGAACTGCTATCTACTGCAGCCTGGCTGCTGCTAGTGACGGGCAGCTTGTCCCCTTTGGAAGCCATGGTTGTTACCGTCCGGCAAGCAGGGATGTCACCCAGCTGCCTCCTCTGTGACCCGGGTTCCGCCTGCCTTGAGCTCACAATTGACAGCCTTTCCCTCTCGTCTCTTCTCCAGGTTCACCATCTGCCACAAGACCGAGGTGGTGAAGAACACCCTGAACCCCGTCTGGCAGACCTTCTCCATCCCCGTGCGGGCCCTCTGCAACGGGGACTATGATCGGTGAGACGGGAGGACGTCCCTGTTTGCCTTCCACACCCGTGCCCTCCCCACGCAGGGTGAGGGAGGCCCTGTCCACATGGACGCAGGCGGTGCCATCCGTGTGAGTGGGGCCTCCTGGAGTTGTGCAGCGAGTGCCCGCGCAGGGGGGGCCTTGGTGAGCCTCCCCTCCTCCCCCACCGCGTGGGGCAGTGTCTGCCTCTTCGCAGCCGCACGGCCCTCCCCACCCTGCCCCCCTCTTCCCTCCCTGGCATCCCCAATGGTGGGAAACTCCCAAGGCTGAGGGGGTGGGCGTACCTGGGATTCCAGGGAAACCAGATGGGTGTCGGGGTGCCCGGGCGTGGAGCGCAGCAGCTTGTCTTTCCGTTGTTCCTGGTGCAGGGGCAGATGGCAGCTGGTGGGGGTGGGGGGCTGAGGCAGCAGAGGCAGCCAATCCCCACCAGTCCAACTCCCGGCCGGTGGCCTCTGGGGACTCGGGATCCCAGGGATATGCCCACCAGCCGAGTTGCCGTCAATGAGGTGGAGGGTGGGTGCCAAGAGCCTACTCTTACTACGTGTGAGCTATCATCATCGTCGTCGTCGTCATTAGCATGTAGATTGTTGAGCATAGATACCAGATACCTGGTTTCTAATCCTGGCTTTGTAACTAAAAAGCACTGTCACCCTAGGCAAGCTTTGACTTGTCTGACCCTTGGGTTCCTTACCTGTCAAACGGGTGTTAAAGCACCTGCCTGCCTCATAGGGCTGCTTTGATGCTCACATGACACAACCTACACGGGGAGGCTCTAGTACGCAGGAAATACCAAACTTGGCGTCTTGTTCACAGACGTTCGTTGAACTGCTGTTGTGTGCCAGGCACTGCGCTAGACGCTGGGAAGTCAGCAGGGAACAAACTCACAATCTGCACCCTTCGCCCAACCTTGTGGCGTTTACGTGCCAGTAGGGGAGGCGGACATTAATCCAATAATCACACAGAGAAACATGTAATTACACACTGTGTACGTGCTGGGAGAGACGGGGGCCGTGTGTGACGGGAGCTGCGCAGCCGTGTTGGTCTGTGTGAAGTCACGGAAACCCATCCGGCTTCCTGGCAATTGCTGCAGCTCTGCTGGGTGAGCTGGCAGGGGGCTCACGGGCAGGGCCATGGGCAGCCCTGAGGAAGCTGGGCCTGTGCTGGCCGCTCCGCTAGGAGCACTGGGGCGTCAGAACAGACACCCCAGGGTGCCCCGGGGGCCTGCTCCCAGTGACAGGCTACAGGGGGAGACGAGTAGATGGGTGGCCTCCAGTCACCCCCGTTTCCCTCCAAGGAAACCCTCAGACTGCCAGTCTGAGACGTGAGGTGGCGCCTTTTCCTGCCTCTTGGCTGGGACGGAGAAGCTACAATCTGTTCCACGGTGGTCACTGGGCACCTGCCCTGTGCCCAGCACTGTGCCGCTGGCTGTGCAGCACGCAGGGGAGCGTGGCGCGGTTCCGTCTTCAGGGAGCTCAGATGTGCACGTGTATCTTAGCTAAATAACGTGCAGAACAAGGCTGGGGACAAAAATGGGCATTCCAGTCAAACCAGCCCCTGTTACATGTCCAGCTGGTCCTGGGGCTTCTGGAGTGGGTGAGGGGCAGGAGGACAGTCCGGCTGGAGCAGCAGTGCCTAGGGGAGGGGCTCCTGGGGGCAGGGCCTGGGAGGGAGTGAGGGAGAGGAGGTGAGAGGAAACAAGGAGGGGATGGGAGAGCATGGCAGTTAAAGTCTCACGGTGTGGAAGGAATTGGGGACCCCTGGAACCACTGCCCTGAGGTTGCTGGGGGCCCAGCTGACCCCCCACAACACCGCATCTCTGGAGCGGCTCCCAGGTCCTCAGAACCTAGTGTTGTCAGGGACAGTGAACGGGGGCAGTAGGGCTCAGAGGCCTGCCCCCAACTGGGCCACCAGAGGAGGTGGGTATGTGGGGAGACGGGCAGGTGGGCAGGGAATGCCCAGCAGGCTCCTCTCTGAGGCAGAGCCCAGCGTCCTCTCCCTCCAGGATGCTGGCAGCTTGGGCCTCCTCCAGGGCCGGGAGCAGACAGACTGTGACATGACTGACAGTGGTGTTAATGGAGGGGGCCAGGCGTGTCGTGCTGGCTCGGTGAGCGAGCAGTCCTGCACCCCCGCCCCCAGCCCCCGTGTAACCCACACACCCCACAGCCACTCGGGAGGTGCCAGCGCTGGGAGGCCTCCAGGGCAGGAGGGGGAGGGCCCTGTGCAGGAAAATGAGGCCACTGCCCCTCTTCCTTCCCAGGCACGTCTGGGAGCCTCACAGAACCCAGCAGCCCCGTCTTCTAAGCCAGGCACCGGGCACCGGGCGCCGGGCTGGGTGCCGTGGGGGCATATTTCGCTCAGGCCCTCCCTGCTAGGTTGCACCCGGGCCAGTGGGGAGACAGATGGGTCATAATAACAGCACATGGCCGTGCTCTAAGTGCTTTATGTACAGGAACTAACTTAATCCTCCCGACCGTCAGCTCCTTGGAAGGAGGTACTAACGCCATCCACATAGTACAGGCAAGGAAACTGAGGCCCAGAGAGAGTAGATAACTTGCCCAGTGTCTTACCGCCAGCTGATGGTAGAACCAAGATTTGGACCCGGGCAGGCTGGCTCGAGACTCTATGTTCCTAACCCCTTTGTCCTGTTGCCAAATAGCCTAGACGTGGCATGGCAGGGCCGTGGCTGGGGTGCATTTGGGGAGCACTTTGCTCAGGGGTGGGGGTGAGTCTGCTTTGGGGTTGGAGGTGGGGAGGCCTCTTGGAGTTGGTTTTAGTCCTGAAAGCCCTAAAAGTCCTTCTGGCTTTAACCCCCAGTGATTCAGGGAGCAGGGGAGAGGGGAACTGTGGGAAGAAAGACCCAAAAGACCTTGGTATCTGCCTAGATACGGGAGTGAAAGAGAAAAAGAGATAGTGGTTCCGGGCTTGGGGGGCTGAGGAGGTGGTACCACCCACAGAGATGGAGACGCGACCGGGAGCCAGTCTTACTCACAGATTTGTGTTACGTAGTTTTCTTTCACAGACTACGTGCAGTCCATTTTTTAAAAATTACCCTTCTTAAATTATAACAATTATGTTTGTTGTTTGCAAATGGGCTGCTGCTGGGAGGGTCGGGGAAGAAGAGGTGAACGTGATTTTAGCCGCGCCGGGAGCGGGCAGCCCTGGGCCAGGCACAGCCGGAGCAAGAGGAGGACGGAGGTCCGGGAGTCCCCAGGAGGGGCAGGCAGAGGTTGGGGATGCCACAGGTCAGGGGCAAGAGGGAAGATGAGATGGTGGGAGAGAGAGAGAGGAGGGGACCCAAGAGAGCAGAAGTCAGACGGAAGTATTGACTCCTGTTGTGAGAAAGGTCCAGGAAGGTGAGAACCAGGGACCTACTGAGAAAGGGCAGTTTTGTTGGAATGATGGGTGTAGAAACCAGTCACTCTTGGCCGGGCGCGGTGGCTCACGCCTGTAATCCTAGCACTTGGGAGGCCAAGGCGGGCGGATCGTTTGAGCTCAGGAGTTCGAGACCAGCCTGAGCAAGAGCGAGACCCCGTCTCTACTAAAAATAGAAAGAAATTAGCTGGACAACTAAAAATATATACAGGAAAAATCAGCCGGGCATGGTGGCGCATGCCTGTAGTCCCAGCTACTCGGGAGACTGAGGCAGAAGGATTGCTTGAGCCCAGGAGTTTGAGGTTGCTGTGAGCTAGGCTGATGCCACGGCACTCACTCTAGCCCGGGCAACAGAGTGAGACTCTGTCTCAAAAAAAAAAAAGAAACCAGTCACTCTTATTAAAATTATTGAGTATATAGGACATGGGCCAAGCTGTGTCCTCATCAGTTGAAATGTATTATCTAACTTTGTGAACTTCAAGTTCACAATAACCTTGGAGGGGGGCGGTACTAGTGCTGTGCCCATTTTACAGATGGGGAAATGGAGAAGCAGAGATTATATAACTTGTCAGAGCAAGAAGGTACATTTCCCTTCTGCAGAAGTTGCCCCGGGGCTGGCCTTCTAGTCTGGGGTCCCCTTGCCTTTGCTGTGTCTCCAGTCCACACAAGGCCAAACCCGAGTGACCCAGCCGACAGAGCTGGAATCGGAGGAAATGGCGTCAGGGTCAGGGCCAGTCCAGCCCTCCAGTGGGGTGAAGTGGGGGTGATGAGAAGAGGCCCTTCCACTGCCTTCCCAGAATTCGGCCTACTCTCTCCTTGGATGTTGTGTCCCCGTTAAACCAAAGTTGTCTGGGTCGGGCTCCTGCTGCTCACTCACAGCTCAGTGTTGAATGAGTAGATTTTAGGAGGGTGTTGAGGGTACAGAGTCCTCACCTGGAGAGGGGAGAGGATTCACCGCAGCTTCACGCCTCTGTCTGGCACGCTGGATGCACGATCTACCTCTCCTCTGCACCCCGCCACACGAGGAGCACCCAGGAGGGCCAGGCCCTTCCACACGTATGACCCCGAGGAGGGTGTCACATTCCAGGTTTGCACTCGCAGAAGTTGAGACTGAGGAGGTAGAGTCGCTGCAGTATAGCCTGAGGGTGCATAGTGCAAGGGTGGGGGGCTGGGATTTTGGCCCCCGCACCCATAACGCCAGGCTCACTCCCTGCCCCAGGAGACGCCCTGATGCTCATCTTCCTCCCTGAAGCCTCTCAGAATGTTGGACTGACTCAGTCGGTTTAGGGCAAACCCCTCGGGCCTGCTGCCTTCAGGGCTTGTAAGCAGCAGGGAAACGTCCCTTCCCCAGCGGGGACCGGCTCATTAGGAGGCAGACCTGGCAGCTCCGGCTCAGAGGAGGCTATAGATAGCGCGGGATGGTGTGCAGGGAGGGCAGCCCGCGTCCCTCACCCCTGCTCGCCTGCGGAGGCTCACACACACCTGGCTCTGTCATTCCGGCCCTGGGCGTCCAGAGGCCCAGGACACTGGCTACTGGCGTTGCCACTGAACCACTGAACAGCTGTGTGATTCAGGGAAAGCCACATACTCTGGGCCTCCTTTTGTGATTTTGTGGAACCAGGATATTGTTACCTGCGTAGCCCATGTCACAAAGTTGTTAGGAGACCTCAGTGAGCCAACAAATATTTATGCAGCACCTAATATTGCTAGGCATTGTTCTAGAAGCTGAAGATACAGCAGTAAACTAAACAAACAGAAATCCCTGGCCTCACAGAGCTGCTATTTTCATGGTGCATGGGAAGTGTTTGGGAGACAGGAGCTTAGGAAATGGAGTTGAGTGTTTATTTTTTTGCCTTCAATACCAGCTTTCCCAGAGTTGTGTGTTTTGGACAGAACAGAACAACACGTGTCAAATACTGACCATGTGAATGAGGAGTGATATAGTTTACCTCCACAGTAACCCCAGAGTGGGTGTGATCATCCTGTTCTAGAGAGAAGTAGCATCTCTGAGTGCTGAGCATGTTGCTCAGGGCCACACACCCAGAGCCTGGGAGAGCCGGGCCTGCCACCCCGGCTGCTCACCCAGGCCTGGGGTCTTCCCTGTCTACCTCATTGTCTTCCAGGTTAGGGCCCCATGTTCTGAGCCTTTTTATGCCACATAAGATGTTTATTTTGTGGGCTGCCAAGGTCTATTTCATTGTTCCACACCCAGGAGCCCATTCTCTTAGGGGCTGTCCCCAGAAGTCACAGTCAGCCTGACACAGCCTTTGTTGGGCCTGTGCTAAGGGCTTGGGAGCTAAGGCCTACGGGCCCCAAGTGGTGACCTGGGCCACCCAGCCAGGGCTGACGGCGGCAGAACTGTAAATGGAGGAGTCAAAGCTATGCCTGGCTTCTCCCCACTGTCTCGCCCTTTCCTGGGTGCCACTTCTGTCACCTCCTTCTCCGCTAGGGCTGTAGGTTGCAGCCTCTGAGCTAGTCTGACCCCCGGTTGCAGCCGTCCCTGGGGTCTTGAATGAACCCAGGAGAGTTTGCACAGCAATATCACACTCCGTGGTCTCAACCTTGGCTGCAAGTTCGGATCCCCTGGGAAGCTTTTAACAATCGCTGTGCCCAGGCTACACCCTCAATTGATTCTGACTCTCTGGGGTGAGCATGAACATCAGTATTTCTAAAGCTCCCCAGGAGGTTCCAAAATGCAACCAAGTTTGAAAACTAGTGCTCTAGTCTAGTCAGTGGCTCTGGCTATACGTTAGAATCAGCCAGGGAACTTTTCAAACTCCCCGTGCCCGAGTGCTCTCCAGGCCAGTTAAATCAGGCCCTCTGGCTGTGGGATTAAAAAAAAATCCCCCCAGTGATTTTGTGACTATCCAGGGCTGTCGTCATGACCCGGCTCCTCCTACAGCCTCTGAGCACGAGGTGGTCGAAGATCTAGTCACCCGAGGGGCTGGTGTGGTGGTCGGAGGAGAGGTACCCCTTGCTGTGGTCTCTGAAGGTCCCCTGCAGGGCTGGAGGGCTGGGGGAAGGACTGGGAGGCTGCCAAGCAGGGACGGAGAGACTTCAGCTTTGTGGGATGGTGGCCGGAGCCCTGGGCTAGTAGTCAGGGACGTGGTCCTGTCCTGGCTCAGGCCCTCCAGCTGTGTGACTCTGGGCAAGTCACCAAAGGCCTTTAGGGCTCAGTTTCCCCAGTGGAAAGTGAGGGGGTAGAGGTCATCACTCCAGAACAGACGGCACAGTCACTAGGGAATCCTTGAAAACAGATTCCTGGGCCCTGGCCCAGAGCTGCGAGGACTGGGCCTGGGAGTGTTTCTGAAAAACCCCCTGGTGATTCTGCCACACAACCAGGCTTAGATGCCACTGCGGTCACCTCCAGCCTTGTCATTCCAGGAATTGGGAGTTGCTGAGCCCAGGTACCTAGGCTCCAGTGTCCCCTCATTTAAGTAAGTTTCATATGGAAAAGTACCTGAGTGCGGCCAAATGATGACGAGGAGGCATTTTTTGGAGACACCCTCCCGTGTGGCAGGCAGGTCTTGTTGACGTGTCTTTGCAGCCATTCTGCAAGGCCATTATCATCCCTACCTTAAAATGGTGGTTCCTGGCTCGGGGAGGTAAAGTGACATCCCCAGGTCCCACAGCCAGGGCCCAGCGTCCGAGCCAAGGGCCGTCCAGCTCCACGTCCAGCCTCATTCCCTCTTTCCAGCTTACCAGCCGCCCTTCCGGGGCTTAGATTTTTTTTCTTTCCACAATAATTCACATCAAAGAGACATAGTTTTTTGTTCTTCGCAAGACTTTTAAAGGATTCCTTTGAATGGTGGGCTTCTATGCAAAATACAAAAATCAGTCTGTGCACGACCTACCAGGCATTCCTTCATTCCAGAACAGTTTCTGCCCTGCTGTGGGCAAATCTGTCCCCTGCCCCTTCTGTCCCCAGGAGGCTCATCTGAAGGGAGACAGCGCCTCCTTCTGGGGGCCACAGAACCCGAAGGCCCCCTCCTAGCAGAGCCGAGATGGGCCTTGGCCATGGGCGAGATGGATGTTAACAGAAGACAGGCCCAGGTGGCTGCCTCTGTGCACCCCACTTAGAACTGGAGGCTGAGACCCCGGCTCCCCAGGCTTCTCTCGCCTCCCCAGCCCCTGACCTTGCTGTGGGACCCTGGCAGCTCCCCTGTCCCTGGGCCTCCCCCGAGGACCGAGCAGCTGGCACCAAGGGTTAACCACAACCCTCCACCTTCCTCCTCCCAGCTCTGGTCCGCTAGCCTGTTACCATGGGAACATGGCTAAAAATAAAATGAGCTCTCAAAGCCCAGCCCCATGCATAGGAGTCAAAACAAACTAATTAAAGCAGCCAGGCTAAAATGTGAAGATAATTACACCCTCACTCAGGAGCCAGTCGTGGGGATGGAAAACCTCAGCAGGCTGTCCCCGAGTCAGGGCCCCTGGGCCCGTTCCTGATGTGCAGGGCTGGCTCCCACACTCCAGGCCCTCAGACCCCGGTCCCCTCACACAGTCTCGTTGCACCTCCCAAGAAAAGCCCACCCTGCTTAGGCCTGAGATCCAGGGAGCAGCGCACTCCCACTCTCGGCGCTCCTCCCTGGGAGGTCCACGGTATGGCTTCATGCTGGGGCTGTGCCCCATCTCGGGTGGCCAAGAAGGTGGGGTGAACTGAAGTCTGAGGCTGTTTTTTTCCACATTCTCCTCAAAATTCCAAGAAGTCCCTACATAGCTCTGGGCTGCCTCTGTTCCTAAGACCTTTGCTAAAGATAGTTCCTTTGTTTCTCGGCTGCTACCTCCCCACCCAGGGCCCTGGAGCCTGGAGGGTGTCCTTGCGTCCCCTTCTGGTCCAGGAGCGGGCGGAGGGCTCCATCCCTAGGCTGTGTGGGCACTGGGTCAGGCCCCTCCCACCAGGGCCCTTTGTCTTACAGGACCATCAAGGTGGAGGTGTACGACTGGGACCGGGACGGCAGGTAAGCAGTAGGAGGGCACGAGGTGAGAAGGTGGGTGGCGATGGGGCAGCCACTGGGGAGGGGTCGAGCCCTGCCCTCACGTGGAGAGAGCTGTGCCCAGGCCCCCACCCATGGCAGCTCTGGGGGTGAGGGAGCCTGGGTTGTCCTGTGGGAGGGGTCTGCTGCCACGGTGGCTCATGCCCACCCAGCTCCACTGAGGCACCGGGGACCTCTGTCCTGCAGGATGTCGTGTGAGAGGCATACGAGGCCTCCTTTCCCCAAATAGCTGCCCAGTGGCCGGCTAGTGCCTGCAATCTCACCGTGTTTGGTAGAATTTAGGATTTTCTGAAGTATGAATGTTCTAGGGCGTACACACTAGTGACCCCCAGAGCATGCGTGGGCACGTTCTCTGTGTGAGGCCTTGGACTAAGCATTGTGGGGAGACTGAGGTGCAAAAGATGAGCTCAACCCTCAGAGGCTCCCCAGAATCTAGTGGGGAGGCTGGCAGACCATAGGTAGGCCTTGGCTCACGGGAGGAGCTGTTTGCAGAGAGCCAGGACGGGGGGACGGGCTGTGGGAAGGGTGGGCTTTGTGTGTGAGTGGACTCGGACTCGAGACAGTGCCTGAGTGGGACTGTCTGGCTGGCGGGTCTTTGGGAGGCCAGTGCTGTCCCCTTCGGTAGAACTCAGTGCCCCCAAGGAGCCAGTGCTGCTGGGAATTCACAGACAAGGACAAGAGTGGTCTTCTTGAAGCTTTAGTCCAGAACCCTCTCTGGCTCCTACTTGTCTGTTGAGCCAAATCCAAGTATGTCCTCCTCACTTTTATGACCTCTGCATTCTGTGGCACTACCAAGGAATGATGTAGGGGACTTGAAAGTCCCCTAATCTCCACCGGTACCTCCCAAGTCTGTGACGGTGGGTGGGGGGTACTGTCTCGTCTTATGTAAAGTGCTGTGCACATGCAGCTCTGAGTGGGGCCCGAACCCCCTTCCAAGGAACCTGCCCTCCCCTGCGAAACCCAGGGCCAGCACCACCTCTTCAGCGACCTCACAGCCAGACAGTCAGCTCCATGCTTTCACCATGATTTGCCTCATCTTCCTCTGGCGTTCCCATACTTCTGGAATATTCTCCTCTTCCGTGGCAACTGGGGACAGCCACCAGGTGCCACTGGGTCCCACCATCATGTTACTTGTAGTCAGAAGGCTGAGAGCTGTAAAATGCATTGAAATACGTGCGGTGGGGCATCACCTTCCAGCTGCATGCTCCAGGCGGCACACAAGCCACTGTCCTCTAGCAGGGACAGCGAGGGTTAAAGGGGGCCAGCCACGGGGGTCAATGGGAGTTCCGCTTTGTGCGCATTTTTTGCTGCACGTAACATAAACACACAGTGTGGGCACTGCAGAAAACACCCCCAGCTGCCTGACTGCACATAGTGCTAATTGTCTTGTTAAAAAATGTTTATTGGAGGGGAGTTTAATGAACATCTTTAAGCCCATCACTTGAATTTAACAATTGTTCAATTTTACCATGTTTACTTTATGTTTTATGCTAATGTAGTTTAAAGTAAATTATATCCTGAGTACAGTGGCTCACACCTGTAATCCCAGCACTTTGGGAGGCCAAGGTGGGAGGATCATTTGAGGCCAGGAGTTCAAGACCAGCCTGGGCAACATAGCAAGACCCCATCTCTACAAAGAACTTTTTAAAAATTAGCCGGATATAGTGGTGTGCACCTGTAGTCACAGCTATTGTGGAGGCTGAGGTGGGAGGATTGCTTGAGCCCAGGAGTTCAAGGTTATAGTGAATTATGATCACACCGGTGCACTCCTACCTGGGCAACAAAGCCAGAGCCTGTCTCTAAAAAAATAAATAAATAAGTAAATTATAGACAGCATGACATTTTGCCTCTAAATATTTCACAGGAAATGTCTAAAAAATAATGACATTTTCCCACATAACTACAAATGCCATTATCACACCTGACTCATTGGACAATAGTTCTTAAATACCACCCAATATTCATTTTGTATTTAAATTTCCCCAATTGTCCCCTGAATACTTTTTATTACTGGTTGGTTCAAATAAGAACCCAAGTAGGGTAGGGTGGGTTCCATTTCTCCCAGGCCCTGCTCTTTGCTAGGTGACTTGGGGTTGATTGCTCCTTGGGTGACACTGGGCTTTTTTCCCCGGGCCCCAGCCTTGCCGGCGTGTGCTCCTGGAGTGGAGTCCTGTGGGGAAGTGGGCGCCAGGGAGGGGTGAGTGGGAGGCGGGCCGGGGTCTCAGCAGCAGTTTTCCCTTGCAGCCATGACTTCATCGGGGAGTTCACCACCAGCTACCGGGAGCTGGCCCGTGGGCAGAGCCAGTTTAACATCTATGAGGTGAGGCGGGCGCCCCAAGTCTGGGGTTTGCACTGACAATAAATGGCGCCCAGTCACTGAGGACCACAGTGAGCATGTGCTGGGCCGGGGGCTTTGCGTTTTTCCCGTGAGGTGGGTGTTCCTGTGCCATCCTACAGTTAAGGAGGCCGAGTCTCAGGGAAGGGTGAGAACTTGCCCAAAGCCACATGGTTCAGTAAGTGGCAGAATCAAGACGCAACAACTGAGACGCGTCTGATCCCAGATCTCTGAGTTATAGCACCCCCTAAAGATGACTTCTGACGTGGGGAGGGTGACGGGAGTAGGGGTGGGACAGAGGGTGGGGGACAGTTTGGGAAGGTTCTGGGCTTGAGTCCTGAGGTCCTGAGTTCAAGGGGGCCCTCTGCTTCCAGTCACAACAGTGTCAGGGCCTGCCAAGTATCTTACCTTTTCCAGAAAGAGTCAGGGGAACAGCGGTTGGGATACCTTCCTGGATCTGGCCCTGGAGCTAGACAGCCTTGGACAAGGCACCTGGTCTCTCCAGATGATAGCATTTGCCCTCAAAGGACAGTTTCTGCCACTGAGCCTTTGCTTGCGTGTGCTGTCCCCCTGCAGGCCCTCCCCATCCTTCCAGTCTAGCGCGCGTCTTTCCAGCCACTCTGCTCTCCTGTGCATTTTCCCTCGTCCGAGCTTCGTGGTTCATGCCAGACCTGCTTAATGGCAGATACCTCTGACCCTAACGACTGCTTGGGTTCTTATCTGACTCTACCACTTACTAGCTATGTGACTTTGGCTAAGTCCCTGAACCACTTTGTGCTGGGCAAACTGAGAATTAAATAAGTCAGTGGAACAGTGCCTGGCCCAGAGGTCAGCACTGTCTTCTGTTGTCATCTTCTGAGCATCGGTGTACCAGGAGACTCACATTTCACACCTGTCCCACCATACTGGCACTCTCCTCACACTAGCAGCCACTCACCTGGCCAAGTTAGGTGACAAGTTGGCTTTGAGTCCCTTCGCTGAATCCGAATCCCTTGATACTTTCACTCCCTCACCCTGTACATCTGCTCCAAGTGAGCAGGTCTTGGGTTCCAACTAGACATCCCAAGGACAGGCAAGGTGGCAGCCCTTTCTGTTACCTCTCCTGGCCGGCCGGGGCACTGCTGGGCACACAGTAGGTGCTTGTTATCCATTCACACGCCGAATTAAATTGAATATGGCTATTATAAAGATGGAGTGTGGATGAATTTATTTGTAAGGGCTCTGATACAGTAATTGCTTTGTTTTCTGCATCTGTAAAGAGAGGGGCTGTCTTTTCCCCCCGAACCTAGGCAGTGGCCCCCTTTGAGGAGATCTTTAGGGAGGTGAAGGGAAGAGGTCAAATCTCTTGGATTTGGCTCCTAAAGGTGCTTGACAGGCCCAGAAGCAGCCATGATCTCTTGGGCTAACAGCAGAAAGCGTTGGATTGACTTGTTCTCCCCACTGTTGATCTCTGCTTCTTTGCAATCGACAAGAGAAACTGCCGTCTGGGGAGGCAGAAGCACCAGCCTCACACACTGAAAGGTGGAAAAGGAGTCCCACTCTGCCAGCCTCCGCGGGAGGCCGCTCTGGGCTCAGGAAGGCCTTGCCTGAAGAGGGAACAGTCTTTGGCTAGTAAAGATCCACTTCTCGGGCCCTGGCATGGCCTGGGTGTCAGACTCCTATGTCCAGTTTCTGCTGGTCCCTCCTTGGACTCAGCCTTCCAAACCTGAGTGCGTTGGCTGAGCCTCCCGCAGAACTCCCCTCCTCCTGGCCAGCCAGCTCCATCTCCTGTGTGCCCATCCCAGGGGCCCAGGGTGCCTTGGGAGTCATCCTTAACACCCCCAACCCTCACTCCGCATCTCGTCCACAACTGAACACCACCCTTCTACCACCCAAATTTTCCAACCTTTGTTCCCTTCGTCTCAGTCTGCCACCACTATCCCCATCACCTGCCTGGGGGCTTTGCAACAGCTCTTCATGGCCTTCCCGCCTCCTTCCGTCCTCCACACGGTAACCAGGGTGCTCCACCAAGATGGTAATCTGACCACACCGCTCCCCTGCTTAACACCTGTCCAGGGCCTCCCACCCGCCACCTCAGCCTGGTTCGCACAGGGGAGGTGGGAGGAGATTCCAAAAGATGCCCCCACCCCGGCTGAGATCCACTGACCTACAGGGAAAAGTCCAAGTTCCTTTGTACAGGACCCTGTGCCCCCAGCCAGCCACCTCCACTGTGTGTATGTGTATGTGCGCAGAGACGCACATCATGTCACACACCTTTAGAGGCCCCTGGGAGGTGTCCCCTGCCCTTCCCTCTGCCCGTCTCCCATTTTCAGCTCCATCTGCCATCTGAGGCTCTCTGAACCTCCATGCGTTCTCAGCCTTTACCTGGGCCTCCTTCTGTCGTCTTCTCCTGGTTAGGATCTGCTGGTCCTTGCAGACTCCCTGTGGATGTTTCTCCTCCAGGACTCTGTCTCTACCTGCACACCCACTCCCCCCACAGTCTGGGGTAGACATCTCTCCTAGGTGCTCCTGGGGTCCCCTGTGGCTGTTACCTGTTGGTGATGCTCACCACCCCTCCGAGGACCATGGGCCCTCCCCGCTGTACCCCCAGAGCCAGCACAACTCCCAGCCGCTGAGAGCCCCTCAGTGCCCCCATGCACGGGAGGGCAGACCCCATCCAGACCTGTCCTGGGGGCCCTGGGGTATCAGGAGGGAGAAAGGTCATCAGAGCTTGAGGCTTAGTGGACTGGGGAGGTTCCTGGAATGGCCTCTAGGTGGTGCTTGTCCCCTGTGTGGGACTTCACCAGCAGCCACTTAGGGCGGTAGAGGCTGGCCCCTGGGGGAGGGGTGTGCACTCAGGAGCACACGAAACCTCAGGGCACACGGGGCACTTCTGCAGTGCCCGCCTTGCACGAAGATCTGAGAACAGAGCATTGCTTTAACACTGAAACAGTTACATTAGAGAGTGGACATGTGGAATACAGGCTAATTTAAGGATACCACAGAAGACTTCGAAGAAATGTGCTTGTGGCCAGGTCTTTGGGTACACCCAGAGCCCCAGGAGTCCGGGTTCATTCTCCTCGGCTGGGAGGGCTACTTTGGAGGAAAGGTTAGAGATGTGTGTGTTTCATTCTAATACTCCAACACCCTCATGGCACAGATGGGGAAACCGAGACAGTGCAGCGCTGGGCTGCAGTTCTGCCCCCATCTCAGCAGCCTGCTTCATACGAGTTTTCCCGTGAGCGTGTCTGTGAGCACCTCATCGGGGTCCTCAGTACTGAGGAGGCCCTCTGAGGTTGTTCTGGGCTTCTCGCCCCACCCCCCGGCCAGGCTCTCAGTTTCCACCCGAGCAGCTTGCAGCCCTCCCACCTGAACTTCCCACCTGTGCCCCCGTCCAGGTCTTCCTCCCTTCTGTGTCTGCCCAGTCACCCCTCACCCCTCCCTCTCTCGTACCTCTACAGCCACCCCCAGGGCCCAAGATGTGTGGTCGCTTCTTGCCAGGCTGTTTTTGCCGTGGCTCAGCACCTGTCCCACACCGCCAGGTCCTCATACCTCTCACCTGGACTGGTGGAGGCAGTGATAGTAGTAGCAGTAATTTTAAAAAGTAACTGACGCTTCTATGGTACTTAGTACATTCCATAGCACTTTACTTATATTGATCTATTTAATCCCCATACCTTTCTTTGAGGCACATACTTTTTATTCCCATTTTACAGATGAGGAAACTGAGGCACACTGAGGTTAAGTAACTTGCCTAAGGTCACACAGCTATTAGGTGACAGAACCAGGCAAACATTCCCTGGATGTCCCTTCCCCTCCCCTCACACCTCCACCAGGTCCCAGCATCCTAGAGCCTGCAGTACTCTTGTCCCCTGTACGCTTGAAGGTCATCAGAGTTCCCTGCAGGCTGCTGGGTGACATTCAGTCATTTCACTTGGCGTTCTAGGCTCTCTTCCAGCCGGCCCACCTTACTCTTCCACCCTGTGGTTCTACAGTCCAAGTGGCCCCGGTCCTGTGCTTCTCCCCCATGGCGTCTCCGCTGACATCCGTCTCTCCCTGCCCGAAGCGCTCCTGTCCCTCCCAGCCCGGCTGCAGGACCGCCTGCACTGGAGACCCTCTGCGGGTGCTCCCGCCTGGAGCGGTCCTTCCTTCCTCCAACTCCTCTGACACTGCTCTGATTCCCCCTTTTTGGTGGCCCTCGTCACTTATCACCCTGAGGGCATGTCTTCTTTCTCTAACACGAGTGATGACTCTAGGGGAGAAGAAATGGTACCCCACCCCATAAATACCTGCTGAAGGAAGGATGTGTTTGTATGTGTTATCAAGCTGGCCACAATGTACACGTTACAGGCCTGAGGGCAGGAAGCCTGGTTTTTGGCCCAGGGAGGTGGCTCACGCCTGTAATCCTAGCACTCTGGGAGGCCGAGGTGGGAGTATCTCTTGAGGTCAGGAGTTCAAGACCAGCCTGAGCAAGAGCAAGACCCTGTCACTACTAAAAATAGAAAAATTAGGCGAGCATGGTGCCGCACGCCTGTAGTCCCAGCTACTCGGGAGGCTGAGGCAGGAGGATCGCTTGAGCCAGGAGTTTGAGGTTGCTGTGAGCTAGGCTGACGCCACGGCACTCGAGCCAGGACAACCAAGTGAGACTGTCTTAAAAAAAAAAAAGGAAACATAGTTTCTAATCCTGTCACTACCCAGATGGCTGTGTGACCTTAGGCAAATCACTTGGTGTCTCTGTGCCTTAGTTTCCTTATTTCCAGAAGTAGATGTCAATACTCATTCAGACAGAAGAGACCCCGGCTAAAGATACAGGCTAGACGTGTAGGAGAGGGGAAAGGAATTCACCAGAAACCAACAAGCGGCAGAGCAGGCCTGAGAATCGCCTTGCTTTGATGGGACGTGAGAGAAAGGTTGTGCTTAGACTTCCCATATTAGAAACAAAACAAAGAAACAGCTGGTGAGGCTCAAATGAGAGCACAAATACAGTCAGTTTGAAAGTCCTATGGGGGCTCTCAGGGCAAGGTGGCCCTTGACCCTCAGCCCAGGGTTTCTCAGCGTTGGCACTGCTGACATTTGGGACCGGGTGTTCTTTGTTGTGGGAGACTGTCCTGTGCGTTGTAGGATGTTTAGCAGCATCCCTAATTTCTTCCCTCTCCCCCAGCTGGGACACTTGTCACTTATCACCAGACATTACCAAATGTCCCCAGGGGGCAAAGTGGCCCCTGGTGGAGACCACTGGGTTAGCCCACCTACAAGCACTATGTGATTTGTTAGCTGGTGACAGGGCTGGCTGGGAAGTTAAAGCTTACAGCAAAGGACAGGTAAAGGTGGTGGTGGCAGAGAGGGAGCCACGAGCCCCAGGGTGGCCGAGGGCTGGGTCCCGAAGGAGTGGCAGGGAAGACTGGACCTGGCTGAGGGAAGGGGGGCATTTTCTGTGAGGGGAGCAACCTGAGCCAACGCAAGGGACAGGTACAGACAGGGCCACTTTGCGACATCGGGCCTTCTTTGCTTGTACAGGGTAGAAGGCACGTTCCAAGGAGCAGTGGGAAAGAAGGTTAAATAAATATCCCTGGTCGATCGTGGGACATTGGGTCTGAGCCGGGAGCCCAGTTGTGTCACTAAATAGCAACCTCCCACAAAACCCCCCTCAACTCCACTCCTCGGGCCCCTGTGGTCTTTGCACCCCACACTCTGCCGGGGCTGGGACCACACCCAGGTTGGTGGAGCCCCAGACACAGCCCTGGCTGCTTGGAAACACTTTCTTACCTGGTAACTGGTTTTTCCTGCAGGTGGTAAACCCGAAAAAGAAAATGAAGAAAAAGAAATACGTGAATTCTGGCACAGTGAGTAGCCACCCCCTCTCTGCAGCCAGGTGCAGACATTCCGAGCCCCGAGCCAGGTCTGGCACCGGGAGTTGCGTGCGTCTGTGTGTGCAGAGTGGGACTCGGGCCAGGGGAGAGCGGGGCTGGGCGGGGTGGGGCAGATGGAGCAACAGCCCCGGGAGTCAGCGCTGCAGACCACGCAGCAGGCGCCGTGCACGGAGTGAGGAATCGCAGAAACGCCCACGGGCCTTCCTGCGGGAGGGAAGAGGAAACTCGGTGGTGTTTATTGGGCCCCTGCTCTAGGAAATTCCCCACTTAGGTGTTTTTCAGGGGCTGTTTCCTTGAGAGGCAGATACTATCATCCTTTGTCATGAAAGAGGAAACCAAGGCCGCAGGCAGGGAAGTGACTCAACCACGGTCACACAGCTAGAGAGTGGCAGGGATGGGAGTCAACGCCACCTCTGACTCCAGAGCGGGAGCTGCTGAGGGCACTGCCGCTGCCCCAGCGCGACAATCCCGGGGGCCACACGCTGGCCCAGCCGCTGCTGGGGCGGGGCTTCAGGGTATTTACTGAGTGCTGCCATGTGCCAGGCATTGTGCTAGGCACAGGGGATGCAGCTGGGAACAGGACCGACCCAAATGCCTGGTGTGGGGAGGCAGAGGTGTGTACATGCACACACCTGTGTGTGTCAGGTGGTTATGACTGCTGTGGAAAAGGGTAGAATGAGGGAAAGGGACAGGGATGGCGCAGGTGTTGAGGATGCTGGGGAAAGGGAATTCCAGCTGTAGGGAACAGCACATGCCAAGGCCCTGCGGTGGAGCCCACAGTACGAACATGTCCAAGTTCATCCTCTGCGTGTTCCCTCGTGACCCCACGGCCCCATGAGCCAGCGCAGCCAAGCTCAGTCACTCAAGTCAGGCAAACGGCAACTCTAGACCCAGGGGAGCTCTTAGGGAGCTGAGGTTCCTTTGAGGAACCTCATTTTCTCCATCTGTAAAATGAGGCTAATAAATCATCCCTCCCTGCTTACTGCACAAGTGCTGTGCAGGCACGTGGAGATGCAGGCTTGTAAACTGTAAAGTCCTCTGCACTCAAAGAGGACTGACCACCGCTCCTCTGATTGCAACTGCTTCACAAACTGGAGCTTGGAGCAATATTTCCTTTGTCCAAAGCTGCGGTGTTTGTTAGTGGGGATGCTGTCAGCGTTTGGGCAGGACAATTCTTCAACTCACAGGACTTCCCCGTACATTGTAGGATGTTTGGCACCCCTGGCCTCTGCCCATAGTTACCGGTAGGGCCCCCGTCATTATAAGAACTCCCCAAACTCTCCCACCCATTCCCAAATGCTGCTAGGGGAGGCAGTACCTTCTCCAGCTGGGAACTCTTGAATGTACAGCTAAAAATAAAACGGTTCTAAAACCCACTGATCTTGCCCAGCCTTCTTACTTCAGAGGTGATGCGAGCCATGTGATTTGCCCCGGATCACACCGTGAGGTGGGGACAGAGCAGGTCCAGGTGCAGGTTTCCTGACTGCCTTTACTCCAGCATGTCCCAGTCTTCACCATGAAAGTCACCCAGGAGCCAAGATGCTTGTTAAAAACCAGACGCCTAGGCCAGTTCCCTGGGGTTCCATTTTTGGAGGCCCAGGCTGGGGCCCTGGAATCTGCATTCAGTGCTTCTCATACCTTACTCACTACGTGCAGAACCCCCTGGGCTTCTTGTTAAAATGCCAAGAATCTGCATTTCTAACCTGCCTCGAGTTGCTGCTGCTGGTCTAAGAACCACACTTGGAGCGGGTGAAAGTCTGCTTTCGCCCTGCAAGTCCCCGGGTGAATCCATATGGGAGGGCAAGTTAGGGACGGGCTTCCTCGTAGGGACGGTGGGGAGGTGGCGGTCAACCCTGACTACAGGTTAGACTCATGTGAAGCACTAAAAAAAAAAAAGAGATTTCTGAAACTCTGTAGCCCCAGAAGCATAACTGGTCCGGGCTGCAAGATGTTTTAAGAGCTCCCCAGGGAGTGGCATGGCAGGGTTGAATCCAGTGCTGTAGGCCATTCCTAGTAAGTGTGAGCCGCCATGCTTGGAAGGAGGCTCTGTGGTTCTTGCAGGTGACTGACGCCGTAACCACAGTGGGCAGGGGTCTCGCCAGCTCAGCACGCACACACCCTCCCCATGCCCAGGTCCTGCGGGCCCACCCACTGAGCCCATGGGAATGGCTGAATCTGCTCTTGTGGGGGCTGCCCAACTACTAGAGGGGAGTTACTTCTCTTACATACGTGAGGGGTCCTCTGCCCCAGTCTTGCCTCATTTAATTGGTGTAAGATGCCAGGCTTTTATTTGTCTCTGTGATCCTAAATTGTTACTGTAATGAGCTGCCAGGTAGCTGCCTGTCTTGGCTAAGCTAATGCCAGTGTCCGTCGGTCAAGAGGCCTCTGCCTGGGAGAGGGGGTCTGGGGTGGTCAGTTCCCTCCAGGGAAAGGAGATGCTGCTCATGAGGGTCTTGGGTCTGAGAGGGTGGCGGTCGAGAGATGCCAGGGGGTTGAGGTGGGACCAGTAAGGTTTAAGAGAAGCCCAGACCGAAGAGTCGTGTTTCAGGATTAGTAGTAGCGGCACGTGGAAGCGTGGGGCCTGTCAGCATTCCTGTGTCGGGATGGCCCCCCGCCCTCCATACCCCACTGCAGGGCCCTGGGGCTGGGCCCCTGTGCTCCAGTGACAGAGATCGGACCCTTCCGTTGAGGTCAAGAGTGCAGGCTCTGGAATCAAACAGATCCTACTCTGTCCTGGCAGTGTCCTCGGGCATGTTGTGTCACCTCTTTGAGCCTCAGTATCCTTGGCTATAAAATGGGGTAGGAATACTACTTCCCAGGGTGGTTGTGGGCACTGCATGCAATAATGAGTGCAAAACTGGCACATGTCGAGTTCTGTAAATGTCAGCTCTTGCATCATAAACCATCCCCTGACCCCATGTTCCCTGCTGACCAAGTTCCCTTTTGTTTTCAAGGTCACCCTGCTTTCCTTTGCTGTGGAGTCAGAGTGTACCTTCCTTGACTACATCAAAGGAGGGTGAGGAGAGACAAAGCCGGTTTCATCGGCCTCGGGGAGAGGGAAGGGGCCCCACAGCCTTCCTCTTTGAAGCCCTGGCCGAAGCCCGAGATGCTGAGCTCTGAGCAAACCCCTGGGTGCTGGGCTGAGACAACTCGCCCAGAGCCCTGCACGCCCGGGCTCCTGAGCAGCTGCAGAGGGAACGCCTGAGCCAGGGAGGCTGGCCTGGGTCATGTCAGGTCCCCATGCAGAGACAGGACCTGGAGGTGGTAGGGACTCTATGGCAAAGAGGGCCAAGGGCCTGGGGAGCTGGAAAGAGCCCTGAGACAGGCGAGAGGAGGCCCAGGCTCTCGGCCCTCTTTGCCATGAATTTGGCGGATTACTTTGGGCCGGTCATTTTCCCTCCCTGGGTATCGGTTTCCTCCTCTGTACACAAAGAGATTGGAGTAGGTGGGTTTTAAGCGTCCTCCCAGCTCCGGCTGCTGATACCTCTGGTCTGTCAGGGGGCAGGGGGCAGTGACTCACCTGCTCACTGTTATCAGGGACCTGTAAGGGGCAGTGGGATTGGGGGATGAGCCAGGGAATGGTCCTGGGGCCAGCAGGTGGCCGAACACGATTTTAAGGAGCAGGAAGAACCAGAGGGGACAGTGTCCAGCCCCAGACAGGAGGGGAAGCCAGAAGGTGCTGGCCAACAGCTCCTGGAAAGAGCCTGACGCGAGATGAGGGCCTGCCCGGCTTGCTCCCTGCCAGGACAGGTGCCAGGTCAGGGCGTGGGCAGCCAAGAGCCCACAGGTGCAGGCAGGTGAGTGGCTGCACCTGTCTGGAAAGGAGACAGGCAGGGGCGGCTGCCAAAGGCTCATCCCAGCCAAGCAGGCACCTGGCTCCTGGTTCTCCAGGGCAGAGGGAAAGGCAGGCCCCGGGAAGCCACGCTCACTTTCCCATGACTCTGCTCCCTGCAGCCTTGAACTCGCACAGTCTCAAGGTTGCAAGGTCTCCTTCTACCCACTGAGCAGACGCCCTCCCTCCGAGTACCCGAGGGGCTCCTCTGCCCCTTCCTGCCCCTCCTGTGAGCCCACTTCAGACCCTGCCCTTGCTCCCTTCTCTGTCCCACGAAGCAGCCACCCCTTACATTCCATAGCACCTGGGAATTTTCAAACAACCCTCCTTCTGTTCATCCTTCTCATTTGCGTAGTGCCTCCAACTTACAGAACACAGTGGGCAGGGCCGGGACAGTTATCTCCATTGCACATAACTTGCCCGAAGCCACACGCCTAGATGGTGACAAGGCTCCTTGTATCATAACGTGCTACCTTTCATTCCATAGTAATTAATAATCCTGGCCCTGCCCGCCTTGCAACTCTGCCCAGAGCCCTGCCTGCCCCTGGGGTGCGGTGGGTGAGATGAAGATGAAGACTGAGGAAGTAAAGGCTGGGTGCTGTGGGGTCTCACTGAGAAGGAGCCCTGCCGGGGCTCACGCCTATACTCCCGGCACTTTAGGAGGCCATGGTGGGGGGATTGCTTGAGGCCAGCAGTTCAAGAGCAAACCTCCCCACTGCCCATCTCCACAAAACATTTTTAAAATTAGCCTGTCGTGGTGGTGCACACCTATAGTCCCAGCTACTCAAGAGGCTGAGGCAGAGGCAGAAGGATCACTTAAGCCCAGAATTCAACGTTGCAGTGAGCTATGATGACACCGCTGCACTCCAGCCTGGGCAACAGAGCAAAACCCTCTCTCAGAAAAATAAATAAATTAAAAGGAGCCATCAGGGACTTGGCTACTGGCAAAGCTGGTGCCACCCTTGCTGGGCAGGTTAGAGCCCCAGAGCCAGCCCTCCCTTTAAACTCTCTGGAGAACCTGAGTCAGCTGGCTCCAGGGAGGGAGAGCCCGGCATGCATGTCTAGGCAGGAAGCTGATGGAGGCTTTTGTCTAGAGACCCTGGCCTCCCTCTCCTGCCCAGCTGGACCCAGGAGGAATGGGATGAACACCTCTGCCCCCTCCTCCATCAGAGGAGGAGCTGGTTGCTCGGCAGCCTGCATTCTGCCCTTAAGCAGCAGAGACTAGGCTGCAGGGAGTAATTTTCCCACCAACTACCTGCTTTCCAGTGGCTTTCTTCCCTGATCTTTTTCAGAACCCAGAGCAGGGGAAGACTAGTTAAGGAATAAGGCCTGCCTTTCCTCCCACCCTGTACTTGGAAGAGCCCCTCGGCTGTAGTCCCGCAGGCCAGAACCACCTCGCCAAGGGTTGCCCTGGGAGCGGGGCTCTTACCCTTCAAATGTCTCCCAAAGACTTGTTCTCTATATTCCACACTGAGCAAATAGTGGAGCAATATAGTAGGCTGACTGCTGTAACACCTAATTCCCTAACCTCAAGGCTTAAGGCACATAAAGGTTTATTTTTCATCTGTGGGATGTCAAGGTTGGGTGGAGAGATGATCCATGCAGGTCATTCAGGGACCCAGGCTCTTGCTATCTTGTGGCTCCCTTTCCCCTAGAGGCTGGAGTCCACTGGATGCTCTGCCCCCAGCCGGCAGAAGATGGGAAAGAGCATGGGGAGGACTGTCTGTGGCCAGCAGACTCTGGTTTGGGTCTCCTGCTAACCATGTCCTTGACCTTTCCTGGAGGGTGAGGGGCCCATGAGCAGCAGCTCAGCTGTGATCAGGTGGAGAGAGAGCTGTGATTTCTGATAAGACCCTTCTGCTAAATGCAGGGGAAGTGAGGCCTGCCTCGTCTTACATCATCCACAGCCCCAACTGAGAACCCTGGAACAGAGTTTCCCCAAGTGTGATCCCAGCATCCCCTCCTCAGAAGCCCTGGATGAGGACAGGGGATGTTTGTGAAAGAGGCAGATTCTGGGGCCCCACTCCAGACCAGCTGAATTGGCATCTCTGGGGTGGAGCCCTGGAATCTTCTTTTTAAACAAGCTCCCCTTGTGATTCTACACTGAGAACCACAGGAATAGACTTTATCAGGGACTCACATCTGTCAGCTTTGCTCTGTCTGCACCTGGCACAGAACCTAGAACAGCAAAGCCCGCAGAGAATTTCAACCCTGAATTTGAATCCCCAAAACCTAACTTTTTATTATGGAAAATTTATTTTAAACATGCAAAAGTAGAGAAAAGGTATAATCAACCTCAAGTACTCTTCCTCCAGCTTCAGTAGTTACCACTCAGAGCCAGTCTTGCTCCATGCACTCTCCCCTTTGCCCAGTTTTTCTTAATATTTATTTTATTTTTTGGGTTTCTTTTTGAGGTGGGGTCTTGCTACATTGTCCAGGCTGGCCTTGAACTCCTGGGCTCAAGCAATCCTCCCACCGCAGCCTCCCAACATCCAGTTATTTTGAAGCAAATCCCAGCCATCACATATTGTCCCCAAATACTTCAGGATGTATCTCTAAAATATAAGAATGCTTTCTTTCTAAAACATAACCACAATACCATAGCCACACCTAAAAAATGAACAGTTCATTAATACCAAATATCTAGTTAGTGTTCAAATTTCCCCCATCATCTTATAAAATTTCTAATTGGTTTTTTTTGAATCAGAAATCTGGGCAAGATCCATATTGCGATTGGTGGATTCATCTCTTAAATCTCTTTTCATCGATCGGCTCCGCCCAGCGCCCGAATGGCTTGCTAAGGCAGAGCCCTGCGCCGGGAGGCTCTCATTCAGTCGGTCCACACGGACCTGAGAGGCCCAGCCAGTGGGAGATTCTGGTAGTGACCCTATGACGTTTCCCATGGACTGCATTTTGCTGGCTGCGCCGCCTGTGGTGTCACTTAACATGTCCCCTGACCCCTGTGTTTCCTGTGAATGACTGGAAGATAGCTCTGGAGGCTCCATCAGATTCAGGTTCAGTTTTTTGACAAGACAACTTCTTAGGTGGTGTTTCGTTCTTCCTCAGGAGATGCATAATGTCGGTTTGACTCTCTGTTTTGTCAATAAGTTTTAACCCTGAATCTGACTCCAAATTTGACCCAGAAATCCAATGAGACCCAAACTCCCCCAGCACATGCGGGTGGCCCGGGGGACAGGGTTTGGGGAGGAAATGCACAATCATAGCCCCGGGCCCACGCGGAACGAATTCATCCTAAAGGGCTTTCCCACTGCCTGACGCTTGTGAGGAGGGCACAGCTGGCTATAGGATCCCAGTGTCCCAGAACTGGAAGGGCATGGGACCAAGGTGGCAGTCAGGTTTCCCCCTCCCTGCCCAGCACTGTGCAGCCTCCCCCAGCCCTGCCCCTCTCCGGGTGACTCTCCTGCTGTTCTCCCCCTTCCAGGACCCAGATCAACTTCACTGTGGCCATTGACTTCACTGCCTCCAATGGTGAGTGGCGAGCTGGGGGAAGGGGAGGGCTTCTGAGAGCTGCGTGGTGGGCCCTGGCTGGAAGCCATGTCCCTCGGACTCTGGCCTCTTCCTCACTGAAGAGGCAGCACCTAGGCCTGGAGGACCCAAGATACAGCCAAGGTGGCAACGGTACCCCCAGGTGGGACCCCGACCCTAACAACTCTGGGCTCTGGGGCTGAATGCCCTGAACACAGCCTTGCCCTGGAGGAGCACCCGGTCTCCCCGGGGGGTTGGGACAGTGTGTGCTCCCGCCAGTGCAAAGCCCTGGATAAGAGATGTTTCCCACCAGGATCAAATCCCACCTCCTCTTCGCAGTCCAGCCCCTAGGCTAGAGGGGAGAGCTAGAGCCAAGACTGAGCTCTCCAGTCCTCAGGGACGCAGGACCCAGGCCAGGGACCGTGTCCTCGCCTTGCTGGGGCTGCCCTGGCTTCCTTCCCTCCCCCCAGAGTCAGGCTGGGGCCAAGTCTCCAGGAGTGATCAGACGCCAAACTGTGCAGGGTTAGAAGCACCACCACCTTCTTGGCTTCTGGCCCCCGCGTAGGGTGCTAAGTGCTCGTTTTCGCGCCAATCGGAAATACCCAGGCCTCGGGCTGCTCAGCTGTGTCAGAAACCCCTCTTACGGCTGCAGGGCCCAGCATCGTATTGTGCTGGGCTGTCAGAGCTCGGAGGGACCTTAGTAACAATAACAATAATGGTAGTTATAATAATAACACCTGCTTAATCCTCACATCAATCCTATGAGGTGGGAACTATCATCACTCCCATTTTACAGATGAGGAGACTGAGGCCGAGAGGTTAAGGAACTTATGCAAGATCACACAGCCAGTAGGACATAGAGACAAGTTTGGTACCTTGGCAGTTTGCCCAACTGCCTCTTATTAGTGAACAAATAAGTAAATATGGACTATATTAGTGGTGACAAGGGCTCTGAGGAAAAATCAAGGCAGGAAGAGGGATGGGGAGGACTGGGGAGGCTGCAACTTTTAATGGGCTGCTTGGAGAAGACCACAGTGAGCAGATGACCCTTGAGCAAAGACCTCTTCTGCGGAAAAGTGTCCCAGGCAGAGGGAACAGCCATTGCCAAGGTCCCGAGGCAGGAACAGCGTGAGGCTGGGACTGAGGGAGTGACAGGGAGGATGGTAGGAGATGAGAGGTGACTGGGGCCAGATCCTGCAGGGCCTTGGGGGCTCCTGTAAGGACTTCGGGCTTTGTCCTGGGTGAGATGGGAGCGTTGGTGACTCAAGCACAGGAGGGGCACGGTCGGCCTGGCAGGTTTGCCAGCTCACTGGCTGGCGTGCCGGGTGTGGGCGGTAGGTGCAGGGATAGCAGGTAGAAGGCTGCGCCAACCCTAAAGCAAGAGGGAGGTGGCACCGAGGAGGCGCGGAGGAGGTGGCCTGGATCTGCTCTGAAGGCTCGGCAGCCAGGATTTGCTAAAGGGGAGAATGGAGGGCAAGAAAGAGGAGTCCAGGATAATAAAAGTTAGGGGTGCCCTCGGACACCCACTTCTGCATTCTGAACCTGGGGTACTTGGGGCGCCCAGGCTGGCAAATGTTCCCACGTCCTGTGTTGCAGGAAACCCCTCGCAGTCCACGTCCCTGCACTACATGAGCCCCTACCAGCTGAACGCCTACGCGCTGGCACTGACCGCCGTCGGGGAGATCATCCAGCACTACGACAGCGACAAGATGTTCCCTGCCCTTGGCTTTGGGGCCAAGCTGCCCCCAGATGGCAGGGTGTCCCATGAGTTCCCGCTGGTAGGAAGTCCTGCTGGTGGGAGCAAGGGCTGAGGGCTGGTCAGGCTGGGGTATGGTGACGGGCTCGGGAGCCATGCGGGGAGGATTTCCCATCCTCTGAGCTTAGGGACGTAAAGCGCAGCCCCTGTGGGGTAGACCACCTGCAGCGCGTAGAGGTTCTTGTAGTGAGGCCTCCAGGAACCCACTCCCCACCCTGCTCACAAACACCTCCCCTCCAGGTCTGAAGCCACCCACAGCTGGCTCTGGCCTCCTTATTCCTGACAAGACGCAGGGGCAGACGGAGGGGAACGGTGGCTGACCCAGGCCCCAGGCCCCAGAAAAGAGGATCAGGGGGTGTGTGTTGGGTACGAGCAACTGCAGGTCATTCCAGGAGCTCCCCGAGTTGGTACTGAGATGGGATACGGTGGGCTCCCTGGGGTGATGTAGAATGTGGCATCATCTGGGGGGCCCAGCCCTGGGGAGATAACTGCTCAGGCCCCCTCCCTCGTTCATGCGAGCTGGAGACACTGAGTCACAGCAGATGGTCCCTGCTGTGTCTGGGAGTGCCGGGCCCTATGCTGGGCACAGGACACATGAGGACAGATCAGCTGCAGGTCCTGCCTGAGTTGCTCAGACCCAGCAGTCATTTTAGGGCCTGGTGGCTCTCAGGGGCCTTTCTGAGCAGGGGCAGGGAGTAGGGCAAAGAGGGGTTTGGACCTGCTCCCCCGAAGCAGGCACTGCCCTTCAGGTGGGCCCTGCGAGCCCCTCCCATGCCCCGCCACCCCGGGGCTGCAGGCCTCCCCACCCGGCTCTGTTCCGGAACATCACCCACCGCCTCCCCACCCTCTGTGCCCCCAGAACGGCAACCAGGAGAACCCCTCGTGCTGCGGCATCGACGGCATCCTGGAGGCGTACCACCGCAGCCTGCGCACCGTGCAGCTCTACGGCCCCACCAACTTTGCCCCCGTGGTCACCCACGTGGCCAGGTGAGCGCGGGGCCACTGGACTCCCTCCCAGCAGCTCACAGGCCTGTGTTTCCACACCAGCCTCTTCCGGGGACCTGCTTTTCAAGGAGCCCTGACCCTCAATAGACCCTCCCCAAGAGACCCTTCCCCCCATAGTGTTCAGGGTCCTTGTTGGGGGGGGCATGCCCAGAGGCCCCCAGCAGACCTCAGCCTGCGCCCGCCCTGCCAGGAACGCGGCAGCCGTGCAGGACGGCTCCCAGTACTCGGTGCTGCTCATCATCACGGACGGCGTCATCTCGGACATGGCGCAGACCAAGGAGGCCATCGTCAACGTGAGCAAGGACGCCGGGGGCTGGGGGGGGAGAGGTGTGGCCAGGGCGTGGTTTGAGGGGTCTCTTCCTCCCACTTTAGGGATACTCTGGGGGGTGGATTGCGGTGTGGCTTCTCCTCCCCCCTCCCCCCGCCCCCCTCCTTGGGACCCGCTGCCCTCATCCTGCTCCCGGCTTCTGGCTGGAGTCTCCTGGGACTTACGGGAGGGCCAGGTGGACGGGATCTGGCCGGCAAGGTCCGTGCCCACCTCTCTACCACAATGGGTGGTGCACCCCTCCAGACTCCTGCGGCTCCGTCCCCAGCTGTCCCTAGGACTGCTGCGCCAGAGCCCAGGTAGAGGAGGTGGGCGGCCCAGAGCAGGGAAATCTGGGGACACGGCTCACCTGCCCAGTCTCCCGGTGAAAGGCGCCCAGCTGCAGCAGCGAGAGGGCCCCACGTGGTAGAGGCCCAGTGGCAGAGGAGGGGTTGGGTGGCTTGCAGGAGCAGACCTGTGACCCACTGCCCCTCTGCCTGCTTCCCTCTGCTCTTCCGGGCCCCATCTTGGCATCCCTGGGTCTTTCTCTCCAACCCCCTCCCTCCCTTACCCCTTTCCTGTGTTTCTCTGTCTCTCCATGTTCCCTCCCCCATTTCTTCCCTGTCCCCACCTCTCTTGTTTTGACCTGTGACCTCTCCTTTCTTTCAACTGGCCCCTCCTTGGGTCCAACCTTCCCGCCCCCTGCCCTACTGTCTCCCAGGCTGCCAAACTGCCCATGTCCATCATCATCGTTGGGGTGGGCCAGGCGGAGTTCGACGGTGAGTCCCACTGCTGCCCCCACTCTCTGTCCCGATCCCCCAACCCCACCCAGTGCTTCCCCAGAGGCTCCAGGCCCCTGGAGAGGACCCTTCCCAAAAGAGTGAGCGCTCACGCCTGGGCGTGTGTGACTGTCTGGGTGAGTGTGCAGGGCGGGAGGGTGTGTGTGTTTGCGCAGGGAGGGGTGTGTCAGGTCGGGGTTTGGCCCTCGCCCCAAGGCTGTGGGGAGGAGGCCTGAGTCAGCCTTTGTCCCCCAGCCCTGGGAGCCTGGGAGGGTCGGGGAGCTGGAGCACCGGCCACAAGTCTGAGGCTCACGTGGCTGGGCTCCTCCTGTCTCCCGGCCTCAGTTTCCTCACTCCAACATGGGGCTGTGGGCCAGTGGTCTCTGCCCTGGGTTGGGCTGGGATTGGAGGCCAGGCCTGGCTGTCCCCCACTAGTCCCCTCCCTGCTTGCTGCTCCTCCCACACAGCCATGGTGGAGCTGGACGGTGACGACGTGCGGATCTCCTCCCGGGGGAAGCTGGCTGAACGGGACATCGTCCAGGTGAAGCCCAGGCCCTGCCTGCTGCATGGGAAATCCAAGAGCCTGTCTAGCCAGGCTGGCCTCTCGCCCCCTGGGGGCTTCCCTGGAGAAGGGCCCTGCAGGGAGGCACCGGAAGCCCCAGAGTGGCCTGGCCACCACAGAAGGGAACAGGACTCAGTCCTCGGGCCACACTTCTCTCCGGGCTGGACCCCTCCCTGCCACGTCCAAGACTCAGTCCTAACGTTGGTGCCCCGAACATGACCCAGAACACCCTGCCAGCCCTCCCTGAGCCCCCAGGCCTCTGTGGTCTTGCGCAGTGAGCTGTCAAACCCCTTGACGGTGGAGGGAGTGTCTTTAGTGCAGCAGCCCTCTCTCTCCAAGAGCAGGTGTCCCTGGGTTAACTGAATCAATGTCTTAGGTCCCCACGTAGGATGCAAAATGATGAGCAGAAAGGTCTTCGTCCTCAGGGAATTGCCAGCCAGCCAGGCAGATGCCCCCTCAGCAAGCATATCCCTCTGCGAATCTCCTGCAGACGGGGCCCCCAGAGCTTAGGACATGGGGAATAAAAAGCTGACGTTCTCCATACCCTCTTGGTTTAAAAAAGAGTATCCCAGGTTGGACGCCAAATTGGGGGCTGGCCACCAGAGCGAGGGTAGTCTGGGAGGTGGGGCCACCCCACGCCGGTCCTGCAGCAGCAGTGAGGGAGGAGGCCAGGGCGGCCTGGCTTTGGGTGTCGCCAGATTAGCCCCAGAGAGACAAGGGGAAAAGAGAGGCCAGAGACAGAGAGGGCTCTGCGGAGAGCGGAGGCCACGTGCCACGTCAGGGGACTCGATCAGCGTTCCCTGAGCACCTGCTGAGTGCCCTGCTTGCTGCTGAGACTTCGGAGATCAGGGAATCTTGTTCCGTGGTGTGTCGTGGCGTGGAATGTGCTCAGTAACTATTTGTTGAGTGAATGAAAGAATGTGACTATGACACAGTCAGGGAATTCACCAAGGAGGGGATTAAGTAAAGCGAGCAGAGGCTCAGGGTGGAGTGGGGACATGACCCCCGGCCTGGAGATCTGGGGGGCTGGGGTCCAGGGGGAGGCACTGCCCGACTCTGCCTTCCCGCCTGACCCTGCCTTCTCACTCGCCAGTTTGTGCCCTTCCGGGACTACGTGGACCGCACAGGCAACCACGTGCTGAGCATGGCCCGCCTGGCCCGGGACGTGCTGGCCGAGATCCCCGACCAGCTGGTGTCCTACATGAAGGCACAGGGCATCCGCCCGCGCCCCCCGCCCGCGGCACCAGCACAGTCACCCCCGCAGTCCCCAGCCCGCACGCCCCCTGCCTCCCCGCTGCACACACACATCTGAACCTGCTCCACGGCAGGCAGCTGGCTGGGGCCTGGGGGAGGCCAGTAGAATGGTAGGCAGAGTCCCCAGACTCCCCACGGACGGCCCGCCTGGACTTTGGGACAGCTGTGTGCCTGGGAGGCCGACAGGGGACCACTGGAGACCCCTGTTCAATTTCCTGGCCCCACTTACTGCCCAAACCCAGGGAGTTGGGGGGTACAGGTAGTGGAGGGGGCACAGGGTCTGGATCCCAGCTCTTCTCTTCTTCCCCAACACCTGGCTCTAACCCAGCCAGAGAGGTGTGGAAAACCATCAGGGCCCCTGGGGTCCCCCACCCCGCCAGGCATCTCTACATTGCTCACCTGTCCCTGAAGCCTGGGCTTGGCCTCCTCCGGCCCCCTCCCCCTTCCTCCAGTGGTGTCTACTCCTGTCCCTGGCCCCCACCCCGTTAGCTATCCTGTGCCCTATTTCTTGTGACCTCTCCCAGGGACGCTGTATGCAGTGGGGGGCTGTGACGGTGACCCTGGGCCACAGGATGGGCCTGAAATGGGGGTTTTTAGCACCAAGTCCTTCCTGGTGCCTCTCAAGCCCAGGGTGGCATCGGTTCTAGACACACAGACCTGCAGGCACTGCCACAGTTGACTCCTAGCTCCGGGCACCCCCCTCTCCCTCCAGAGGCTTCCAGGGCCCTTGGTGCCCCCTGCTCTGCCCACCTGGAGGCCCGGGCAAGCAGCAGCCCTGCCCCGGTGCCCATGTGCCCACACTCTTGGCCCTCCCTGCCCTGGGCACCAGCCCGCCTCCACCTCTGCCTGCTGCGGGAACCCACGCACGGCCCTTCTGCTTTTGGGCCTCTGTCTGCACAGGTCTGGTGAGAGGGTTGGCCGGACAGTCCCAGCTACCTTCAGCTCTGACGTCCTGAGGGTCCGAGCATCCCGTGCCCAGTTCCCCCCACCACTCCCAACAAATGTGACCTTTCACCCCAGGCCGTCTTGGCTCTAGGGTCACCCCGTCTCATCCCACCACCCCAAACACACCCTGGTCCTTCATCCTTGGGCTTGGCGTCAGAGCCGAGCTCTTGCCCCTGCCGTGGGCCGGGAGGCAAAGGGGCTCTCGCGCTGGGCCCACCCGGCGCCCAGCCCCCGCCCACTCGGGGCAGGTCACGCATGCCAGTCCCTCTTGTGCATGGGGCTCCTCAGCCCGCCGGTCCCTCGAGCCCGGGTGGAGACAGGCCCCGCTGTGTCTGCCGCCCAGCTCCGCTTCCCTGTGTCATGCATGATGGTGGCGTTTCCACGGTGTCTGGTCCTGTGCCTGTCTCTGAGACAATCTCTGTGTGGAATCTGCCTTAATCTGAAGTAAATTCGGTTCTTTTAGTAAAGTCCCTTGTTTTTCTTTCTCCGCCGAGAAATACAGCGCAGATGTTGCTGTTTGGCAGAGTCCGGGTCTTCTTCTCTCTCCTCCTTCAATTCCCGTGTTGGGCAGGGATTTACTGAGCAAGCGCCACGCGCCAGGCTCTGCCGGGCACAGGGGACGCCGCTGTGTCTCCGCGCGGGTCTGCCGCGAACGCGCACGAGAGCTAGGGACAAACAGGGTAATACCGTCATTGCAGGTATGGTGAGACAGAGGAGAGACGATGAAGGTGGACAGTGACAGGTGATATCCTGGGTGAGGGTCAGGGAGGGCCTCTCCGAGGAATGCAGGGAGGAGAGCCCCAAGGAAAGGAGACCAGGAGCCACGCTGATATGGGGGGGCTCCAAGGAGCGGGAAGAGCGCTGAGGTCGGGTGCGTTTGGGGCGTTTGCAGGAGCGCAGGGAGGCCGCAGCTGTGCTAGGAAGGGACCGTGCAACAGAGGGCTGCGGGGTGAAGATGCCAGAACGCACAGGGCCTTACAGTCTGTGCTGAGGCCTTTGGCGTTTACTCTGAGCGCAACAGGAAGTGAGAGAGCGACATGATCACTTCAGTGCCTGTGATCACTCATTCACTCGTCTCACATCAAGGACTCGCTGAATATTAGTGCCGGGCCCCACCCATGAGTTGGAGGCTCACGCACAGAGTTGCACCCGCAGGGGCACCCCTGCTCCGGGGCAGGGAGCGAGGAAATGCTACAATCGTGGGTACTGATGCCAAGCTGACAGGGGGGGCCGGAGCCCGTGGGCACCAAAGGGGACTCCTGGCCCGGCATGGATGACGAGCCCATGACAAGTTACTACCCCCGGTGCAACGGGGCCATGGCTCCTCCCTTGCAGGACTATCGTGTGGCCAGAGTGACAGGCAGATATGCACACAGGATGTTGTGACACGTGCCCAGGACCCCCTGTACTTTAGGTGCCCAGGAAACACCATTTTCCTCCCCTTGTCTCTCTCCACATATAAATCCCTGTGGCCATCAGAGGCCAGGATCACAGCAAAAGGGGACTTGTCCCTTTTCCAGGCAAGTTTGTTCTCAGATTAGCCCTCCAGGCAGCCATTCCCAACCTACACATCACAAGGAATTCAGTACTAATTATACCAAAGTTTGGGACTTGTTTACTTCTTACAATTTTATAGTAAATTAGAGCTGATTCATGGCTGTCCCTATAATTAGATGCCCCTCTGACTTGCATTCCGATATGCTTTCAGTGGCAGCGGGGTGGGGTTGCAGCTCTGTAGAAGGGAAGTTCCCATAACCAGCAGCCTCCCCGTGGGCACCGTGGGAACGTGCTGGGAGGAGACGCCTGCCTGGCAGACAAATCGAGGCTCAGAGCTGCTGCCCGGGATGGGACAGGATGCCGAGGGCGTCTGTTGTGCCTGACACTGTAGCTTCTCTCCTGGGTTCTTTCCCAAGGTGTGTTCCACAGGACGCTGGCTCCCTGGCATAGAGTTTGGGAAACTGCCTTCTGTGAGCCCCTCTCAGTCTAAATGGTTTTTAGGATTTTCAAGGCTCTGATAAGTCCTACAGCAAAGATTCCAGTTTACTTGGTCCAACACCATGTTTCCCAAGCTTTTTACCACAGAGTCAGGATGTGTGTGTGTGTGTGTGTGTGTGAGAGTGTGTGTGTGTATGCAGTGTGTGTTTAGCTGGTAACGCCATAACCAAGCAGAACATGCTGTCTTGGGGATTTCAGCAGAGACAGTGTCCTGATTTCCAGGCCAACACAGAAGACTGAGGCCTGCTCCAGGGACGCCAGAGGGTGGGAAGGTTCCAAGTTGATGGAGACCTCAGCTTGGGCTCTGGAGAAAAGGCAAAGGCCCTAAAAGAGATCCCTGCCCCAGCCACCTCAGGAAGAGACACCGCAGGGAAGAAGGGAGGATGTTCTGCCATTCCCAGGCACAGACTCATGGCTCCATGACTGACTTTTTATTTTTGTTCCCATCTTGGGCCCAGGAGTGTGCGGGACAGAGCTGCAGAGGGCTGGGCAGAGAAGGGAGAGGCGCTGAAAGGCACTCCTGGGCTCTCAGCCCCAACCCAGGCTGCAGCTGTCCCCCCAGCTCTGGCCTTCAGAATTAAGGACCTCAGGCTGCAGCCCCCAGATCATTCCTCCGCCTACTTCTCTGCCTTTGGAAGCGCCTCTGCCACCCTCTCGTCCACTCACCTCAAATGCCCCTGAATTAATAAAAATGATAACAGTAGCTATGACCAACATGCATGTGCACGTACTAAGCACCAGACACTCTTCTAAGCACCCTGCATGTGTTTAGTGAATTCATCTTCATGACATCCGTGGGAAGAAGGTGCATATAATCATTGTCCCACTTTCCAGACGAGAAAACTGAGGCACAGAGAGGTTAAGGGCTTTGCTCAAGATCGCACAACTAGAAAGCAGTGGAGCCTGTAGGTCTCTGACCCTCAAGGTGGAGTGAGGGGTAGACCCAGTTATCTGCAGGTGTGAGCTCTTTCTGAGCTGTGTAATTGCTGTGGGACCTTGGCTGGGCTGTCTGCCCTCTGTGGGTCTCAGTGTCCCCACTGGCAAAATAGAGGGGGTGGGCTCTAAAGTCACCGAGGTCTTCCCATCTCCCTGGAAACTCAGCCCTTCCATCACACTGGCCTCTCAGACCCCCACCGGGCACCATGGGCCTCCCGGGGCCCTCTCCTGGCCAGCCTGGACTCTTTGCAGCCCCATGGCTGCCCCTCCCACACCTCTGGGACGCCTGGCAGTCAGCAGCCTACAGAAGAGGTCCCTGAGTCCTGCCCGGAAGGGGTGGGAGAGGTAGAAGCAGAGGATGGGGCTGACAGCACAATTGGAGTAGGCCAGGATGGTGCAGAGGCTGGAGGCCACAAAAGCCTCTGGTGTGGCAGGCAGGAGGCCCATGGCCGCCACGTAGCCCAGCACAGAGCAGGGGCCCCACATCAGCATGAAAACCAGCAGCACCACGAGGATGAGCCCTGTGTTCTCTTGGTGCTCCTGGGTGCTCTCCCCCGCGGGACCTCGGGGCTGCGCCCACAGGAGCCAGCGCATGTGGCTGAAAGAGCAGCCCAGCCCCAGCAGGCAGGGCAGGAAGGCCAGGGCTCCCAGCAAGGTGAAGTAGCAGGAGGTCTGAGCGGGGCTCAGGAGCAAGAGGCAGGCCCGGGTCGTGGGGGCCCCCGCTGTCTCCTCCTCCACTGCCACCCGCTGGAACAGCCAGTTGGGCAGGGATGCAGTGAGGCCCAGGACCCACATGGCCCCACAGAGCAGCAAGCGGGTGCTCCGGCCAGCTGGTAAGGCCACGTCAGGCCGGGCCACGGCCACATGGCGCAGAAGAGCTGTGGCCACCATGCTGTAGAAGGTGCAGAACATGGTGGCCGTGTTGGCAGCCTGGCTGGTGGTGCAGACGGCAGGGCCCAGCCACCAGTCGTGTTGCAGGAAGCTCAGCAGCCCCACGGGCACCACGCAGGCCAGGAAGAGCAGGTCGGACAGCGTGATGTTCACCATGAGGCTGTTGGTCAGGGCGAGGAGCGGGTAGGGGGCGCCTGGGCCCCGGCCCACCACCAGCAGCATGAGCCCGTTGGCCAGCAGCCCCGCTAGCAGGATGGCACCGCAGAACCCGGCAAAGATGAGTCGGAGCAGTCGCTCAGGTGTGGCGGCGAGGCGGGGAGTGAGCGTGGCGTTGGGCTCCATTCTCCTGTGGCAGACACACAAGGACCGCGTAGAAAACAGCCCCAAGGCCGCCTCCCCTGCCCCTGTTGAGCCCCCTCCTTTCACAGCCCCCACGTACAGTGGCCCAGACGTGTGCCTGCCCTGGGCACACATCAGCCCCTCCAGACCCCAGGACCACCTGGTGGGATGGGCTCCATCAATGCCCTGGGTTCAAGTCCTGACTCTGCTACTCGGTAGCTCTGGGACGTTGGGAGAGTTACTTAATGTTTCTCTACCTCAGTTCTGCTTTATGATATCTTTATTTCTAAAATTTCTGCAGGGAATACAACTCGCTTTTATAACCTGATAAAGATTATACACACACACACACACACACACACACACACACACGCACGTCTGTGAAATAGGCAGATTTAATTTTATTCCCAGTTAAAATGAGAAAGAGAATACGAAAGGGCTTTGAAAAGGTATTAAAAGCCCTGACCAGTGTCCAACTTGTCTTCGCATTGGGATCACCTGGGGAGTTTCAAAAATCCAGAAGCCCCAGAAGTATGATTTAGTGGGTCTGGGGTTTGGCAATTTTGAAAGGTCCCAGCTGATTCTCAGGGCAGACCAGCATGGGAACCACTGCCCTCTGGGGCGTGCTGTGAGAGTCCCTGGCAAGGCGAGGGGGGCCTGCACCCAGCTTTCAGACCTTCCCCTCGCCCCCGCTCTGTCCTGCAGCCCTACCCGCACTCAGGAGGACTCTGGCAAGGACCCTTGTGCCTTAGCTTGTCCCCTAACGTGGTAGTATTTCCCAAGAGTTTCTCTGCGCCAGGCACTGGGGACCCGGCAGCACACAAGGCAGCCCAGAGGGGTCCTGACTGGAGTTTCCTCCCCTTTTCTCCCACACGGGGGGCTTGGGAGAGACCCTTCTCTTGCAGTTCAAAGCCAGGTTTGGAGGAGTCCCTGAGCCCCTCCTGCAGAGCCCCTGTCTGGGGACCAGCTTGGTCTCTGAGGCCCCAGGGCAGCAATGTGCCTGAAGGCAGCTGAGCAGAGACTGGGGGGATCTCTGTGAGTTCTGATGCCAACACCCTTCCGGGGGCCCAGACTCTGATTCCAGGGACCACAGGGGAAGGAGGAAATGAGGGACCTGCCCAAATACCCCAACTGCCCTGGATGAATGCGGCAGTCCGGCCACTTTCCTGCCATTTGTCCTTGCCTTTTCATCTCTTGTTCCTGACCACACCCGCCATGGCCTGGACTATCACTGGAGAGGAGGTGGGGGCGGGCAAAGGCTCACGGGACTGGCCCCCGATCCGCCCGAGCACCCCCATCTTCCTGTGAGAGGTTCCATAACCTATGGGTCGAGCTTGCGGGAACTGGAGCGGGTTTAAAGCCAGCTCCACACTTACTAGCTGTGTGACTGTGCACAAGTTACTCAACCTCCTTATGCATCACTCTCCTCGTCTGTCAAATTGCGATAATGACATGCCCAGTCCCATGGTGTTGACGTGGGGATTAAATGAGGTAAAATGAGTCAAGTGCTCAGAACAGTGCCTGGCACGTTGCAGGCGCTGCGTAGAGGATGGCTGTCATTCTGCCCCCCTCACCCTCAGTTGCAAAAAGCTCTCTTCTCCTGGAGCTGCTCCCGCACCTCCATTCTGTCCCCACCCTCCCCATCTCAGTCCACACCAGGAGCCCCATCAGCCCAGTCCCACCTTCCTTTTCTTAATCAGCCTCAAGCTAAGTTGTAGCCAGAGGCCCCTTTGACTGACATGCTGTCAGAACTTGCCACTTGCCTGAAAGCTCACTCTGAAGTCTACCTTGAGTCCCTCCTGCTGTTGTCCTTACCCACCTCGTGCTGCTCTGAGGTTCCTGGGTCCTGCTTGCCGACTTGTGAGCCCTTTGGCACTGGGAAAGTCTGCTGGCCCCTGTGCAGCCGGACCCTGCCCAGAAGGTGGGTCCAGCCAGAGGAAGGCAACAGAGGGTTCTGGGCGGTCTCTTCCAGCATCCCACCTCTAGGGCGCCTGAGCTGCCTGAGGCCAGAGCAGAGTGAGATGGGAGGGGCAGGTCTGGGGACCACTCCTGCACTGGACCCCCCCTTGGATAGGGGCTCTGCCTGCTCTGCTGGCTCCCTCAGGAGTCACACCTGCCTCCCTGCCTCATTAACTCCCTGGCCCACAGGACGGAGATGTCGGTGCCTGCCAGGGCCCTGGACCCCAGAGAGAGCCATTAGCGACAGCAGGACCTGCCCCCACCCTCAGCCGAGCCCGGGCGTCACTAGCTCCAGTCCGAGCACGCGGCGCTTGTGGGCTGGGGAGAGGACAAGGGAGAGGACACTGGGGCAGGAAAGAACCAGTGCACGACAGCAGGAGAACCAATTGGCCGGATCACAGGGCTCGTCCGCATATGGCCTGGAGGGCACGTGGGCTCCCTTCAGGGCATCTAACCAACCTTTGCTGGCTTCTGATGCTAGAATCTTCTCCACCTCACCTCCTGCCAAGTGTCACCTGGCTCCGGCTGTGTGCCTCAGGGGACAGGGAGCTCACTGCGGCTGAGGCGCCCCTTGTAGAACCGAGAGAGGGACGGGGGCCGGGAGCTAAGACTTCGCTTAAACCGGTGGGAACAGGGCTCTGCCCTCCACCGCCTGCTGTCCTCCTTCTGCGTCATCCTCTCTCTGTAACGCTGTCCCTGGACCTGTCTTTGCTGGTCTCTCTGTGAAACTGAAGTCTCCTCTGATTCAGCCAGGGAATCCCCCAGCGCCTGAATGGTTACAAAGTCTCAAAGTCAGTGCCCGGCACGCATCGGACATTCAGTTGGTGGTGATGGCAAGATGTGACAGACATTTGCCACAAACACAGACAGTAGGGGACAGGCCAACGGGAGAGAGGCTGTCTCTCCGAGACTTCCAGCGCAAGCTCCCTGAGGGCACTAGGAGCTCCGGCCCTGGGTTAGAAGGTGCAGCCACCTTTCAGGAGGCCACCGTTGTGGGACGCTGGGAACTCCCGCAAGAGCTCCAAAGGGAAGCCTGTCAGTGAGTCCGAATGCGGGTTCCCTGCTGCTCCCCAGGCCACACCAGCCACAGCCCAGCTGCGCCTCACATGCATCCAGGGACTGACACCTCGGGGCAAAGTGCTGCCCCTGGGGACACTGGCACTGGGGCAGGGGGCAGAGCTTCCGAATGTGACCCCTTGGAGGTGGGTAACGGGGAAAGGGAGTGAGGTTGGGGCTCAGGGAGACCTGAGGGCATCGGGACACATCAGGGGCCATCAGAACGTGACTCTTCCCCAGGCATCTCACCGTAGCAACAATGAGTGCAACAAGGTCAGCAGCGCTCTGCCGGGCAGAGAGCATCGGAACTGCTTTAATAAACGGAGTCCTTTGTCATTAACAGGTTGTACCAATTAGGAATCGACACCAAAGCAATCGCCTGGAAAAGTTTCCATCCTCCTTCTCAATCTTTTTTTTTTACTGATTATTTGTAGAATATCCAGTCCTTGTAGAAAATCTGAAAATACAAATATGTATAAAGAAGAAAATAACACCCCCTCACAATCACCCTATAATTTTACCACCCACAGACATGTAGCCAATATTTTGGTGTATTTTCATTAAGCTGATTCTCTAGACTTTTTTTTCTCTAAAGAGTGGTAAAGAACACCCCCAGCCCAAGCCTTATTTACACAGCGAAGTCCTTCTCTGAAGGGAAAGGGCCTCCGCCGTGGAAACCAAGTTCTGATTTGAAGAGAATGTTCCTGAACTTCCAGGCTGGTCCTCTCGGTCGTTGCTGCGTCCTGTGAGGCAGGACGGGAGCTGAGGGAGGGGAAACCAACGGGGGAGGCCGTCCTGCCCCGGACAGGACGGGCAGTCAGGAACAGCAGCCGGCTCTCTTGGGTGGCCTTTTGGGGGCCACCTCCACCAGCGAGCCCCTCAGGCGGTCCTCTTGCATCTTGAGTGACCTGCGTGGGGATGCGCGGCATCAGTCCTCTCTCACCTCCCAGGCGCAGCATGGAGGGGCCCATGGGTGCAGCTGGGGGGCTGGGAGGCTGCACTGTGACCCCCCCACCAGGTCTGTCCCCCGCCCCCCGCGTTCCACATGGGAGCCGCAGAGACTTCGGCCTTCTGACGCTTTCTGGCACTCTCTCAGCCCTGCCGTGTGCCGGGCACCGTGCGAGGGGCTCTGGTTACGAAGAAGCCAACGTTCCCTGCCTTGAGTAGTGAGGGAGGGACACCTGCAACCCAGGAATGACATCGGATCGGGGAGCACACAGAGGACCTCACGCCAGGTCCTGGGGGATTCAGGGGGGAAGGAGCCAAGCTTCCTATGTCTGAGCCAAGACCTGAGCCATGGACAGAGTTTGCTGGCAGAAAGGGGGGTGCGTTCTGGGCAGAGAGCCAAGGTTCAGGGTTGGGAGAGAGCTCGGGGACTGGGAAGTAAAAGAGGCCCTTTCATGTGTTCACGGGGTATTTGCCATGTGCAGATGGAGCTCATCTGATCTGGCACCCTCACCCCTTACTCATTTTATTCATTTATTGAGCACCTGGTATGTGCCAGGCCCTAGGTATGGAGGGAGGGGCTGACAAAACAGACATGGCCCTGTCCTCCTGGACAACAAGGAAACAGACAAATGCATACGTAATTACAACATGTCAAGAATCGACAAATGTCAATTTGACAGTGAAGGACACAAACAGAGCTGTGATCTAACATAGGATGGGGAGGGGTGTGGTCAGGGCGGGCGTATCTGAGTGGCTGGAGCTCGGTGCGTGTGGGGACAGGGCGCAGGGGAGATGGCACTAGAGAGGGTACAGGCATCTGGATTTTATTCTAAATCCATGGAAGGTTGGAGGTAGGAGACAGACACTCCCTTTCCCAGTGCACATTACAGATGAGAAAACTGAGGCTCAGAGAGGGGAAGGCACGTCTGGGGAGGGACGCAGCTAATGGGAATGGTGAGGCTGGAGTCAGGAGACTCTCAGTGCGGTGCTCTTTCTCTCCCTGCTAGGAAACCAAGTGCTTCCTTGACCCCTTTCCTCAGAATGGGCCTTGCCTTCCCACACAGGAGTCAGTGGGGCTGGAGACTGTTCCAGAGGATTCTGGGTGGCGAGGGGTGGGGAGGGGCAGCACTCACCGGGCCAGGTTCACCATGGGCTCCAAGATGTTGTGACCCAAGGCAGCACTGCACTCCCCAAAGGAGACCCCCAGCTCCTGCAGGTCAGACAGGGAGGGGCATGTGCGCCTTGGGGGAGACCACTGAGAGAGGCCTGGTGTAGTCCCTGCCACCAAAGTCCTGGCCATCAGAGTCCTGCCCAGAGCTTCCCTAAGCCCCCCTCCACGGGCGAGGCAGCCCCAGCTCAGTGTGGCCCGTGGCCCCCAGCTGGGCCCTCTGCTCATGGTCCCTCCACCCTGGCTGGCCAAGGTGTCAAGGACACACCCCAGAGACATTCACTGCCTTCAGAGTGGCGTGGATAGCCTGCATCCCAACTTGGAGAAATGCCTCTGGGAACATTTTATAAATGTGACTTATGTTTTTGGATTTCAAAAATATTTCATTGGGGGAAATAATGGAAGATACAACATAAAAAAGTGTAAGTACAAAATACAAACCACTGACGTTAGCGTTTGGGTATATATTCCCATTCTGTTTTATATACCCCTGTTATTGAGCAGGGGGTGGGGTGCTGAGCCTCTTTGTACTGTTAGGTCAGACCCTACGGAACTGCTGGTTTGGGGGCCCCGGCCCAGTCCTGGCAACTGCATGTGGTTCAACCCACCTACACCCAGATTCACAGCTGCTCTTCCAATTCCACATCATATCGTAAGCGTTTCCCCCACATCCTTAAATATCTTTCCAGAACAGGGTTCTTCACAGCAAATACTGGCCTCTCACATGAAGCTCCACAACTTAACCACCAACTGCCGCCAAATGTTTGCTCTAGTAAATAATACTGTAAAAACATCCTCATATAAACATGTCTGATCATACATGACACATGGGTATCCACTATGTATTCCTTTAGGGACTATTGTTTCTGATTGTTCCCCTAGGAAGAACTGCTGGAGGAGAATGACTATATCAAAGGAATGAGCTACTACTTTGCAGAAAAAAAATTCTCACCAACCAGGAGCCGCAACGATGACCTCATGATTATGAGAAGCGAGAGGAGAAACAGGAAGGAAACATGACACGGAGATGCCACGAGGGATTGTGTGAGGGGTGGGGTGAAGAGTGATTTCCCCCTTTTTTATTACTCTCCAGATTTTCCAGAATGTGGTTAAAGACCATGCATAAATCAATGGTCTCCACTGTCTGGCAGTGGCGCTTTTGATGTCATCTTCCCAAAGAAAAGTTTGAGTCTTAGAATAAATTAGAAGGGAACATGTTAACTAGAGACCAGAGATAAAATTAAGATTTGATTGGGAATTTTAAGTGAAGCTATTTAAAACTCTTCTTTACTCGGTAGATATTTTTTCTGTAGGTTGGGACACTGGGAGTTTGCTAACTCGACAGTGAGGCTCAATGGCATGCCCGACATTGCAGCGTTGCGTTTGTGTGCCGTTGAACCGGGGGTGGGCGGCAGGGGCGGCCAGGCTGCCGTCCACTCTGGCCAGGCCTCTGGCTAGGGCAGGGGCAGGAATGGGCAGTGGATCCTTCTCAGTCGCCCACTCCAGGGACACCCCCATTCACTCTCTGCCAGGGAGGCATCTGCCTGGTCCAGGCTGGGAGAGGGGCCGTGCCTGGCGCTTACCTGGGCCAGCTCCCGCCCAGCTTCGGTGGGCACTTGCCGCTCCTCCTCACGGTCCGTCTTGTTCCCCAGGAGAAGGATGACCACCCCGTCTGAACCTGCGTCCTGCACACGGAACATGTTCTCTCAGCCACATCCCCTGTGCGCCGGGCCCCGGGCGGATTTGGCCTCCTCTCCTAGAAGCTGACAGTGTGCCCTGCACAGGTGCCCCTCCCGGGTCACACTCACTCCACATCCTTCTCACCCGGACACTTACCCCATCTGCAGCGAGCCTGCCCCTCCTCTGCCTATAAACATCTCACCTACTATTCAAGGCCAGCCTCAATGGCCCTTCCCCTAGGAAGCCTTCCTGGATTGCTCCTGCCCTTGCCCCTCTTTTTCTGTGTGTGTTGAACAGTCTTGTGTTTGATTATACAGGCTGCCTTGGCACATTTCCTAAGTGTTTCATGAATAATAATACTAATAATAATAACAGCTTCTGATTACCATTTGCCATACAACAGGTGCTGTGCTGAAAGCAATTATATCAGTTAGCCCTCACGACTCCTCTATGAGAGAAGTCAGGAAATTGAAGTTCAGAGAGGTTAAGTCACTTGTCCAAAGTCACAGAGTTGGGGTGGGATCATGGGATTCAAACCCATGGGCCCAGCTCTCCTCCTCACACATTATCCTACCTTGCTTCTTTTGCGTCTCTTCAACTAGACTAGGAACTTCTGGAAAGAAGACAACATGACTAACTTCATAGCCCTGTGCTGTGCTAGTACACACTGGGCCTGATATGTATTGAGTGAGTATGTGGGGGAAAGAACAGAGGAATTGTAACCTGCAGTGGCACTAGACCTGCATTATCCTCAGGTATAGGAAGGCATCACAAACAGAGCTGCTGTATGTAGGAAAGAAATGTTCACAGGATAAAGGAAGTAGTTTGGTTTGAAGGCTGTACCATGTGGTTGTGGTTTCTTTGTACTACTGTACTCTCAGCTCATCCAACCACATGACTTCAGTGGGTGGTGTCACCCATAGGTTCTGTTGTGTCATTTGTTTTTTTGGGTTTTTTTGACTTTTTTTTTTTTTGAGACAGAGTCTTGCTCTGTTGCCTGGGCTAGAGTGAGTGCCGTGGCGTCAGCCTAGCTCACAGCAACCTCAAACTCCTGGGCTTAAGCGATCCTTCTGCCTCAGCCTCCCGAGTAGCTGGGACTACAGGCATGCGCCACCATGCCTGGCTAATTTTTTTTCCTGTATATATTTTTAGTTGGCCAGATAATTTCTTTCTATTTTTAGTAGAGACGGGGTCTCGCTCTTGCTCAGGCTGGTCTCGAACTGCTGACCTCGAGCGATCCACCTGCCTCGGCCTCCCAGAGTGCTAGGATTACAGGTGTGAGCCACTGCGCTCGGCCTGTTGTGTCATTTGTAATCCTGGGAGAAAAGGGGGAGTTGGCAGGATACAAGCTCCCTCTTGACTCCAAAAACTGGGGCCCACCCCAGCGGCCATCTGCTCACCTGGAGACAGCTCAGCCAGTAGCGCACGTGGACAAAGCTCTCCTGGGAGGTGACGTCGTACATGAGCACAACCCCATCAGCCTTGCGGAGCAGCTGCTGTGTCACGCTGTGGTATCTGCCCAGAGAGTCTGCGTGAGGCTACGCCAGGCAGCCTGGCCCCAGACCCCGGCCTCGCTAAGGCTCAGCCAGTCCGTCTGCATCTCCCGTGGCTTCCCACAGAGGGCGCGCACATGCCTTCCTGCCCACAGCGTAGTCACTGTTGACGAGGCGACAGTTCTCATGGTGAATCGCAAAAGGACCAAAGGACGCTCAGTGAAAAGCCTCCCTCCCCCTGCCCCATCCTGCAGCCACTTGGTCCCCCTCCCCAGAGGCATCCAGGGCTACCAGTTTCTTAAATATTTTTCCAGAGCTATTTCATGCGTATACATACATACGAGGGCTGTCCGGACAGTACCCAGCCGTGTAACCATTCTCATTATATTTTATATATACACACATCTTCCTCCCCTGCTTTATGCAAACACAGTGTAAAACATTCCTTGTACTCATCAATATTCCAGTATTCTGCCCTTCGTTTTTCCAGTTAACATCTTGGAGATATTTCCCAATTAGTAAACAGAGAGAGTCCTCAGTCTTTTTCGTGGCTTTATGGTGTTTTCAGAAGGATAGGTGTTGGGTGGCCATCCCTCGAGGGCCATGCTGGGGTGGCCTTAACATACTCCCGGCCAGCCTGAGGGGCCTCTGGGTCTGCGGCTGTGTCTGCCACAACTCGGGCTGGCCCGTCTCTCCGTGCCCGGCCCCCTGACTCCTTAGGGGAAGTCGGCCGTTTGCACGGGCAGCCTCTCGCCCGTGTTGCCAGGGCCGCCCTCCACCCCTCTACACCCCTAGGTTCAGCCCGGATCCTCGACACAACTGACACACACGGCGCCCGTTACCTCTCCTGGCCAGCCGTGTCCCAGAGCTGCAGTGCAAAGCACTTGTTGTCCACCAGCAGGGTTTTGACCCGAAAGTCCACTCCTAGGGCACACAGAAGGGGTTAAGGCCTACTTTAAAGTCACCACCCAGGACTTCTAGCTGAGGCCTGCCCTGGTATACACCTGTCCCCAGCACCAGCCGCCATGGGGCGGAGCCCCAGGCTGCTGGGCTTCCCCTCAGCTCTCCACATCTCACCCATGGTCAAGGGTCCACGCCCTCTGAGAAGCCTTCGCAGACCACCCAGCCGCACCGTGAGGTTGTGCCAACACAAGGTGCCCTGTCTATCCAACTGCACAGCAATGTTTATTCCTCGGGCCACCCAGAAAACAAGTCTCATTATTTTATTTTTACAGGACTTGTTTCAGTCCCTAATTCTTGCATGTCTCTTCCCCCCTCAACTAGACGGGAGGGTAGACAGGCAGCCGGGAGGGCAGAAGGGACGCTGGCTGCAGGGATGACCAGTCTCAGGCAAGCCACCTCCCCGCTATGAGCCTCCCCTCCTCACCGGCAAGGTGGAATTTAAGGAGACCCACACTGCAGGGTGGTTGGGAGGATTAAATGACTTATATCTAAGGGTCAGCCTGGTTTCTGGAGGGTGCTGGAGAAGCGGTAATTTTCATTATCATGGTGATTTCTCCTGTCCCTGAACCCTAGCCCCTCACATTTCACAGCCCCACCCTTCCCTGTGCTCATGACCTGTGGACAGACCCTTTCTGTCCCTGGGAGCACAGGGAAACGCCAGGGAGGTTTGGAATCTTTGCACCTTCCTGCCAACCCCCACTTTCTGAGGAAACCAGGTGGCATGGGGCAGGGCAGGAAGGATGGGGAGGGCTGCTGTCCCCATCCCCACCCTCTTTCCTAATGGAGTCCTGAGCTGCAGGCCCACTGCAGGCCCCAGGCCAGCTCGCAAAAGATGAATCTCCCAATATATATGAGCAATGCCAGGCTCGGGCCTGAGCCTGCCGAGACCCAGCTCAAGGTCTCTTATGGTGACCCCCGTAAGCACCTGCTGCTGCCCCCTGGTGGTGGCTGAAACCACAGACTCCCCTCCCTCCCCTCCCCCAAACCCTCCACAAGGAAGCTGGGAGAAGTGGCAGCCTCTGGAGGCCTGACCTCAGCAAGACAGTGAAGCCGAATTTGTCCGTAGCATCCACTTGGTTTTACTGCCCTCTTTCCTGGGGGTCATAAGAAGCCCCAGGTCTGCAGGGACATCTGAGGTCATCGGATCCAACCTCCATGTGATAAATATTCATCCTCTGCTTAAATGCCTACGTGGAGTCTCCTAAACAGCTCTAACAGTTCTTCCTCGCATCTGATAACTCCCCCCACTGCCACCTTCTCGCCCCGCCCACCCCTCGTCCATCCACCCACGAGTCCCCACACCCTCCCCCAAATGTGTTACAACTTAACCACATAAACTGTTAGGAATATGTTTTCTCCTTCTCAGGGAATCGGTTGTTTTATTTATTTACTTATTCATTCATTCATTTAGAGACAGGGTCTCACTCTGTTGCCCAGGCTGGAGTGCAGTGGTGTTATCACAGCTCACTGCAGCCTCAAAGTCCTGGGCTCAAGTGATCCTCCTGCCTCAGCCTCCCGAATAGCTGGGACTACAGGTGCACACCACCACACCTGGCTAAGGAATCTGCTATTTTAAACTAGCAGCCCCAGGGAGAGGGCAATGATGAACCCAAAAGAGGGTAAAGCTTCTGATGTGGGGGCATGGGCTTTGAAGGCAGGTAGCCCTGAGTATGAACTTTGGAGCTCAGCTAGGGCAAGAAACTTAACCAGGTCTTCAATTTTCTGCTTTTCTCGTCTGTAAAACAGGAGTAGGTCTGGAAAATGCACATTCACATATAATTCCATGGGCTCCGGTTCTCTACCTGGCCCTGTCCTAAAATGCAGGTAGGCTGTGATTCTTACTGCTCCGAGAGACAAGGTGGAAAGGAGGGAGGGTAACGCTGGGTGGGGAACTATTGGCCCATGAAGCCACCCTGTGATATTTAAGCCAGAATAGATGACAGCCACCAGGGGACAGTACACTGCAGCTGGGACTGGGACAGATTGGGATCGTGCACCTGATCTCAGGTACGCTCAGCTGGCTAGCAATGCATGCAGGCTGGCCCTGTTTGGGGGTTTTTGTTTTGTTTTGTTTTTATGCAACCTGTGTTTTTCTCAATGTTGTGGGACCTCCTTACTGCATAATAAGGGGGGAGGCTCAGTCGTGAGGAGGGCTGCTGTGAGGAACACAGCGTGTACGGAAGGTGCCTGGTGCATTGTAGGCAGTCAGTAATGGTGGCCTTGTAGACCCGGTGGCCACACTCAACGTCGGGCCAGGCCTGCTATGGGCTGTCCCTCCAGAGGTCACTGCATTTCTAACTAGCTCCCCAGGTGAGGATTCTTGGGCAGAGAAAAGTTTGAGATTCTGTCCTGGGCCCCTCTTGTGTGAGAGCTGACATTTGGCCACTGGTCCCCTGTCAGCAGGTACCCTGGCCTGACACAAAGACATGTATCGCTGCATCTTTGCCCCTACATGGGTCTACCCTCCTTTCCCTCAGCCTGCTTCTCTGTAGCGCTACACAACGCTCAGTGCCCCGTGATCCTGATGCGTTAGGAAGGGGAGGCTTCCTGCTTTAGGCCATCGCTTGCACGAGCCCGAGTTAGACATTATCAAACATTTACTTATAATAAAAATAACAGTAACAACGTCTATTTATCGAGTACTCACTAGGTGCCAGATATTATTCTAAGAGCTTGACATGCAGTAACTCAACTAATCCTGACAGCCGCTCTAGGAAGTTGGCACTGCTGTTGTCCTTATGCAAATGAGGATTTGGGGACTCAGAGGGGTCAAATGATTTGCCCAAGTTCATACACCTAACAAGTGGCAGAGCTGGGATTTGAACTCAGGCACCTGCGTTCCTAACTTACCACACTCATACATTCTGTGGAAAATATTCAACTTGCCCAAGGTGACTTCCCGCCAGAGCATGGCTGCCTGGCCTGGCGCTAGGCAGGAGCAAATCCGGCCGAGGGACCCTGCCCACGGCCGCGTGGGTGGAGACTTGCCTGTTTTCACCAGCAGCTAGCACTGGCACCTAAATTGCAGGGTGCTTTGTTGATGAGGCACATTATAAGCTAATCAGATCAATGCAGAAAAAGCAAATTACCTGTAATTAGAGACGATTAGTGAAATAGTAAGATTATGCCCATATAAAATGATGTCTAATGCAGGGCCCATGGCCCAGGCAGGACCTGCAGCTTCCTCAGGGGTGGCTTGCTCTGGGCCTGTTCCGGCTTGTTGGCCCTGGCCCTGGGTCTCCCCTTGCTCCCTGCGGCCCTCCCCAGCGGGGACCTTACCCACGGTGGCTGTCAGCCCAGTGGCGAAGGAGTTCTGGTGTAGCAGGTGCAGGAAAGATGTCTTGCCCACATTGGAGTCTCCCAGGAAGATGACATGGAAGAGGTAATCAGGGTCAGCCTGAGGCTTGCTGGCCATGGGGTCCTCCAGGGAAGGGGTCAGCCCAGCCTCCCTGGAGCCTGTCCCAGGATCTACAGCCCCGCCTTCTGCCCTTGGCTCCCTGGATTGCAGAGGGCCTTGTTGTTCTGTGTGAGCAGCCATGGGTGGGGGCCTGGCTTGGGCTTCCAGCTCAGCCACAGTAGCGAGGGCCTGTGTGGGCTCCTGGGGTCCTGCTCCAGCCCCAGGTGGAGCCCCCATGGGGGAGAGGGGAGGAGAGCCCCTTGGAGGTGATGGTTTCCCAGGAGCAGAGGCTTCCGGTTCTGCCCGAGCCTGTGGCGTGTCGGATGGGAGAGGAACAGGCAGTGCATCTGGCTGGGGCAGCTCTGAATGTCCAGCTTCCAGGCCATGAGCCTCAGCTGACCGCTCTGAACCGAGGTCCGGCCCACCTGTATCTGCTCGTTTTCCTTCCTCGGCCTTGGGTTTCTGGTCCAGGCTGTGGTCAGGGCGGGCAGGCAGCCCACCTGGCCCAAGGACCTGGCCAGGGGCTTCTCTCAGCCACTCAGGATGGGCCTCCTGCACAGCAGGGCCCGGCTTGCTCCGCTCCAGCCCCTCTGTGGGGGCCTGACCCACAGACTCCAGGCCCCGGGAGGGCCCAGCTGGCTCCAGTGTGAGGGCTGTGGCTCCCAGGGCCCCCCGTTGTGGCTCAGAGCTGGGGGCAGGCAGGTGGTGATGGAGGGCCTCTGTCTGCCTGGGCAGCTCGGCTGGGACAGGCCCAGGCCCTGGGCCCTTGTCATCTGTGTCTGAGGCCTGGAACTGTGTGCTGGGCCCAGCTTGGGCCTGGGGAAGGGGAGAGTCCACGTGGGGCGGGGGCTCATCTTCCGCAGGAATGAGCACTTTCAGTGCAGCTGCCACCAGGCTTCCTGACGCCCCGGCTGGAGCTCCCGGGAGACCCCGGAGGAAGCGGCCCTCAGGTCTGGGCCCGGGCTCCTTGCCGGGGTCTGGGCTGTGAGGGTCCTCTACAGGCTGCTCCAGGTTGATGACCTGTCCTTCTGGGTCCACTCCTGTCCCGTCTGTGGTGCTGGAAGGCACCCCAGAGGGGCTCCTTGGAGCCGCCTCCAGATCTGAAGATGGCTCCTGACCAAACAGCAAGGTGTGCGGCTCCGAGATGGAGATCTGCCTGACCACACGGGGTGTCTGGGGGCCTGAGGTCGCTCTCGGGGTGGGGGGCGGGCTCCAGGAGAGCTGCAGGCCTCTGTGCGGGGGGCTGTGGAAGCTGCTCAGGAGCTGGCCCCAGTCCTCGTGGTCCCCAAACAGCCTGGGCAGGGGAACCTCCTCAGGGGACATGGCCTGGAGGTCTGGGGCCGGTTCGCCTGCTCCGGAGACACTAGAAAGGAAGCAGGGAAGTCAGGGGAGGGGCAGGTAGAGGTGTCACACCCGTCCCGCCCGTATCCCCCACCATCCACTGCTTGTCTGCAGCTGGCCCTCCTCACAGACCTTGCTCAGGCAGTCCTCTCACCTGGTGCACGCACCCCTCTGCTCCCCCTCATCCAATCCTGCTCATCCTCAAGGCCCACCTGAAGCCTCACCTCCTCCAGGAAGCCTTCCTTGAGCCTTCTGGCCCATCCCAGTCCTCTGAGCTGTAACAAATAGAGTGAGCGCCTGCCAGGGACGCACACTGCACTAGGCCCTGCGTGCATGTGTGTACACACGCACACACATGTGCATGTTCTAACTCCAGCCCTGTGGTGCTGGGCACAGGTCTTTCCCTTTTCTGTGCCTCAGCTTCCTTATCTGAGAAATGGGCATGATAATCCCAGCTTGGCAGAGTTGTCGTGAGGTTTAAGGAGAGAGGAGGTGTGGGCACTGCGTGCTAACCAGAGCCTTGGGGAACTCAGAGCCCCATGCCCCTCTCCCAGCCAGCCCCGGTATCCACGACAGTCCAGGGATGGCAGCCACTTGCCTCGTCTCTTCTTCCATCTGCCAGGACACTCGGCCCCTGGCAGCATTTAGGTGCTTCCTGGTCACCTGCAGCTGTCCCCGCACCTCCTCTAGCTGCCCGGCTAGGTCGCGTTCGGCCTCCCGAAGCTGCTGGCTCTCCGAGTTGGCTTCCTGCTGTGTGCTGCTGAGGCGGCGCAGCTGGGCCTCCAGCTGCAGGGTGTCGGGGGGTGAGGAGGGGAGAAGCCTCCCACGGCCGCTGTGGGACACAAATACCCACTCCCCGCCTGGGCTCCCGGGGACCCAGCTCAAACCAGGATTAGGAGGGGGTGGTTGCCCTCATCGGCCTAACTGGCTCCGTTACCTCCCACCCAGGAGAGACATTTGAAATGTTGGGGCAGGAAGGAGAGAGAGATTGTGTGAGAAACATAAACTGCCACCACCACAGGGCCTGAAACGTACATCAGATCACACCCTCCTCTGCTCAAAGCCCTGCACTGCCTGCTGGTCCCGGAGCCCCTTCTGGTCTGCAGGGAGCTCCTGATCCAACAGTGAATCCCATGACTCAGAGCAGGAGAGCTGCGTGACAAGCGGAGTGGAAGGCAAAGTTCCCCCAGGGCCCAGCACAGCCTCCCCTGCAGCCTCTGCGCCTCCCACTGTGGCCGTGACCTCCTTCCCCACTGCTGTCCCTCCCTCAGCCTGTTCCCGCCACGGATCTGCTTGTCACTCCTCCAACGCTCACAGCACACGCCCACCCCAGGGCCTTTGCACTTGCTGTGCCTCGGCCCAGAATGCCCTTGCCCCTGACATGTCACGGTTCACTTCCCACCCCTTCCAGTCTTTATTCCAATGTCATCTCAGCCAGGCCTTCCTTGACTCCCTGATCAACTCATGTCAGCTACCATCCAAGCCCCCCAACCCTCCCTCCCCCCTCCCTGTTTTACTTTATTCTCCCTAGCACTTGTCACTATCTCATATGATATGTGTGTGTGTGTACATATATACAATTATTGATTTTTTCATGTTATGTATTTTACTTATGCGTTTCATCACCCATCTCCCTGACTGGTGGTAACTGTGTGGGCAGGGGTGTGTCTATCATGTTCCTCAGAATCTAGAGCCGTGCCTGGATCTGAGTAGGGGCTTGCTAAGCAGTCGTGGGGGGAAGGAATGAATGGTCTGGGGGGAGGAGCTTCACGTCCACGGGGACAGGACAACATGGCCCCATGTGGAAAGCCCAGTCTCCTCTCTTGGCAGAAGGAGCCCTGCCTCAATTTCCAAGGAACGGCTGCTGCAGAGGCCCCTGGGAAATCAGCTCTGGTGAGGAGGGGGAGACCTGGTGGCAGGACCAGCCAGGGTGGTGGTGGGGAAGGCGCTGGGGACCTTGTCCAGGACTGAAGGGGTGCTGGTTGCCCTGGTTACAACGGAAGGCGGTTTTAGTAAAGTGTCTGCAAGTTGAGGCAGGAAGAGACAGCGGGGCCAGTCTCAGACCCAAAGACTTAGTGACTACAGGCTACGAGACCGGCCGCGTCGGGGCAGCAGGTAACCCGACCCTGCGCGGGAAGCCAGGTCAGATTCAGAGGCAAGAGCGACTGTGTTGTATAAAGCACCTACTGTACGTGCCGGCACTGTCTTGGGCCCTCTAATTGTCACAGCAGCCTTCTAATAGAGAGTTCTGATCTCCATTTCTCTCATGAGGAAACCAAGGCTCAAAAATGTGAAAACCCTGTGCAGGGTCGCTCTGCTGACAATGGAGATAAGAGCTGAACACCAAATTCCCCGGCACCAAGCCTCTCGACATTGAGACCGCGTGTTTGTACATCTCGAAGCGCTTTCCCATTTACTACCTCATTTGACACAACCCACCTGGGGGATGCAGAGGATGTGGCCATCCCCATTTTACAGATGGAGAAACTGAGGCCGGGACAAGCCAAGTTATTTCCTCAGGTTTGCATGGCTCTTGAACAGAGCATCAGGGATTTACACCTGGACCTTCTGACTCACAGCACAGTGCTCGCGCCGCACTACCTGGCCTCATCTCAGAAAAGGGCCCAGGACACTTCTCTCCCAGACGGCCCAGGGAATCCTGAGGGCTGGGTGGGGGCTTCAGGCTGACATATCCAGCTGCGACCAGAGAGCCTGGTGCTGCGCTGGGAGGTGGGCGGCAGAGTCTGGCAGCCTCAGAAGGGGGCTCCCTGGAGGCCCCAGCACTCACCTCCATCTGGCCCTCCGCCAGCCGCTGCACCTCGCGCTCCTTGGCCTCCAGCACCTCCTGCATCTGGGAGCTGAGGGCCAGGCCCCGGGAGTCGCTCTGTGGAGTAGGCAGGCTCAGCCCTGCCCTGCAGTCTGGCCAGCTCTCCCCACACTCCACCTCCACCCAGGCCTGGGGTGCAGGGGCCGGGAAGTCCCAGCAAGGAGGGTTCTCTGGACGGCCACCCCAGCTTGGGCCTCGATTGTGGCAACAAGGACACTGAGCCCCAGAGAGTGGAAGGACCAGCTCTGGGAGATAGCAAGACTCAGCGGAGATGGGAAGGGGGCGCAGGCTGGACGTCTCCCTGGGCAACAGGAGCCGCTCGGGGAAGGGAGAGGGTCCACCCCAGCAGCCTCCTGCCATTCCACACTGGCCAGTCACAAACCCTACTACATAGCTGGCAGAGCCGTCCCGGGCAGGGGCTCGGGGGAGAGCCAGGCTGCAGGGGGGGCCCACCTCGGCCTGCAGCTGCTGCTTCTCCCGGCGGATCTGCTGCTCCATCTCCTCGTAGAGCTGCTGGACCTTGTGGTGGTGGTCAGAGTCACGCCTGGAAGCGGGGAAGGCGGGGCCAGGCAGCCCATTAGCACTCTGGGACTCTGCTGCTAGCAGGGGTGATCGGGGCTTGGGTTTGGAGTCCATCCTACAGCTCACCTCACCCTGCCAGCGGTCACTGACCCCTGTCCCCCTGAAAACAGGCATCCCAGTATCAACCCCATCATCCACATGACTTTGACACTGGTCCCCTTATCCCAGCATGCTGACTCCTGTAACCATTACCAGTTACCTTGGCCCTGTCACATGGTCTCCATCGCCTCATCACTCTGTCCCCACTTCCTCTGCCACCATCCCCCCTCCCCCATAACTCAGACCCCCTGGTGGTGCTGCGCCCTTGCCCACACCAGGGTCACCACGTGCATTGCAATCTAGCAGTCTACATGGGTGGCACCCCTGGAGTTAGGCACCACAGTGGCCCTGCACGAAGACACACTTGCCATTTGACTCCTGCTAAAGGACCAACTCTATCCACCCCAGTAGGTCCCCTGAGTCACCTCTTTCTCCAGCTCAGATCTGCCCCATCCGTCTCCCAGGCCCTGCCGTAGACCCCCGGCTCCTTCTGGAGCTGGGGAAATTCAATTCAGATGCAACTGAAATGTGAGGAGCACCTACGATGGGCCAAGCACTGCGGACAAGGCCCCACTCACTTCCGCAGGGTCTGCTCCAGAGCCTCCTTGTCGGCCTGTGCCTCCTGCAGGCGGCCGGTCATCTTGGCCAGGAAGCCTGCCAGGTTGCCTGCCAGCTGGGGCTCCTCCTGCCGCAGCTGCCCCCACAGCTGCCAGATCTCCGTCTGCCTGGTGGGGGGGAAACTGAGATGAGATGTGAGGCGGGAGCAAGAAGCAGGGGAGCCCCACTGCTCAGTTTCAGTGGCAACACTCCAAGAGACTTTGGCACCTGGGCCACAAAATCTACTGACTGAGTTGCGCAAGGTGCAACTCAAATGCCACCTCCTCCAGGAACTGTTCCCAGATGTGCCCTCTCCGTTCTTGGACCCCCACACCACTTTGTCCCTCTACGATTCAGGGATGAACAGTGGGGAGGGGCACTTGGGAGTCTGACGGCGCAGGGCTTCCATCTGCCTTCTCTCTTCTCCCACTCTGAAGCCGTGTGACCTTGAGCAAGTCCCTTGCCCTCTCTGGGCTCATTTGTGAGCAGGGGAGGCCGATACCTACCTGGCAAGGTCACTGGGGAATGAGAGACTTGCCCTCGGCAAACGCTGCTTTCACATGCATGTAATGAAGTCATGAAGACAGATGCCAGAGGGCCAGCCCAGGCCAAGCTGCCAAGTGGGTAAATGGCTCTGCACCCGCCTGCCCCACCAGACCACACCCCAAGTCCCGCCCTGCCTGCCTTACGACACCTGGCCCCACCCCCCAATAGCCAAACGTGAGGGATCCTGTCCTCACAGAGCACTTCGGGTGGGGCGAGCAAAGCTGGGCGGAGGGGCAGGCTGACGCCCTTGCTGGCTCTAGCAGACCCCAGTGGGGCTGGGGGATATGGAGGGGGCATTTTTCAGGCAGGGCTCCCCTTCTCTGAGCATGAGTGAACCCCATAAGCCCAGAGCCTGAGACAGAGCCCTCCTGTCTCCAAACCTGTTCAACCCAGGGCACTGCCATGCCTGAAATCACCCCACTGTGGGAGCCTCTTTTTGAGTTAAGAACAGCACCTTTAGGGACCCTCATGGTTTTAAGAATTTGAGTCCCCTTAGGAGGCTGCTAGCCCAACCTGGCAATCCTTCTGGAGAGCCACCCTACGGGACAGGACAAGGGAGGGAGGGCACAGGGCTGGAAGGGTTCTGGGCAAGCAGGCGTCCTCTGCACAGGGGTTTAATCCCACGACAGCTTTTATGCTCATTCTGCAGCCATGGAAACAGAGGTCAGAGGTCAGGCCACTCGCTGGCAGTCACGCAGCTAGCCAGCGGTGAAGCCAGGATCTGTACCTCGCTCTACCTGGCGGCCTGCCCACGTGGCATCATATCCAGGAGAGCCTCTCCCCGCAACACACTGCACTGGCCTTACTCGGGAAGGTGGGGGCTGGCCCCCAGCTGCTCCACAAAGGCAAGGAATGCCTCCTTCTCCTCGGTGTCAGCCTCCTCCAGCGCTGCGAAGCTGGTGGCAGCAGATACCCGCTTAGAGGACAATGGCTTCCTTCTGCGGAGCCTCTGGGTGCTCGAGCTGGAGTCAAAGATGTTTCCTATGGGACAGACGGGAACACAGTGCAGGTGGGCCCAGGCCTTGACCTCCCATCCAGCCCTGCTCCAGCCCTTGGGGAAGCAGTTAGGCCTGTGCCAATCACAGTTATACAGGGCCACCTTCATACATTGCTCACTACCAACCTCAGGAGTCTACTCAAGGTAGACACGGCGCCTGTTTTACACAGTTGCATCTGGGGCCCAGAGATGCCCAAGGACTTGCTGGAAGTCACACAGCAGCTGCATGGTGGTCAACAGAATCTTCATGCACTTAAGGGATACTTATTGAGCATCTATTATGTGCTGGTGACAAAATTAGCCAAAATCCCTGTCCTTGTGGAGCAGACGTTCTAGTGAGGGTTGAAAATGATCTTTCTTTCTTTCTCTTTCTCTTTCTCTTTCTTTCTTTTAAGCAAATTTGCTAAGTGAACTAAAGGAATAAAGGGTAATTTCCATTGAGAGAGTGGGAGGATCCACTCTAGATAAGGTGGTCAGGAGTGTCCCAAGGAGGTGACACTGGAACTGAGATGTGAATAACAAGGAACATGCCATATGGATTTCCAGAGAGTGCAGACCAGGCAGAGAGAACGGCACATGCAAAGGCCCTGCCGTAGGAGCCAAGTCGGCAAGACGGAAGGTTTGAGAGGCACTGAGGGAGCCCACGAGGTTGGCGGGTCTGGGCGGTGCAGGCCCCAGGAGGGGGTTGGAGTTTGCTCCACAGGCATAGCAAAGTCCCAGGAGTGGTGGGCATGGTTGGAGTCAGATGCGAAGTGGCCCTCTGGGGCTGTGTAGACAACAATGTTCCCTCTGCACCCCACCTGCCATTCCAGTCCCTAATTCCTCCTGGCCTCCCTCAGCTTTTCAATCACCAGAACTGGAGCAGCCACCTCCCGGGGTGGCCCCAACCTGTAAACGCAGGTCCCTGGCCTCCCCCTCTGCCATCCTCCAAACTTCTGGAGACTCAGCTGACCCGAGACCCTGGATGGCTTTGTGGACACTGAAAGCTGAGCTGGGTCTTGCAGGAGCCCTGCAAGGACACCACAGCTTCCATTCCCTGGGCCAGTTCTTCCTTCCTTGTGAGGACCCGCGGAGTATGGTGCCCTACAACTGCGGGCTCTCTAAGTCCTGTCAGCCTGCGTTGAGAGGCACATGCTGGAATGAATGGCCCTGCCCAGTGGGAGGTGATCAACCTCTTGCTTAGGAGAAGACTTTTGTTGGGAGAAGACAAGGGAAGAGCCAGAAAACAAGCCTGGAGGCCTCTCTGGAGGAGGCGGATGCTCAGGGAAGAGCCCTGAACTGCTTTCGGGGATATAGTGAGGGTCCCCTGGCTGGGAAAGAGGTCGCCTTTCCTGACAACCCAGAGGCACTCCCAGGACAGACGTACTGAGTCCAGAGCTGAATTCTTCAAGGGAGAGACGCCCCTTCTGCTCCACATCCACCCAGTTGAAGATCATCTCCGGCTCCTCCTCGCTGCCCAGGAAGCTGAACTTGGCCACCTGGAAGGAAGGGGTGAGATGGGTGGATGTTCCCACTGGGGAAGGCTCTGGGCCACCCTCTAAAAAGGAGAGATGTTTGTCTTCAGCCACCCCCACCTCCCCTCTCCCAAGTTTCAGAGTCCCCCCAGTAACTGGACCCAGGGCCTACCCTGAGGCTCCCCAACCCCATCCAAGGCAACCCTCTCAGCAGAGCCCTGAACTGGCTCCAAACCTTTTGCCTTTCTCCATCTAAAATAGAAACTTATCTGTCCTGGGTCCCTTCCCTTTTGGACCTTGATAAAGGACAGCAGCCAATCCTTCCCACAACGTGCTCGTCAGTGTCCGAAAATTATCTGAAACTTGAAAATAAGTCTAAAAGGTGGACAGTACATTCTTCCAGCATTATACCAGGGCCAAGGCCACCCAAGCATCTTCTAGACTATAGGAATGTACTCAGCTCATCTCATAGGACTGATTAAAGATTCCAGACTAAATAAAATCACAGGTTAACCTGTAGATTTTGTCTAGGAGAGATGTAAATAATTTTTGTCTGATGGAACAGATAACTCCAAAGATTATTAGCCTGCTGGACATTAACCAGCTTTTAAACATCTAACTCAGTAGTCTGGCCTGGTTTAGTGGCTCATGTCTGTAATTCTAGCACTTTGGGAAGCCAAGGCAGGAGGATCACTTGAGCCCAGGACTTCAAGACCAGCCTGGGCAACATAGCGAGATCCCATCTCTTCAAGAAATAGAAAAATTAGCCAGGCGTGGTGGTGTGTACCTATAGTCCCAGCTACTTGGGAGGCTGAGGCAGGAGGATGGCTGGAGCCCAGGAGTTAGAGGCTGCAGTGAGCTATGATGAGGCCACTGCACTCTAGCCTGGGCAATAAAGTCAGACTCAAAAAAAAAGTCATGTCTCAAAAAAAAGAAAAATTTTAAAAATCTAACTCATTGATCTTTTTACATGCTCTTTGGCCCATTCATAACATCCCTCATCAGTTAATAAGTTAAATAAAATTTTCCATATGTGTTCACTTTATATTTGCCTATAGGTCATGACTTAACCTTTTTGAAAATTACCCCTTTCAAAAGGGTAATTTGTCGGTAATTTCAAAAGGGTAAGTTGTGGAGGGTCCATGCAGACCGCCACAGACTCACCCAGCAGAGCCTGCGTTGTCGCACAAGTGCACGTCACGGGCTCCTTGAGCCCAGGCACATTTCTTGGCTCTAGAGGGAATCCCAAGTGTAATACAACTTTGAGTTGGTTAATTCTCTGTTTCTCTAGGTTTTTTTCCTTGTTGCTGATTTTTTGCTTTTATTTTGGGTTGTACATGACTGATGAGTTATTCCTCACTGGTGGCAGCAATGATAGGGAATTTGACTTTGTGGTTGGCTTGGTGATCTCTGTGGGATGTATAATAGAGACCTAGTGCCTATTGTCTGAGAGATAAGAGAAAATCTGGTTTGCTACCCTTGTTGTTACTGTTGTTGTTTATTTGCTTTGTTTTTCCATCTGTGACCTCAAATTGGTTAGAATTTCATACCCACTGGGAGGGAGGATAGCGCTTTGAGATCTAGACTGGTGAGTTTTTGTGCTTCCGTGTTTAATTTTGACCTGGGGCTAAAATAGTAGAAATGAAGCCAAACAGTCTCTGTGTGTCTGTATGTCTGTAATAGAAAGGACTTTAACTCTTATTGTGAGTGTGAAATATTTTTTGTACAGCTGGAAAGTATTAATAACGCAGGCTAATATGTCTCTTAAAGGATTACTGTGTTGATTGGTTTATAGAGACAAATTAGTGCTTATATAAATCTCATGTTGCTCAAAATAACAAAAAATAAAGAAACCGAAATTCTACTGCTTTAAATGTGCTAGACTTAAAAAAAAATCTTTCTGGCTGGAAGTGGTGGCTCATGCCTGTAATCCCAGCACTTTTGGAGGCTGAGGAGGTGGGAGGATTGCTTGAGTCCAGGAGTTCGAAACCAGCCTGGGTAACATGGTGAGACCCCCATTTCTACAAAACATTTAAAAAATTAGCCAGGAGTCGGCCGGGCACAGTGGCTCACGCCTGTAATCCTAGCACTCGGGAGGCCGAGGCAGGCGGATCGCTCGAGGTCAGGAGTTCGAGACCAGCCTGAGCAAGAGCGAGACCCTGTCTCTACTAAAAATAGAAAGAAATTATCTGGCCAACTAAAATATATATAGAAAAAATTAGCCGGGCATGGTGGCGCATGCCTGTAGTCCCAGCTACTCCGGAGGCTGAGGCAGTAGGATCGCTTAAGCCCAGGAGTTTGAGGTTGCTGAGCGAGGCTGACGCCACGGCATTCACTCTAGCCCGGGCAACAGAGTAAGACTCCGTCTCAAAAAATAGCCAGGAGTGGCGGTATGCGCCTGTAGTCCAAGCTACTCAGGAGGCCGAGATGGGAGGATCACTTGAGCCCTAGAGTTGGAGACTGCAGTGAGCTATGATCATGCCACTGCAGCCTGGGAGACAGAGCAAGACCATGTCTAAAAAAAAAAAATCTTTCTTACAAAAATTGCTAGCTCAGAAAATGTTTAAAGAGCCAGGTTCATATAATTAAGGTGACTCTTTAGACAAATTAGACTAGTTTAATAATTTTTACTTACAAAACATAAATATTAGTTTATTAAGTATGAAATGTCTGATTTCCTTAATTATTAATACTAAGTTTGACAGTTGATATCTCTGACATTTCATTTTGACGCTTCTTGTTTTATGTTTATTGTGAAGGTACAGCCTCAGTCTTTTAAATGCATTTTGGCTTGTGACTATCTTTCAAATTTTTTTTTACAGCAATTTTTGTGAAACCACAGATAAATCAAAAATTCATGTTATTGTTCCTACAGAACTCATATTCAATGCAGTGCAGACAGCTCGAAATATCAACGAAGTGTTTGGGAAGGATGTGGCTAATGAACACACAGTACTTCGATGGTTTGAGAAGTTCCGTTCTGGTGATTTTAATCTTGAAAATGAGCCACATGGTCGACCTGAGACCAAGGTGGATAATGATGAGCTGAAAGCTATAGTGGAAGCAAATCCGTCTCATCCTACATGTGGATTAGCAGCAAGGCTTGACGTTACTATTCCAATAATACTGGACCATTTGAAACAAATCGGCAAGGTAAAGAAGCTGGATAGATGGGTTCCTCATGAATTAAATGAGTGTGTCAGCAGAGAAACAATCTCGAAGCTTGCCTTTCTTTGCTGTCAGGACATAAAAGCAAACCATTTCTACACTGTATTGTTACGTGTGATGAAAAATGGATTCTTTTTGACAATCACAAGCGTTTGACACAATTGCTGGACAAAGATGAAGTGCTGAGACACAGTCCAAAACTGAATATTCATCAAAAGAAAAAAGCTAATGGTGTGTGTTTGGTGGTCCAGCGCTGGTATTATCCACTACAGCTTCATGAAACCTGGTCAATCAATGACAGCAGATGTCTGTCTGCTGCAACCAATTGGACAAAATGACGAGGATGGTTGAGATTAAGCAGCCCAAGATTGGTCCAAAGAGAGAGGCCAATCCTCTTGGAAGACAGCATTCGACTGCATGTCACACAAACAATGCTGCTCAAACTATAGAGGCTGGACTTGGAAACTCTCTGTCACCCACCGTATTGGCCAGACCCTGCACCAACTGACTACCACCTCGTCCAGGCTTTGGATCACTTCTTGCAAGGAAAAATATTCAATTCTCAACAAGCTGTGGAAAAAGCCTTTCATGATTTCATTGCCACTCACTCTCCAGGCTTCTTTGCTGTTGGCATGAACAAGCTACCGTTAAGATGGCAGACCTGTCTCAACAATTTAGGTGCATACTTTGATTAATTGTACTGCTTCTTGTTTGAGATATAATAGACTACACTTTTGATTCAAAATCTGACATTTCATATTTAATGACCTAATAGCTATCTATGTTTTATGTGTTTTATGTTAAGTATAAGTCTACATTTTATTTTTTATAAGATTTGCATTTGTTTTTTGTGAAGAAATTAATCTGAATTTTCTATACTTCTCATTTTGGCTTACTGATCAAATAAGCTAACATTATCAAGATTATAAAAATGTCAGTTTGTGTTCTATTAAATTGACTCATTATTCTAACAAATAAATTTTCTATCAACAGTAATTATATTTTATAGTGTGTAACCTTAAACACAATTTCCAAGATCCTTAGATAACTTTAAAAACCTGAGTTAATTCATAAATAATTTTTGGCTACCTGGATAATTTTTAAGAAAAGTTCAATACTGAAACATTGATTCTAAGCAAAATTTTAAGTTTATATCTTTTCACTGCTTATTCACACATGTTAATAAGTGAATTCATTTTTTCCACTTTAAAAAATTGTGCCGGGGAAGCAGGGACTCAGATGTTCGCACACCCACATTCTCAGCAGCCCTGCCCGCAACAGCCCAGAGATGAAAGCAGCCCGAGTGTTCCTCGATGGAGGGGCGGACAGAAAAATGGGACGCATACGTACGATGGGCTATTATTTAGTCTTACAAAAGAGGGAAATTCTGACGCATGCTTCAACATGGGTGAAACTTGAGGACATTCTGTTGATGAAATAAGCCAGTCACAAAAAGACAAATACTGTATGATTTCACCTATAATGAGGTATCTAGAGTGGTCAAATCTATAGCGACAGAAAATAGAACAGGGGTTACCAGGAGAAGGGGAGAAAGAGGAATGGGAGTTGTTGTTTAATGGCCATGGAGTTTCGGTTTGGGAAGATGGAAAAAGTTCTGGAGATGGATGGGGGAGATGGTTGTACAACATCGTGAATGGACTTAATGCCACTAAACTGTACACTTAAAAATAAATAAAATGATAAATTTTATGTTTTGTATATTTGACCACTATTTTTTTCTAAGAAGTTGTGTTAGGGATATGAGTGGCAGTAGAAAGTTGTACTGTATGTATTTGGGAGCTTTGCTATTGATAGTCTGGTAAAATGCTTGCATAAGACAGTTCTCAATTATTTTCCCTCAGTTCTTTCTGTGAAAGCACTTAATTACCTTGGCTAAAGTTATAATCACTACAGATGTTTGAGACCTTACTTGGAGCTATAGTGACAGAGAACACAACTGTGTCTTCAAGGAAAATGGGGAGTGGTTTTGTCCGAAAGTATCTGGTCATTCTAGAACATGAAAATGATGAAAGGCAAAACTTAAATAGATACAGAATGTTACAGAGGGTTTACTGAAAGGAAATTTTATTTGCCTTGATTTATATTAATAATACCTGAATCTGAAAATAAACTATGAAATATATTAACATTTTGCCAAATTTGTCTCAGTTTTAATGGGTTTAACAATAAAAAATAAATAAAAACTCATAAAACCTTTACTGCCACGTGTTCTATTAATGCAAAAACTAGAATTTGGCTTCATCTCAACTAAAATAATAAATTGGTTTTAGAGCTCTTAGCAAGAGTTAAAAGAGGTTACTATTTCTCTTCTGTGTAAGCCGCCCAGATAGCAGACATTCCCTGTCTCACCAGAATAATTTTCTATGCTTTGCTTTGACCTTATTTTGTCCTAATTTAAAAAAAAAAAAGCCAGGACATCTCCTTTGTAAAAGGGCTAAATACTCTTGCAATCATATTGCATTCTCCTATGTTTATTTTTGAAATATTTTATTTTATTGTTATTTTAATTAATTAGATAACCAAGTACTATTTGTTGGGCTCCCATGATCCTATCTTAATCTCGTGCCCAAACCTCTTCTGATAGCTTTTTTTTTTTTTTTTTTGAGACAGAGTGTCGTTTTGTTGCCCGGGCTAGAGTGAGTGCCGTGGCGTCAGCCTAGCTCACAGCAACCTCAAACTCCTGGGCTTAAGCGATCCTACTGCCTCAGCCTCCGGAGTAGCTGGGACTACAGGCATGTGCCACCATGCCCGGCTAATTTTTTTCCATATATATTTTTAGTTGGCCAGATAATTTCTTTCTATTTTTAGTAGAGACGGGGTCTCGTCCTTGCTCAGGCTGGTCTCGAACTCCTGATCTTGAGTGATCCTCCCACTTCGGCCTCCCAGAGTGCTAGGATTACAGTCGTGAGCCCTGATAGCTCTTTTGATTTTGCCTTCCCAAGATCAGATCTTAAATTTAGAAAAAAATAAAATAAAAATGTTAGGATATCTTTCTCTATATTTATTAAATACCTCACCACTATTATAAGAGCATCATGGAAAGAATGGTCAAATTAGAAGAGCTATTCAGCCTCTCCTAGGCTAAGTTTACATAGGTAAAATGCTATTAATATAAATATTTCAGAAATTGCATGCTTTATGGGAAGGCTCTGGAATTTCTCAATGCCTTTGCTATCCATAGTATATTCTTAACTTCAGGGGAAATGCTGATCAAACTCTCATGAAATAGTTCTGTCTTGTACCCAAGTAGAAAATTTTACTCTCCTCACTTCTGATAGTATTAGTTATTGTAATAAATAACCACAGCCTGTCAATCTCATCCCGAGACATGTTTCTGCTTTCCTGTCCCTGCCTGAACTGTTATGAGTTGCAGATCACAGTTTGTGTCTTCAGCAAAGAGGGGCAAACTCAAAGACCGGAGAAAAAGAGCTGTACCAGGTTCTGTAAACTATTTATGCTTCACTTGGGTACAAGCTTCTGAGCTGACCTTGGATGACCTTCAGACTGAGCTAGTGGACTGAGGATTTCTAGGACCCTTGAGCCCGAGAGCAGACAGCTTACCCAAGATCCCGCAGAACAAAACTTAACTACGTGGCACTAAAGTAACAGATGACGGAAATCTAGTTGTGGTTATTTGTTGGAATATGGTGGCTATTATTTTTTATTGTGCTACTTTAACAGATCTGTGAGGAAGTTCTTTCTCTGTCTTCTTAAACTGTTTCTAATTCTCAGTTTAGCAGATTATACTTTTGTAAACTGAAATTAAACATTTTAAATGGAATCTGAATCTCACTGATGCCCCTCTTCATGATTCAGAAATCAATAGTTTTTTTTTTTTAAGTTGTCTTTTATTTTAAAAGAGAGAGGAGGTGTTAACCTAAATGATGTTGAATTTTGTTGAGATAAAATAAGACACCATATTGGCTGGAGGGAGATACCATATAGCAGAGTCACACTGTCTGGGGTTAACTTTATCACCTTTCTCTCACTTTTTAAAAAAATATTTTTATTTCCAAATATTGTGAGGAGAAAACAATACTTTTACTGAATCTCCTTACTTTCCATGGCAATATATTAATAGTTATTTTTATAGATTCAATAGAACTATCCTCCATTTTTCCAGGATATAACTCGATAAATCAATTGTGCAACCAAGGCCCTACCCGGAGTGCTGTTTTATGGAGTGATTCTCATTTAATCGGGTGTGACAAGCCCTCTGTAAGGAACACCCACGGAGCCAGTGCCTGCAAGGTCCTGCCAGGACACTGGCCTGGAACCCCGTGGTAAGGAAGGCTGCCTCCTGGCAGAAGAGGGGCTTTAGAAAAATTGGGGACCTGAAGAACGGAGGAAGCCACTCAAATTTATAGGCACTGCAGGTGACATCTAGTGGAGAGAGTGTCTTGGGCTTGGTTTTCTAGTCTTAGGATAGAAGTAGGATGACCACCTTGCCCCAGTTTGCCCAGGACTCTCCCAGTTTTAGGACTCAAAGTGCCATATCCCAAGTGCCCTTCAGTCCTTGGAAAACGGGGACAGTTGGTCACTCAATAGAAGACCAAACTACAGAGGTTGTAAAAATCCAGTCTAAGATTCCATATGAAAACTTCTGGGCAGAAGCTAAAATGGCTCAATACTGTGAAGGTCTCCCTTTCTAGAGCAAAGTCGAGGAGGCCCCTGTGTTTAATTTACACCCTCGCTACACCTATGGAAATAACCAAGCCCAACCTAATGAGACCAGCCTTTTATCCATCAAGAAAAAGCTGTGGAGATTACTTATGATCGCAGAAAAATTATCTGAACCTTGGGAATAAGGCAAAAAGTTAGACAGTACATTCTTTCAATATTATACGGAGGCAAAGACCACCCAAGCATTGTCTAGACTAGAGAGATGGACTTACTTCATCTCATTATTTTACCTTTAATTAAAAGTCCCAGACTTACTGAAGTTACTTGTTAACTTGTAGATTTTTATCCAGGAGAGATGAAAATAATTTTTGTCTAGTAGACCAGAACAGATAGTCCCAAAGATTTATGGACTGTTGGACATTAGCCATTTTTTAAATTGAATTCAGCAATCTTATCCTAACACTTTTCTGTCAAATTGCCTATAAATATCCTAGTTTCTCAAATCCTCTTTGAATCAGTCATAACATCTTACTGGTTCCCTCATTCATTATTAATAGTAATTCATTAGATAAGACCTTTGATAAGTATTGATTTTATATTAATATTTACTGAGAAGTCTTTATTTTCTATTTTTTTTTTCTTGAGACAAAGTCTCTCTCTGTCACCAGTGGCATCATCATAGCTCACTGCAGCCTCAAATTTCAGGGCTGAAGAGATGCTGTTGCCTCAGCCTCCTGAGTAGCTGGGACTACAGGCACATGCCACCATGGAAGGCTAATTTTTCTATTTTTTTGGAGAGACAGGATCTCACTATGTTGCTGCCCAGGCTGGTCTTAAACGCCTGGCCTCAAGTGATCCTGTCACCTCAACCTTCCAAAGTTCTGGGATTATAGGCATGAGCCACTGTGCCTGAACTCATTTTTAAAAATTTTTTGAAAATTATATTTTAACATCACCTATTCACACCTTGTTGTGGCCCTGAGGGATGGACTATAGGGTCGGATGGATGAGGAAAGGACAAAGTCTAGAGTATAGAGCAGCATCTGGGGGAGAGAGCAGGCCCAGAGGGGCTCCAGCAACCTACATGGGCCCCTTTGCAGTGATGGGGAGAAACCAAAGAAAAATTGGTTTAGGACATAGCCTAAGACTCCTTATTGGAATACACAACCATGGCTGATGTTCCGTTTCATTGAAGTTTGCAGTCATCAACCGGGTTTGATTTCCAGGGCTCTGATTGCTCCCCAAGATAAGCTTCTCTGCTCAATGAGTCTAAAATTCTATATCATTTGCATATTATTTCTTTGGTTTAAAGTCCCTTCCTTTGTTAAAATGCAAATGTTTCTGGAAGAAGGTAACAGGCAAAGCCTTATCAGTCATTTTCACATTAGTACAAATAAATTCCTAGCCTCTTCTGAGAGCAAATTTTAGATGAGAGAAAGGGAAAACAATAGGCAAGCACTGCCTTCCTGGGGTGGGAAGTCTCAGGAGGCTTCAGAAAAGGAATTTAGGGGGTCAGATGGGGCTCTTAGGCTCACCGCCATGTCCTCACGGGTGACAAAGCCCCTTTCCTTGGCACCACAGTCCTGGAAGAAGCCCTGCAGTTCTGCAGCTGCCTGAGAGGACCAGGACTCTGGCTCCGGGGCCACAGGGGCATCTTGGCCATCAGCTGCCTCTCTTGTCTGCCGCCGCCGGCTGGAGCCCAGCCTCCGGCCTTTTCGAGACACTTGCTGTCCACTCTCCATGGTGGGTTGGCCCTGGGGACAGAGAATAAGAGAGGGGGCACTGAGCTGCTGAACAGTCAACCCTCTAATAGCTCAACCCCCTCCCATTGCTCCCCATCGCCCCTGGGAGAAATCCGCCACGGTGGACGAAGCCCTGCCTGACAATCCCGCCAGGTCTCTGACCTCATCTCCCACCCACGATGGCCTCTAGCACGTCCCGCTCGGGGCCTTTGCCCTTCCTAAGGTCCCCTGCCTGGACACCCTTCCCCAAGCTGCCCACATGCCCTCAACTCCTGCAGGTCTCTGCCCAATGATCAAAAGTCTCATCGTCTTATACAAGGTAGCATGAGAAAAAAGAAAAAGAAGTCTCTGACCATTAGACAAAATAGCCCCCATGCAGAATATGTGCTGTTTTTTGACCTGGAGAGTGGTGACACAGACTTCTCCAGGACCTGCTGTCCCAAGGGCCAGAAGCAACTTCCTGAGCCGTCTCGCTGCTGCTTTGGCTCATTGCCCCACATCTTGGCTGTGTCAGGACAGATCCTGGCCTGCTGGGAGGGGATCCCTCCACCAGAACCTCCTCCCTCTCTGAGCCTGCCTCTCCTCCAGCCTCTTCTGCTCCCTCCCACGTGCCACAGGGAATCAGTTCCTCCCTCAGGCAGCGCTAAGGTCCTGCCCGATGTGGCTCCTGCTTCATCCTCGCCACCTCTGTACCATTGCGACCTGACCATCCCACTTGAACCACTGGAGACCCTGGAATGCCCGACCCCCCCCTTGCTCTCTTGGCCCCAAACTCCCCAGCTCTGGCACCCCTGGCCCAGCTAACGCCTTTTCCTTCCTCACCCTAGCGGCTTCCTTCCCTGCTGTCACCCCTGCACTCAAGCTGGGTCCAGTGCCCCCTTGTCTGTGACCCTGCTGTGGTTTAAATGTGTCTCCCAAAGGTCATGTGTTAGAAACTTTGTCCCCAGTGAGGCAGGGTTGGGGGGCGGGCTGAATGGGAGGCGTTGGGTCATGGCGACCCCACCCTCGCGAGTGGATTGCTGCTACTGCGGGCGAGGGTTCCTCACAAAAGGATCAGTTCGGACCCCTCTTGCTCATGGTGCTTCCTCTCGCCTTCCGCCTTTCATCGCGGGATGACACAGCAAGAAGGCCCCTGCCAGATGCTAGCCCCTCTATCTGGGACTCCCCGGTCTCCAGAACTGTGAGGAAATAAACTTCTGTCCTGTATCCATTGCCCATTGCGTGGTGCTCTGTTACAGCAGCACAAAGCGGGCTAAGGTCCCAAGACGCCCCGGGCTCCGAGGAGGATGCCTCTGTGTGCCTTGGTCCACGCTGCTCCCCAGCCCCTTAGCACATAGTAGGTGCTCAAGTAAGGGTTGTCAATTTCCTTAATTGGGGCCCTTCATCTGTCGCTGAAGGTCGGGTGAGGCCCCCAGGCAAGGAAAAGGGAGGCTGGGTCTGGAAGGGGTGGAGGCCGGGCCTGCCCTTGGGGGAAGAAGTCTGGGGCACATAAAACTGTATGCGGGAAGGACCTGCTGTCCAGGGTCGGGGCAGCTGCGCGCAGGTGGTGGGACTTGGGCAAGTTGTAAAGGAGGCAGGTAGGATTTGCAAGCAGTGAACAGCATGTGTGAAGGAGCAGAGGTGGCAGAGCAAGGCTGCGCCTGTCAGAGGGAGGACATGCCCCTCGGGCTTTCTCTGCTGGGGCCAAAAGCCACAGACAGGCCGAGTGGGGTGGCCAGAGGGCTATGCTTCAGGCATGGCGGGCTCATTCCAGGAGGGCTGGCTTCACTGGCCTGGCCTCCCCTTGGGCAAGTTTCCTCCCACAGGCTGCGCAGGACTTGAATGAAGCAATTCCTCACCCTGGGGAGGCCCCAACTTCAAAGTGAAGTGGAGTCAGTTGCGCGCGCGCTCGCTCTCTCTCCCCCTTCAAAGTCTGTTTCAGCTGCAGTTTTAAGATCATAAATTTAAAACTGCAGTGATGTGCTGGAGTCAGATACGAGGGGCTCATGAGAGCCGGTTGTGCATGTCTCTTCCTCACTCAGTGGCTGGCAGGGTGTTTACACCACGGGAATCAGCAAATGCTACCAACCAGGGTACCCATCCCCATGGAAGAGTTACCAGCACAACTCTTCTGAGATTTCCTTCTGCCCCAACCCTTCCCAAGCTCTATCACGCACTTGAGCAACAAGCATTTACTGAGCACCAACTAAATGCCAGCACAATGCTGAGCAGGCCTGCCATGATCCATATATTTCCTTTAGGTGAATTAGGAAAAGGCACTTCTTCCTCCTGGCAGACACAGCCCAGTGCCGGGGCTCATGGTTTGACAAGTGGAATATGGACTGGATCCCAGTCCCCACTTGTGCAGACACAACCTGCACACACAAGCAGAGCCCTGGCCCTGTACAGAGAGGTGTGACTAACTCCTGGTCTCCCCTAGAAGCACTCACAGCCTCACAGGAGAAGACACAAACATAATTACAGTGCAGCATGGAAGGAGCAGCAAACCAGTATGTCAAGTGCTGGGAGAGCACTGAAAAAGGAGCAATTCACTAGTCAGGAGGGCTTCCCGGGGGAGGTGACATAGCTTAGCCGTGAGCTCCAGGGCAGGAGAGATCATACTTAACCCTAGAACCCCTCCTGGGGCGCAGCCTTGCTCTGGACACGCACTGGGCTCTCAGCCCCTTACTCCTTGCTCCACTGACTCACACTGTCCTCTAGAACATGGGACATTCTCCTGTACAACTGCATAGACTCTTAAAAAATGTTGACTTTTAAAAGAAAAAATAAGGCAAGAGATAGTTCTATCTTCAAGAGACTAAAGAAAAATGACACATAAATATAATGTGTGATCCTTAATTAGATTCCTTTTAGAAAAAGAGAAAAAAGTAGAAATAAGGCTTATTTGGGGGACAATTGGGGCAATTTGAATTTGGATTACATATTGGATGATATTAAGCAATGTGGAATTTCTTAGGTGTGAGAAAGTTTGGTCATAGTCATGTAGGAGACTCTCCTTGTCTCTAAAAGATGTGATGAAGTAGCTAGGGGTGAAGTGTATGATGTCTGCGATTTACTTTCAAATGGTTCCAAATAGATGTATAAACAAACAAACAAAAACTATGTGTATGTGTGTAGAGAAAGAGCATGTGGATGGGGGAAATGTTAGCCATCGGTGCAATTCATTTTACTGTTTGCTCAACTCTTCTGAGGATTTGAAAGTCTTCCAGATAAAAAACAGGGAGGAAAAAAGCCAAGAATGAGATTCCAGGGATTTGAATAGGGAAGTCCCCATGCTAATCTAACTGTCCTTCACCCAGTATCTCCCACCTCCAACTCAGCCCCACATTGTCCCATAGAAACAATGGCCAGGTAGGCACCGCTCCTTGGGCCACATCTGTCCACACCAAGAAAGCCACCATCCATCTCCATTCACCGTCCCCCTAAGAGGGGAGCCCCCTTCCTCCATGACCCTGTGACACTTCAGCGGCTAATGGGGCTTGGCCTGGCAGCTCCAGGCTTGTGGGTTACAATCAAAGACTCACTGAGCCTCAGCACCGAAAGGAAGTAAGTCCCACTCTCCTGACCTAGAGATGTGGGAAAGGAGACCCAAGAGGGTAAATGACTTCCCAGTGCTCTGAAGTCAGACAGACCTCTGCCTCTCCCAACTCTGCTGCTCATGAGCTGTGCAACCTTGGGAAAGTCACTTGACATCTCTGTGCCTGTTTCCTCACTGGAAATATGGGATAATATCTACCACACAGGGTTGCTATGAAGATTAGACAAGATAAAGTCAAAACACCACTTCCCATTCCCCAGCATGGCCCACCTCCCTTTCCGGCTTTACTTTTTCCTAGCATTTCCCAGAATCAAGCCTTTTCCTCATTTATTTTATAAATTTTCCATCTGTTGTTACTAAAACATAAGCCTCCTGTGAGTAGGGAGTTTCCTCTTTTATTCACTGCTCTACCCCAAATACCTGGAGCAGTGCTTGGCCTACAGTCGGTGCTCAGAAAGTATTTGTTGAATGTATGATCCACGTAAAGCACTTACAACTGTGCTTGGCATACAGTGACCACCGGGTAAAGGCAGCAGTGACAACAATGGTGATGACATTGATGAAGGTGAAATTCTATTTAAGCCACATAAAAGCTGGGTTCCGTACAGATACAATTTAACCCCATTTCACAGATGAGGAAACTGAGGGAGGCTCCAAGAGGCAGAGTGACCTGCCCAGGACATGATGCAGTAGTAGAACTGGCATCAGATTTTGCTCTCCTGGTTGGCTGGGGATGGACGTGCCCAAGACCACTTCCTGGGGAGGTAGCTCCTCAGTGGGCAGAGGGCCGCTTTGGGGATCACAAGTGCCCTGTGGGGGGGGACAAGAGCTTTGGAGCAGGGCGGACATGGGCAGGCCTTGCTCACGTGGTGAGACCCAGTCACAGTACTTGGAAACTCAGAGCAGTTTCTCAGTACTTCCGGACGGAGATAACATGCGCAAAGCAGCAAGATAAGATTCCCAGTGCAGAAGCCTCCAGAACTGAAGCGCTGGGGAAAGAGCCCCCTGTGGGAGCCTGGAGCCGAGTCTGCCAGGCTCCCAGAGTGACAGAAGTTAGAATCCTGCAATACGTTTCCTGCAGCCACATCCTGGGACGCGGGGCGCCCTTGACCTGGCTTTCAGGGGTTCCCAGCCAAGCTGCACCTCTGCAGCCCATTTCCAGCACCTTCCAGACACCCGCCCAGCCCCCACCCTGCCAGGGGCCTCAGCATCTGCCCTCTCGGCCAGTTGATGCTTCTCTCCCAGGAGGGACACTCAGCGGCCTCCTCCTTATCTGTCAACAGGGGCCCTACAGCCAGCACTGCCGCAAAGTTGGTCACTCGTCACCGTCAGTCAGAATGGTACACTCCACTCCTCACATTCTGGTCAGTCACAGCAGCCATCATGGTGTTACAGCACACCCTACAGACAGTCTGTGCCCCCTTCTTGGCCACTCACAGACAGCAGGGACATCCTTCAGTCAAAGTACGAATGCACACGTGCGAACGTGCACACACACAGTCCCTCCTACGCGTCACCTGCGCTCCCTCACCGTCAGCCTCTGTCAGACACAGCACCTGTCATGGCCGTGCGGCACCGCGCAGGGCCCTCTGTGGTCACTCGGAGCGACACCCCTCAGAGCCAGCCAGCAGGGCACCCCTCTGCCAGTGCCCCTCTCCTCCGCCACATTCCCCTCAGTGCGTCATCCTACCTCACGCCCTTAACAGTCGGAGACCCCCTCACGGCTGGGAACACCCACACAGCCCCTCAGCGCTGCTACCTGTCCCCACATTCCTCTCCTAAGAAATCACACAGAGTTGGAAGCCGGACGTGAGAGCAAAGGCGCTCCTCCCCAGGCGTCTGCAGGAATCGCTCCCCACGGCGGGACTAGGTCAGCAGAACAGGTGGGAGCCGAGCAGGAAGGATGGACGGGGGCAGCACAGAATCACAACCTGGCACCTCGGGCCTCCCCGTCTCCTTCACTCTCTCGCCAGAGGGGCTGGGAGCAGGGTCTGCCCTGCCTGCCGCTGACGTCACTAACCGCAGATAATAGCCATAGTAGCTGCACAAAAATTGCCGAAGTTGGTGGGCCTGAGAGACCACCTAGTGCCTTGTTCTAGTCTACTTAATCTCCCTCCTCCCCTCACTAACTGATAGAGAAACTGAGGCTCTGGGAAGCCAGGTGACTTGCCCAAGGTCACGTGGCCTTTGAAGGGCAGTAGTCGACCCCAGTCTCCGGCCCAAGTGCCCTCCCTTGCCCTGCACTAAACCATGCAGAGGGCTCCAAGTGCATGGGAAAGAGGGCTCCTCCCTTGCGCCCATGTCACAGGAGCTAGGCAGGGACCACAGCTCCCTCCGTCCTCATCCTCCAAAGTAAAAGAAGCGTTGCAACTCTGGGTGACTCCCACCTCTCGAAGGCTCCCAGTCGAACACGCAGCCCTGCACTCCTGGACCTGGTAATGAGGTGACCGCTGCCCTGCGGAGCCCACGAGCTTTGGGACTGTTAACAGTCTTGTCTCTTGCTTAATCACCCTTTCCGTTCCCCAGCGAGCCAATCTCCTGTGCTCATCTAGGGGACTTCCTGTGGAAGCAGCCACTGGCTGTCCTTTCACAATCTTGCCTGTTGCCCTTGCCCTGATATCTTGGAACTGGAAGATGCTGGGGCTGGCAGGGGGCCCTTCTAAGCAGAGCTTCCTAAGGGTGAGGTGGACTGCTCAAGGTCACCCAGCCCTTATTGGCACAGCTAGAACTTGGCCCTGAGTCTCTGGTCCCAGCTAGCTGGTAGATGAGCATGGCTCTGGCTAACATGGGCAGAAGCAATGCTCTTTGAACCTCAGGGGAGGCTTATGTCTAAATCACCTTTTAGGGAAGAGGCTAACTTGATACCAAAATATATTGTAGAGCTACAACCATCAGAACAGGGTGGTACTGGAACATGAATACAGGTGGGTGAATCAGTGGAACAGAATACAGAATAGACAGGAAGAGACTCAGATATGCATGGGAACTTAGTGTATGATAAAGGCACCATGTCAAATCATTGGAGAAAAGATGGTTTATTCAATAAATTGTGTTGGGAGAATGAGGTAAGTATTTGCAAGAAACAAAGTTAGAGTTCTAACGCTAAAATCATTCCAGATGGATCAAAAGTATAAGCATTTTAAAAATCACAAAATTCTATGTTGTTTGGAATTTGCTTCAAAATAACCGAGGGGTGGGGAGAATGGATGGGTCATAGATGACACGAGATTCATTATATTTTTTTGTGGGTGTTTGAACCAATGCTGTAAGAAATCAGAGGATAATTTTTAAATAATCTTGGATTGGGCAAGGCCTTTCCAGGTACATAACAAAGCATCAGAAACCAGAAAAGAAAAGATTGAGACGTTCAACTATATAGAAATTTTTTTAAATAAATAAAACAATTGAATGTCAAAAAAAAAGTCACCCTTGACAAGTTCAAATGCAAACAAACTGTGAAAAAAATTTCACATATCACAGAAAATAAGCTAATTTCCTCTCTCTATAAAGAGCTCCTATAGATTAATGAGAGACCAATAATGCGTTAGAGAAATTGGTACTGTATATTAATAGACAATTCATAGGGAAAGAAATACCAATGGTTTTAAACATGAAAAAAATGTTTACTCATAATAAGAGAAATTTTTAAAAACTACAGTGAGATATCATTTTCAGCTATCCAATTGGTAAAACTGAAGCAAAATTGATACATTGTGTAATAAAGGATGTGGAAAAACACTTTCACAAATTGTTTTTAGGAACATACACTGGCACTTTTTTTATGAAAAGAAATTTGTACTATCTATGAACATATAAAATGCAAAAATCTTTTTACTGGGCAATTTCGCTTCCGGTCATTTGTCCCACAGATGATATACAATAGGACAATATAGAAGGACATTCGTTACAACTTTGTCTACAGTAGCAAGGATTGGAGACAACCTAAATTGCCATCAACAAGGAACTGAAGCTGGGCGCAATGGCACGTGCCACTCAGGAGCCTGTCTCGGGAAGACTGCTTGAGCCCCAGAGTTGGTGACCAGTCTGGGAAACACAGTGAGAAAAATAAAACAGTGAACTGGTTAAATCAGCTCCGATACACCCGTATGATGGCACACTATGCAGCTGTAAGGAAAATGAGAAAGATCCAGGCGGACAGATGCAGAATGACCGTCAAGGTACGGCGTTGAGTGGAAAAGGTGCAGAATAGTTCAGTGCACTTTGCATGGAGAAAAGTATGTCTGTGTGTACGAAATGTATGCAGCAGATACACACGCACGTTCATATGTGTTTACAAATGCATAGAATGTTTCTGACAGGATATACAAGAAACTAGTCACAGCTGGGCTAGAGAGAAGTGTTGTAGCGATGAAGGAGGAGGGAGATTTATGTTTCACTGTTTACTTTCCACATAGTTTATATTTTGTGTCATCTGTGCACGTCACCTAGTCAAAAGTAAACTCAACAATAATTTGTACTTATACAGAGAGTGAATGATAAAGAAAACAGTAAAATGTTAACATTTAGGGAATGTTGGTAAAGGGAATACTATTTTTACAACTTTTCTGTATGTTTGAAATTACTTCAAAATAAAAAGTTTTAAAAATTAATAAATGTAATTGCTAAACAAATGAATATTCTCACAATCAACCATCCCTTTTACCCCTTTTTACAGTTGAGGAAAGATACTCAGAGAGTTTCTAGGGCTCACTTGAAATAAATAAGGCATTCATTCATTTATTCAACAAATATTTATTGAGCACCACTGTGTGCTGGACACTGCTAGGCACTGAGGGTATAAAAGTGGAAAAGATGTAATATAATGTCTGATAGTGCTCAGTGCTGAGAAGAAAAATAAAGCAGACTTGCAGGACAGAGTGGGGGTGGGTACTGTGTTTGAGATGGGTGTTCAGGGGAAGGCATATCTGTGGAGGTGATATTGGAATAAAACATGTGAGAAAGAAGATCTGGGAGAAGAAAGTTCAGGGAAAGGGAACAGTGTGTGCAAAGGCCCTGAGGCAGGAGCATGCTCTGTGCACATGAGGAACAATGAGGAGACCTGTGTGGCTGGAGCACGTGGGAGAGGGAAGAGTGGAGGAGATGAGGTCAGAGGAAACAGTAGGCTATGTAAGGGTTTTATTTTAAGTGAGATGCATGCTCCAACTTAGGTTTTATTATTTTTTTTAATATGAAGTGGGGGAGCGAGGAGGAGGATTCAATTTCCTTTTTTTTTTTTTTCTGAGATAGAGTCTTACTCACCCTGGGTAGAGTGCAGTGGGTTCATCGTAGCTCACTGCAACCTCGAACTCCTGAGCTCAAGCCATCCTCCCGCCTCGGCCTCCCAGAGTGCTAGGATTACAGGCAAGAGCCACTGTGCCCGGCCCCAACTTAGGTTTTAAAAGGATTCTGCTGGCAGCCATCATTCTGGAGAGTAGACTGTCCTGGGCGAAGGCAGAAGCAGGGAGACCCGTGAGCAGTCTGTTAGCTACAACAATCCAGACAGGAGGTGATGGCTTTGACCCAGAGGGCAGCGGTGGAAGGGAAGATAAGAGGTGACTGGATTCTGGATAGATGCCGAAATATTGCCAACAGAGTTCGCTGCTGGATTTGGGCAAATGCAACAAATCCAGGACCTTCTTTCCAGCAAGGGGCTCCCTCTGGTTCCCTGAAAACAGAGTGAGTTTGGATTTTTAAGACCCAACCTCAGGATCTCGAGGCATCCTCAGTTCATTTGCCCCCACCCTCACCAGCCCAGCTCCTGGCCATGGAATTAAAAGGGGCAGGGAGAAGGCAGGGTGGCCACACCCTCTCTGGTGGCACCTGAGTGCCGCAGAGTCCTGTGGGTGGTGAGAGCTCAGCCTGCCTTTGTCCTCAGCACCAGCCTGGGGACGAAACCTGCCAGGATGAAACAAGTGCTAAGAAAATCATTAGATCGAGGCACTTTTGGAAACAGTGGGGCTAATTTTTAAAATGCAATGTTGCTGGATTTTAAAACACTGAGCTCAGAAACTAAGTTTTATGAAAACGAAATTAATGAACAAGGATCAAAGGCAGTGAGACTGTTTTACAATTAGGAAAGTTTTCACACTCACTAATTTTTAATTCCCTGCGGATGCTTGAGTTCCCCTCACAGCTTGGAAAGTCCTGAAGCTTGCAAGAGGCTCTGTGTGCTGGTGCAGCGGCAAGAGCCGGGGCTGCAGCCAGGCGACCTGGGCCTCCCTGCCGGCCTCTGGCTGCGCGCTCCGCTCCGAATGGCTCAAGGAGCAGCTCAGGTGAGCGGGCAGTCCCACGGGAAACCAGGGCCAGCGAGCGTGTTTGGAAGCTTCATTTGTGTGGCGCTTTACGTAAGATTGAGAAAACCTAAGTTACATCAAAGACCGAGGAAGGATACAGAAAGAGATGGGTCCCCGCAAGTGTCCTCTTAGAACTGTCTCGTTGGCAGCGGCCCTAGGCGAGGCACTTCCCCCTTCTGGTTTATGCAGTAGGCAGTGCGACCTGGAGTCATCAGCATGGATGTCCTGGCTCCTTGCCACTTCCTAGGGGCACGACCTCAGGCAACAGCCTGTTCACCTGGCTAGTTCCTGGCAGGCTGATGCCTTCCCATCTCAAATGTCTGCCTCCTTTGGTTTTCTTCAGCACCACGGGAATTTGTTCCACCCTGTGAGGAGCAACCTGAAATGGGGCCTTGAGGCAGCCGTAAATCAACAATGGACATTCCGAGGTAAGTGTCACATAGACACCCAGGTGAGTACTCCAGGCCTCTCCAGGGAGCAGGCACCGCAGGGTGTCCTCAGAGGCTCCCTCGCAGGTGCAAGCTCCAGTTGCACACAATGGGACTTGCTCTCTGACACCCTTATTGGCTTTTTCCTTTTCTTTCTCACATTCCCTACTTTCCTGCTTGTGCTTCCAGGGACTACCTCCCAAATAAGCCACCTGCACACAGGTCTTTGCTCCCAGTTGCTTTGGCGGGTGGAGGGAATAGGACAATCGGTACCAGAAATGGCAGAAAGCAGGATGGACTTCTGATAATGGATCCCTAACCAGTGAGTGACAATGAGGACCCAAATGCTGGTGATGAATAGGGTGGTGACAACCCCTGGAAGGCTGCAGCATCACAGTGTCCAAGACTTAGCTGTGTGTGGTGGATTGGGATGAGGTACAGGCAGAATTCCAGGGCAACACTGACTTGTGCCAGACTAACGCTTGAAAGATACAAGGAAATAGTAATTATAAGGATTGTGGGCTGGGCACGGTGGCTCACGCCTGTAATCCTAGCACTCTGGGAGGCCGAGGTGGGAGGATCACTTGAGCTCAGGAATTTGAGACCAGCCTGAGCAAGAGCAAGACTCCATCTCTCCTAAAAATAGAAAGAAAAAATTAGCCAGGCATGGGCTCATGCCTGTAGTCCCAGCTACTCGGGAGGCTGAGGCAGGAGGATCACTTGAGCCCAGGAGTTTGAGGTTGCTGTGAGCTGGGCTGATGCCACAGCACTCTAGCCTGGGCAACAGAGCAAGACTCTGTCTCAAAAAAAAAAAGGATTGTGGATTTGGTTGGCTTTTGTTAACTGCCCTACAAGCCTTGAAGAAAGAAAATGACAGTCTCGACTCAGGGCTTGTCGTGGGAGACAGGAAAACTCCATAGTGGCGTTCTCCTTATCTCTCATGGCCCAAGGATAGGCTGTGCTGGAAATCAGGTCCGGGATTGGATGGTAAAAGTGGCGGAGCAAGAGAGACGGAGCGCATGGACTCAGCAGACCTGCTATTCTAGGGTCAGAATCCCAACAGGGAAAGAATGGGGTGCAGAGACCTGGATGGAGATATGTGGGAGAAGGCACTCGAAAACCCGGTACCCTCAGCTTCTCCTAAACCCTCCAGGCCTGCGGAAGTCCCCCTCTCTTGCTAGAGGAGAACAATTTCCCTTTACCTGAAGATCATATAAAGGACTCGCTGGAGGTGGATGCCTCACAAGGTGATGCTTGTCTTCCTCAAGATCCAATCTTCCTTCACTGCCTCTAGAGCTGGGTTAGCAAACATTTTCTTAAGGGGTGAGATAGTAAATATTTTTAGACTTGCAGGCCATATAGTCTCTGCCGGAACTACTCAATTCTACGTTTGCACTACTTAACAGTGCAAAAACAACTAGAGACAATAGGTAAACAAATGGGCATGTCTGCATCCCAATAAAACTTTATATACAAAACAGGCAGCTGGTCCATGGAGCTGTGGTTTGCCTACTCTGGACCATACTTAGGTTCAGATCTTATCATTTCCCAAACATAGTTCCTGTTACTGGAGGAAATAGTTTATTCACAAAAGAAGCTACAGGTCTGGCTGATCTGTATTAGCAGGAATAGGAAAACATACGGGAGATCGTGAGGGCATGGGCTGGGGCTGGAAGGAGACGGGGAAGACAGAGCTAGGTAAAGAGTGTTACGAAGGCACTCTGTCTTTGCTCTGGATTTTATATCCTGGCAAGACCCCCCGGAGCTGGCCTTAACACACTGCTGAATTGGTCCTTAAAGCTTAGACACAACTGTGGCCTACACTACAGTTCATGAAGTAGCGATGCTGACACTGCCTGGGAAGAGTGCTAAGGAGGGGTTGGAAGGCTCAGAGAGGAGGGCCCAGAAGACCTTCCCTTCTCAAAGCAAGAAAGAATGCGCCAGTGAGAGGAGCTCAGTGCTGGCCAGGTTGATGGAGGAGATGTGGCCATGGAATGCCATGGCCACTGTCAATGCAGATACTAAGACTTCGGAAGAGCAGAGACCACATCGGGCCACTTGTTCATCAGAGGCAAGGTGGAGACAGTTACATGACAGGCAGCAAGGCCTGAAGGGTGACCAGGGGTCCTTATCTGCAGGGCTCTGTGGCAGTGTCCCTAGGGTAAGAGAGGTGAGCATGCAATGAGAGTATTGCTTGACTAACACAAAAGATCAAGGATGAGTGAGCAGAGGCTGATGTCACAACAGAAAATTGCAATCTCTCACCCAGTTTTCAGATTTGAGCCAGTTCTCAGCCCCAGGGCCCACTGAATGAAGAGAAAGACCCATAATGCCACTCTAAGTATATAGAATATATATTTCCCCATTCTTCCCCAAAGTGCCCTCTGGCCACTTACTAGAATAGCTGTACAGTGTGGAAAAGGGAAAAACCAGATCTTTTGAGGTCTGTTGGATCCAGGGTCAGGCTAGGTGACCCAAGATACCATCATAGCCTCCTTTTAGAGAGGGGAACATCTGAGCCCAGGTGACAAATGGAGTCCCAGCCAAGTTCATCTCTGAATAGAGCCAGTGAGTCTGCAGACCCACCCTGTAGCTATTTCCTAGCCCCTGAGTGCAAATCGGGATGGACAGACTTAGTAGATGGCAGAACTCTCACACTGGTTCCCTAGTCTATGGAATAGGAGCCATTATGAAAAGAAAGACCAAGTAGAAATCTCTAAAATGATCCCACTGGTCAAAATAGTAAATCAGAAGCAATACCACATCCCAGGTGGAATTGCAGAGATTAGTGACACCCCCAAAGACTTAAAGAATGCTGAGGTGGTGGTCCCATCATGTCTCCATTGGACCCACCCCTGTAAAAACCCCTGTACTGTCCCTGTAAAAACCAGGCGAGGCATGGTGATCGATGGTTACCCACATGGCAGCCCTGGTCAAGCCGTTACATCGTATATGATATCTTTACTAGGATAGTTGACACAACCTCTGACTATTAGAAGCCAATAATGTAGCAAATGTGTTCTTTTCACTCCATACCAGGAGAAGGGATCAAAAGTGGTTCGCATTCACACTCCCTACAGAAATCTGGAGACCTATCACATTAATTAAGTTTTCAGTGGTCAAATGAATTGGGGCATGCTGGGACATTCCCTCTATGGTAAAGGACAACTTATCGCTTGTAGCTACTATCATCTTTTAATTTGGATTTTGGAGGCAATATACTAAATACTGCTCCAGCACATGTATTGGGTGACTTCGTAAGCTGCCAGGTTTGAATGAAGTCCAGAGCGAGAGAGGGCTCTAGGACAGGTGCATGCTGGGGACAAGCACTTGGATCATACAACCCAGCATATCCCATGGTACTGGACACATCTATGGGACAAGTACAGTGTGAAGTCTCTGGAAAGCCCCAGTGGGAAAGTCTCACGTCAGAACCCTGGGATTCTGATGCAAGTCCTGCCCTGTGCAGCAGAGATTTACCAACATTTGAAAAGTAGCTCTTGGCCAGATTGCACAACTGGGAGCAAATAAATTAATGCTTTAAGTCACTAAGTCTTGGGGTGGCCAATTATGAAGAGATAATTAGAACATACATGTAACACTACTTTGTTCTTTTTCGTGTTGTATAATATTCCACTCTATAAATATACCATAATTTATATAATGATTCTTTTTTTATGGACATTTTAGCTATTTCTAGTTTGGGTCTGTTAATAATAATGCTGCTAGGAATATCCTTATATATGTCCACCAAAAGTGGTGGACATATGTACTCAATTCTCTTGAGAACATACCTAGGAATAGAATTACTAGGTCAGGAGGTAGGCATGAAGGTGGGCATCTTGAGAAGACAGTGCACTTGAAACATGTTATACTTCCAGCAGCAAGGTATAAGAGTTCCAGTTGCTCCATATCTTTGCCAACACCTGGCATTGTCAGTCTTTTTAATTTTCGTCATTCCGGTAGGTGTATGGTGGTATCTTACTGTGGTTTCACCCTTCATTTCCCTGATCAGTAATGGTGTTAAGCCACAATACATTCTTGACACAAAAAGAGTGCACAACAAACTGAAATATTGAGAGTGGTGATCTTTGCAGAGGTGTAATAATAGATCGTTTGTGTTTTGCTGTTTGTTTTTTGCTGCACAGTCCATTTGCTGAGCTTTCTGCATTTTAAAAATTTAAATGCTTAATTTTTTAAATTATTTTTAAAGTTATGAACCCCCCCCAAAAGCTCATCTCTTTGTTCTTATAAACAACAAGGTATAATAACCACAACAGTAATATTATAAGTCACCAAGAAATATTTATTAAGCACCTGCTGTATACTCAGCACTGTGGCAGGGGCCATGAAGGACACAGAGCAGTACGGGGCACGGTCCCCACCCTTCAGAGGCTTACAGTCTAGGTGGAGAGACAGGGGAACCAGGACACATGGGAACCAAGAGAAACAGTCCAGGCCAGGATGTTACAGGAGCTGGAGGTATTTGGGGTCAGACCCACTAAGTGCTCCGGCACCTCCAGGGGCTCAGTGCTCAGTGTTTGCCATTCCCAGCCCCATGTGAGCCCCCCTAGCGTGCCCTGTCCACAGCCTCTACTCCTGCCATTAAAAATCGTCTGACTCCTTGTTCAGCTGCTTCTCAAAGTGCAAGAAATGGGGAGGGATGAGGCAGGTGCGGAAAGTCACCGGACAACTTCCAGGAGCTGGTGTCTGCCTCCTAGAAAGATCCATTCCCCTCACCACACAGACCTAACATGGGCAGACCCCCACTCAGGGAGGCCTGTGCCAACACCCAGGACCCCCAACCCCAGAGCTAAAAGAAGAGGCGGTTGTTGCTGCTTGAGCTGCCTGAGGTAGAGCTAGGGAGCCCTTCTTCTGTGTGTCCCTTCCCCTTTTAGTCCATTGAGTTGGGGGGGACAGGCACCCCAGAGCTGCCACCCAGGGCTGAGAGGGTACTGGGGGACAAGGACATGGGGAGGGGAGAGCAGCAGAGGGGACTTGAGAGCCCAGCTGGGACAGAGGGGCAGCTGGGCTCCCGGAAGAATACAGGAAGACCAAACAATGAGGCAGACGCCCCAGCGGGGGGCACAGGGGACTGTGGGGAGGGGCTGGCTTGCTACAGGACCCCACCTTCGCCTCTTTCACAGGACAGAGCAGGGCATCAAGAGCCAGGAAGTGCCACGTCCCCAGCCCTGTGCCGGGCTGTGCCACGTCAAGGGCCCCCTGCCCAGCCTCAGACGAGGTGCGGAGGCTCCAAGTTCTTGACAACACCCCCACTCAGCTGGGCCCCCTTCAAAGTGCTATCTTTTTACTTCTCAAATTAGAAGGAATTCAGGTCTGAGAATCCAGGCAAGAGGTGGAATTTCATAACACCCACGAGACAGAGGGAGGAGGGAGCCAGGCCCCTCCAGAAAGTACCACCAGCGGTGAGGGTGGAGGCGGAAGGGCTGGCATGAAGCAGCCCCACCTTCCCCCGGGAGAAAGGAGATGAGAGCTTTAAATAACATTTCATATAATAAAAATACCCAGCACTCCACTGAGCCTATCATCTTACTGCGGAGTTTTGTTTTAAATAGTTCTAAGGCCAGAGGCTGGGGGGTGGAGAGGGCAGGCAGGGTATGTACACAAGGAGGAGTTTAAATTAAAACACAAATAATAATTAAGACGCACAGTCTAAGGCAGCAAATGTGGAAGGAGCCTTCGGGACGCCCTTATTTCCAGGAGCACGAGGCCTCCGGTGGGCGCATCAGGGCTTCCTCTTGGAGAAGATCAGCCGGCGTTTGGAGTGGTAGAAATCTGAGGGGAGAGAGCAGAAGTCAGCTGGGCCAGGAGGAAGAGGACAGAGCAGGGCCACCCGTCCGAGGCCAACTGCAGCGGGGCCAGGACACCCCTCCACCCAGAGGGCCAAGCATGGAGATGACTCTGGGAACTTCCACTCCGTCTCCCGGGGGGGGGGGGGTGGTCACGGAGCACCCACCAGCTCCACAGACGTGACTGACAACGGCACCTACCCCTGCAGGTCTACACCAAGCCAAGCTGCCCAGTGCAGGAGCCACTAGCTCTGTGCGGTTATTTCAATTGACTACAATCAAAGGAAGTAAAAAGTGCAGTTCCTCAGTCACACTAGCCACATGTCCAGTGTTCGACAGCCATATACGGCCAGCGGCCACCTAACAGGACCTTTCCGTCACCGTAGAGGGTTCTGTTGCAAAGCGCCGATCGAGGGACTCCATGCGACAATCCATGAAAAGTGTTCTGCACGATGTCTGGCCCGTATAAATGCTGTTGCTGTTAGTTCCGACCCAACTGCAAATTTGCAGTGGGATTCTTGCCTTCACCTCTCAGCCTCAGTTTCCCCACTTAGAAAATGAGGATAACCATAGTATGGTGCTATAAGGATTAAACAAAATGCTGTCTACGAAGGCTTTGGTCTAGGGCCCGGTGTAATAAGGGCTCAAATGTCAGCATCATTCGTTCATCATCAGGCACCTACTACGTGCCAGGCACTGTTCTAGGCGCTGGGGGTTCAGCAATGAACAAGAGAGATGCGGACCCCTTTCTCAGTAAGCTCATAGCCTAGCGAGGGGCATGGGCAGCATCAAGACATAGGAGCTGTGGATAGACAGTAAAACAGTGCCAAGGAGAACAAACAGGCGGGAAGGGGGGGGCGTGCCAGGAAAGGGGAGCAAAGGTTGGACAGGGGAGCCAGAAAACTATTACCATTAGTTTTCTCTCCACTGCGAATTCACTGTGGGACCTTAAGACAAATCACTCTCCTTTCCTGAGCCTTGATTCCTTGGTCTAGAAGGCTGGCAAGAATGTCTTATGATAATAGGATTGCTGTAAGGACTAAAGGAAATCCACCTTAGAAGCTTAGCGCAGGGCCTGGCATGTAATAAGTCCCCAGTAAATGTGAGCTAGTCAGTCTTGGCTGTGTGACCCAGGAAGGTTGCTTCCCCTCTCCGCCCGTTTTCCTCCATCTAAGCCGCCAGCTGGACCAGCCAGGTCAGCCCTCGGACCATGGATTCTGAGAGTCCTGGTCTCTTCCAAAGTCCTTCCCTGTACCTGTCCTCACCTGTCATGCTGGTCTGCCTCCGTTTTCGGCCCTGAGAGGTTCCAGGCCCACCCGGGGACCCCTCAGGCGGCTCCCCCGAGCGAGGCACGAGGGTGCAGGACAGCGACAGGTCCACGTGGTCTTCCGCGGCTGTCCCCTGCAGCAGAGCAGGCGAAGTGCTGGGCCTCTTGGCCCCTCCCAAGTCATCCCGGGGCAGGTAGAGCTTGGGCAGGCCGAGGCCCCGCACGCGCTCCCAGGCGAAGTCACCCTCCAGAGGTGTCTCAGTGACAAAGTCGAAGTTCCATCGCTCACGGGCCTCCTGTAAGCAGCCGGCCATTAGCGCATCGCAGTCTCGGCGCAGCTCCTCGCTGTCCACCGGGCCGAAGAGGCGGCGGCAGGCCTTGCTGCTGCAGGCGATCTGACGGCCATCCCCCGGCTGCTCCGACATGGCGCCTGCGGCCGAGACACAAGGAAGGCCCTGGTCACTAGGGAAAGTGGACCCTCCCTTACCTGGCCAGGCTTTGCTGTGTAACCTTAGGTGAGGTCTTCCTGCCAGGGGGTCTCTCTGGTTCCTTCCAGCTGATTTCCAACCACCTCCTTCCCACGGGACCCCTGCTCCCCACCAACAGACACTGGGTGGGAACCGAGCTCAGCCAGCCCAGTGCCCCAAGGTCATTGGGGGAGCAGGCAGCTGAAGGGCAAGCTTGTGTCAACAAAGGCAAGTTTACTGCAATAGCAGAGATCAGGGTCCTGTTTACCACCAGGTATTATCAGCTAAAATCAATCTGTTTTCCCCCCTGAGGTGTCCCTCATGGGTGTGAATGCCCCAAATATGTGTGAATTGCCAGAGTCCAGCAGTTTCCTAATCCCAGCCCAGGCCAGGAGGTCCAGTCCCCAGTGAAGGATCAGAGTGAGGGCTCTTCCGGCCTCCTGAATCCCCCCACCCAGATGCCCAAGGTAAAAGCACCCTGGACTTTGGGGTGAAAACACCTGGGTTATAGTCCTAGCTCTGCCACTTACCACGTAAACTTTAAAAAGCCACTTAATATCTCCGGGACTCAGTTTCTTCACCTACAGATGGGGCCACGTGCAAGTTTTGAGCACGGCTATAGAAGCGTGTGCAAGCAATTGGTGTGTGGGGGGGGAGGGTCCATGCAGCAAGGCGGATGGGATAGGACTGTGTTTTGGTGGCTAAGAGTGAGGGCTGTGGGGCCAGCCAGACCCCCTGGGTTGGAATCCAGGCTTTGCTGGGTGACCCTAGACAAGTGACTTAACTTCTCTGGGCTCTATTTTCCTAAGCTGTAAAATGGAGATAGTAATAGTGACTGTCTCAGAGGACAGATGTGAGGATTGACTTAGTGAATGTAGGTAACATGCTTAGTTAGAGCAGCACCTGGTTTATAGAGTGCTCAGAAAATGAAAGTGTCATTATTTCTCTCTGCCTTCAGTTCTGCCTGGGCCTCTACCCCATCACTCCCCCCTCTCCCACCCACCTGTCCCCTGCCAACTACCTCCTTCAGACAGCAGCTGACAGGTGCTGTAGGCTGAGGGCCTTTCCCGAGGATGTCATCAGCCGGGTGGCGTGGGGGTAAGGAGGGGCTGGGCGGGGCAGGGCAGGGGATGATTTCTGCCAGGCTGAGCCACATCCTGCCAGGCACATCAGGTGATCTGAAGTCTAGACACCTCACAGCCCCCGCCCTCTGTTGCCTGTGTCCAAGGAACCCATTTTGCAGGCAAAGAAAATTAAAGGTGGCTGGTCTACCTGGCTCCTCTCCTCCCACTTCAGGAGAGGGAAAACTGAGAGTGAGTTGCCTATGAGGGGGCCCTGGCACCTACGTGCCCTGCTCTGGCCTGACTCCAGGGCTGAGTGACTGCATGGCCTTGGCATGGACTGGGTTTTCCTAGGGACAAGTCCCAATCTGCAGGTTCTGCAGGTGAAAGCTCTGCTGAGTGGCCTCCTGATCCAGGAAGACCTGGACCTGTGCCCCAGCCCACCTCACCCCACCTCTCATGATGAGTGGAACCCATAACTCCAGGTCTCAGCTGGTTGGGAGAGAGGCAATCGGTGACCTCAGACCAAGTTTAAAGGGTAGGAGACTTGCCCTAAAATCATATAGCTATAAAGGCCAAAGTCCACTGCCCCTAAAGGGGCAACACAGTACAATGGACAGAGCCCTCAAATAACCTCTGCCCACCCTCTTCAGGGCATGGGTTGGGACTTACGTATATATTTTTATGCGCAGGGGTTGTTCTGAGCAGTTTACAAATATCAAGCCTCCTAAAAGATGGCTATGTATTAGCTTCCTTTTTACAGAAGAGGTAACCAAGACTCAGAGAAGTTAAGTAACTTGCCCAAGGTCACACAGTTCACAGGTGACACAGCCAGAGTCTGAACCCAGGCCTGTTTGCCCTGGGTTCTGTGATGTGGTGTTGAACCCAACTCCCTCTCTTCTTAACCAGGGGGCCCATCAGAATTGCTTGCGGAGCTTTCTGAAAATTCGGACTGATGAGCCCCTACTCCAAAGATCAACTTAATCCACATTGAAGGAGATTTAAGTGGCGCAGTTCCGCAGACGGGCACTCTTGGAGACACACTGATGTGTTTGAAAGGGACTTTCTGGGTCTCAGCACCCCACAGGCACAAGGAGGAGGACCCACCCAGGGCTTTATCAAGGTGCTGGGCCTGGCTTCCAGGAGCTGAAAAAGGGACCAGAATTCAGGTAGGGACCCTGTCCTCATCTCCTAACCCTTCCCTTATGGCTCTCATACGCCTCTCCTCCCCACCAAAATCTGCTCTCATGCTCTTTATCATAACTCCCAGTTCAAAACATAAATAAATATAACAGAAACGCAAACCCTCGTTTTGCAAAGAAGTAACTGAGAATAGCTTCCTTTGTTGGCCTTCGTGCCTTAGACTTCAGCCATATTTTATTATAACTTCCAGGCAAATTGGAAGAGCTCAGTCAATACTGTTGAAGCAATGGGGTGCTCTTTTATGGGGTGGCGGGCAAGGGGGTCGACCTGGGTGGAGCCCAGGCGAAGCGGGCGCCGTTCCCGCCGGCCAGCGGCCGTCCGCGGGAAAGCGGCTTGCGATTCGCGCCAGGGCCAGGAGGGGGCGCGGGTGTCCAGGAAATCGCGCGCGGTGGGCGGCGCGTGGGCAGAGCCCGGACTGCGGGAGGGAGTCGTGATGAGTCAGTTTCCTGCAAAGCGTTCCCCGCCCGCCAAAACTTCGCTTCCACTCGGGCTGCGCGTCAGCCTGGGGTGCGGAGGGGGGGAGCGGGAGGGGCCCGCGGGCGGCGAACACGTCACGCTGAGCCGGCCCGGCTTCCGAAACTCCCGCCGCTGTTGGGAAACCGCGCGCTCTCGCGCCGGCTGACACACGCACACACACTCACACACGCGCGCGCGCGCACAGGCTCGCCGAGATCGGGCCCCTCCACCTTATCTCCACGCCCAAAGCACGGGATGAGTCAGATCCCTGGAAAATAAAAATAGACGGGAGCAACGAAAATAAAACCGCTCGAAAGTTCTCCCAGAAACGCGACGTGGAGGGAGAGGAGGAGAGAGGAAGCTGCTTGGGCGCCCCCAAATGCCAAACCCAGTCCCAAGGTTCTTCTCCGCACCAGGAGGGCGCAAGTGTCCCCCAGGGGTGCCAGGCAGGGCGGACGCCCTGTGGCCCGCGCAGGGCAGCGGCGCCCGAGGGGCGACTCGCCTTCCCGCTCCAGTCAGCCCCGTTGCCTTCGGAGAAAAAACTCTGGGCTAAGTTGGGGCGCCCCGAGGCCCGAGCCAGCGAACCGAGGCCCTGAGCCGCGTCGCGCCCCCTAGAATCCCCGCCCCGCAAAGACAGGATCCCTCCCCGCCTCCCACCCGAGGCTCTTGCCGCAGCGTGAGGCTCTTGCCCGGAGCCCCGCGCCCCTACCCAAGGGCAGGCTGGGGTTCTCCCGGCCGCGGTGAGAAAGAGGGGGGTGGGACCCCCGCACGTCCCCGACTGGCAGGCTGGTTAGAGCCAGCCCAGCGCGAGGCCGTGGCTCTTGGTCCTCGAGGGCGCCGCGGAGGTGGAACCCGACAGCGGGTCCTGGACCTTCGGTGCCCCGGCTTCCCTGGGAACACGCTGTGCCAGCCAAATAGGTCACTGTGCTGATGGCGGGACAGAGACTGCGGAGGGGCAGAAAGAGGGGCTTCTGGGGTGCCACTGTTCCCCAGCCCGGGCGGGGTTCTGACCTCATACAGTCCGTTCCCCGGGGTCTCCTTGTCACAGTGAGTCACCTCCTCGCTTGTCCTAGGGGACGTGTGCTGGCACCCACCCAAGGGCCAGGGACATAGCCCGCGCTGACTTCAGCGCCCAGCTGGGTGGCGGACACAGCGGCACAGGGGGCCGGAACCTCAGGGACCTGGGCCAAGGCGGTACCGATTGGATCCGAGAGCCGCCCGGGACAGATCCCAGACGAACTCGCTCCACTTTGCGTCACCCGCCCCTCCTGGGCCCCTCCGGGGACACGGGCTTCATCCCCAAGCCGCGAGCAAGCTGCGCTGGGACCGGGGAGCTCCCGCCCCCAGGGACAAGCTCCCCAGGCGGCTCCATCCACACCGTCCCTCCCGCCAGCTGAGTTTCGAGGGGAGCGGAGCGTGGCAGGGGATCCCTCGTATTTGTGCTCCTGCTCTCAGCCCTGAGTCTCCGACACATCCTGACCCCCGTCGCACGCGCAATTACAGACACCCGTGTGTGCAAAGCGGGCGCACACAGACCCACGCGCGTCATTCACCTGCCGCAGAAGCACCTGTGAACGCAGCACGCACACACACGCGGACACGCATCCCCGCGGGCGCCCGCATGCGGACACGCACCGACGCGCGCGCGGACACACGGAGCCGCCGGCCGGGGGTCGCTCGTGCCTGCCGCGGCTCCCTCACCTTCTCAAGTGTCTCGGTGTCTGTGAATCCGCGCCCAACTCCGGCTCTCCAAGACTCACTCCGGCAGCTGCTCACACCTCAGCTGGCGCAGCTCCGCGCTGTCCTAATATAGCTACTTCCCCCTCGGTCCTCCGCCCCCTGGCCGGCCCGCCTCCGAGGCGGGACCCGCCGCTCAGCCCAGGCGCCTCCTGGGACCGCCCTCGCCGGGGCCTCCGAGGCTCAGCGCCCAGCCTGGCCGGGTTCCAGCGGGCCAGCCGTCTGGGAACCTCGCGTGATGCAGGAGGGCGCGTCCCTCCTCCCCCTACCCCTCGCTTGGGTTTGTGCACTTGACGCATTTCCCCACCACTGAGCCACAAAGCAGGCTTTTAAAAGCTGGGCGGTGAGTCGCCACTCTCTAGAGGACGCAGCATTGTTAGGCCCACCACCGACCAACTCTGGACAAGGATTCACCCAAGCAGTTGAAAAGATCAGGAGTGACACCAATAAATAAAAATCGGTAAATTATAAAAATGACGCACCTCTCCTTGCAATTCCCAGAAAATCCGCCCTACACCACCGCGGCCACGAATCCCTCACCAGACCTGGGGCGCCCGGACACCCCAGCGCAGCATCTTTGAGGCCAGAACGGTATCCGCTCCGCTTTATTTCACAGATGAGGAAACTGTATGCAAAGTTGTTGCTTGTCAAATGTCTCAGAGAAGGAGGGAATTGGGGACACTTCTCAAAACGAACAGCCTGGTCTCCAGGGGAAACAAAGAGATTGACGTGGAACCAGTCTTCCTAATCCTCCACTCACCTGTCTCTCACCCAACACAAGAAAGCACTGTGACGGGGGCAGACTGGATGGCAGGAAGGGGAGAAGGATCTGGTGAGTGAGGTATTGCCTGGATATTCCCCACACAGTCCACACACACTGCTGGGGAAACTGAGGTTCAAGAGGTCCAGTGACCTGACACATGGCACAGCGAAGAAATGGCTGTGATTGGAACACAGGCTTTCTGCCTCCTGCCCCTGCTCTCCGCTTGTTGTCCTCTATTTCAGTGGCTCCAGGATGATGCAAATGCTCAGCAACCCTCATTTCCAGGCAGGTTACTGAGGTGACATTGATAAAGGACAATTTGGGAAGTATCTACCGGTGCCCTTGACAGATACAGAAGTGAGCAAGGTGCTCCCACCTACCCGCACACCCCTGAGCTCCCTTGGACTTCATCTTTGCCTCCTTTCTTCACCTGAAACATTTACAGTTTGGCTTTTAAAAAGTTGCAGAGAATGGAGTGTTAATCTGAACAGGAATTCCTCTAAAACAGAGAATCCAGGCTTGAAGCAGCTACAATTACTGAAATCTCTGGCTGCTCAGTGTCTGGAAATCTCTGCCCGGACATGCCCAGTCTTCTTCCTCTAACGCAGCTGACCTCAGGGAGTACAGGCTTCTCGCTGGTCTACTGTGGGGATGGGAGCCCAGGTCGGGTGGGGAGCACCAGACCCCCTGGCCTGCCTGGCCCAGGTTTGTAGCCATGGCCCCACGACCCCCTCCCCGCCCCCACCTCCTGCCTTCACCTCCTCCCCCACACCCATGGCATCCAACGGCTGGGTGGTCAAATGTCCAGCAGAGGCCAGGCATATCCTCCTACTGCTTTGAGTCCCCTTGGCTTTCAGGCATTTCAAATAGACTTGACATTGTCTGGCTGTTTACTTTGGGGAAAAAATTTTTTTAATGAAGGCTTGTAATGAATTATTTAAAGTTTTGTGGTGGTACAGAACTTCACAATGAAATAATTATTTTTGTTGTTTTTGTTGGGAAGTAAATTTTTTTTATAACTTCTAGCTCACCACCACCACAACAGTATTCAACAAATATATATTAAGCACCTACTAAGTGTCTAGTACAGTTCAGTACTTTTTAAAAAATGTTTGTAACCATGCACTTGAATGTACAGCCACACATCCTCTTCAAGCAAGGACTTCTGCCCCGAAGGGGGCAAGGAAGCAGATTAGATTGTTAGAAGTCACACACAAAATCTGACTCCTCCCCAGACCCCCAACACACACAAGCACACATACCCTAAGGGATCTGTTGCAAATCACGTATTTTGTTCAAGAAACTCAGGCCAAGGTCCACCTGGGGTCTCTTGGGGGTCTCCTGTCTCCTACCATTCCCTCCTCACCCCAAAGCAGGCAGCCCCAAGGACAGAGCAGCCACCAGCCTCTTCTAAGCCAGGGCTCAACATGTTGGGACATGTTCTTAGGGGCCAGAGGGCCAGTCGGGACCACAGTGTGCTGCCTGAGCATGCTCCCGGGAAGCAGGCAGCTTAGGGATGGAGGGAGGCTCAGCCTGGGGGACAAGAGGGTCCAGACCAGCCCCCACCCCAGATCACGGTAGAGGGAATGACAGAAAGCAAAGGTGGAGAGCCCAAGCCTGCAGAAGGAGGATGTGAGGAGGGCTCAGTGGTGGCTGCAGGAGCTACCCAGGAAGGGAGAGGAAGTGCTGGGAACAATGTCACCATTTCTCAGAAAAGGACTGGGGAGTCCCAAATGGGGCCAGTCAGCTTTCAAAGGAATTCACCTCTACACAGGCTCCCAAGAAGTGAGACCCCAGGGAAGTGGCGGAACAGAGATATCAGAGTACTGAGCAGAAGCCCTGCTTTAAAAAATAAAAAGGAGAATGAGATTGGGCGTCCCCACTCTGACCTGCTTGGGCTTTATCCAGTCAGCACAAGGATCAGGACTGACCATATATTAAGGCAAAGAAATTTGTGACAGAATTTGTGCTACACAAACACTTCTAGCCTCCCAACCCTACTGCCTAACACTGAAATTTCACCATTAGAAATTCATTCCTTTGGCATGAAGTACTATTCTTTATTAAATAAGATCATATAGGCAAATTGCTTACCCTGGCACATAGAAATCACTCTGTAAATATCAGTTATTATTGCTATACAACTATCAGCAGGAAAAGCACCCCTAGTAATTATTTACGCCTTAATGGGTATGTTAGGTAGGTTTCCCAGAAAACATATTCTGAACTAGAGATTTGTTTGAAGGAGGTTTACTGGGGAGTACATTCACAATTAACAGCCTGTCCAGGTATAAAGAAAACAGAATTGGGCAAAGAGAGGAGTTAGGCTCTCCTGGAGGCTGGAGGCCCTAGAGGGGCCTCAGCTGATCCCACAAGGAGCTCTGGAGCTAGGAGGGTCCTGCAGAGTCCCCTGAAGGGAAGCATGGGGGCTAGGCCTGTATACCCACACCTCTGCCAGTCCTTTGGATGCTGCTGCCCCTGAAGTAAGGGGTACACGACCTCAGGCAAGGGAGCTTCCTGACCTGAGGCCAGCGCTCCTGGCAGCCACTGGGGAGAACAATGCCTGGGTCCTGCAGGGGGTCCTGAGTGGCTGCAGCACAGTGTGAATACGCTGACCAGATCATTTAGGGCCTGGAAGGTGAGGAAATGCTGTGACCACAGGCCACCTGAGCAGTGAAGGACTCTCTGTGCCTTTCCACATGTTGTTCCGTCTTCCTCGATTGAGTGTTCCCGACCAACCCACCCCACCTCACTCCATTCTTTATCTGTTGAACTCCTATTGATCCTTCACGACCCAACCCGCACAACCTCTTGGGGTGAGGCCTTCTTAGAGCTCCCCTGGCTTGCAGAGCTCCTGGTGAGCAAGCTCTCTGCCGTGCTTTGCCGGCCAGCTCGGTTTGCGTGCCCGCTGAACCCTCTGAACTGCAGCCTGGAGCGGGTGAGCCCATATTTTATTCATCTTTGTACCTTCAAGGCCCAGCAGTCTCAGCCTGGAGCTCGGTGAATATTTATTGAAGGGCCATTTTGGGCCTAGACTCAGGGTAGGCTTCAGTGCTGCTGCTTCTGAGCCCTGTCTTTTATCTATTCATTTCTCTATTCACTCATTCATTCATTTTTAAAAAAATAATATAATGAACACTCACTGCTCAAACCCAAAACTAGAATATTACAAATCACTGACCCTTCCCTGAGTGTTCCACCCCATCCCGAAGTAAACATTATCTTGAATTTCATGTTTAACTTTCTTTTGTTTTAAATAGCTTTATCACATGTGGCCAAGACAATATGCTCACTGTTACTCCAGGTCTCTCCTACACTTCCCAGCCCTCCTTACAGTGTAGACAGGGTCGTGTGACTAGTACTCACCAGGGAAATGTGAGCATAAGTGACATTTGTCTCTTTAGGGCTGAGGCCAGGTGAAATTCTCCAGCCTTTCTGTCCTCCACAGCTGTGGCAAAAGTGAGATCTCGTGTGCCAGATGGTGCCACTACAACATGATGGAGCCTCCTGCAGCCTGGGGCCCTAAGTGACGATGTGGAGCAGAGTGCCCCACCAACTTGTGTGGGATATGTACGTAAGAAAGAGGTAACCTGGCTAGGCGTGGCTCACATTTGTAATTCCAACACTTCAGGAGGCCGAAGTGTAGGGATCACTTTAGGCGGGGATTTCAAGACCAGCCTGGGCAACATAGTGAGACCCCACCTCTACAAAAATTTTTAAAAATAGCTGGATGTGGTGACACACACCTATAGTCCCAGCTACTTGAGAAGCTAAGACAGGAGGATCACTTGAGCCCAGGAGTTCGAGGTTGCACTGAGCTATGATGACACCACTGCACTCTAGCCTGGGTGACAGAGCCAGAGGCTGTCTCTAAAAAATAAAGAAAAAAGTAACTCTTTGTTGTGTGAAGGCACTGAAATGTGGAATTATTTGATAGTGCAGCATAACCTAACCTAAGATTTATCCATGTAGCTGTGGGGGGTTGTGGTTTATGGAAATCTGTGTCACCCAATGAAGTACACCTCTGGGTGTTCACACTCTTTTGTAATTGTCTCCCCTTGAGTATGTCTGGCTCGTGACTCTTTTTGCCAATAGAAAGGGACAGAGTAACCCTGTGCCCATTCTAGGTCTAAGCCTTAAGAAGGTCTAGCAACTTCTGTTTTTGCATGCTTAGGGACCTTGAGCCACCATGTAAGAAGTTCGATTACTCTGAGACCACCATGCTGTGAGAAGTCACATGGAGATGTCACATGCAGGATAAGCGAGGCCCACCAGCTGACCCAGCCAATAGCCAACATCAACTTGCCAGCCATGTGAGGACCATCTTGAAAGTCGATCCTCCAGCCCCAGTTAAACTTCTCCAGGTGAAGCCACATGGAGCGGAGACAAGCCATCCCAATGAGCCCCTGCCTACATTATAGAATTTTGAGCAAATGAATGATTGTGGTTGCCACTGTGTTTTAACATGGTTTGTTAGGCAGCAATACATAACTAAAACATGGTTCAATCATTTTCAGTACCCAGTTATCCCTTCTGTCCATGGGCATTTGGGTTATTTCTAATTTTTTGTTACTGTACGTAGGGCTACTGTAAGTTTACTTATCCGTGTCTCTGGAGCACATGTGCAAGAGTTTCTGGATACACAGGTGGGAATGAATTGCCCCACAATTACTCTGTCAGGAGAAACATGACTGGAGAATTATCCATACCAGGTGTTTGGGCCTCACTGTCTGTCTCTTTCAGGTTTATTGGAACAAGTCTAATGCGCTGAATGCATGCATGTTGGGCATTATCATTGCTTGAATTTTCTCTCTCTCTCTCTCTTTTTTTTTTTTTTTTTTTTGTAGAAAAAAAGAGGAATCCAAAGGAATGAAGGCCTCATGGCGGAATTTCAGATACTGTGACACCTGAGAATAGACATTTGGTGACAAGGGAAACTGCCCACAGACTCTGAGTTCAGTACTGTGAGCTGCCTTTTAAGCCCCCAAGACACCACTCACTCCAGGATCTTTAGTTCACAACAGCCTTCTGGGTGATCCCAAAAGAGTAGGAATTTGATTTTTTTTTTCCTTCCCTAACGAATTATTTTCAAGCCCTCCCCAGGAAAAAGCCTCAGCATGCACCAAAGTGCTGGGGGTCTTGGGTTTGGAACCTCTGATTGCACAGTAGTGTGGAATCTTAGTGACGTCAGGATTTCAGATTTCAGACCCATTACCTTACCCCTCACCATCCACACCCTCCTCCCTCCTCCTTCCAGGACAGGTGTTTTAGACTCATAGACAGACAGAAATGGAGGCCCTGGAAGTGCTGGCCTTGGTTGAGGTGAGACAGACAGAGGGTCAGGGCAAATCCAGGGCTGGGGCTGTGGCCCCACCCTCTCTGCTTCCCCTCCCATCAGCTGCTTGTCCTTGTCTTTGCTTCTCTAGGGTGGCTCTGAGTGTCATCTGTGATTTTTTTTTTTTTTTTGAGACAGAGTCTCGCTCTGTTGCCTGGGCTAGAGTGCCATGGCATCAGCCTAGCTCACAGCAACCTCAAACTCCTGGGCTTAAGCGATCCTACTGCCTCAGCCTCCCGAGTAGCTGGGACTACAGGCATGTGCCACCATGCCTGGCTAATTTTTTCTATATATATTTTTAGTTGGCCAGATAATTACTTTCTATTTTTAGTAGAGACGGGGTCTCGCTCTTGCTCAGGCTGGTCTCGAACTCCTGAGCTCAAACAATCCACCTGCCTTGGCCTCCCAAGTGCTAGGATTACAGGCATGAGCCACTGCGCCCGGCCCATCTGTGATCTTAATGCCACCAGGGCCACTGTGGAATGCAACAGCTGCAACTCCCAAGCCTCAAATGCTGGCGGCCCCACTGAAGCCAAGTTCAGAGCCAGGGAGATGTTGCTCCCTCTCCCCATCCTCAGTGATTTCTAATGACCCTGAACCTGCTGGGAGGAATAATTGCTGACATCGTCTCCTGGGTACATCCTAGCAGCTCAGGACTGGACTTAGGAAGAAAGTAGGGGTATGTGTTAGGATGACACTAGCTGCTGTAACAAATAAACTCACATGTTTCAGTGACAACCCAATAGAAGTTTACTTCTCACCCATATTTGAATCCAATATAGGTGTTCTGGTTAGCAGGTGGCTGGCCACCACGTGGTGATTCAAGGTCTTTCCATCCTGTGGCTCCACCATTCCACAGGCCTCGAGGTCTCTGCTTCCAGCTGGAGGGAGAAGAGAGCGAATGAGGAAGGCACGTATATTTCTTCACACCTGACATCATCTCCCACCTGCATTCCACTGGTGAGAACTTGTCATAGGGCCCTCCTGTGTGCACATGTTGATGTAGCCCCTGGATGGGGGCACAGATTTGTGATGACCCACTAGCCATCTCCACCACAGCAGGGAGCAAGGAAGATGGGACCCCTCCCTCTCCCCCATCTTCCTACGAGGGGGTCTTTTCCTGCTGAGTCTCTGGACACGGGCACAAGAAGAGCAGTGCCACCTCTGCACTGCATGCACTTGGGCCTCAATATCCTCATCTCTAAAATGGGTACTTTCATATCTATGATCTTATACATGCCACGGAGATTGAGAAAAATGTAGTAGACATGATCCTCCTCTGCTCCCAAAGGAGGAAACCAGGACACAAAGAGGCAGTGTGACCAGTATGAAGTCACACAGCAGGACTCAACTTCCTCCTTCTGGTACACAGTTTTTCCTTTTTCTCTGTTTCTTTTTTTTTTTTTTAAACTAGTCAACATCAAAGTCTGAGAAGTCATTGAGCTGAAACGCAGGAAAGTCCCTTACTCAGCAAATCCATCTGACAATCCCCTGGGGGCCTAGGAGGATTGCTAAGAAGAAAAGTTCTATTGTAGCCAGAAATGGACGTGGTAGGCGTGGGGGCTGCTGTGCTGAGACTTCAGGCAAGGCCCAGTTTTCTCTTCTCACCTTGCAGATGCCCAAAATCTCCCTGTTAGATCATCCTCTCTCTAATTGCCCTGGAGTTGTCCTGTGCAGTATGTCTCAACACAGGGAGCGGGACGGCCCCTTCAAAACCCCTTTTGAAAAATGCTCGGCTTCTCTGTACACATGGACTCTCTCTGCAAGAAGACACAAGGAACAATGACAGTGGCTGTCTCTGGGGAGAGGAGCAGGTGCACTGGGTTGCCCACCTCCAGGGCACCGTTAACACCATCCAAGTCTGTGTGGACAGCACCCCCTGGAGTTGTCCTGTGCAAAGCTTGCCTGTCTTGGGGTGCAAAGTAGGCTTATTCCTTGTAATATATTTTGAAATAGTTAATACTATTGTAGATAATAATTAACACAATTAAAAAATAGATTCCAAGTTCCAGCCCTGCTGGGACCCACTGAGTTAGAATTGGGTGAGGTCAGCCGCTGTACAAGTTGGAACAGGAAAAATTGGAAAAATTGGATTGGAAAAATCTCCCCGGGTGATTGAAAGCTTGCCACCCTCCACCCTCCACCCTCAAAGTTTGGGAAACCTGATTCAGTCTGTCCATGCACAGGGCCCCTATCTCACTTTTAGAAGCTCTCAGCAGACCCTTCCACCTCTTCAGGAGGGAGCGAACAAGGAATAAATGCTGTCCCTGAGCAGGGAGGAGGGAGCCAGGGTTTGGGGAGGAGAGGCTCAGGGCTGAGTGAGCAGGAGGCCAGCTTTCCCTCCTGGGCAGTCGGGCCCCCCACTCCCCTGCAGCCCTGAAACACCCTCCCCACACCGGCTCATCGCGCAGCCAGCTCTTCTGTCTGTCGCATCAGCATCTCTGGCCGGGCCTGCAACTGCTGGCCTTGCCCGGGCTTGCCTTTTGTTGCATCATCATGTGGCCTCGCCGGGTGCCAGAGGAGTGAGCCGCCCACTCACCGCTGGAAAAAAACAGCTAATTATATCACCGGAGACCCATGGCAGGGGCATGTGGTCATTTTCAGCTGGCCCAGCCTGTTTCTACTTGCTTTACATGATTGCTCTTGATTTTTCAAAATAATAGTAACAGCTACCAACCAGGAAAAAATGGCCCGGGGTTGTGGAGCTGCTGAAGTAGGACTTTGGGCCACCTGCTGCTCCAGGAGAGGCCAACGAGCCCTTTTAGCTCAGAAACCCAGATGCAGGACTCTGGATTCTCAGACCAGGGCTCGGTAGACAAGCTGCACTGAGAGCTGGAGACACTGGAAGCTGCAGAATCAGAAAGACAGATACTGCTTTGACAGCACCACAGTAATTTATTTTTTCAGAAATCTTTAAAATTCTATTTGTAGTTTAGTCAAGAGTGCAGAGTGTTTTATTTCTCCATAATTTCCTGTGTTTATTTTTGAGTAGATAATGCATTCACATAGTGCCCAGTTAAAAGATGCAGAAGGATATGCAGTGAGCGCTCTCCCTTCTACCCCAAACCTCCAGCCCTGCTGCGTCCTTTCCAGAGGCTGTGGCCCGTTGCCTGTGTCCCCTTCCAGAGATAGTCTACGAACATCCAGCCCCTTTAGCTAAAACCCTCGGGACAGATGGGTTGCAGAATCCAGAACTTTTCCAATTTTAGGCAGGTAATGAGGTGCACGCGGCATGTATTCTGAACACCCCATCAGCTCTGTTCAGGGTGACCAGTCATCCTGATGTGCCCGGGACTGTCCAGTTTTAGCACTGTAAGTTCCATGTCCAGGGAATCCCCTCAGTCCCAGGCAAACCGGGCAATAAGTCACCCTAGGTCTAAGGTGTAATGTGTTCACACTAACAGGGCTGAATAGAAACTGCAAACGGTTTCACATCCTTTCAGCTCGGGATTTACTACCAAATAAATTTGCCACAAAACAAAGAAATAATTTTTGGTTTTCGGGGCTTTTTGGATTTTGGAATTGTGGACCTGTAAGCAATTTACATATATTGTTTTAACCTGAATGGAAACCTTGAATGGAAACGCATTTTGGGGCACCCTGTTTCTTTCACTTAATTTATCTTAACCCCATTCCACATCAGTACGCAGAAAGCCTTTTTCCTACCGAGTTGTACCTCATCACATGGATGCGTGTTTCGCATGTCCCTAGTTTTTTGTTACTACAAACACACATAGTTTTAGACGTAGATGACTACTTGGGTGGGGGGAGTGGGTAGCAGAGAAGGAATCGGATCTTCATTCCTAATGCTTGTTGGTGACTGACAGCTTAAGTCCAAGCCTGCTTGGAGGTGGAAGGAGAGACAAGACCTGCTGAGGGCTCCCAGACCGCCTGCCCCGCCCAGCACAAAAAGTCACTCACATTAGGAATGATTTTGGCCGGGCGCGGTGGCTCACGCCTGTAGTCCTAGCACTCTGGGAGGCCAAGGCAGGAGGATCCCTTGAGCTCAGGAGTTCAAGACCAGCCTGAACAAGAGCGAGACCCCATCTCTACTAAAAACAGAAAAATTAGCCCATGCCTGTAGTCCCAGCTACTCGGCCGGAGGATTGCTTGAGCCCGGGAGTTTAAGGTTGCAGTGAGTTATGAT
>CM052441.1:92079717-92128649 GCA_028533085.1 Varecia variegata
ACAAACAAAAAAGAATGATTTTTTTTTTTTTTTTTGAGACAGAGTCTCACTCTGTTGCCCGGGCTAGAGTACCGTGGCGTCCTCCTAGCTCACAGCAACTCAAACTCCTGGGCTTAAGCGATCCTCCTGCCTCAGCCTCCCGAGTAGCTGGGACTACAGGCATGCGCCACCATGCCCAGCTAATTTTTTCTATATATTTTTAGTTGGCCAGATAATTTCTTTCTATTTTCAGTAGAGATGGGGTCTCGCTCTTGCTCAGGCTAGTCTCGAACTCCTGAGCTCAAACGATCCGCCCGCCTCGGCCTCCCAAGTGCTAGTATTACAGGCGTGAGCCACCGCACCCGGCCAAAAAAGAATGATTTTTGCAAGCAAGAAAATAACTTACATTCAGACCTACTGTATTAGGGTTCTTCAGAGAAACAGAACCAAGAGAAGACAGATAGATAGACAGACGGATGGATAGACCCATGGTAAAGTCAAAAAAAATCTCAAGTCAAGCTATTATAAGCCAGGGACCATTCATCCGTATATCTACCCATAGATTCATATGGGCAAAAATACTACCAGGTAGGTTTCTGGTGACCAAGCCCAATTTTTCCACTGGGGCTGGATTTCAAGCAGATGGGGTCTTGGAAATCTGAACGGGGAGCCCCCTTCTTAAAACCAAGAGAGGATCCATGCTTGGTGGGGCTGAAGTTTACACAATGATAGAGGTCCTGTTATGAAAATAAAGACACAATTATAATCTTGCCAGGGCATGTCCACGCAAATGACAGTCCTAGGAGCCTCCTTTCATCAGCTTCACCATAAATCCACCTCTGTGTGTTGCCAAATAAGGATCAGGGCAGTAGTGGTCTATATGTAGGGGGTGACACCTGAGGGCCATAGTTTTAAAACTTAAAGGACCAGAATAACCTGGGCTGGAGGACACAGGAAAGACACGAGGGAGAGAATGGGGCCATCCTACAGTGCCCAGCTCAGCCATCTCATGCGTCCTGGACCCAAGTCTGCTGGCTCCACACGGGGTGCTCTGTGGCTCCTCCCCACTCTCATTCCCCGCCTCCACCAATGGTGGGAATAATGATAATAATAATTAAAGTAGCTCACATTTACTGAGCACTTTCTATGTGCCCGACTCTGTTCTAAGTACATTATCCATGGTTACTTGGTTAATTTTCACCATTACTCATTTCATGAATGAGGCACTATTACTTTCATCCCCATTTTATAGATTAGGAAACTGAGGTAGAGATAGAGATGAAATCACTTCCCGAGCCAGACAAAGACACAGCAAGGATTTGAACTCAGACAGGCTGGCTCCAGAGGCGAAGCTCTTAACCACTAATAATAAAAACAGCTGACACTTAGGTTGTGATTACCCCACACCAGCTGCTCTTCTGAGGGCTCACATGTATCAGCTCAGCTAATCCTTACAGATACTATGATTATCCCCATTTTGCAGATAAGGAAACCAAGACACAGAAAGGCTAATGCACTTGCCCAGGTCACACAGCTGCAGAAGAAGGATCTGAGCTCAGCAGTCGGATTCCAGAGTCCATGTTCTTCTGCACTGTGCCCCTGAGGCGTGACCAGCTATGAGGGAAATCTGAGAGCAGTGACCCTGGCTTCCGTTGCTCAGATCCCATGTGGCGCCAGCACTGGAGAATTTAATAAGCACTCAATAAACAGTCAGTGAATTCTCTTCTAAAATAACTCCTTTCTTGCTATTAAAAAGTCATATTCTAAGTTCATTGTAGAAAATCTGGAATATATAGAAAGGCTCCAGGAAGAAACGTCAGTCATCCCTCATAGGGCAGGGATAACCACGGCTAACATCTTGGTGTCTTTCCAGCCGGTGTTACAAAATAGGGATTTCACTCTATGTTCGGTTTTGTAACCTCCTTTTTTCTCACTTAATCAATAGATCACAGACATTTTCCCATGTCATTACATTTTCTTCTGCCACTTCCATAGAGGAATACTCTGTGACTACCTATGAACCAGAATGTCCCCTACAAACAGCCCCCTCCCCAGGCACAGACCCCTATAATCCCCAAATATACACACCCTATACATTCAACCTTTTCCTACTTCCTGGCATCTCTGGAACGCTCATACCATTCCCTCTGCCCTCCTGCTTAGACACATGGTCTTTTCCACTCCTGCCAAGGATGTGTCCCCATCCTTCTCAATACCCCCACACCTCTACTATCCTGTTTCCCCCGCTCCAAGTCACCCTGTACCCTTCTCACACCCTCCCTCACCCACGCTCAAAACTCCTCCATTCCCACAGGTCTTGCTGGAGACAGTCCAATTCCATCAGCAAGCTGGCATTAGGCAATGTGTGTTGCAATGCATGAAGTGACAGAGGAGACAATGCCAGCGAAGGTGCTGGAGGCTGCAACATGGGACTCCCTCCCAGGGAAATAGGTGCATTTTGAGCAGGGACCTTCCAGGCATGATGCCTTAACCCTCCTTGTATGATTCTAGGCTGCCAGGCAGGGCCTGCAAGTGCTATTTTGGTGCAGGGAGCTCTTTTGATGTTCCTTAAATCCCAGTGGGGAGGCGGAGGCTTACTCCACCCTGAGGGTGGGGCGGCCCAGGCGCCTTGCCCCATTAGGACAGAATGAAAGGCTTTTGAAGGCGGTGGCCCAAGACAGGTGGCTTCTTGATTCCAACCAGGGTGTTTCAGCCAGGATGGGGGAGAAAGCGGGTTTTGCAGACAGCTGGCTAGAATGGGGAAGTCTGGGTGGGGACAGCAGGGGGATGGGACTTCTCCCAGACTGCTCTGCCAGGGCTGGGCTTCTCTGGCATCACTGTCATAACAGCACCTATGCTACCTACCTCACAGGTTTTTTAAGGATCAGGTGAGTTAAGTTTAATAAAAGTGTTTTGCCAAGGGTAAAACCCCAAAGTTAGGTGTGGTTAGGCCTGTCTACCTCTTCCCTGTTTTTGGAAAGTGTTGACAGCGTCTCATTGTTTTTAAGGCATCTCCTCCCTGAGATACATTGATCTCTCTAGACAAGGGGTTGGGGGGCTCAGTGCTCAGGGAGGCACAACCAGGTTCCCTTAGCTCTGGGCCACTGCAACCCCCTAAACTCTTCCCCCCGAGCAGCTCAGATTTTAGCACTTGTATTTACTGGGGGTCCAGGCGTAATTCACCTGAACAAAGTGTGAGGTGACTAACTCTCCTGGGTTGCCTGGGATGGAGGAGTTTTCTCAGGAACAGGACTTTCAATGCTAAAATCAAGCCAGTCCTGGGCACACAGGGATGGTTGGTCATTCTAGATGTACCTGGGAGTCATGTAGATCAGGTGTGGGTGTGGTTTTGTTTGGTACATATATATGTTATGTGTGCTGAGGAATGCGTATGTGCGTGATCATTCATGTTTGTGCGCAGTGGGTGTAGTGTAGATCTGGTGGTACCTTTGGGTTAGTGTGTTGGGTTTATGTTGCTATGTATGTGTGCATGCTGTCTGCAAGATGTATGCATATGTGTAGGGCTTGTACGGTGTGTTGGATTTAGCGTGGTATGGGTAATATATGCATGCCGTTTGTGATGAATGTGGTTTTTTTCAGCAGTGGTGTATATGTATATTTTGTATTTGGTGTAGTGTGGAACGGACAGTTCATTTGTGTGAGAAGGGAATAATGGCCGTGGTGTGTATGTGCATGAAGTGTAACTCATGTATGGGTGTGACGTATGGTGTTGTAGTGTGTGCACTGTGTGTTGCATATGCTGTTTGGTGTGTTATGGGTATGGATTCATGTCATCCGTGAGCAGAGTTGAGTGCTGTGTATATGTTCTGAGTTCTGTGTTCCGGGGTGGGACCTGAAACGTGTGTGTCATTTGTGTGCAGATGCGTGTGTGGTGTTCTTTGCGCATGCTCTGTGTGCAGCAAGCATGGTGTGATGGAGTGTGCAAAGGTGCCCGGGCTTTGCTGGGCATGGGAGAGATGTGTGTCATTTGTGTGCCAAACGCAAAGTGTGTTGTGTGTGGCGGTGTGTGCTAGCGTGCCGGTGCGGGGGTGTTGCACACGCGTGCGGGCTGCGCAGTACGAGGGCCGAGGCGGGGCGCAGGGCTTGGCTGGGTGGCGGCGCGCACAGCCCCCCCCGCACGGCCGCGGGCCACGCCCACCACGGGAGCGCCGGGAAGGCGGGGCTGGCGGGTCGCACTGCGGCGACGCCGCAGTCCCTCGTCGCCTCCTGGTGCCGGCGGTGTTCAAATGTTCCCACTTAATAATGGCTCCTGTCTGCGGGCGCCGTGCCCGTCCGAGTATGCCCTGCTTTAATCTCCGCTTTGGCCTACCCGGGGAGTCGTTGTCCCCGCCGCACTGCTGAGTTACCTGAGGGTCCCAGAGGCGCAGGAGCCCGCCCCACCCGGGTCTCTCACGCCCGCACCTGCTGCAGGCGAATTTACCAGGAGAAGAACGCCACAGGAAAACCGAGCTCCCTGGAGAGCGTGTCCCTGAGAGTGCCCCCAAAACCTGGCAAAGGGTGCTCGCCAAAATCTCTCCCGAGACCCTTCTCATTTTCTCACCAAGGCTGGAAGAACGAAGATGTTATTAGGCTTGTATAGTACAATATGATGCTTCCCAGAGAGTGTGTAGTTGAATTAAACAAGACAGTAAAGTAGCTCGTTGTCCCAAACGATATTTAATACCATTGTGGAGTGCTTTTTAAACGCCAAATAGTCATGCTTCAGATTTGCTTCTGGTAGGATCTACCTCCTCTTCCACCTTCTCCTTCCATCCTTCCTCCTCCTTTCTTCTGCGGTATTTCCACGTGTATTTGATCTATTAGGTGGAATCATATCAAATTGCCCTTTATGTAGATAAAACTGATCAAATAGTGGCAGTTTCATATGTTCAGCCTAATACATTTGAAAGCTCTTTTTAGGCTTTACAACATGCAGAGGGATTGTGTTTGATTAGAGTTGCAGAAGTCCTGAGGGTCACGCTGATTGGAGCAGCTTGCACTTCTGTATGATGGCTGGAGGGGTAGCATGTGGTGTGCGGGAGCCTGCTAGCACCTGCTCACCAGGCAACTGTTAAATATTCAGGAACTTTGTCAAGTTAAACCATTGGTAACTTGACATTGGGCATGGAGGGAGTATTTACACCACGGAAACTCCTAGGAGCTGGTTTACCAGCACGCTACTGGTTGTTTGTCTCATTTTAGGCTACATGAAGTCACAATGAAATCAGTTTCCCCAGAACCACATAGATCCCCAAATACAAACTGAGAGTTGTGGGAAGAGTGGAATGGATGCTGGGGAGGTGTCTTAATCGATTCAGGCTGCTATAACAAAGTACCATAGATTGGGTGGCTTATAAACAATAGAAATTTATTTCTCACAATTCTGGAGACTGGAAGTCTGAGATAGAGGTGCCAACACAGTCGAGTTCTGGTGAGGGTCTTCTGGGTTGTGTAGTCTTCTTGCTGTGTCCTCTTATGGTGGAAAGAGAGGGTGAGACAGCTCCCTGGGGTCTCTTTTATAAGGGCATTAATGCCATTCATAGGCCGGGCGTGGTGGCTCACACCTGTAATCCTAGCACTCTGGGAGGTTGAGGCAGGAGGATCTCTTGAGGTCAGGAGTTCAAGACCAACCTGAGCAAGAGTGAGACCTCATGTCTACTAAAAATATAAAAAATTAGCTGAGCGTGGTGGTGCGTGCCTGTAGTCCCAGCTACTCGGAGGCTGAGCCAGGAGAATCGCTTGAGCCCAGGAGTTTGAGGTTGCTGTGAGCTAGGCTGACGCCACGGCACTCTAGCCTGGGCGACAGAGCGAGACTCTGTCTCAAAAAAAAAAAAAAAAAATTCATTAGGGGTCCACCCTCTTGACCTAATCACCTCCCTACATCCTAACATTATCACATTGTGTTAGAGGCCCCACCTCCTAACGCTGTCACATTGAGGGTTAGGATTTCAACATATGAATGTTGGGAGGACAGAAATATTCAGTCCATTACAGGAGGCAACCAACAAGTTCAGTGGTTGTAGGAGAAAACATTGAAAATTTGGGGATGAGCTATGGCAGTTCAGAATTACAGTGCACTTTAGTTAATGTTTATTAAACATATATCAGGTACTGTTTGAAGCACTTTATATATGTTAACTCATTTATCCCCACAATAACCTTACGAGGTGGATATCATTAATATCCCCATTTTATAAATGGAGAAACTGAGGCTCAGGTAACTTGGCCAAGGTTATACAGCTAGTAAGTAGTAGAGTTTGGCTTTCTAACTCCAGGATGAATGCTCTTAACTACTATGCTATGCTGCCCATATTATATCCTTTAGGTTAGACAGCAGTAACAATCCCAAAATATCGGTGTCTTATAATAATAAAGGTTTGTTCCTGGTCACATTGCATGTTGGCTGTTTGTCAGCTGTGATTCTGCTTGATATGTCTTGTTCTGGGACCCAGGCTGGAGGGGCAGCCCCTTATCATGGTCTTTCCCCAGAGAAAAGAGCAATTCCAGTACCATGGGCTATATCTTAAGAGTCAAGCAACGTATGGAGTACATACATCACATGCCATGGGCCAAGGTATAACACAGGGCCACGTTTGGCTCAGTGGGGGTCGGAAAATAGATTCCTCCTCCTCCCAGGCACTGCAAGTCACGTGGCAACCTGTTCAGTAGTAAATAATTGGGAACTATCTTAGGTTAGGTTCTGCAGAAGAAGACCCTGGGTCAAGGATTTGTGGGCAAATGATTTATTAAGGAAGCGTTCCTAGGAGAATCCGGAAAAGGAGCAGGGGAGCAGGATGGAGAAGGAGACGAAGCCAAGTAAGGGTGTAATTTAAGGCAAAGTCCTGGTTCGGTCTGCCTGGAGCGTAAATTATACCCCAGAGTGGATCTCAACTCGAGGCAAGGACGCTGGGCTTTCGTACTGCCGTGGCTGTCATGGTTGGTTAGGTACAGCTCCGAGTGGATATAAGCAACTGGGCATTTTTGGCTTTCTGAGCCTGGGTGAAGCAGCTCCAATACCCCTGGAGCAATCCTCCAGAAAGATTCACAGGCGCATGGCTCTTAGAAACAAAATGACATAGAAATTAGGAGAGAGACACAACCTGGAAAGAGACCTGAGGAGGTCTGGGCAGAGCACCAATAATGCCTCTTTCTGTACTGCCTTATGTCATCATCAAAGGTATGGCATCATTCTCCAATAGTTAATGGCATGTCTTTGATGCTAGTCAGAGGGGCCAGGGTTTGCTCCGATTGGAACAACAGGCAATGCGGAGTCATTACAGGTTCTTCAGTAACCCAGTGTAGTATTCATTGAGCCATGTGTGTCTAACATTGAAATCTTTGCAGAGTGAAAAAAGAAAGACACATGCAGTGCCACTGTGCAATTCTGGCAGTAACCACCTGGAGTTCATGCAGACTCCACAGATGAAGGGCATGTCCCCAGTAAGGCTGCACTACTAAGATGACAGCTGCAAGTTTGGGGGTCCTGAGGCCAACCTCAGGACCCCCACTTCTGACTACCTGGCAACGAATGAAGGAATTCCCATGACCCCCTCAGCTTCCATAATTTGCTAGGACAATTCACAGAACTCACAAAAGTGCTATGCGTACAATTGCAGCTTTATTATAAGGATATAAATCAGGACCAGCCAAATGAAGAAACACATAGGATAACATCTGGGAGTGTCCCAAACATGGAGCTTCCATGCCCCTTCCCTGTGGAATCAGGACACATCACCTTTCTAGTACATTGACATGTTCAACAATCAGGAGGTTCACCAGAGTTTTGGGTGTCTAGAGTTTTAATTGAGATTTCATTACATATGCATACTTAATTAAATCATTGGCCATGAGATTGAACCCAATCTCCAGCCCACAGCTCCAACCTGAAGGAGGTTGGGCTGATATCACCTGACTTAAATCTCCAACCCTCTAATCACATAGTTGGTCATTCTGGTGTGACCAGCCCCTACCCCCAGTCATCTCATTAGCATAAACCCAGGTGTGGTCTGAGAGCCCCACCATGATTAACAAAGACAATTCCATCTCTTGGGAAATTCCAAGCATTTAGAAGCTCCATCCCAGGAACCCAGGACAAAGACCAGACAAATTCTTTATTACACATGTATCATCAGATTGACTTCTAACTGGCTACAAATTTGGGAGCTCATATTGATCCCTGAGCAGAATTGTTTTTTAAATTTTTCAGGTAGGCACATATGTAAGAGTAAATGCAGTACACCAAAGACAAAGAGAAAAATCTTAAATGCAACCAGGGAAATAAGACAGATGACTTATAAAGGAACTAAAATAGAGTAACAACAGGCTTATCTTCAACAGCAATGGAGGCTGAAGATGATGGAATGATATCTTCAAAAGATCTATAAGGTAGGTTGCTCTTTCTTTTTGGAAGGTAAAACATAAAATAATTATCAGATACTGTAGTAATATTTATCTATCCTCATGAGTGAAACTTAATCTCCAATCATTGATGTTATGTATTTAAAAGCCAAAATATTATTTAATAATTTCTGTTGTAAACCATTCCAAAATATATCACCCCATGCCTACCTTCTTAACAGAGGGTTCATGCTCGACATGAGTGTTTTGTGACATAGTGAGACTCCCAGGGGTTACCGAGGCCAGCTAGGCTGTTTGCACCTGCATTAAATGTTCCCGCACTGCTTCTCTCGGCCTCCCTGCAGCAGGAGTTTTATCAAGCCTCTTAATCTGCTGCTGCATTTTATATGCAGTTGTCTGAATATGATCCAGGGGCCTTCTCCACTTTCTCCACCCTCCTAACATCTGTAACTTATTAGCAATATGTGGCAGATTATATTTTCCAAAAACAGGCACCACAGTATCTCCCATCCAACATGCAACATAATGTCAACACTCCACCTGTTATTTATGCTGTTGCCCCTTGAATCTGGTGACTTCCGAGGCTAGGTCATAAAAGGTGATAGAGTTTCCACTTCATCCTCTAGGAATGGGTTCTTAGAACCCAATCACCATGGTACAGGGAAGGGGAGAAACCACCTGGAGCCCATGCGTGGGTGCCTGGCAGACAGCCGCAGCCACAGTCCCATTCAACAGCCAGCATCAGTTTCCAAACAAGTGAGAGAACCTCCAGGTGATTCCAGCCCCAGCCTCTGAGTCACGCTTGCTGATGCCAAGTGGAGCAGAAACAAGCTGTCCCCACCACACCCTGCCCAGATTGTGGATTTATGAACAAAAGAAATGATGGTGGTTATTTTAAGCTTCCAAGTTTATGGTAGTATCATTCACAGCAGTAGGTAACTGGAAAACTCTATGACCATTTTTTTACTCTCTGTTTAAAAGCTGTTCCATGTGACTTAGTTGCAGCCCTTTGGGAACTCTTAACCCAGAGGTGTCCTTTGCCAATTGTGAAGAAGTTCAAACCTCATAAATTATTCCAAGTTTCCTCCTACTCTAGACAAATCTTCTTTGGTTTCAAGGAAAAGAAGAAACTCATTCAACTGACCTCAGGAAAAGGGGGTTTAATGAAAGGATACAGAGGGGCTCGTGGAAATGCAAGAACAGGAGCTGCTGCACAGCGTGGCCGCCTGGCAACTATGTACTCCATTCTTTTCTTATTGCACGGGCTTGAGTCATTCATCAGTGGATCATTAGACTTTTTCCCACTTCTGAGTTCTCTTTCCACATCACAACCTCAATAATGCAAATGCCACCACTGATGTAGTGCCCAGTTCCAAAATTCTTGAAGAGGTGTCTGATCAATACAGCTCCTCTTTGCTAAGCAAGGTCCCACAAAGCACAAGCAGCTGGGCTAACTACAACAGAACTGACCTTGGCCAGGTGTCCACCGCAGAGCAATCAGCTGGAGCCCTAGAGGACAGGGGTGCAAGTGCGGCGTCCCCCAGAAGGGGTGCAGGTGTGGCATGGCATGCAGTGATTGACATCTTCAGGGCACCTCCCCAGGACGCTCTTTACTCCTGGCCAGATATGAAGGCTGAGAGGGACACAAGTGTGACCTCCAGATAAGAGTAGCACCTAATCAGGAGCTGCCAACCCAGGGGAGGATCTGGAGCAAGGCAGGACGGAGAGGAACCATGTCTGGCAGCAGACGGTGGGACCCGTAGGTATGGAGATGATCCTAAAGGCATTAGAGTCCCCCAGGCCAACCCCAGAGTTCATTCAGAGGGAACATTACCAAGGCTTGCAGGTGACATTTCACTCTCGAACGCTTCATATGGTATCCTAAGTACAGAGTCTCTGGAGTCCAACAGACTCTGAGTTCAAATACGAGGTCAGCTGGGAGACCTCAGGCAAGAAACCCTCTCTGAACTTTGATTTCTTCATCTGTAAAATGGGGATAATAGTACCAACCTTGCAGGTCACGGGTGCGAATTAAATGAAATAACTCTGTTCAAAGAAAGGTTTAACACAGGATCTGGCACATCACAGCTGCTCACTAAGTGTTTCTGAACTCCCTTTCTTCCTCCACTTGGAAGTCAGTGCTCCCTTTCCAAGTTGTGAAATGTGCTGGGACAAAGATCCTGTGACTGGAGGTCAAAAGGCTTCCACTCCAATTACTCACACCCTCAAAGGACTTTCCTGCCTTGGGGCTTCGCACCTTGCAAAGGTGAAACCAGCATGCATGGGTCCAGAGAGGTCCTGATGGGGCTGCCAGCCTCACCTTAATTTTCAATTCCTAAAAATCTGCAGAACAGAATTAGACTGCAAATGGCTTAGAGTCATAACCAAGAAATGTGCACCCTAAAAATCAAAGAGTAGAAATATATGGTGCAACAACATTGAAGCAATGCTCTCGGCGGGCCCCTCTCGTTTTAAGAACTCAGTGAAATTACGAAACCCATGGGGCAGACCTCAGTCCCCTGAAGACTCCCACTGTCCTCAGGCAGTTCAGAAGCTCCCTACAGTGGCAATTACTGAAAGTCCAGGACGGCACATCAAATGCCGAGCCTCAGGGGCGGAGCACTGGATCAGGAGTCCCAGGCCGGGGTCCATTTCCAGCCTTGCTGCTGACTGGCTCTGTGTCCTCAGGCAAGTCCTGTCCTCACTGGGCGCGAGCCTGGGCCTCCACAGCTATAAAATAAGAAGGTGGGACCAGATGATTTCCAAGAGAACTCAAACTCAAGTAAGGAAGGGGATCTTAGTGATTAAGGGAACTCTTAGAGTTGCACAAACATCAGTTCAAATCCTGTCTTTCCCACGATTAGTGGCATGACCCCAGGCAAATTGTTTAACCTCTCTATGCCTCAGTTTCCTCTTCTGTAACTGCGGGTAGTTATAGTATAAGGTTCTTGTGAGAATTAAAGAAGATAATCTATGAGTGCATATAACGCAACAATGCCTTGTACATAGTAAGCGCTCAATGAATATTAGATACTATTATTGTTAGTGAGTAGGGATTTTAAAATACATATTCGAAAGCAAAGCTCCTTTAATCATGTTGGCTGCCCAGCCCAGAGCATCGAAGGAGGGGCAGATACCAGTTCATACAAGAAAGTCATTGCTCTCCAACTACCGAGTTTCCGTTCTTCGGCAGGGGGGTTGAGTGGGAGCTCTTTGTAAGACAATAATCTTGAAAGCCAAACTCTGGGGCAAAGGAAATTGTCTTATAAAAGTTTTAAGTTCCTGCTCCCTTAACAAGTTAGCCTGGAGGACTTGGCCGTGGAGGGTTACTGTAAGCCTAGCGAGAGGGAACTCAGTTATCTGGCACGGAGCAGATGCTTCTCTCACCTGCCCAGGAGAGAACTAGAAAGCACGGGTTCCTGGGTCGCAGCCCAAATCTCCCTGATCAGACTCTCCGGGGGAGGTGCCAGGAATGAGTGTTTTAAACCGGGACTCCGGTTGCTGCCGCTTGCAGGGAAGGTTGGGAAACCTTGGCAGAGGTGTGCCTGCCCGAGGGCCCGTGCGTGGAGGAGAGGAGAGGGGCAAGGGGCACCTGTGTGAGAACCGGGCCTCTCCAAGGTGGCGTGGGGGGCAGGGGAGGGGACGCAGGGAGAAATGGCCCTATTCATGAGGTGCCCAAGTATCCATCTGCTAGATGCAGTTTAGATGGGAACAGACCAAGGTGCCTGCTGGCAGGTTGTCCCCTTCCCTCCCCAGCTTCCACACTCCAGAGTGGGCTCGTGAGAAAGACCAATCAGTAACAGGAAAAAAGAGAAACAGTACCCTTTGCATATGTGAGTGTCCTGTGAGGAAATTGTTGCTCTTGTTATATCACATCATTGTCATCAAAGTGTCACACTGTCACCATCATTAAAAAGTCTTCATCCAAGAGTCCCTCCAGCCCTGGGGTCCCTCAGGAGCTAAGCCAGCTCTGGGCCCCTTCAGGTTCAGGAAGCTGCCCGTCGCCCTCGAGGCAGGAGCCGGGAAGCGCTGTCTTCCAGCCGGCTGGGAAACCGTGTGGGGGCAGGAAGCTGTGATTAGATCTTCCCCAAGGGATCGCGCAGCCACCAAATTAAAGGGTGAGCCCAGGTGCAGGCGGATTTTGAAATTCTCAGGTCAATGTGCTTCCCTGGCCTTGCCTTTCTGGGTTCCCCTCGGGTCACCCTGCTCCTGGGCCCAACCTGCACCCGAGGCTCTGACACTGTCAGAGTGGGATTGGCTTCTTTTTCTCTTTCTCCAGTCACTCCTCTCTCTGCCCTTGTGCAGAAGAACTCTGAAATGATGGACATTTAGTCCTTTTGATTACTAATTATGGAAATAATCGTAATATACACAGATTTGAAACATTATACTTTTCAGTTTTTAAAAATTGTGGTAAAATACACATAACATAAAATTTACCATTTTAACCATTTTATTTTATTTTATTTGTTTATTTTTTTGAGACAGAGTCTTGCTCTGTCACCTGGGCTAGAGTGCCGTGGCATCAGCCTAGCTCACAGCAACCTCAAACTCCTGGGCTTGAGGGATCCTCCTGCCTCAGCCTCCCAAGTAGCTGGGACTACAGGCATGCGCCACCACACCCAGCTAAGTTTTCTACTTTTAGTAGAGACGGGGTCTCACTCTTGCCCAGGCTGGTCCTGAACTCCTGAGCTCAAGGGATTGATCCTGCCACCTCGGCCTCCCAGAGTGCTAGGATTACAGGCGTGAGCTACTGCGCCCGGCCTGATTTTAACCATTTTTAAGCGTACAATTCTGTGGAATTTGGTGTATGCACACTGTTGTGCAACCATTACCACTGTCTAGTTCCTGAACATTTTCATCACCTCAGAAGGGAACCCTGTACCCATCAAACAGTCACTCGCCATTCCTCTCTCCTCCCAGCCCCTGGCAACCACTAATCTGCTTTCTGTCCCTGTGGATCTGCCTATGTTGGACATTTCATAGACATGAAATCATACCATATGTGGTCTTTCATGTCTGCCTTCTTTCTCTTAGTATAAAGTTTGCAAGATTCATCCAGGTAGCATGCATCAGTAATTCGTTCCTTTTTATGGTTGAATAATATTCCATTGTATAGATAGACCATATCTTATTTATCTTCTTCAGTTGACACCCTTTATACAATACTTTTAAAGTGCCTCTTTAAAAAATTTTAATTATTATGGGTACATAATAGTTGTTTATCTTTATAGGGTATGTGTGACGTTTTGATACAGGCATACAGCATGAATTAATCAAATCAGGGCAATTGGGATATCCATAAAGTGCTTCTCTATGCGCTATGTCACCTGCTCCTCACAAAAACTCTGTGAGGTGGTAAAAGCAGATGTTATTCATTATTATTATGCTTCTCCCCATTTTACAGATGGAGGAGGGCGAGGCTCAGAAAGGTGGAATGAGTTTTCCAAGGTCTTGCAGCTAGTTAATGGCAGACCCAGAACCAGAACCCAGGCCTCTTGAGTTCAGATGTCCAAAACCTTTGTTGAGTTCAGATGTCCAAACCAAAGCAGTTTGCTTTGTAATCATTAGTGGAGTCCTTCCACCAAGAAGATTCTGGGTGGACATGTGCTCACTATGGCATGGCAGGTGGGGACCAGTGAGGGTTTGACCCTGGGCAGGCCTAATTTTGTCCACAGGTAAAGTTGGCCACTGCCTACAGGGCCTGATGTTGCCGGCCTCTGCTCAGACCTCCTTGAGGTTGGCCCCTCACCTCTGCACGGAGCCCCCTCGCCTTAGCATGCCGGAGAAGGCTGGAGCTCAGGTTGACGGGGACTGGGTCTTGCCATCCTGGTTCCTTCCCAGCGCTAAACCTGGCAGTTGGGGGTCCATGAAATGTTTGCTGACTAAGACATTTTAAGGGTTTAAGGGTGCTCTGATGTTTTGCTCTCTTTCCCAGTGACTGTCACCAGTAGCAATTTCCTATCATCCAAGCAACCCCTTGAGCCTTGTTACTTGGAGTGAATAACAAGCAGTTAGCAGCTCCAGCTCTTTAACACAAATCAGCAGGACTTTGGGGAGTGGAGTCCTACCCTGGGGCAGTGAGGGTTTTGTTCCTGCTAAAAAACAGCAAAAAAACTTTCACATCAAAGTCTGGAAAAGTGAACAGAGCAACAAATATGACCATAATCTTACAACTCTAACACAACTGTTATTTTCAGAATTCCCTTCTGCTAGATACCCTCCCTCCCTTCCATCATGAAAGTAACACAAGATCATTGTAATATTTTTAAAGTCACCTATTATCTCACACCCAGAGTCAACTGCTGTAAACATTTTGTATATTTCCTTCCAGTCTTTTTCAATAAGTTGTTTAATAATTGAGATTATACAGAATATACAATTCTCTTAGTATTTTTTATGTCATGGAATTTTTCTAATAATGAAAGCAATATATGTTTATTATACAAATTTCTGGACAAAACTACAAAAAAAGAAAGAAAGAAAAGTTACCTAGAATGTTCCTTCCACAGTTAGAAATTTTACCATGCAATTATTTTACACAGTTGTAATCCTACTGAATATGCAATACACAATTTTTTAAGTCTTTTCCCCACTTAGAAGCATTTTTCCATGTTGCCTCAGTCTTTTTTTTTTTTTTTTCAGACAGAGTCTCACCTGTTGCCCAGGCTAGAGTGGCATGGCATCAGCCTCGCTCACAGCAACCTCAAACTCCTGGGCTCAAGCGATCCTCCTGCCTCAGCCTCCCAAGTAGCTGGGACTACAGGCATGTGCCACCATGCCCGGCTAATTTTTCTGTATATATTTTTAGCTGTCCATATAATTTCTTTCTATTTTTAGTAGAGATGGGGTCTCGCTCTTGCTCAGGCTGGTCTCGAACTCCTGACCTCAAGTGATCCTCCCACCTCAGCCTCCCAGAGTGCTAGGATTACAGGGGTGAGCCACTGCACCCGGCCGCCTCATAGTCTTTAGAATTATTTTTATTTTAATTTTTAGTAGGTAACACATTTACATGATCCAGTATTCAAAAGACTCAAATGATACTCAGTGGAAAGATTTCTTTCCACCCCCTCCCCCCATTTGTGCATTTCTCCTGCTAGCAGTTCCCACTGTTAACTGATGCGTGTGTGTCCTCTGCGAAGGATCCTTGTAAGCATTGTCTAAGCAAATAAACACGTATTTAAATGCATCCCTTCTCCATCCCCCATTTTTTTACACAAAGAATAATGAGCTATACACTCTACTCACCTTCCTTTTTTTAACTCAACAGTGTACCTTGGATGTCTTCCTATTTATATTCAGAGATGGCTTCCTCATGCTTTTATTTTTATTTCTATTTCTTTATGGTAGCATAGGCGTCCACTCTGTTTAGGTATACCATAGTTTATCAAACTGGGCCTCTATAGATGAACATTTAAGGTATTTCCAATCTGATGCAAACAACACTACAGTGACTACCATTGTACTTATATCAGTTCACACGTGCGAGCATCTATCTGTCAAATAAATTCCTAGAAGTGGAAGTGTGGGGTCAGAAAGTACGCGCATTCGTAATGTTGACAGATACAGCCAAATTGTCCTAGCATAGCAGCATGGCATACTATTCAACCTTGCATCCACCCTTCATTACTTTCTCCATCTTTCGTTATCCCTAAATAACAGAGTTCGGAGCCAGTTTCGGGCATAAACCAGTTTCTTTTTGTGCACTCAACTGTAATCTGCAATACACTGAAGCTCTGTTAGGAGACAAGCACTTGCTGGGTGCTGAGAAACAAAGACGCAGAAGACACAGGTGTCCATGGGAGCGGGTCTGGGAGTGGGGGTGGGCAGGCCAGCAGGAAGGGGTGTGTAAGGAGAGCCCCAACTCCTGCCCACCAGGCCCTGAACTCCTACCGAAGAATCGACCTCCTTATCCCAGCACCCAGCAGAGCAGGGCATACCCGACACACTGAGCGGATGGCTGATTAAGTCATTGAATGGCCGGTGTGGAGGAAAGAGGGAAAGGCCCCAGAGTGCGGGGCATCGGGCAGGGCCGGTTTCACAGAGGAGGAAGAACATTTGAGGGACTATTTTTTGAGGGTCAATTTCAACTCTTAAAACTCTGAGTCAGAGGGGCTAAATATTTCTTGGCCTCCTGACTCACAAAGGACAGGGACTGGCAAGGGGCGGGCAGAGTGATAGGAATGATCTGGGGGCAGACCTGAGTGGGTGGAGTTTGGGGGTTCCTCTGATTAGCCCTGAACAATGGGCGTCTCCAAAATAAGGCAGAGGGTCTCTGAGCGGAGACGGAGGAGGAGAAGGGAGGATGGTAGTGAGGGCTGCCGAAGAGAAGTTCCCCATTTCCCCGCCCTGCCACCAAGCACAGCCACTGTGCAGGGCACGACCCTTCTCCCTGCCCTGCCGCAGACTAGGGCACACCCTGCGCAGTCCAGGGTCCGCACCCTCCCGGTGCAAGCTGCGGGAAGGATGCCCACCCCTGCCCCACCAGCCAGACTGCACACGCCGGAAACTGGGCTGATGGTTTGGAAACTCCAGCTGCATCCCCAGGAACGCAGGTGCCCGATTCTCTATTTGGGGAAGGAAACCAGCATGGTTTCGGCACTTCTGGCTCATTTCCTAGAATTTAAGAAAGATAGAACAGTAAAAGATCTGATTCTTACAAAAAATCAAGTACCAGCCAAGTCCACTCCTGCCTAACGGATGAGGAACTTAGGCCCAGAAAGGTGAAGTGGGCGCCTGAGGTCACACGGAAAGTTGGAGGCAGAGCCAGACCTGGAAACAGGGCCCCTGACTCTGTGTCCAGCGCTTTCTGCGTTGAACCAGGGGATGGACGTCGGGATGGCGACCTGGACGTGGCTCTGGGGAACCAGAGAGGGCAGAACAATGCCACGGCTGGATGTGGGTTCAGAGCTGGGTGGGGGTGGGGGTGATCTATCTACAACTGTCCCAGTTGCTGGTTTGTAACCCCTCCAGGAATTCCAGATAGTTCACTCATGTCCAAGGTCCCTGCTTGGGAGCAGATTTGCCAGCATGAATTTCAGAGAGATGCCAGCCCAGAAAACTGAGGCATGGCAGTGAGGCAGGCAGGGAGAGAAGCCGCCTGCTGAGGGATGGGTCTGCCTGGCCACTAGGCCCAGGGAGCACCTTGAGGGGGAGCTGTCCTGGCCCTGCCCTCCCCAGGGGCCCAGGGTGGCTTCTAGCAGTGACTGAGGGCTTGTGGGCAATGTTCCTGGGAACCCAGCCAGAGGAGGAAGGGATGGCAGCCAGCCCAGACATCGCCTGTCCCCTGGACAAAGGGTGGGACCTACTTCTCCTGGCCTCTTTGGAAGCGGCTTTGAGAGTTTACCAAACCTTGATTTTACCTGCATAAAATCCTTGGGAGAGTCTCACCTTGGGATTTAGCCTCTGAAGCACCCTTCTGGGTACTCCTGGGCTCCTGGCCTGCTGGCAGCCAGGGATTTCCGAGTGGTGAGGAACGTGTGCCTTCCTTTCCCCTGAGGCGGAAGAGGAAGAAAGCAATTCACCTCTAGAGCAGACAGACCTGAATGAAATGGTGAGATAACCTCTCACAGCAGCAGCTGCCTCCAGGTTCTTTGGCGGCTGGTGACCCTCACAGCACCCCCGCCGGTAGGTTCTTTAAGTCCTGTCCCACGGGTGGGGACAGCGAGGCCCCGAGAAGTCATGTCATTTGTCCCAAGACAAAGAAATGAAAGACCCCCAGGACAGGACTCTGTGGCTATTTGCCTGGACAAAGTGACTCCTGCCCATTGCAAGACCTCACCCCGAGGACCCAGCACCCCAAGGCTCCCCAACAGCTGACGGGCTCTTTGACCATAAATTCACTCAGAGAGAAACTGAAAAATACTGGTACGTCAGCATTGTCAAAACTCACAGTAAGGAATGCATCTAACATCACAATACAGTAACCAGACACACAGACATAATTCATAGCACTTAGAATAATTTGTAATTGTTTTGTTTATAAATATGTAAAACAAAACACAAGTTATGTAAAATAACATCTACCTAAACTGCCTGAGAAGCGCTCTGGCATCTTCTGTTCTCTGCTTTTCTGTCTCATTATTTCTAAAAAGTGCTCATGTGTCTCACTAAATTGTTTCCATGACTTGAATTGTGAAAAGGATCCTGGTGGATAGCAGCTTGGGCCCCCTTCCCGTGTCTGCAGTGAGGACAGAAGTCTGATGTCGCGCACCTTGTGCCTGGCATTGAACCGCGCCCCGTGGGAACACAGGAAAAGCTGTGCCTGCCTGGACCTCACCCTCATGTCGCTGAAGAGCACGCGAACGAGACCTCACACACTGTAGAACAGGGCCACAGTGAATCAAAGGCAGAATCGGTGCCTCTGAAGAGTTTTAGTATTTTACTAGAGCTGCAGTCACAGAACACCACAGACTGGATGGTTTAAACAACAGGAATTTCTTTCTCACAGTTCTGGAGGCTGGCAGTCCGAGATCCAGGTGACAGCAGGATGGCATCTCCCAAGGCCTGTCTCCCTGGCTTGCAGATGGCTGCCCTCTTGCTGCCCCTTCACGTGGCTGTCCCTCTGTGCACGTGTATCCCTGGTGTCTCCTCCTGTGTCCAGATTTCCTCTTCTTATAAGGACACCAGTCATATTGCATTGGGGCCCACCCTAATGGCCTCATTTTACCTTAACTGTCTTGTGTTTTGTTTTGTTTTAAGAGATGGTGTCTCTCTATGTTGCCCAGGCTGGATTAGAACTTCTGGGCTCAAGTGATCCTCCCGCCTTAGCCTCCCGAGTAGCTGGGACTGTAGGCATGCACCATCGTGCCCAGTTTAACTGTCTCTTTAAAGACCCTGTCTCCAAATAATCACATTCAAAGGTACTGGGGGTTAGGACTTCAACAAATGAATTTGGGAGACACAGTTCAGTCCATAACAAGGACCTACTGTGCGTGCAGCACATTAGCTCGTGTGTCTTCATCCCAGCTCGGGCACCGTGGGCCTTATTCCTGCTTTAAATATGAGGAGGCTGGTGTTGGGATCAGCTGACAATGGCTCATGGTCTGCCGGGTGACAAGGGATGTCATAGCTTCTGCGTTCACCCTCGTGGCATTTGAGTCCGTGCTCTGCCCCTCGCACAGCGCCTTTGTGTGGTTGAGGCAGGTGGGCTGGGCTGAGTTTTAAAAGGCCGGCCTGCTGGGCGGGTGGGAGAGGAGCGAGGCCGGAGGAGTGGGAGGAGGAAGAGCCTGGGCAGGGCCTCGGTAGCGTTGTCCAGACAGGAGGAAGAGGAGGCGGCTTTCCAGGCCAGGGTGGTGTGCGTGGGAAGGGCCCGTGAGAAGCTCCGTCTACACCTCCCATTTCAATGGGGAGGAAAACGAGGCTGGCGAGGAGAAGTGACGCGACGCTCGCGCATCGTTTCTCTCCTGAAGCCTCGTCTGCTCCCTGTCCTTGAGGCCGGGCAGTGCCGTCCCTTCCTCTGTGTCCCTGGAGGGCCCGGTGTGCCATTCAGAACAGAGACTCGGGTTTCCGTAGGACTCTCTAGACACGAGACGCTGAAAGAAGTGGGGCCGTGGGGTCCCAACCTTACGCCCCTGACCTCTAAAGGTGTGTAAAGGTGTGTGAAGGTGTGTGAAGGTGTGTGAAGGTGTGCACCACATCGAAGGAAGAAACAGGAATTGCAATTGCTAGTTGCAGACACTCCCAGAGCACAAGGGTATAGAATATATATATATCCTTTTCCCCTCATTTTTCAAACTTTCCACGCAGAGAGACACCCTTCAGCCAATATGGAGTCAGAGGGGCTCTCTCTCTTTGGGCTCCTCTTCCCTCCTTCCCCGCGTCCCCTGGAATTTTCCAGGCCCTCCCCCATTTCTCTGAGTGACAAATCCATCTTTTTTTGACTAAAATTGGTCATCTCTCATAGTGCCTATTGTTTTGCTGAAAGACCTGCCCAGTGGTATGCCGGTAAATATCGAACACCCAGCTCTCCAAGGGGGAAAAAGGATATATACACAACCCTAAAAGAATCAATAATAGTAAAATATAGTAATGTAACTAGGAAGCAATGAGTTGTGAGTACATATTATCTTTGTATTTAATACAATTTATTTAATTCTGAGTTTATATCATATATTCTCAACAGGGGCAAAAATTAGTTCTTAGTGGGGAATTAAAAAAATCTTGGCCAGGTGTAGTGGCTCATGCCTCTAACCCCAGCACGTTGGGAGGCTAAGGTGGGAGGATTGCCTGAAGCCAAGAGTTCAAAACCAGCGTGGGCAACATAGCAAAAACCCCATCTCTACAAAAGAAATTTAAGAAAAAAAATTAGCCGGGCAGCATGGCTCAAAGCTGTAGTACCAGCGGAGGCAAGAGGATAGCTCGAGCCTAGGAGTTTGAGGCTGCAGTGAGCTATGATTGCGCCTCTGCACTCCAGCCTGGGTGACAGAGTAAGATTTTGTTTCAGTAAATATATATATATATATCTTATTCCTTTTATGTATAAAGCACAGATATACACCTAGTGCATAAACAAATATATAGTATATCTGTGATATTAAAATTCCATGGGGGGAGGCAGTGATGGTAGGAGACTAAAGGGAAAAAAATATAAAGGGCTCCTTAAGAGGCAGTAATCGACAAATGGTTGAGAGACACTGGTCTACATAATTTAATTTTTAATGGACCGTTGTGCTTAACAACCAGCTCACAAAATTCCTGAATATTTAACAATCAGCTCTTGCAAGCCTATATGAGCTGGCTCCAACCCCCAGGCCTGCCCCACTTGGGGTGGGGTGGGTGGGAACAAGGTAGAAGGGGGAGAGAGAACCCCCCAGCCCCCTGCAACCGACGCAGTTCATCAGGCTGGTAGGGGAGATGGTGGCAAGTGGGGTTGAGGGGGGCAAGGAGAGTCTTCTGGGTCCCCAGCAAATCAATGGGGGTTGCCCACCCTCTTTGTCAGCCACCGAGTCCCTGCCCAAGACCCTGGGCCCTGGCCCACTTCATCCACCCGTCAGCGGTTCCCGTCCTCCAGTACCCGGGGCGTAGCCAGCGTGGCAGATGGGTGGTGGCAGCCTCGCAACCCAACAGGGCACAACAGGGATTTGTGCACACACCCTCGCCCCGGAAACAAGGCTCAGGGAATCCAAATCATCTTTGTTCGGAGCCTCTGGTTGGGTGCTCCCGCTGAAAGGCCTACCTCAGGCGTGGGGGGTCAGGAAGGGAGGGGTTCATTTCCCATTGGGAATCAGAGGGGCCCATTCAGGGATGTTCCTCCTAATCAGATGTTCCCAGGGAGAGTAATGAGGATGACACAGCCCGCAATGCTTGATTAGGTTGGGCCCATGGAAATGTGAATGGCCATGGGGCACCCTTTCAGTGCTAGCCGGGGCGGGAGGGGGCTTGGGGACAGGCCAGGCATGCAGATCCCAACAGACACAAGCATGGGGCCCCCACTTGGGCCTTCAGCTGCCGCGTGAGCCGGGTGGGGGGCAGGGCGGGGGAGGTGGGAGCCCTTGTCCCGGGAGCATCGCTGGTGGTTGCTCTAATTGCTTCAGGGGAACCAGTCCAGAGTCAGCCAAAGGCACTTTGTTTTCCGTAAACAGGGCGGAGAAGAGGCACGGGGACCAATGGAGAGGTGCTTCCCTCTCTTCCTCTGCCCTGTCTGTCCCCCTTTTGACCCATTAGGAGGCTGGGGTCTCGCCTGCTGATCCCAAAGGCTCTCCGGACCCACACAAAACCACTGTGTGGCTCCTCGGAACCTCATGACCTCATGCTCCAAAGGCCCAGCTGCCTCCCAAAGGGCCAGGCTGAGAAGCCGCCCCACACAGTGGTGCTCCTGTCGGGCCTCGCCTTTTCCTTGCCCTGCCCCAGTCACCGCCTTCCCACGCAGTCAAGGGTGGGAGTTCACTGGTGTGTGTCGAGTGCTCCCAGACTCCTAGTGGTGGTGGGGGGTGACCCTTTGTGCCCCATCTCCCCCGAGGCTTCTTTCTACAATGCTCATTTCTATGGTGCACTCAGTTCCTTACCCTCCAAAGACTCACTAGGGACTTACCCCACTCCCTGTCCCACCGGACTGTCCCTGCTGGTCTCTAGACCAGCTTCCAGCTTTGAGGCTTTTTCGGGCCTCCCTCAGGGGTCCCCTGAGCCCAGCCTATTCCTTGGAGCTGTGATGCCAGCCTCAGTGTGATGCGGGAGGGGTTGGCCACAGGGCTGCAAGCTGGAGTGGCGGGTGTCGGGACAGGGGGCTACGTGCCTGAGGGCTGGCCAGAGGTCAGGAGCAGGACTCGCAGTCTTCATTCTCACCACAGCCACCCCGTCCTCAGAGCCCTTGTGCATGCTGTTCCCTCCGCCTGGACCTCTCCTCCTTCTTTTCTTCATTAGATTAGCTCCCAGTCATCCTTTCCGTCCCAGCCCAGCCGTCACGTCCTCCAGGAAGCAGTCTCTCTCATTTCTTTCTTCTTTTTAAGAGATGGAGTCTCGCTCTGTCTCAATCCTCCCATCTCAGCCTCCCACGTAGCTGGATGGCAGGCACAAGCCACCGCAAGTGCCCGGTGGGCTCTCTCATTTCCACGTTTACAGCAAATCCCCGTGATTACAATTTTCATATAAAGAACCTGTTTATTGGAGCTCACTTTTCTGGGGTGTAAAAACGTGCATGTCGGTGTCTTCCCAAGAGCTGCTAGAATGCCTGGTTTCACTTACCATTACACCCAGTCCAAAGGTTTATTGAATGAATGAATGAAATGACTTATCACCTCTGTGAGGCCTGCCCCCCCCCCACCTGGCACTCTCCATCCTGTGCTGTGTCACCGGCTCGCAGGTCTGTCTTTCTAGGGCTTGAGACAATGAGGGAGACTTGGTGGGGAATGTGGGCAGTGGAGCCGCTCTGCTTGGGCTCATACTCAGCCTCTGCTGATTGCTCGCTCAGTAATAAGCTCAGGCAAGTTAGTAAATGTCTCTGTGCCTCAGGCTCCCCATCTGTAAAATGAAGGTAACAGTAAATGAGTTAATGCATATGACGCAGGGTCGGGCACGTATGCTTTCCAATGAATGTGTCTTCCATTATTCTATCTACATCTCCGGCACCCAGACCCCAGGGATGTGGCCTGATAGTGCTCAGTAAAGGCTTACTGACTGAGGCAGCAGTGTCTGGGACTGGTCCTGGCAGGAAGAGAACTGGGAGACAGGAGAGTGTGAGCCTACAGGTGGAGATGGGCAGTTCCCAAGGGCAGGGAGAATTTAAACAGCCAGAACCCCAACTGCCCCAACGTCCCCTAGCCCAGAAATATTTTTTCCATCCAACAGCAGCGGTTCATTCGAGGAGTAGCAGTTGATCTGTGTTTTTTCCAATATTCATCGAACTGGCCTCGAGGTTTCCCCTCAGAGATCCTAGCACCACCGGCTGGCAACCCCTCCCCAAAGGTCTGGCTCTCAGCTTCTAAGTTTTAACAACTCCGACCTTTTCCCTTTGTTCCTGCAGCCCTGGGGGAGCCCGAGCGGCTTCCTGGGGTCGTGACTTCCCTGATACTTCAGCATTATTCTCTTTTTGCCTTTTCAAGTCTTCAGTACTCTTACTTAATAGTTCTGCACATTAGATTCTCTCTGTTAAAATAACTGGCGCGGTTCCTGTCTCCTGGCTGGACCCTGACTGGCGCACTCCCTGGATCCTCCGACCCTAGGCTCAGAGTGACCCGGTCAGGAGCAGGAGCCCCCAGCCCCCTGACTTGCCTCAACACTGAGAGAACAACTGCTCCGGCTCCTTTTTCAGGAACCCCGTGCACTAGAGATGGATGTGTTGCTCACGGGGATATCTAATCAGCCCTGGAAAAACTGGGCCAACAGTTAAACCACACAAACAAAACAGCCAGAGCTCTATGCAGAGCTGCCTGCTGGGCAAACGCCAAGACAAACGGCTGTGGTCTCTGAGCCTTACCAGGGACGTGGGCTTCCTGGGCCCTTGTGGAGGCCCCTCAAAAATGAGGGGCTGAACCCCCAGAGTCTCTCCTTCCTGGACTCCAAGTCTTCCCTCATTCCCTCCAGGATTGAGAAACAGCCAAATGGAACAGGCTGCCCTGTTCTGCTGCTCTAGAACATTCTGGTCAAACCCGGAGCCTTTGAGGGCTTGCTGCCCTCGGTGCACGTCCAAGGCAGTGAAGTGCACATGAGATTCATCTGGGGAGCTTCTGGAAATACCGATGCCTGGGCCCCACCCCAGAGAGTCTGGTCCCAGCCCAGCACGGGCAGTTATTAAAGCTCCCCGGGTGATTCCACTGTGTAGTCAAGATGGAAACCCACCAAATTAAAAGAATGTACTTGGATGGCAGTTCTCAAATTTGAGAGTGCATCAGAATCCTCTGGAGGGCCTCATCCCAAGTTTCTAATTCAGTGGGTCTGGGTGAGGCCTGAGAACGTGCATTTCTCACACGTTCCCAGCTGCTGCTCCTGGCCTGGGGACCGTACTTGGAGAACTCGTGGGCGTGGCATTGGACATCCCAGCTCTGTCAGATGCAGTTGTCTGCCTGAGAGGGTTTTGTGAGGACTGAAAGACATGACTTGGATAAAGAGACTGGCATGTCACAATGTTCAATGAGCATTGTTTTCACCACAATATGATTATTATTTTAATAGTAGGCGAGGCTGCACAAATCTTGAGTTACAGCATGTGACTTGGACCCATGATTTTAATCAGAGCCTCAACTTCCTCATCTGTAAAATGGGGATAGTGACACCACGGCTCAGCCCACCTCACAGGCTCAAAGGAGTTCCCTGATGTGAGTGTTTGCAAAACTGTGAAGCTCAGTACAGGAGTGTTATTAGGAAGGGGCAAGGCAGGTGCAGTCCCACCCTGGTGCAACTGTGCTCTCGGGACATCTGAAATAGCAGCGTCACATGCTTGTGAGAGGGGGATTCCGATGCCTCCCTGCCAGCCGTAGGCATCTGGAATGCCAACCCGGCACGCCTGGATTGGGGGAGTAGCCGGTTGGCTCTCCAAACATCTGAGGGGAAGAGATGGGGGGACCGCCACACTCCTAGCCCATCCTCCACCCCACCAGTATGTCTGCCGGGAAAAGGAACATGGCAGAAGGGACCAATCAAAGTCCCTCACAGGCCCTCACCACACAGTTGCTGAGCAGGTGCCCCCCTCGGTGACCCTCCCCCTCCCTTTCCATCTGCCCCGCACCTCCTCCCACCTGGCTCAGGGAGGGAGGCCGGGGAAGCCGCACACCCTGCAAAGCCAAGAGGGCAGAGAGGAAGCAACCGCTCTGCTCATCTGCTTGGTGTCTTTTCGGTTCAACTCGCAGACACACACTGCGTGTCTGCTAGTGTACGGCTGACAGGCTGGTTAATGTTAATGCGTTTCGTATTTTAAAAAGACATGTTTGAGAGGAGTGCCCTCACAAGGCCTGAGTTGGAAAGCGCTGGGAACCCTTGGCTGTGAGGATGTAAGACTGGGTGGCCCCCGCACTGCTGGTGGGGCAGTGGGGACAACTGGCTTTGACTTAACTCAGAGGCCTGAAAATGTGCATGTTTTGACCCAGGGGTTCCGGTTAGGAGTCCGTCCTAAGGAAATATCACAAAATGATCAGGCTGGTTTGAGTCCTGGCTCCAGTGGAGAGTGACTTTGGGTAAAATACACCCTCATCCCTAAGATGGAACTTAATAGCATCCCACCACACAGAGTGGAGGAAGAAATGAGACAGTGCCCGGCTGTGCGGCGCCTGGCACACAGGAGATGCTCCCTGATGCAAGCGTCTTGGTCTGGGTTCCCCAGATGCAGGCCCCAGGACGAGGACGAGGACGGGGAGGGGGAGCCCAGGAATCATGGGTGGTGGGTGACACAGGGAAGTGCCACCAGGGGGAAGGAAGCCCAGTGCATGTCGCCACCGCCACCGCCACCGGAGCCAGCCACCTGCGTGGGAAAATGCCTGGAGGTAGAGTCGGAGTTCTTTCATGTGAGAGAAAAATCAACCTTTCTCTGGTTTAAGCCACTTGTTTTGCTTTTCTGTTACACGTGGCTGAATTTAATCCTTGCCTGATGCTGGAGGCCAGTGGCTGTCCCACCAGGAGGTTTCCAAGGGATCCACCTTGGAGACCCAATGTCACAGTTAGGGCCTCTGCTGCCAACATCACACCAAGGAAATGACCTCACCAAGAGACCCTAGTCACGCTCTGGGAGCTTAATTATGCAATGAAAAAATGTCTTCCTAGGTAGGGGTTCATCCCTTTGCCCAAACCCCAGGTATCTGTCACCTCCTTGCTGTCCTCTAGCTGCTCAGAGCACTATGGCACCTCCCCAAGCACCTCCCTACCCGCGACCCTTCCACACTCTCCTTCAAAACTTGTCTGTTCCTCGTGCCCTTCTCTTCGGTCTCTGCCCCGCCAGGCACCAGCTAGCGCGTCTGACAAGTGCTCTGGTGTTACTGGGTTAATGTGTCACCCTCCTAAGTAACAGATGTGCATTTTTGACAGGGGCCTTCTGGAAACAGGCCTTATGCCCAGAGCTGAATGACGTAAAAATCCCCAGAAAAACAAGAGGCCACCCTGGTGCTGCTCTCACTTCCTCTGTTCCACTCCCATTTCCTCCTTGGTCCCATCTCCTCCCTTGGCACAGCTGGCCACTGCCGCAGCTCCTAACTCAGCAAATGCCAGGTCCCCACCCTCCTCTGCCATCCTGCCTGGGCTGCCATACTGAAAGCGAAAGGAGGAGTTGGAACTGAAAGAAAAAATAATAAAACCACTGAAAGAGAAGAAACAGCTGGCAGAATATTGGAAACATTCCCAAGCGGGAATTCCCAGCCCTCTAGGCCTATGCCAGACTGAGGAAGTTCTTAAAGGACAACCTTGGAATTCGTTCTTGACATTGTTCCCAGCTCAGGGGCGCACCTGACCCCTCGTCCCCGCCCTGCCCCAAAGGGAGGTATGTGCACAAAGCTGGAGGAGAATCGTGAGGGTCAGAGCAGAGAGGGTGGGAGAGAGGGTAGGGCTAAAGAGGCACGGGGAGCAGGGGCCCTGGCGGGTGGTCACACAGTGCTTGAGGGTCCAGGCCCTTCTGGGCTTCCGGGGACAGGGCCTTTCCCTGAGGCAGTGCCCAGGGAGAAGGAGGCCTGGCAGAGCCAATGGCACATGTGCAGCTGTGGGAGCGGCTGGACTAGCAGCAACTGGGTGGCAGCAGCCAAAATATCAAGTTGGCTGCGCTTACCTAAGCCCGAGTGAGAGCCTACATCCGTTCAGGAAACGTGGATGAAAGCTAGCCGAGGCTGGAACAGGGATCTGGCTTGTGTTTCTGGGAGACAGGAGCAGGCATGGCAGTGGGCGGCAGGCCGGGAGACGAGCAGCGGTGCCACCTGTGTCAAACCACGGCTCCGGTTGTGCAAGGGGCCTGCAGGCTGGTCACCAAGGCGGCTGGTGTCGGAATTTCTCAGGAAGAAATACGAAGGGTCCTGCGATGCAGAGCAGGGCAGAGGGGACAGGAGCAGGGGTGGAGGGAGGAATGGGAGTGGGTCTGGGACTTACCTGAACCCCGAATTTGGAGAGAAGGACTGAGGTGGACATTGTGAGAAGCAACATCACATCACCTGGCCGAGCCTGGGAGCCTCCAGAAAGGCCCCCTCCCCCCTCATGAGTTGCAATTAAGGACAATAAAAAGAATAATTCACAGTGAACCTAGTAATCAGTCCTCTTTGACTGGGGATGGAATGATTTCTGCCAGGTTCACTAATTCCAGGTAAGTTATGGCCTGAGGAATGGTCCAAGCCTCTGTACTGATTCTTCTCTGTCTTCACTCTTCCCTTCCCTGCCCCATGTCCCTCCAGCCACCTGTCCCCCTATCAATTCCACACACCGCCCGGATTAATCTCCTGGAACCCCTGGCTCTCACTCCCCCAACCAGCATTCCCCCTCTCCAGACCCACCCCTGGTGCTGGCCAACAGGACCTTTGGCCACTTTCTTATCGAGGGTTGTGGCGTAGGGAAGTGTCGCGGTTAGAACATGGGCTCTGGGTTTGAATTCTGCCCCTACCATTTGGTGCCTTCACCGAGTCTGTGAAATGGAGATGATAAAGACACTATTTCATGTGGGTGTTTTGAGGATAAATGAGTAAATATATATACATTTAAAATAGTGCTTGGCATGTCATAAGCTCTCAATAAATGTTAGCTCTTATTTATATTGTTGTTGTTATTCACTAAAATGTCCACAGAAGAGGGCTCATTCACCAACTCTCTCCCCATGACTAGAAGTGTCTAGCACGTAGTAGATGCTCAATTAATATGTGTTGAAATGTTCTATTCTATAAACCCTCTGTCCAACCAAACTCTTTCCCTTAACACTCTATACACTGCTACCTCTGTGCCTTTGCTCATGCTCCTCCAACCTCTCCAAGGACCCTTACCCCATCTAACATAATTCCTACCAATACTTCAAACTTCCAGCTCCAGCCTTCCCTCCCCTCAGAAGCCCTCCCTGGGCTCAGAACCTGTACAAAACAAGCGCTCAGTAAAGGCTCAGCAGTTTGTGGCTGGGTTTTTTTTATGCTTTGGCTCCAAAACAGAGTTTCTTCTCTTACTTGGCATTTAGTGCTCACCACCTCTGGGGGCAGCCCCCAAAAGCAGAGCACCCCAGCTACTATATATGTGCTTTAACTCGTGGCTTTGACATTCAGAAAGGGCTTCCCAGGTGAAACTATCTGAATAACTAGACGCAACCAGACATGTGGTCGCCAAGCCACATTTTCTGGGCTTCCTAATTGGTGAATTGAGAGACATGGCATCTGTTTGCCCAAGAAACATGAGCCAGTCAGCTCCACATCGACAGGCCGCTTTCCACCCTGACGGGGCAACAGCTGCCTAAAACTTGGCTGTTTACGCACTAAAAAAAGAAATTCCATGGTGACCAGTTGACTCAAGCCAGCTCCCAAAGTGAGGCGGTAGTTTCAAAGTAATCCCTAATGACAGCAAAAGCTCTCCACCCAGTCCTCAAAAAAAAGAAAGAAAGAAAAGAAAAAAAAGAAAAAAGGAGTGAAATTGGAGCTGGAGTAAGCATGAGCCAATACTCCAGACCTTCTGCGGGACAGGACACAGTGTCAGAGCTGGAGTTGGATCTCAAAGGTCACCATCCCCACGGCCCCCTCCAGGCAGGCTTGCCCTCTGCAAACACCCCACCCTGGGATGGGGCACTCACCACTTCCTGAGAAAGCCCTTTCCGCCATTAGGAAGGTCCTCCCTGGAAAGCCAGGTGTGGGCAGAGGACAAGAGACTGACCTTCCTGAGTGGCGGCTGCAGGCCGGGCTCCACATGGCCTCCTTGCCTCACGTGTTTGCTCCATACCCACCATCCCAGCACTGCTCACATGCTAGGCCTTCTTCCAAGTGCGTTACAGACAGCTCTTTTAATCCTCACAGCCAAGATGGTAGGCTCGATTACTTCTGCCATCCTACAGGTGGGGAAACTGAGGCTCAGAAACTCTCCTGCCCGTACCACTTGAAAATGGCTGGGCTGGATGGAACCTGGCTCTGCTGGACCCAGGGTCCAGAGCTAAGTGGAATTTAGTGTGGGCCCTTCCTTGCCCATAAGAGCCCCCCAGGTGTCAGAACTTCACCCCTCCTCTGCAGTAGCCCTGCCGTGCCTGTGCCTTCCAGTCGCCATGTGCGTGAACTTTGCTCTCTGTCCTGTTGACCCAGAAGGGCTCGCTGATAAGGAGGACATTGCCCAGGTTTACAGTTTCCTCCCAGCCTCTCTGGGGACGACGGCCTGCTGCTTCCCCCTCCCCCACCTAGTCATACACATATGGCCACACTCACACTCATTCACTCACAGTGTCACACGACAGGCACACACACAGGCACACACATTTGCACTCACACAGTCGTTCTCATGACCATATACACGGTCATGCATCTCTGGGGGTAAACGGGTGAGGACCGACAGGCATGGAGATTGACTTTCTAGAAAATCACGCCTGACTTCCCTTGCCATCCTGCTCAAGCCATTGGAATTATTAGGCTTCTGTCTCACCCTGCGTTTAATAAACGAGATGCTTCTGAAGGACCCCCTCCCTGCCCTGCTCGCTCCCCGGCCTGGGGGCAAACCCAGACAGTCCCGTTTTCTTCCTCATGCTGCCACCTTGTGACCTGAGCTCAGAACTGCGGGTTCTGTGTCCAGGGGTTAACCACTTCCCAGAAGGTTCTGGTAGCCAGGTTAGGGGAGGTCTGCATCCAACTGCTCGCCTTCTACAGAGGGGCAAACTGAGTGAGGAGCCCCTCCGCCTACACCTGACCCTCCGAGCCCCCAGGAGGTCTGACTGCGGTTTCACAGGCAGGCTCCACCAGCGGAGATGGGGGTGCACCCGCTGGACCCGCACGTGGCAGGACCCCTGCAGAGATCAGGCCTACAGTCATCACACATTCACGGGATTGTTGGCCCACATCTGTATTTTCTTGACATCCTAATAGCGGATTTGGCTAAGTCTTGGTGAGGTAGGCGTGACAAGCAGGTGACTGCAACCTCTGACTCCCAGACACTGCTCTTCGCTTCTTCCCTAAAGCCTTGGAGGGTCTGTCGGTGGCCTTTGGCTTGGAGTTTGAGCTCACGGAAGTGAGTGTGACTGACCCTCCCTTCGTCCTCACCCTCACTCTCCCAGGCCCCTGCTTTGATGAGGCAGCCCAGGATGTGTCCCCACCTTTCCTCCTTGAGCCCAGAGCCAGCGTATTTATTTCAGGCAGAGTGATTTCATCCAGTCTCTTGTTTTTACTCGGTTTTATTTTTAGTCCTCAGGTGCAGTGGGATGAGTTAGTTCTATTCCCCAGGTGGTGGCTTGCTGGCATCACTGGCACGGGCTAGTCACCTCTCGTTTGTGTATCTCCCTTCTCCCATGGCTACTTCCATTGCCCTGCCCCACGGGAGGCCATCTAGCATGTCCTTTTATTTGTGTTCCTGCACAGTGTTTTGTGGGCACGGATGGCCACACAGCATTGCATGGCGTTGTCTTATCTCATTACCGAGTACGTTATTTAATGTGTTTGGGGACAGGGCCAATGAATAAAGCTTGTTGGGGTGTGGTAGCCCCTTAGGGTTCACTGGGACTCTCAGCATTAACAATTCAGAAAGTGACTGCACTTTTTCACCAAGACATATTTCCTAGAACATAAACTCAGGATTGTGGACCACGGACACGGAGACCGGGCACGGCTGTCTGCAGACCTGGGGCCTCACCTCAGCTCCACCAGACTTCCCAGGACCTATGAGGTCCTTCACCCTCGGACCCCTGGGGTCCTCATCCATTAAACAGCAGGTTACACTAAGGCCTCTCCAGTGTCCTGTCTACCTTGAATTGTCTGTGACGCTCAGAAAGCTCTTGTCTAGGATTCACCAGCCCTAGAACTCTTTCATTCACCTCATAGGTTTTTACTGAACACCTACTCTGAGAGCCAGACTGCCTGGGTTCCAATCCCCGCTCCACCATTGCTGCTGTAACACTGGGCAAGTTACTTAACCTTTCTGTGCCTGTTTCCTAAAATGGGGATAGTAACAGCACCTAGTCTCTGAGAGTTGTTGTGAAGATTAAATGGATTTATACAGGTGAGCAGTGCCTTGCTTGGTGCCCAATGAAGGTTATTTTGGTTTTTTTCATTTTTTCATTAGACCCTATAATAGCCCCTTGAAGTAGTTTAATTAGTTCCATTTTATACACAAAGAGACCAAGGCTGAAAGAGCAAAGTCACTTGCCCAGGCTTGCAGAATGGTATTAATACTGCCAGGAGACAAAGCTAGGTCTCCAGACTGAGACAGCCACAGGACCTCAATCCCAATGTGCCGCCTAGAAACGCTGCGCAAAACCTTCTCGATGCTGATCTGAATGACGAGGTAAGCTATGGGCAGCTAGAGGCCATGTCTGGCCCAGCGGTCTGCAGTCTCCCAGACTGTGACTTCTACAGCGACTGGCCATTTCTGAGAAAGCGCCTGCCTTCTCCAGGGGCTTTATGGGTGTCCGTGTTCACCAGGCAGCCTCTGAACCAATGTGAACCCTAATGCCAGGCCTATTAGTGGCATATACCACCGGTAGAGGAGACTGCCTTGGGTTCTCGTCCTGGCTGTGGCATTCCCTCACTCTGGGGACTTATTTTCCTTCTCTAAGCTTTGGTTTCCACATCTGTACTACGGGAAAAGGAACTCTAGCAGAGTTCCGTGAGAATTAAGTTTTAAGAGAATATTCCAATCTTGATCAAATATTAACATTTACCTGATCCCTGAAGAACAAAAAACCTGTTGTATAGCTTCATGTCACCTATGAATTGCCACCCACTGTGTGCACTTAGCATTTTCCTTCCCCTCCAGGGAGATGATCCGCTGGACCCGCCATACGCACAACAGCCTTATTCTTTTTCTGGAGACACTGAAGCCCCGAATGTTGGTGCTGGAAAAGACCTTGAGGGCCATGTGTGGCAAACCTGTGTCCTATCAAGGGCTGCCTCTGTCCTTGACAGATCTTGAGGCTCTGTCATTGCTCATTCACTCCAGGGTGCAGCATGGAGAGGGGGAGGTCATCATACGATCACCTGCCCCCTTTAGCCCTTCTGTAGAGGGACAAACTGAGTGAAGACCCCTGCTTCCTTCAGCTGACCCTCAGGGTCATCAGATCTGATTGGCAAGGGGGGGGCGTTGCCACCTGGACCAGCGTGGCCCTACGGGGATCACATCACAAGTGATTACTGACAATCATTACACAATTAGGGTTTATTGGCTGAGATCTTTGTCTTCTTGGCACTCTGTAAAATTTGGAGAAACAATCTGCCCGCAATCTACTTGACCTCACCCACTTCGATACATAATTTTTAACATGGTAGTGTACTGTAGTCATTGAAACGTGTATGTTTGTTTCTCTTTTAGAAAACAATGAAAATATTTGCTGGGAACCCTGAGACAGCTGGCTAGAAAACAGGAAAGACCAGAAGAAAGCAAAAACAGAGTAAAGGGCTCCTTTCAAAGTGAAGGGAAAGCCCAGAATGATAGCACCTACCTGCTGGCAAGGCCTAAGGACAGTGCAAACTCAGTATCCCTAGGGGAGCAAAACTGAGGGGCCTAAAACCCCACCTGCTCAGGTTGTTCATTCACAGCCTGTCCACTCCCAGGACTTTAGAACAGGGCAAGCCACACAGCAGGAGTTTGTCTTCAGTGAGTAATGGTTAACTACCTCAAGAGCAATGCTGTATCAGGGGCTGTTCGGGGGCAGGAACCTGAGACTCACCTGTGTACGGTGCCTCTTCGACCCTTTATGGTCCTGACACTCAGGACACAGGCTCGGACTCAACTGTGGGTTTCAAACACAGCTAAACTGCCTACGATCTTCATGACCTTGGAAAAGGCACTTCCTCTTTCTGGAATTCAGCTTCCTCATTTGTACAGTGGGGCCATGATATCACCTCTACACACGAATGAAGAAACTTCCCGGCAGGGCGCGGTGGCTCACGCCTGTAATCCTAGCACTCTGGGAGGCCAAGCTTGGAGGATCACTCAAGGTCAGGAGTTCGAGACCAGCCTGAGCAAGAGCGAGACCCCCGTCTCTACTAAAAATAGAAAGAAATTATATGGACAGCTAAAAATATACATAGAAAAAATTATCTGGGCATGGTGGTGCATGCCTGTAGTCCCAGCTACTCGGGAGGCTGAGGCAGGAGGATCGCTTGAGCCCAGGAGTTTGAGGTTGCTGTGAGCTAGGCTGACGTCATGGCACTCACTCTAGCCGGGGCAACATCACGAGACTCTGTCTCAAAAAAAAAAAAAAAAAAAAAAGAAACTTCCCATACCAAGCACACAAAATAAAACAGGCTAGAAAAACCAGAAGCTATTGAGTCACTTTTCCTTTTTTGTTTATGTGTGCTCTCTAATTTTCCTACCATGGTCATGGGTTACCTTGGAATTAAAGTGAGTGACTAAAGGGGGTGAGGCGGAGCTGATAACGTGAAGGAAAACGCTGGTCGTGGCAACTTTCAGGGCCTGCTTGGTGCCAGGCACGATTGGGTTTTTTTTTTTTTTTGAGACAGAGTCTCGCTTTTGTTGCCCGGGCTAGAATGAGTGCCGTGGCATCAGCACTCAAAGAGCTCACAGCAACCTCAAACTCCTGGGCTCAAGCGATCCTTCTGCCTCAGCCTCCCGAGTAGCTGGGACTACAGGCATGCGCCACTATGCCCGGCTAATTTTTTCTATATATATTTTTAGTTGTCCAGCTAATTTCTTTCTATTTTTAGTAGAGACGGGGTCTCGCTCTTGCTCAGGCTGGTCTCGAACTCCTGACCTTGAGCGATCCACCTGCCTCGGCCTCCCAGAGTGCTAGGATTACAGGCGTGAGCCACCTCGCCGGGCCCAGGCACGATTGTTGATGCTTCAGCTATGTTGCCCCATCTCTCTGTTCCAACAAGCCTGGAGGGGAAGCAGCGTGGCTCCCACTTCCCAGCTGGGGAGACGGAGGTTCCAGGAGAAGTGCAGCCTTCACTCTGATGAAAGCCCATGGTGATTCGCCAGGAAGGGGTAGATACATGTGCCATGGTATTACCAAGATCAGCACTCCAACTCCTGAGAGAGCAGAACCTTCTCCCTCTCCTGAAACAGTACCACAGAGCCTCTGAGAAAAGCCTTCCCCATCAGAGCAATGCTCCAGGAACCAGCTTCCAGGGGACTTGCTCTGGGTGAAGATGAGATAAATTTATTATTAAATGGCAGCACTGTGTTCAGCCAGAAAGACTTCAGTATATGAACTTACTTTTAAATTGTGTTTCTGCACGTGTTTCTGCAAACATTGTTTGCATGTCATATTCTCCTACTCAACACATCTCATTCTCTCAACAAAAATGCTAATTATACTGTGGTAAGAAACATCTCCTAATAAGGATTTAACATAAATGCTTTCCTCAAAAAAGAAAAATGAGCAAGTTAAATTTCTAAAAGTCCTGTCATTTGTAAGCAGATTGTTTCTTTCAAAAGGCAAATGCCAATAAATGGCATTTTATCCTGGGGGTGGGCAGTCCACCTGTTCTCCTGTGCCCCCCAGCCACCACCTGTTGCCAAAGTGTCTGCAGTCAACAGGGCCAGCCCTAGTAACAGGGCATGCCACCCCACACTGCTGCCCCACCCTGATACCGAAACTGCTGCCAATGGGGCAACGCTCTAAGTCTCCCAGAGGAATGAAGCAGACTTGTGCAGCCTGGAAAACTCTCAAAAGAGCCAATGCAAGTCTCACGCTCACAGGTGTCTGCTTGTTGCTCAAGAGTCCCAATCTGGCCACAGTGAGGGGAGTGAGTGATAAAAAAGGGCCGAGGATCAGGGGACAGCCTTTGGGGCTGGCTCAGGCACAAACCACCGGGTGAATCAGACCTGCATTGACTCCTGGAGCTGAATACTGTTTGCCATCTGTCTGAGGCTTTATCTGCCAGGGAGATGGGCAAGTGGCCAAGGCCTTCTCAAGGTGAGAGGTTGAACACCCAGGCTACCAAGCCCACTGCAGTACCAGATGTCTTGCCTGGTCACTAACAGCACTGGAGTCAGGAGGCTGAACGCCTGGAGATGGCCCCTACTGGGCTTCATGAGTCTGAGCCACTCACTCCACCTCCCTGGCCTCAGGCTCTTCATCTTAGTGTGAAGGTGTGGGCAACATAAGGGATTCTCATACCGTGGCTGCAGAGGTCTCACAGACACTTAGATTGAGTTAAAAATATATACACGTCTAATAATTTTTTTTCTCTAAACACAGTTTCCTGTAAATCTCTAATAATTTTTTAAAGTTTTCTTTTTCTTACATAAAATCTATTCAACCGAATGCATGTTAACATGCTGAAGTGACGTTCTTCTATGTTGTTTGTGCTTCTAGGTTGTTTGGGGTAGAACTTCCTATGCTGTCAGCTCTGGAATTGCAAAATAAGGTGTTAAAAAATGTTACCATTTGCATTTACTTCTCTGTATAGCCAACACACAAAACTAAATTGTGTTCTGGGGTGGATCTAAGACTGCATTCATCAAACCTACATTTTTCCTGTCTTTATAAGCCAATATTATCTATTAGAACTTCATACCATTTTAAACTGTCTTATATATTCTATATATTTATTGTGTAAGATTTCATTCCCAAAAAAGTTTGGCTAGATTTAAAGTTTGAAAATCACCATCTCTGATGATCTCTAAGGTTCCTGTAGCTCTGATGTTCTACTGAGCTACCATTCCAAGCTCTGAACAAATCCATAGGGTTTTAAACTTGTCCACATGGAACCTTTTAGTTTCCTCCCTTTGTGCCTTTATGCACATGGCTTTTTCTTTATACAGCCAACTTTCTATCCAAATCCCATTCTTCAGCACTTAGCTGAAGTAAAACCCCTCCCACACAAAACATTTAACATGGGTCTTGGACCTAAGCTTTGGTTCCTAAATGGGACAACAGAACCTTCCTCAAGTGGTGAGGTTTCAGTGAGCTGGTAGATTTCTGTGTACATATATATAATGCTTAGCAAAGTGGGGGCACATAAGAATTCAAGGAATGGTAATTATCACTATTGACTAACAAAGACATTAACAAATGTATTATTATTGTCATGGTGGAAAAGCCTTTGGAGTCAATGCAGACTCAACTCTATTGAAGAGATGTGTAACCTCAGGCAAAGCATTCGGCACAGTGACTCTCAATGGGGTAATACTGCCTCCTAGCGGGTAGTTGGGCAATTTTTTTTTAATGACTGTCACATTGGCCAGGGAGCATAACTGGCTTTAGGGGAAAGAGGACAGAGAATAAATGTCTGGGACATAAAAAAATTGCTCACTGCAGATATAAAATACAAAGAGTGCTTTAAGTTTTGCAAAAGCCAGGTAACTCACGATAAGGTCATCATGGAGAAAAAGTGTAAAAGGAATAAAGACATTGTCTAGAAAAAAACTGAATAATTACACTGTGTATTCTGACTACTCAATTTTTCCCTAATCCAATTACTCCCCTTCTACTGAGGTATTTAAGTGCCAGGAACTGTTTTGTGCACATTTCTTATACAGACAGACCTCAAAGATATTACAGGTTCAGTTCCAGACCACTGCAATAAAGCAAGTCAAATTCGTTTCCAGTGCATGTACAAGTTACGTTTACACTATTCTGTACTCTATTAAGTGTAGAAAGCCATTATGTGTTTTAAAAAATGTGTATACCTTAATTTAAAAATACTTCATTGCTAAAAAATGCTAAGGATCAGCTGAGCCTTTAGCGAGCTATAATCTTTCTGCTGGTTGGAGGGTCTTGCCTTGATGTCGATGGCTACTGACTGATCAGGGTGGTGATTGCTGAAGGTTGGGAATTTCTTAAAATAAGTTTGCCACATCGACTGACTCTTCACAAAAGATTTCTCTGTAGCAAACAGTGCTGTTTAATATGCATTTTACCCACAGTATAACTTCTTTCAAAGTTAGAGCCAATCCTCTGAAACCCTCCTATTGCTTTATCAAGTAAGTTTATGGAGTATTCTAAATCTTTTGTCACTGGGCACAGTGACTCACACCTGTAATCCCAGTACTTTTGGAGGTCAAGGTGGAAGGATTGCTCGAGGCCAGGAATTTGAGACCAGCCTGGGCAACACAGCAAGACCCTGTCTCTACAAAAAATTTTTTAAATTAGCCAAGTATGATGGTATGAGCCCTAGCTGCTTGGGAGGCTGAGGTGGGAGAATTGCTTGAGCCCAGGAATTCGAGGTTACAGTGACCGATGATCATGCCACTACACTCCAGCCTGGGTGACAGGGTGAGACTCTGTCTCCAAAAAAATAATTACATAAGAATTTCTTCCAAACTCCTGATGTTATTTTGGCCTCCTCCCATTTTGACTCCCAATTCATGAATCATGAGTGTTCTTAACGGCATCCAGCACGGTAAATCCTTTCCAGAAGGTATTCAATTTACTGTGCCCAGATTCATCAGATGAATCACTATTAATGGCAGCTACAGCCTTATGAAATTTATTTATTTATTTTTATTTTTTGCTCACAGCTCATTCAGCATGAGAAATAAAATTTATTTCCTAGTAAGACTTGAAAGTTGAAATTACTTCTTGATCCATAGGCTGCAGAATGTTGTGTTAGCAGGTATGAAAACACTCATCTCTTTGTATATAATCATCAGAACTGTTAGGTGACCAAGTGCATTGGCAATGAGCGTAATATTTTGAATCTTTTTTTTCTGAGCAGTTAAGTCTCAAAAGTGGGTTTAAAATATTCAGTAAACCATGCTGTAGGCCAGGCGCGGTGGCTCACATCTATAATCCTAGCACTCTGGGAGGCCGAGGCGAGTGGATAGTTTGAGCTCAGGAGTTCGAGACCAGCCTGAGCAAGAGCAAGATCCCGTCTCTACTAAAATAGAAAAAAATTAGCTGGACAACTAAAATATATACAAAAAAAAAAATTAGCCGGGCATGGTGGCGCATGCCTGTAGTCCCAGCTACTCACTTGAGCCCAGGAGTTTGAGGTTGCTGTGAGCTAGGCTGACGCCACGGCACTCTAGCCTGGGAAACAGAGACTCTGTCTCAAAAAAAAAAACCATGCTGTAAACAGATGTGCTATCACTCAGGCTTTGCTGTTCCATTTATAGAGCACAGGCAAAGTAGGTTTAGCTTAATTCTTAAAGGGCCCCGGGATTTTCAGAATGGTAAATGAGCACTGGCTACAACCTAAAGTCACCAGCAACAATCACCCCTAACAAGAGAGTCAGGCTGTCATTTGAAGCTTTGAAGCCAGGCATGGACTTCTTAGTCTCTCTAATATTTAAGTCCTAGATGGCACCTTCTCCCAACAGAAGGCTACATCTACATTAAAAATCTGTCATTTAGGCCGGGCGCGGTGGCTCACGCCTGTAATCCTAGCACTCTGGGAGGCCAAGGCGGGTGGATCGCTCTGAGGTCAGGAGTTCAAGACCAGCCTGAGCAAGAGCGAGACCCCCGTCTCTATTAAAAAATAGAAACAAATTATCTGGCCAACTAAAAATATATATAGAAAAAATTAGCCGGGCATGGTGGCGCATGCCTGTAGTCCCAGCTACTCGGGAGGCTGAGGCAGTAGGATCGCTTAAGCCCAGGAGGTTGAGGTTGCTGTGAGCTAGGCTGATGCCACGGCACTCACTGTAGCCTGGGCAACAGAGCGAGACTCTGTCTCAAAAAAAAAAAAAAAAAAAAAAAATCTGTCATTTAGTGTAGCCACCTTCATCAATTATCTTAGCTTGATGTTCTGGATAACTTACTACAGCTTCTACATCAGCTCTTGTGGCTTCACCTTACACTTTTAGGTTATAAAGACAGCTTCTTTCCTTGAGCCTCACAAACCAACCTCTGCTAGCTTTAAGCTTTTCTTCTGCAGCTTCACCTCTCTCGGCCTTCACAGAATGGAAGAGAATTAGGGCCTTGCTCTGGATTAGGAATTGGTCAAGGAATGCTGTGGTTGGTTTGATCTTCCATCCAAACCACTAAACTTTCCCCACACCAGCAATATGGCTGTTTCACTTTTTTATCATTCAGGTGTTCAATGGAGTAGCACTTCAAGAACTTTTCCTTTGCATTCACAACTTGGCTGACACAAGAGGTCTAGCTTTCAGTCTGTCTTGGCTTTTGACATGCCTTCCTCACTAAGCTTAATCCTTTTTACTTTTGGTTTAAAGTGAGATGCACAACTCTTCCTTTCACTTGAACATTTAAGAGGCCACTCTAGTTATTAATTGGCCTAATTTCAATATTGTTGTTTCTCAGGAAATAGGGAGGCCCAAGGAGAGGGGAAAGGGATGGGGAAAGGCTGGGTGGTGGAGCAGTCAGAACACACACATTTATCAATTCAGTTTGCTGTCTTATGTGGGTGAGGCTTGTGGCACTCCCCAAAAATTACAACAGTAACATCGAAGATCACTCATCATTGTAACAAATATAGTGATCATGTAAGTTTGAAATACTGCAAGAACTAACAAAAATGTGACACACAAAGCGAGCACATGTTGTTGGAAAAATAGCGCTAATACGCTTGGCTTGATGCAGGGTTGCTACAAACCTTCAATTTGTTTAAAAAATGCAGTATCTTTGAAGCACAATAAAGTGAAAGGCAATAAAACAAGTTATGCCTGTTTTAATTCTTATTAACCTATGGGGTAATGTCATTACCCCACCCATGTTAAAATAGGGGAGTTATCTTGGCCGGGCACAGGGGCTCACACCTGTAATCCTAGCACTCTGGGAGGCCAAGGCAGGAAGATTGCTTGAGCTCAGGAGTTTGAGACCAGCCTGATCAAGAGGGAGACCCCATCTCTACTGAAAATAGAAAAATTAGTGGCCATCATGGTGCAAACCTGTAGTCCCAGCTACTCAGGAGGCTGAGGCAGGAGGATCGCTTGAGCCCAGGAGTTTGAGGTTTCAGTAAGCTGATAATGCCACTACACTCTACCCAGAACAAAACAAAAAAAAGGAAAGAAAGAAAAAGGAAAACAGGGAGTAATTTTTGACATTAAATTTTAAGGCCCAGTTTATGAAAACATTGTACTTCATCTTCTCCAATCCAGCAGTCTATTTGTCTTGGCATGTTATCCCTACTTCACTGAGGTCTATTTTCTGCTCTCTTATATTCAAATAACTGTTCTATCATTAGTTTCTGGCTCTAGTTTCCATTCTAGTTGTCTACATGTGCCTCCACTCTTAGTTTTCCTCTAGCCATACGAAAGTACGGAATGGCTTCAAGTGGGTTCAAGCATCGGATTTATGCGTTCTGGCACACTCATATATATCTTGTATTTACATACAGAAATACAGTCTATTTCAAAAACTGCTTTTCTTCTATTTTTGTATTATAATTATGGCTTATTTATATTTTTAAAAATAATAAATGTAGAAAATGGATTTCGGCCGGGCAAGGTGGCTCACGCCTGTAATCCTAGCACTCTGGGAGGCCGAGGCGGGTGGATTGCTCAAGGTCAGGAGTTCAAGACCAGCCTGAGCAAGAGCGAGACCCCGTCTCTACTAAAAAAAGAAATTATCTGGCCAACTAAAAATATAGGAAAAAAAAAAAATTAGCCGGGCATGGTGGCGCATGCTTGTAGTCCCAGCTACCTGGGAGGCTGAGGCAGAAGGATTGCTTAAGCCCAGGAATTTGAGGCTGCTGTGAGCTAGGCTGACGCCATGGCACTCACTCTAGCCCAGGCAACAAAGCGAGACTCTGTCTCAAAAAAAAAAAAAAAAAAATTGGATTTCAACTTCAGAACGGTCAAGGATCATTACCAATTTTTTGTTTTTTATAAAAATGGGGCCCTGAGTCTGATAAGAGTTGAGACCACTTTCCCCCTCTGAGATTAATGGGAGATAACCCCAAAGTCACAAAGTTGGTGAAGAAAAGCACCATGCACGTGCTCAGCATATGGCAATTTCACTATTTAGTTCCCTTCCCGTCTGATTGGCTACCTTTTCACTCCCACATGTTGCTCAGGGGATATCCCCAGCACCAGCAATATGAACGCATTGAACGAAGGAGCAAAGAAGAGCATTTTCTGGTTACAAGCCTGGCTGCTCAGTGACACCAAGGCATACACCCAGGGAATGCTGGGAGTTTCCAGTCTGGTGCCACAGCCTCCAGAAAAATAGAACCAGGGCTGCCTCTTCCAGCAAGGTTGAACAGGACTGGGCAGGCATGGCCAGCGGGCAGGGTCGCAGGCTGAGAGCACAGATGTGACTTGTTCCATTGTTCCATATATAGGAAGGCCTGGGGGAATTGAGGTAAAAAGAGTGAGGGCAGGGTGTAGTCCCCCTTCTTTAGAAGCTGCAGCGGGAGGACTACTTGAGCCCAGTTCTCCAGGCGATTTCATAGTGCAGTTAGGGATGTGTTTCTGATCCCACAGTGGTTCAAATAGCCATTTTTTTTTTTTAAGAGGTCTCACTCTGTCACCCAAGCTGAAGTGCAGTGGTGTGAATCATAGCTCACTGCAGCCTCAAACTCCTGGGCTCAATGAAGGAACCAATCCTCCTGCCTCAGCCTCCAGAGTAGTTGAGGACTACAGGCATGCACTAGCACACTTGAGTGCTTACTGATACCAGTCACTGTGAGCCTGCCACAGAACAACTATTGTTTACTGAGTGTGCCATGCCCTGCACTGAGTGCTTCATGTGCATCATTCCACATTCTCAAGGGAGATCAACACTAGAGGATAGTTGCTTCCTATTATTACCATTTTACAGATGAGAAAAATGGAATCCCAGGTTATGTAACTGGTCCAAAGTCATAGACCTGTAAGTGAGGAAGCCAGGATTCAAACCTGGGCTGCTGGTTTCTCAGCCTGAAGGCCTTAATGTTATACTGCTCCCTGCACCAAGCACTGGATTAACTATTGGGGCAAAAGAGCCCTTCTCTGCCCGTGTCCCTGTGACCTTGGACAAATCCACCTTCTCATCTCTTTAGAGGACTTGGGACTACGGACTGTAAAGCCCCTTCCAGTTTACACCTGGTCCTACAACACAGGTTATATACTTTCAGCTCAATCACTGCTGGGCTGCAACGACTTGCCAAGCCCCTCTGAACTTCAATCTCTTCCTCAAGAGAGAGATGATCACATCCAACCTACTAATGCCCTTTTGAATCACTGTCTTCCCGTCAACTGTTGTCATATCCTGAAAGTTGGCCCTGATTCAGATACCAGTCTTGGATAACACACAGGTAAAAAACCTTTCCTTCCATCACCTTTATTGAAAACTCATCAAAATCACCCCACGAAAGGAATGGACCATTTTTTCCAGGTCAACAGACTACAGTTGCTGGTAGAATATTAAGTAACTCTAATTACCAAGTCAGTAATCACTTAATCTAAACCAATATTTTTTCTCCAGCAACTCAGAAATGCTATACAATAAGCTCCTAACTTGGGCTACCCTCTTTTGAAACAAGAGGTCATGAATCCCTGGGGAAAAAAATGTATACTTTTCTCAGGCTGAAAGTTAGTAAGTCCTCAAAGTCTGGTGTTTACCAGTCCTCATCTAAATACTCACCCATGTTGCTCTCACATTTCTAAAAGGGTCAAAACTGGGGAGGTAAAACCAGACTATATAGTAGTGATATCAACTAACTAGTCATAGCTTCGAATCATGCCCATGACAAGGTTAGTAGTGAACATAACAGACTAAAACAACGCCGAGCCATCCACACCTTCCTTGACAATGGCAAAATTTTTGTCAGATTATACTGTACATCACTTGGGCATCCCTCAGGACAGCTAGGTAGGCCTATCAAGAAATGCCTTCTACGGCCACACCGCCCTGAAGGCGCCGGGTCTCGTCCGACCTCAGAAGCTAAGAAATGCCTTAACTGCTAAAACAATTATGATACCCGCCCATATAATGGCATATATTGTAGATCTATACAGTATAAATGCCTCAGATAAACAGACTTCAAATGCGTAAAGGAAAAAGCTGAAGGACAATGGTTAGCATAATTTCCATCTGTATAAATATTTATGATATATGCATTAACTTTCTATAAGACTACACAGTAATTTTAACAAGTTACCTTTATAAAAGCCTGGAGAAAATTATTTTTCAATGTATATACTACTGACCATCTTACCTTCAGCATGTTTTACTTTTATAATTGCAAAGACACGCCCTAAATCCTGACAGTCACTGAGTGGCAATAAAATGGCTTTTTATGATTGGGTTGAGAAAGTTAAAATGTAGTGCAACAGAAAACGGATTTGGAGTCAAGGCTGGCCTGGATTCTGAATATACTATTTTAGGACATGTAATAATGTGTAAAAAACACTTTCTGTTCTCTGTGATACTCACCTCAAGATCATATGAAAATGGCTCTGCCCAATGTTTGGCAGAGAGGGGCCCAAGGACATTACTTCCCTTTCCTGACCACTCCAATTGTCTTCACTGACGCTCCCAATTCGATTGGTAGCCCTCTCCTTATCAGTGTGTTCATCCACTTCTCCAAACCTCACTCCTTGAAGCCAATTTCGTGTCAAATGGACTGTCACACATTGCCAACCGAAGTCAGTAAACTACCTGTTCTCCATTAAATCCCAGACAGCTAGAATACATGAACCAGCCATTTCATTAGTACACTAGCAGCCCCAACTTCTTGGCTTTCCTCTCAGTACTAAAGCTGGACAAGTTATCCAATACCTGCTTGTTCAAAACTATGGCTAGGCCGGGCACCAGCACTTTGGGAGGCCAAGATGGGAGGATCACTTGAGGCCAGGAGTTTGAGATCAGCCTGGGCAGCACAGCAAGATCCCATCTTTGCAAAAAATTAGCCAGATGTGGTGGCACACACTTATAGTCCTTGGTAGTTTATGGCTGCAGTGAGCTATGATTGGGCCAATGCAGTCCAGCCTGGGTTAACAGCGAAGCCTCATCTCTAAAAAAGTAAAATAGATCAATTTAGAATCCCCAAAAGTATGGCTAATGGAAAGTCAAAAACCATCAAACTGGATCTACTTCAAATTTGCAGCTTAATAATCCTTTGTTTTACATCTAAATTCTGGTGGTTTACATTCTCAATTGCTTCCCCATCTCAACTTATGATTAAGTCATTCATTCCTTCCTCTTCACCTCAGATTCTTCATTCGTATTATTTGAATGTGAGTTCTCCTTATGTCTCCCCACAGCACTTTGCCATTTTACGCAATTCACTAGGTTTATCCTGCTAGCACTAAGGGGCTTTTCAAAGGATCCCCAACTAAAGATTCGCTGCCTAACTCCAGGTCTAAGAGTCATCCCCACAGGGCATATAAAACACTACAACCAACACTTCTTAATTATTCTAATCTAAACCAGGGGTGAAGATGAATTGTTTAGTCTAAAAGTCACAACAGCCTAAAATTAATTCCAAACACAAATATTACCTGTTCTTTCTCGATATTGAGCTGGAGGAGACGTACCACTGTACCCGATTCCTCACTACATGCCTGTGTCATGAACTTTGCCACATGAAGGTGTCAAATGACAAATCAACATTCCAATTTGTATTTATCTGTAAAATATTCTCCTTGAGAATGTAACATGGGTGGTTTTATCTAAACTAAAAATAAATTTCCTCACTATAATGAGATTCTGGTAACAGAGAGCCAGTTGGAATGGGTTTTTAAGTTACCAGCTGCCTGAGTTTAAGATTTAGAAATTGTTTCCTGAGGGGGTTATTCTTTCAAAAATGAAACTAGGTCTCAAAATTTACACTATGTTCTATTTTTTATACTCACCTAATTCCCATTTCCTTTTCCAAATGACCAATATAAACTGCAAATCTCCATTTCCCCCACCCCTCAGGCAGTATTTTACAAGTTGCACCAGGCCATTCAACACCATTCCTTCTTGGCTTCAATTTGAAGTTCGGGGCTTTGCAAATAAAAAGAATGCCAACTTGCTCCAGATCAAACCTGAATGAGGTATATACTAAAACAGGTGCCCATCACAAGTGAACAAGGCTTTAAAAAGAGGGGAAAAGTCTTTTAATCTATATACTACCTTTTCTGGGAAGCTTAATTTTGCTCTGAAAATTAAGAGTGTAATATGCTTCATCTCAGGACCTCTGCAAATGATGACCCACCAGGAAGCAAAGTATCAAGTGTTTTGAGATTTTCACTTGCTCAAAACACACACACTAACTTATAGCAGCAAAGACACTAAGTGGCCACATTCCAAGACTTTTGTAGTAAAACAAGTATACGTCTTGGCCGGGCGCGGTGGCTCACGCCTGTAATCCTAGCACTCTGGGAGGCCGAGGTGGGTGGATCGCTCTGAGGTCAGGAATTCGAGACCAGCCTGAGCAAGAACGAGACCCCCGTCTCTATTAAAAAATAGAAACAAATTATCTGGCCAACTAAAAATATATATAGAAAAAAATTAGCCGGGCATGGTGGCACATGCCTGTAGTCCCAGCTACTCGGGAGGCTGAGGCAGTAGGATCGCTTGAGCCCAGGAGTTTGAGGTTGCTGTGAGCTAGGCTGACGCCACGGCACTCACTCTAGCCCGGGCAACAGAGCGAGACTCTGTCTCAAAAAAATACAAAACAAAACAAAAAAACAAGTATACGTCTTATGTCAGAACTGAGGAAAAACTGAAGTTGAGAAAAGCAATGTTCCTATACATGTATTTCACGTTAGCTTAGGAATCACTTTTAGCTGTCATGAGTTCCAGATAATTAAGAGAAAGCACTAGGATACCAAATGATGAGAATCTAAACACTGTATAAAGAACTTCTGCAATCCAACAAGGGAAAAGTTGCATGGGCAAACTAAGCAGTTATACTGAACTTATCAAAACAAATTTCAGTGACTCCATCTCAGAACCTCAAGGGTGCTACAGCTCAATTCTTTTCAGGTACCCAATGAATCCTTAATAAAACAAGATGAAGAGAATTAGTATGAACACAGAAAATCAAATTCAAAACACTACTGGATTATTTGGATAAAAATATACTTCCAACCCAGTTTTTCTTCAGTGACTTTAATAATCTTTCATGTTCTTAAAAAAATGGAAAACCAGAAAGCAACAGTCTAGTAGTACAAAAATATACAACTGGAAGAGATTACCACCAACTAGATCTGACAACTATATCCCATCCAGGATTCTGAAAAAAACACATTTAGACAAAGTACTAAATCACTGGTTCTTATATAACCAAGGATGTTTATCACCTAGAGAAACACTTCCAAATTACACGGGGCTAGATCACCCTGAAAAACTAAGTCAATGAGCCTGGAGTTAGGTTGTGTATATTTTGAAGATACAATCAGCATCATTCCTAATTAAGCAGCACTGCACTAAAATGAATATAATGAAACCCGGATTTCCCATCCACATAGGGGTTTGAGTGTGAGCCACTAACTGTGGTCTAATAGGGTACAGATGCCATTTACAGACCACATGATCTTTTCAAGACTCTCTAAGATACCCAACAGATGAATGGTACATACAGGATAGCTACGTCTCGTATAACTCAGGTTTCTCTGGCTAATTTTGTTTTCAACTTTCTGCTTAAGACATGGAGGTCAGAAGCAACCCACAACGAACTGAGAACCACAGACCAAGTTAAATATTCTTGAAAGCATTAAGAGCCAATTATAACCCTTGGATATTTCCCTTACATTATCACAAAGTATTAACAGTGACTTCTAGTGAACACTTACTGTAGTCAAAGTTGTTCTGTGACTTATAATCAAGAAAATGAAGACGACTAGCTAATGTGACCTATAATTTTAGAAATTACAGAAGCTTCAGAACTTCCAAATATCCACAATCAATTCCAGGTTTTAACAATCTCCATGTTCCAAATATTCTACAAGCCATAAAATGGTGCTCAGGACTTCTGGTTAAAGTTATTGCCAATTTGTAAGGCAAGGATAACTCCCCGATGAAGTCAACTTTATTTGAGGTTCTGTATTATTCCTCTATTAGCCACATTACACCTACCATAACCAATTGTTCTTTTTACAGAAACTCTTCCAATTTAAGACTCCAAGTTGTATACTGCCCAAAAAAGTCCGTGTAAGTGTCCATTTATAAAAGCAGTATAACTGACACACCACATTGCTTCCTTAACTTCTTAGCTATCTTGCCTTGTTCCTAATAGGAACATGTATTTTAGGCTATGGGGAAACACCAAAAAGTCCAAAAACCGAGTTCCCAGTAATCACCAGGCCATCTTAAAAAGTGTCTTCCTGGAACATGTCCAACTGTAAGGCTCATACTGAACCTTCCTGACAGCAATTCTCCCCTCCCTTATTGAGATTTGTGTGAATGTTTAATAGGACCACTGGAAGTAATTTTAGGACCTGAACTTCATTACAGCCTTATAGATTTAACTCTTAATGCAATGACTTATCTTTCATGTTAAAGAAAGTGTAGCATAATCAAAACTATCTTAAAAGTGCATATTTAAGGAAACTAAGCCACAAGACTGTTGCATTATGATTTAATCTAATTGCACAAAAATTTGAGATTACAACTCCCATTTTCTAAAAGGAAGGTTATGCATGCCTCCATATTCAATTCTGCACTATTACATTTGAACCGTATCGTGAACTTTACATCATGGTGGACTGGTTTAGAATTCCCATGCAACACCTCAAATTATAAAATGGAAGCAAGTTTTAAAATTTTGTGGAAACTTTCCATGCTAAAGATAAAAGCCATTTTTAAACAGGCAACTCCTGGGTTATAATGTACCAGGCTGCTGCTATACTTTAAAATATTGGTCACTATCATGGACCTCAAACTGGTTCCTATTCCTTAAAAAAAATGGGTAACTATTATCACTTAGGTGATAACTATTCCCGTCACTTCAGAAGACTAATCCATAGTGCCTCTCAGTTATGTTTCTCATAAAATAAGAATTGTGTAACCAACTGCTTCCCCTGGGGTAAGAACAATGGTAACAGTGGGTTCAACTGACTATTACACAATTATGCTAATATTTTATTAATTCAAAAGCACTTTACAAGAAAATATAAGTATGGCTTCCAATAGGAATGTTATACCTGGACTTTGTACCAAGCTCACAGATTTGAGTTTGCAAGGAAAAACAGGCTTTCAAGTTAAACAACAATTGTAACCAAAACTTTAATCCCAAGGATTCTCACAAAACATA
>CM052441.1:92129149-92163259 GCA_028533085.1 Varecia variegata
TGACTATTACACAATTATGCTAATATTTTATTAATTCAAAAGCACTTTACAAGAAAATATAAGTATGGCTTCCAATAGGAATGTTATACCTGGACTTTGTACCAAGCTCACAGATTTGAGTTTGCAAGGAAAAACAGGCTTTCAAGTTAAACAACAATTGTAACCAAAACTTTAATCCCAAGGATTCTCACAAAACATATTACAAATGACAGCATGGAAAAAAAAAATCTTGCACAGTAACTCAAAGTTCAGCTCTACAATGTACCCTTAAACTGGCAGGACATTGGTATTTTAATTATCTCAAATTTCCAAATAAAGAACGTTACAAACAGCTATGTATTCATATATAGCAATCACGTAAGAACTTAGGATCTAAAGCAAAGTAAAAACTTTCTTGGAATTTACGCGATTCTATACCAATTAGGCAACCTCTGCCCAGGGTGAAAACTAGTTGGATTTTTCAAAAACCTAATTTAGTATAACAGTGCAGCTTTTATTTTTACCTGCTGGCTTGTTTCACAGCAGCTTTTAAAGACTGCTTGTTCAACTATGGCTGCATACTATATCCCAGAAGTGGAAAAAATAAGTAAATCTTAGTTCAATTTTTGCCAATTTTGTTTCTATATTTAAAAAAATCCATATTTCAGCTGGGCAGGATTCAGAGGTTTATTATTAGTTTATGCAAAACTAAAAAGCAAATTCAATTTTGCTTAAGGGAACATTGTAAAGTAACAATTCTTGGTATTACATGCCTCATATGATCCATTTCAAACCATAGAGAATTAGAGCTTTTGTGTTACTGTTCCAAGAGACAAACAAATTTGAACAGCTAAAACATCTTAAAAATGCACCAAGCTTATGAAGTCTCAAACAAAACTTGAATTTTCTGTACATACTCCTGTCAAATGAAGTCATTTCCTGTACACCTCTTCTCTTGCAAACTGGTCTTCTATTTCCTTTCATTTGACCTAGATCGGCTAAAAGAAACAAAACAAAAACTTTTACATGTGTAACTTGGCGACACTTAGTGATATATTATCAATACATTAAGGTAAAAAATTATGGCTTAGGAGACTAACCTTAGTGTATTATAGGTATGCAAGATCTTACCTTCGAGACCTAGAGAAGGATCGGGAGGGCTTATGATTTCTCTCCCGAGACAGTGATCTCTCTCTTCTCCTATCTCTAGAAAGGGACCTAAACCAGAGAAAGAACACGAGGGCCATTTAAGTATGATAATTACACTTAACAGAATTATTTTCTAAGAAGTCTTTAAAAACTGAAAGCTGGCTTATCCTTACAATCTAATATTGGCTTTATATGCCACTTGATTCACTGCTAAAATCAAGGTCTATTCCCATTAACCAAGTCATTTGGAAAACAGCTTAGGAATAGCAGAAACTGCCATTTCTGAGAATGTAGCCAAAACAAGTAGAAGTTATTTACCTGCTCCGGCTGCGAGAGAAGCTTCTCCTTCTTGGAGATCTAAAAGCAGAAACAGGAAAATTAGGCTAATCATCAATTATCATTTATGGCGTGAGGTATTTCCCAACTTTTCAATCTCACTGTTGGGCCCAGTGAATGTGCCGAAGAACTGGCACCCATCGTCCAAAAATAAATAAAATAAATAAATAAATAAAAAGAAAAGAAAAAAAAGGCACAGAAAGATTAAGGAACAAAAAGCTCACAAGTGAAAAGCAGGTATTCCAACCATGGATTCACTTTAACAAAGAATGCTTCACAGCAGATCTGTCCAATGCAAAACTTCATGTCAAACTAACTTCACTACCCAAACACCACACCAAAATGTAGTCCCACAAGTAGTTCCAAAAACAGTACCATAAACCAGTATTTGGAACCCATGCAAACCTATAAGTCCATGACAAGACTTAGGTACCAAGTGGATAGTGTAATTTTTGTGAAAACGCGCTAGGTGTAAATATTGATGCCATTAAGTGCTACATTAGAACTGCATTTGTGATCGTCACATTTAAGAGTGTGTTTAGGCTTATCAAAATCACCTTAGCTTGGCCCACACTTCACCCCCAAAATTTTAAAATTTTGAAAACTGTTAGTAAAACCATTTAAAGGTGATAGGATTCAACAAATTTTTGCCAGAAAGGAAAGCTAAATCTGTTAGAGATATTAAAATTTTTAGTTTGGCATCTCACACATGCAAATAAGTTTCACTTGAAGGTCTAGTTACATTATGAGTTCCCTATCACCCTTAAAAGTTTTTTCAAGCAATATATATGTACGTTACCATTCAATTATGCACAGCCAGCCTTTGATCCAGAAAAAAGAATTACTTTAAGCCGCTTACTCCTTATTTTAACCAGCAGTAAACTGTATAAGCAGGAAAAACTTACTAGTTTTGGGTTTCAACAAGCTAGAAATGGTGAGGTGAGGCTGCCGGACTGACGGCCAGGAAGAATTTGCTGAAAAGGTTTTGCCAGATGTTGCGTTGGATTTAGTTGGTTGGCGAAGGGGGTGTTGTGGATTTTTCCTGCTTTTTTGTTAGCCGAAGGCTGCTGCTGTAGTTGTTGTGAAGACATTTGGTAAATAAACAGCTGAGCTGATTGGCCAGGAATGTGTGGGCGGTCGAGGTGGCTGCTGCCGATTTGGTTAAGGTTGGAGAGAAGGCTGAGAGAAAACAGCATGCTCGGGAACCAAAGGGCGGTGCAACCTGACGACTGGCCAGCCTGGGTCATGTGAAACGACACCAGCCAAGCTGAATGGGGCGCGCTGGTCACATGACGCTGAAAGGGCTAGTTGACTGGCTAATGCAGATTCAGAGGGTGGTGAGAAGAGACATGATGGTGACTCTGTAACGGGGTTCATTTTTATTAATAGATGGACCAAAAAGCACAAAAAAAAATGAAAAACAAGCCATCAGTACAACCATCTATTAGCTAACAAATACTCTTTATTATGATGGGCAACAGTGTGTTGTTTTTCAAAATAGCAAAAGGGGCAAGATTTTGAACTCCTATCTCCTAGAAGGACTTCACTCACCTGTAAGAGGTAAATTTAGTCCCATAGAAACTATTTTGGAGATTTGAGGAGATGTGGAGTTATCATCCAGACAATACTGCCTGGTCCAAGAATGATGCCATTTTCAATTACAAAAAAACTGAATTCTCTCCTATTTGGGATTGAAGAACAGATGACTGGGATTACTTCTTTTTTAGCCCCCTTTATTGGTCAGTGACTTAAGTTAGTTTCAGAATGACTTCTACTTTACCAGTTGTAACATTAAAACAGCTGCCTGTTTGATAAATATTACAATTGTGCTAGTAGTAGAAAACACATATTGTGAAGAGCTAGAGTTGAATGTAATGTTTGTCATTATGGAGTCAAGAAATGGAAAAAGGCCTAAACTGAAGTATAAAGACTTGGAAAGATGCAACTAGAAGATGAACTAGAAGATAGATCCAAGATAGAAGTTACTGACTACCAACATGAACAGTGACCTAAAGACAAAAGCCAACACTCAGCACAACTCACATACCCCAAACTACACCCAGCAAAAGTGTCATAAAAAGCTCCGATTCTTCAAAGTTTAAAACCCACCAACAAACTTTAGGAGAAATACCTGCTCCTACTAGCTACTCCATTACACCAATACCTCTAAACACGCTATCTCTCAAGTACCTGCGGCGAGGTGGAGGACTCCTCCTACGATAATCATCTCGAGGGCGACGACCCCAAGAGGGAGGTGGGCCGCGATTTCGACTTCTTTTTTCACCATTCGACAGTTCCACTCTTACACGGCAACCACACAGTGTTCTATGAGGGGGAAGAGACAAATTTAAAACAGTTTACCTTTCTGATATGTGTATTAAAGCAAAAAGTAAACACTCCCAGTTAGCTACTTTACAAACTCGTTTGAATGTAAACTCTTTTAATATCAAAACAAGTTTCAGTTCCCTTATTTTTCTAATATTAAATGATTGAACTTTTTCTCCAGTTTAATTTCAAATTAAGCACAATTAGATGGGTTTTTTTAAGTACTAATTGACAAGGAAACCAACTTTCTTTTACCTTTTTGTCAGAGTCAGTCTGATTATTGAGCTCAATGCTAACTTGCTAACTGGTGCGACCTAAATGTGAAGACCCCTGGATTTATCCTTGAAGAACTAGTTCTCCTACATCTTCATTGTGACTTCTTCCCTTGAGGTTCCAGCACTTATTACTTACTATGCGGTATTTATTGGCTCTCCCCCAACCATTCTCCAAGTAAATGTCGAAGACAAGACAACCATTTTGGCTTTTAGATCACCCTCTCCCCTCAGTAAATGGCATATTAAGAAATCACAACCAAGAATAGCAGAAAAAGTCCATTATCCCCCACCCTTTGTCCATCTATAGCCATTAAATTTAGATAAACCATATTTGGACAGCAATTGGGAACAATGGGCTCTGGAAAACGTTACTGCAACCTGCTTGAATGAAGGACCTTTCACACAGCTTTACAGCCAACCCTCAGATCCTTTTTTTTTGGTTAAGGAGAAAAGAGTCCCTTAATATTGACATGCTCCAGGACAGAAATTCTAAAGCAGAACTGATTTTTGAATCTGAAGGATGAGCTGTTTTCCTTGATTTCATGAACTCCAATGGTTTCCAAATGTTGGGGGGTGGGGGGGAGAGAAGGAAAAAACTCAGGTGTTACTTGGTCAAATAGAACACTAAAAACACAAAAGGAAAATAGTAACCAATTCACATTTCCTGGAATTATTTCAAACACATAAAAGTAAACGTGATAACACAATAAAATCCTGTGTAATTATCATTTGTAAACAATTTAAAACAATTAGTCAATGTTCACTACTAATCATAAAAAAGTAAAAAAAGACTTATCAGTTTATGACCACTCTTAAACATTTGATTCCACAGTTATTTCTAAAGACTTTAAAAAGCCATCTAAATACCACATGTCCTAGAGATTTTAAATAGTAAAAGCACAGACAACATCAGCCATTACTATAAATTAATCATTAAATTACCTTCCATCTAGCTCTCGGACCGCATCAGCTGCATCTCGGGGATCTTCGAATTCAACAAATGCAAAGCCGGGAGGGTTTCTAGCAACCCACACACTTCGGAGTGGTCCATAATAGCCAAAAGCCCGTTCCAATTCAGTCTTGTTGCCATTGTTTCCAAGATTACCTACATAAACCTTACAGTCCAATGGACAGGAATCACGATGCATTTCTGTAACAAAAGAATACCAAAAATATTAATTTATCCAAATCATCTACAGTTAAAAACACAGATCCTCAGGTAAGGATTCCAAAATGCCAAAAAACCAAACAAGAAATACTACTCTTGAAACATCCATTCTCGCCAATCTTTACTCACAGCCTTAGAAAGTCAGCAAATTAAGAGTTATTAACCACAATGTGAGCCATGAGTTAGGGACTTAACCTACCATTTCATTTAATCCCCAAAATAAAGCATTTAGAAAAGTAGGGTAATTTGCTCAGAAATTCTGCTGGGGAACTGAAAACCAAATGGAACAATGATGAAGACAAGAAAGCCAGTACTTAATCTTCTACCACCAGGTAAGTTATAGAAAAGTGATTTCATAAGCCAAAACTTAACCAATTTTAATAAAATAAGGGCAACAATTTTCACTTAAAAAAAATGCCTTCTTTGATTCTACAGAAACTTTTCCTTTTCTACAGGAACAAGGTTAATACCTACCACATGTCATTAAATAGATCAAAGTCTTATGCAGTAAAAATTCCTCAAGCAGAAGACCAAGTGTCAAGTTTTTTAAGAAAATGTAAACTCACAGCAGTATTCATAGTAGCCAAAAGGTGCTAACCCAAAAGTCCATCAACAGATAAAGGGATACGCAAAATGTGGTACATAGCCCTACAATGAGCTATGATTCAGAATGAAGTACTGACAAATACTACAACGTTGAAAAATCTCTAAAACAATTATGTTAAGTTAATGAAGCCAGACACAATGTGCAGACATTATACGAATCCATGTATATACAAAATCTCAAATAGGTAAGTCAAAAAAATAAAAATAAAATGGTAAGTCTACAAAGACTGACTAGTGGCTGGCAGGATCAGGAGGAAGGTGGGACTTGAGGGAACTGGGGGTGACTACTTAATGGGTACAAGTCCCCTCAGAAGGGGATGGAAATGTTTTGCAACTAGATACAAAATTATGGTTGCAAAACATTTGAGAACATACTTAATACCACTGAATTTGTACACTTTAAATCTGGAATTAAAGATGTGAATTTCACTTCAATAAAAACACTAAATTACAAAAAGACATTTCTTACTCAGAATTACTGCACTTCCAACGGCTGATAAATCTTCAATACTTGAAAGTCATTTCAGCAATGAAATCTACTTGTACACCCGTTTCAATTATATGAAAACTACCTACTCAACAATTCAGCTTGAAGACCGCTTTCCATAAACACCACGTTCTTCTCACTCTGGGCTAATCTAATTAAACAACCCAGTCAGGGCACATCCTATTTGCCGTGACCACACCCTGTGCCCAGGAGTTAGAGACCAAAGCATTGGTGGAAATTGATTTTTTAAAAAAACACTGCCATGACCACTTTCAGAACTACATATTTATGGGAAGCAGCTATAAGAACAGGGCAGCTCAACTTCAAGGAAGATCGTCCGGTTAAATAAAAAGTGATTAGATTCAAGCCGAAAAAAGTGGAATCAAATTAAAACTACATGAAAATAAACGTCAAGTACGGAAGCCATTTACTATGAAACGAAAAGTCCAGTCTTGATTACTGACTTGCGAAAAAAATCCTGAGAAGCTTCCCGAGAAAATGAGCCCCTCCCCCACCAAAAAAAGGCGCCATAAAAATTGAAAGGCCGCGACCAGGAGTACAACTCGGTTACCGGCTCCCCCTCTTCACCCCAACTCCCGGCTAATCCACTATCTCGGTTCATCCCCCAAAGAAGGGTATAAACACCTCCATTCCAAGGCTAGGAAACCCTCCGATGAGCCGGTGGCCCCCGCCACCGCCCCGTGCTGAACGTCACAAAATGGCGGCGGCGCCTCTTTGTCTCAATCTGGCGCCGCCATTGGGCCTGGCTCTACCTCGCTACTGTGAAAGTTCCAATTCCCACGTCACTCCTTCTGTCGCCTTCTCTTACCGAAATCTAAGGTTTAAGTGCGGAGGCTCAAGTCCTCACGCTCCGAAGGACCGTCCCGCTCCGCTCCGGCCGCACTCCCACAGATGCTCTCCCTCACCCGGCGTCCACGAAATGGCGGACCACCGCCTTCTCCTCGCCCTTATTTATACGCCACACTGGGAATCACATGATTGGACGGACACGCCCAATGAGAGGCGGAGGAGGCCCTGACGTAACGGCTACAAGCGCAGCGGGAGCCGCGGTTGCTGGGAGCGCGCTTGGGCCGTGCAGCTGTGTGGTGTAGACCTGAGCTGGTGCAAGCTCGTCGCCACGACCCTGGCGCTTGCTCGGGTGTTCTTGCGTCTGCCGACCCGCGAGTTTCCCACAGACCCTTCTTCCTCACGTCCACGTGGGCTGGGGTTTAATAAACAAAACCATTGTCATCACTACCAAGCACTGATAGAGCGTTGGCTCCTAACAAGATTAAGGTATTGGCTGGATGCGTTGATTATTTCACTCTTGTGGGTGGTTAGTCAGGAACTAAGAACATCGCGTTTACAAACGTGGCTCAGAGTTGCTCCCAAGGTCACTGAGCTGTTTGTGACCAAGCTGGCACCAGACTGTGGCCGCCTAAGTCCCACACTTAAGGAAAAGCCTGGCTTGGAAAGTTTGCCCAACTCTATCAGGTTTTCCCCCTTTCACCCAAACTTCCAGGACTTGGCACAGACGGCAAATCAGACCGGTCAGGTGATGCGGAAACTATCACCTTTAGTAAATAACTGGAAAGGGAAGTTTCTGAAGAAGATTGAGTTTAAATTCCGAGCACCCAAGCAAATGCCAAGCAGGGTAGCTGGGGCCTTTCTCTTAGCAGCGCTTGCTCTGCCTGGCAAAAGCTGCTGAATTTACCTGGGCCTCTTCCCCTGGAAAGGCAGAGCCTCAAAAATATTAACTATATTGGGGTAAAGATACTGTGATTGTGTTAGAAAAATCACCCAAGATCTCCCTCTCCTGAATAGTTCGGCTAGGAACTTTGTCTCGTGCCCCCAAATTTACCCCTACCCCAAGCCCCTTTCAGTCTAGTCTGACATATTGCTAAATTTCATTATATCTGCTCTGGGAAAAAAAGAAAACCCTTATTTTCAGTGATTTACTCCCCCTTTGCTGAAAGATATGCCAATTATTTTTTATTTCTCCAAGATATTTTTCCTTTGAAGCCTTGTCTCTTACTGTGGCTCTGAAAAGTTTATCTATACTGGGGGGAAAAATACAAAGATTTAATAGCTCTCAGCTTGGTTTCCTCACTTGTAAAATGGGAGTTTCATGCCACAAGGGAAGAGGGGGAGTGGGAACTACAACTGTTGAGCCAGGCCCTGGGCTGGCCTTGCCTGGGGTGTTTCCCAGGCGAGAAGGGATTCTAACAAATCTTTTCTTTCTCCTTTGTCTCTCCTCTAGATCTTCTTTTCTAGCTTACTTATATTTGCCTTGATTTACTCCCCTCCTCTGTGTAAGCTTTTCTCCTCTTTTTAATTTTATTTTCTTCTATCAAATCAAAGGCTCTAAAGTCAGACAGTCCTGGATTTGGATGGCAGTCCCCACTGCTTGTTACTGCTGAAGTGTCAGAATCCCTTAACCTCTCTATTAGTTTCCTCTCTCTAAAATAAGATATTAACACCAGCCTTGCCTTGTTATTATGTGCTGTTAAGGTTTTATTTTCTTTTGTTTTTTTGGTGGGGGGACAGGTTCTCACTCTGTTGCCCAGGCAGGAGTGCAGTGGCATCATCTTAGCTCACTCCAACTCCTCGGCTCAAAAGACACCAGCCTCAGCCTCCCAAGTAGCTAGGATTACAGGCATGAGCTACTGTGCGGAACCATGCTGTTAAGGTTTTGTCCACCTTTTTCCTATTATGGTTATATCTGCATCCCCAGGGCTTGAAAACTGACACAGCAGGCAAGCAATTCATATGTTTAATTTTTCAGTTAATTAAGAGAAATGATGTATGTACATCACCTAAATGTTCTTTTCCCATCTTGTTATGCCATTTTTTCCCACCACTTTTCCTGTGTCTTTGAGTGTGTAATACTTGTCAAGCATGTGTCTTTCAGTGGAGTTCTCTTAATCCCTCCAACTCTATTCACAAAAACATTCTGAACCTCCTCTGGCCATCTGTACCCACTTTCCATCTTCTAGTGACTTCAGCCAAGTGAATTATCCATTTGTGAGGGAGTATTTTAATGTTCCTTTAAATTTATACATCCTAGAACTACAGGAAGCTTCAAAGGGACATGTCAGAATTTCTTGATAGGGACGCAGAATGGGAATCATATGTCGTAGTGAACATCTCTTGATCTTCTTTGGGGAACTACCCTTCTCACAGTAGTCCATATTATTGATTCAGATGTGATTGGGCCCTATACCCCACTTTTTCAGGGGTAGGGACATGACTACCTCTGATTGATTAAGTCATTCCAGTTCTTAGCCCCTGACTCCCCCACCCCCCGCCCCCGCCCCATTAGGAATGAGGATGAGTAATCCAGTCAGACCGGTCCACCACTGCTCCTAGGCCAACCAGAGAGAGGTGTGCAGGTTTCCTCTGACTAGCACAGTGCTGAGCCAGGGCAGCCATCTTGTTTGCAGGAGGGAAGAAGCTGCCTGAGGTAGACACAACACAGTTGGAAGGAAAGCTGAGAGATGGGAAGTAGGACCCCTGGAGGCTCTTGTTTAAAAAGCCTTGAACCTAGCACCACTTTCGGAATTCCCAGTTATTTGAACATAGAGTCAGCTCTCTGCAACCAACTGTGGATTGAAAATATTTTTTTAAAAATCTCGAGTAGAGTGCAGTGGCATCATCATAGTTTACTGCAACCTCAAACTCCTGGGCTCACAGGATCCTCCTGCCTCAGCCTCCAGAGTAGCTGGGACTACAGGTGAACGCCACCACACTCATTTTTCTATTTTTAGTAAAGATGGGGGTCTCGCTTTTGCTCAGGCTGATCTCAAACTCCTGACCTCAAGGAATCCTCCTGCCTTGGCCTCCCAGAGTGCTAGGATTACACTCATGAGCCACTGTACCTGGCCTGACCCTAACTTTTAATGAGCAGCACTGATCCCATTTCTCTGAAGTCCATGTTTACCAGATGGCTCTTCCTAGCTTTTTGCCTGAATAAACTCTTTAAAACGGGATTCTGATCCTTTTGATTATTTCAGGTTGACAACCTCATATAAGTGAAATCATGTAATATTTGTCTTTTTGTGATGGGATTATTTCATGTAGTGTAATGTCTTTAAAGTTCATCCATGTTATAGCATACTATGTATTTCTACATGATTCTCTTAAACAATTTTTGGATCATAATACAAACTGAATCATTCATTCATCCAAGAAGTATTATTATGGGCCAGGCGTGATGGCTCACGCCTGTAATCCTAGCACTGTGGGAGGCTGAGGCGGGAGGATGTCTCAAGGTCAGGAGTTCAAGACCAGCCTGAGCAAGAGTGAGACCCCATCTCTACTAAAAATAGAAAGAAATTAGCTGGACAACTAAAAATACATAGAAAAAATTAGCCAGGCATGGTGGCACATGCCTGTAGTCCCAGCTACATGGGAGGCTGAGGCAGAAGGATTGCTTGAGCCCAGGAGTTTGAGGTTGCAGTGAGCTAGCCTGACACCATGGCACTCTAGCCCAGGCAACAGAGCAAGATTCTGTCTAAAAAAAAAAAAAAAGAGAGAGAAGTATTATTACGTATCTTTTATTTTTCAAACACTGAGATGGATTTGGGGAATAAAATGTTAAGCCAAAACGGCCATAGCCTGCCATCTCTTCCAATAGAGACAGGAAATTAGTGAGATAGTGAGAATCACACAAATAGTTGTGAAATTACTTACTCGGAAAATGGTCTGGAGGAGAGGGAATTGTGTCCTAAAAACGTATCATAGGAGGGATTGGCCTGATCAGGTAGACCAAGGCTGGCTTCCCAGAGGAAGTGATGATTCGGTAAAAAGAAGGCAATAACTGGCAAGGTTAGTGAAAGAGAAGAGTAAGAGAGTGTCCCAGGAAGAGGGTACAGCATGTGTAAAGCTCCTATGGTAAATTAGAGAAATTAAGAATTAAAAAAAAAAAAAAAGACCATTGTGGCTAAAGCATAGAATAAGGTGTAGATTTGAGATTTTGTTAATGATATGTGTTATGGACTGAATGTATCCCTCCAACATTTATATATTGAAAACCTAATCCCCAATGTGATGGTAGTAGGATGTGGGACCTTTGGGAGATAGTTAAATCACAAGGGTGGAACCCTCATGGATGGGATTAGTACCCTTATAAAAGGGACTCCAGGGAGCTCTTCCACTCTCTTTTTTCTGCCATGTGAGGGTACAAAGAGAAATGAGCAATCTGTGACCCAAAGGGCTTTCACCAGAACCTGACCATGCTGGTACCCTGATCTCAGACTTCCAGCCTCCGGAACCATGAGAAATAAGTTTCTGTTGTCCACAAGCCACCCAATCTGTGGTATTCTGTCACATCAGCCCAAACTCAGACAATATGTAAAATACTCATTTTATACACCCATTTGTTCATATATCAACAAGTACTTACCAAGTGCCTACTACATTCTTTCAGTGGGGCAAAGATTATACCAATGTGCATTAATTAAGCACTTACTATGTTTGTCTCTGGAAGACTCATAGAAACTTCTATGATGGTTTGTTAGAAATACATGCACTCAGGATACTGTCTTCCCCTCTCCCTCCCACGTAGAAGACCCCAGGTGGCAATTGGAGTGGTTTTGTTTCTTTGGTTTTTATAGAGACAGGGTCTCATGATTTTGTACAGGCTGGCGAATTCCTGACCTCAAGCAATCCTCCCACCTTGGTGTCCCAAAGTGCTGGGATTACAGGCGCGAGCCACTGTGCCCAGCCAATAATTGGGGTTTTATTAAATAAGGGGGGTCTTGTACCTGGAAAGGAATAATGATTCATTCTGGTGTTTTGATTAATGTTAAATTTATCAAAATTTCAAATTCTTTTTTTTCGATGCTGACATTTAAAAATTTAATTTAATTATCAAAACAATAACAAATCACTGAAGAAGTTCCTAAGTGGCAAAAACACACTAAAATAATTATTTGTATTGGGCATGTGATATTGTGAAATATATATTTAGTTCAAATTCTTAAATTCAGTTCTTTTTGTACAGTTAAGCTAAATTTCCAATCATCGCTATTTTGTTTTCTAAAAATCTAGTGTTTTTATAATAATAAGTTCAATAATTCCCATTGTACTTAGATAAATTTTTTTTTTTTTTTTTTTTTTTTTTGAGGCAGAGTCTCACCTGTTGCCCAGGCTAGAGTGCTGCGGTGTCAGCCTAGCTCACAGCAACCTCAAACTCCTGGACTCAAGTGATCCTTCTGCCTCAGCCTCCCGAGGAGCTGGAACTACAGGCTGGTACCACCATACCTAGCTAATTTTTTCTATTTTTAGTAGAGATGGGGGGTCTAGTCTAGTCTTGAACTCCTGAGCTCAAGCGATCCTTCCACATTGGCCTCCCAGAGTGCTAGAATTATAGGCATGAGCCACCGTGCCTGGCCTACATAAACCTTTTATTCACTCCGAAGTTAAGTAGAATTTCTCTAAATTTACATACTTGATTAAGTTCCCTTAAATATATGAAGCTACATTTATCTGTTTAATATTTAACATTTGAGTTTTGAAGTATTTCAAAGATCTATATCATAGCAGACTTAAAATTCTAACAAGCAATACATCCCATGTTCATGGATTAGAAGACTTAATATTATTAAGATGGTGATACTGTCTAAAGCAATCTATAAATTCAATGCAATCTCTGTCAATATTCCAAAGACCTCTTTTTCAGAAACAGAAAAGCCAATCCTCTTTGTGCAAAATGTATTCAAGGAAAAAAAAAAGAAAGAAAAGCCAATCCTCAAATTCATATGGAATTTCAAGGGGCCCCATATAGCCAAAACAATATTGAAAGAAATACACAGTTGGAGGACTCACACTTCCTAATTTCAAAACTTACTACAAAGCTATAATAATCAATACACTGTGGTACTAGCATAAGGATAGACATATGAAAGAATGGGATAGAATTGAGAGTCTGGAAACAAACCCATACATCTATGGCCAGCTGATTTTCAACAAGGGTGCCAAGACCATTCAGTGGGAAATGGATAGTCTCTTCAACAAATGGTGCTGGGACAACTCAATATCCACATGCAAAAAAACGAAATTGGACCCCCTACCTCATATCATGTACAAAAACTAACAAAAAATAGATCAACAACCTAAGTGTAAGATCTAAAATCATAGATAGCTTCATGCTGGGGGGCTGGTCACTACGAAGACCAACTAAATGATTAGAGGGTTGGAACTTTGAGCCAGCCTGACCTCTGGGGAGAGGACAAGAGCTGCAGATTGAGTTCAATCCTGTGGCCGATGATTTAATCAGTCAAGCTTACTAACAAAGCCCGCAGTAGAATCTCTGGAAGCTGCCAGTGGAGCTTCCTGGTTTGTGAACACATTGATGTACTGGGAGGGTGATGTACCTTCATTCCAAGAGGAGAAGGCATGGAAGCTCCATGTTGGGAACCCTCCCAGACCTCTCCCTATGTTTAGAGGCTTAAAACACTTTTGCTTGTTATAATTTTTTTGATTGAGATAAAATTCACATAATATAAAATTAACCATTTTGAGGTGAACAATTCAGTGGCATTTAGTGCATTCACAATGTTGTGCAACCACCACCTGCACCTAGTTCCAAAAGATTTTTATCACTCCAAAAGGAAACCTGGTGCCCATTAAGAAGTTGCTTCCCATCTCCACTCCTCCTATCCCTGGAAACCACCAATTTGGTGTATGTTTGAAATTTTCCATAATTAAAAAGTTAAGGCCAGGAGCAGTGGCTCACGCCTGTAATCCTAGCACTCTGGGAGGCTGAGGCGGGAGGATAGCTTGAGGTCAGCAGTTTGAGACCAGCCTGAGCAAGAGCGAGACCCTGTCTCAACTAAAAATAGAAAAAATTAGCCAGGCATGGTGGCGCATGCCTGTAGTCCCAGCTACTCGGGAGGCTGAGGCAGAAGGATCGCTTCTGCCCAGGAGTTTGAGGTTGCTGTGAGTTAGGCAGACGCCACAGCACTCTAGCCCGGGTGACAGAGCAAGACTATGTCTCAAAAAAAAAAAAAAAAAGAAAGAAAGAAAGTTAAAAAAAATAGAAAGAAAAGAAAAGGAGAGTAACTAAGAGAGGAAAGCATAAAAGATGGAGAAAAAGAATACTTATGCTGCCATTGATGTCATAAGAGAATAGCACTTGATAGATTGCAGAACATTTACATCCAGTAATTCAGAAGAGAGGCTAGATCCCAGCTTCTTTCCAAACCCCTTCTTCCAGCTGCAGAATCCCTGCATGCCTTGAGACCCTGCCCAGCCTGGCACATAGATGACACTCAATAAATATTCATCAAAAATGAGTAAATGGAAGCTATCATTCACAGCCCTCCCCACCTTCCCCAGAGGCTCTGCCACAATCCTCTTAGCCTTGGTTTTACATCAGACAGAGACCGAGGAAGGGACTCATAGCAATTGCACCTGTGCTCCCTGTCTCTTTCTGGTCTACCAAGCACATCTTGAATGCTTCTGATTGCTGGCCTCATATTTTAGAATTTAAATGACAAATTTACCCAGATCTTTATTCCCTAGCCAAAAACCTGTAGCTTGCTTCATAGATTTTTCTTGTTATTTGTTTTTGTTTTAAAATTTTAGGGGGCCTGGCACAGTGGCTCACACCTGTGATCCTAGCACTTTGGGAGGCTGAAGTAGGATGATTGCTTGAGGCCAGGAGTTTGAGACCAGCCTGGACAACATAGAAAGACCCCTTTCTCTGCAAAAAATAAAAAATTAGCTGGGCATGGTAGTCTCAGCTACTTGAGAGGCAGAGGCAGGAGGATCGCTTGAGCCCAGGAGTTGGAGGTTGCTGTGAGCTATGATCATGCCACTGCACTCCAGCCCAGGCAGCAAAGTGAAACCCCATCTCTACTAAAAAATAGAAAGAAATTAACTGGACATCTAAAAATATGCAGAAAAAAATTAGCTCAGTTGCCCAGGCTAGAGTGCCGTGGCGTCAAGCTCACAGCAACCTCAAACTCCTGGGCTTAAGCCATCCTCCTGCCTCAGCCTCCCGAGTAGCTGGGACTACAGGCATGTGCCACTATGCCCGGCTAATTTTTCTATATATATTTTTAGCTGTCCATATCATTTCTTTCTATTTTTAGTAGAGATGGGGGTCTCGCTCTTGCTCAGGCTGGTCTCGAACTCCTGAGCTCAAACAATCCGCCCGCCTCGGCCTCCCACAGTGCTAGGATTACAGGCATGAGCCACCGCGCCCAGCCTAAAAATTCTTTTTATTGAAGTAGAGAGCCAAAATACCTAAAATATGGTTTGGCTTTAAAACTTTTATTTTAAATTGGCCCACAGTGAGTTTCCAATCATCATCAGTTAATTATCTGATTTCTCCTAGTCTGGGAGTGTCACACAATCACCGAACTTTGTGAGTTTTCTGAGCACATTTGGGTAATTCCACTTCCCTGAAATGCCACCCCAAAACACATTTCTCCACATGTAGCAACACCCCACCCCATCCCAAAACACACACACTAAATTTCACCCTGTGGTTTTTCCTGGAATGCATCTGATTTATAAAACGTAATTGTAGCACTTAAAACAAATGGAAACTAGCTGGGTGTTCGTGGTGCACCTACAGTGCTAGCTACTAATAGGAGGCTGAGTCAGAAGCATTGCTTGAGCCCAGAAGTTCAAGGCTTCAGTGAGCTATGATGATGCCACGGCACTCCAGCCTGGATGACAGAGTGAAACCTCTGTCTCTAAAAAATAAAATAAAATAAAATAAATAAAATAATAAAATAAAATATAAAACTAGGACACAGAGAAGTTAAGTAACTTGGTCAAGGTTACACAGCTTTAAGGGATGAAGATGGGATTCAAATCCCACGTCTGGCTCTGGAGCTAAGTGATCACTTGAGAAGTAGAATGTGCTGGGAAAGGGAGCACAGCAGCCTGTGAGCAGGGGGTGGCGGAGATCTTGCTGAGACGAGGGGCCAAGGGCAGGGAGATGAATGTTTCTCACTAGACCCTGACCACATTACTAAGAAGCAGGTGCCTAGTCAGGCACACTGTGACCAATTTTCAAAATACCTTGGCAACTAAGAGCTTTTATTATAGAATCAAACTCTTACTGGGATTCTTGTTTGTTGGCTGGGATTGAGACCTTGAGCAACTTCCTTAAACTCTTTTGAGTCTTGCTGTCATATCTTTCAGACTGTGAAATGAGATAACCAGAATGACCTACGTGAATCAAAAAGGTGTGTGACGATTAAAATAACTCTTCTTCTGAGCAATGCTCAGAAATTGCTTGCCTTTGGTGTCTCTGGGTGTGTCTGTTTGTTTTTCAGCACTCCCCCCCTTTTCCTCTGGGAAACCCTAAGGAACAGCATGTTACATGAACAGATGTCCTTCCTTGCTATGCAGGGCCCCTGAGACAGCACAATTCCCGAGCCTCCCAAGACAGTTTTTCCCCTTTTCATTTCAGCTCCACCCTCTTTCCCCGTCAGTGCCCGAACTTCAATGCCTGCCTCGTGTGTTACCTTATTTGGTTCTCAGCCCTACAAAGAGGTCTGGAAAAGGATCCAGGCCAGAAGGAAAGAATTGCTGGTGCCTCGAGGCGGGGGGGGGGGGGCAGTGGGGGCGGGGAGTCTTTATTCCAGTGACCCTAGCTGTCGCCCTGGAAATCGCAAATACAGGGAAGCAAGTTTGACCTCAATAGCCTCAATAGCAACTACAAGAAGCAACTGAAGAGGGCAGAGTAGAGATGTGAAGATGTCACAATTTTTAATGTGTGCTTAATTCTATGTTTGTCTTTATTCAGCTCCAGTATGGCTGTCTTTTTTTCTTTCCTTTTTTCCTGAGTTTCTAGAGTTTATACACCAATCTCTAGTTTACAACCAAGGAAACTCAGTCCCAGAAAGTGATAGTTTTCATAATTTAGCATATGCTTATCTGTAACAACTATAATTTTTTAAAGCTGGTTCAAAGCATTTCTCTCTTAATCTCTCCCTCTTTGTTTCTCTGTCTCTGTCTCTCTGTCTTTCTCTCTTATTCTATACCACACACACAGAGACAGGCTTATTTAATCCCTGAAACTCTCTGAGGTAGATGTTCTTATTATCTCCATTTTATGGATGTAAAAACTGAGGCACAAGAGGTTGAGTCACTTGCCCAAGGTCATAGAGCTCTGAATTATGAGAGCCAGGATTGACCTCTGCAGTCTGAATGCCTAACCACAGACCATGCTGCCTCCCCGCCCCAGGGATTCCGGAGTCCTTATCTTACCAGACCTATGGCATTTCAGCCTGTCAGTTTCCTTCCTCCTGCATGGCTGTCCTCTCTCTCCCAGTTTCCAAGTTCTCATCTCTGTGGCTCCTCTTTCTCCATACCCTTCAAAGTACTTCTTTCTCCACTGCCTGCTAATTCAGGGAGCCCTCCGCGTTCCCTCCTGGGCCTCTTCCCGGCTCCCTGTGTGCCTCTCTCCAGGCAGGACCTCATCTGCTCCCAGGACCTCAGTTCTTTGCTTTATCTTTGGTGGGATGGGTGTTTTCCTGCACACCTGAACCATGCATCGAACATACAGACTTCTTTCTTACGTCCCCAATGTGCTGCAGACCCCCAATTTTGCCATCTTTCCATTCTGTGCCCCACATCTGAGTGTCACTGGCCCCAGGCCACTCTTAACTGACCATAAGCCTCATGACCTTTGTACCTAGCCCCTGCCTCCCTCCTGGGTATCTCATTTCCTCTCCAGAAATAAGCTGTGCACGTCTACATTCAGACTGTCTACATTCAGACTCTGCTGCCTGGAGTGCCCTAGCCTAGGTTTTTCAAACTTTTGACCACAACAGTAAGAAATACATGTGACATCACAACCCAGTACCTAAAAGGACATATCCCAAGGGTAGACAGAATCAAGGCTGTCTCAATAGTCCCAGACAGTGATGAGTGGCACTGTGTTCAAGTTAGAATATGGTTGCCAGGTCACACTAGTTAGAATTCCAACCCAGTCTGTGTCCACACCCAGGGAAGTTATTCAAAATATTTAACCATGGTTCAGCCTGGACCCTAACTAATCAAAACGGTCACGGGAGGGAGGCAAGAGCAGAGACTGAGTGCTGGGGTGTGTGGAAGTTAGGCACTGGGGGCGGGTCTCAGAGCAGCAGCTATCTACCAAGGAACACAGAAGTATTTGCATATTTTCACAACTGCTATCTTTGTTCCAGAGCCTTCCAGCTGAACCCTGTCCACCGTTTCGTTTCTGAGTCCCTCTCTGACTCCACCATCTAGTCCCCTTTCAGATTCCTGGCTTTTCTGCCACTTGCTAGTTTCTACCCCTATCCTTGCTTGGCAAAGAGCTCAGGAGGCCATTCCTAATTAATTCCAATTTCTGAAAGAAAAGCTGTCAGAAGTCGGTGAAGGGGGCTTTCATGGCAGAGGCCTGTTGGGCCACAGTGTTCAGCTTCTGCCTTGAACCAGCAGGTGCTGGGAAATGGAGCACAGCAGCCTGTGAACACGGGGTGGCGGAGATCTTGCTGAGACGAGGGGCCAAGGGCAGGGAGATGAATGTTTCTCACTAGACCCTGACCACATTACTAGGAAGCAGGTGCCCGGTTAGGCACACTATGACCAATTTTCAAAATACCTTGGCAACCAAGAGCTTTTATTGTAGAATCAAACTCTTACTGGGATTCTTGTTTGTTGGCTGGGATTGAGATCTTGAGCAACTTCCTTAAACGCTTTTGAGTCTTGCTGTCATATCTTTCAGACTGTGAAATGAGATAACCAGAATGACCTACGTGAATCAAAAAGGTGTGTGAGGATTAAAATAACTCTTTGTTTTGAAAATCGGCAATTAAAGGGAAAGGATTAAACATTTAACATATCTTTCCACTGGGAAATATATTTAAGTAACTATATAATCTTAGTTGATCGGAAAAAGCTCTATTTTATCAAAGAATGCCAGGTAATCAATGTAGAAATAATGTTAGAAATGTAAAATCAGCTTCTTGCAAGCTCTAATAAAATTGGTTCAAGCGAGGATTGTCCACTGGTTTTTAAATCATCAGGTGACCCACCTATTATAATGGCTAGAATTAAAAAGCCTGATCATACACTAACTGTTGGTGAGGACATGGAGGAATTGAAACCCTCATACATTGCTGGTGGAAATATAAGCCACTTTGGAAAGGAGTTTGGCAATTTCTCAAAAAGTTAAACATACATCTACCTTATGACTCAGACAGTCCACTCCTTGGTATTGTATTTACTTAAGAGAAACAAAAGCACATATCCACACAAAGACTTGTATGTGAATGTTCATAGTAGCTTTCTTTTTTTTTGAGACAGAGTCTCACTCTGTTGCCCTGAGTAGAGTGCCGTGGCGTCAGCCTAGCTCACAGCAACCTCAAACCCCTGGGCTCAAGCAATCCTCCTGCCTCAGACTACCGAGGAGCTGGGATTACAGGTACGTACCACCATGCCTGTCTAATTTTTCTATTTTTAGTAGAGACGGGGTCTCGCTCTTGCTCAGGCTGGTCTTGAACTCCTGAGCTTAAGCAGTCCTCCCACCTCGGCCTCCCAGAGTGCTAGGATTACAGGCATGAGCCACTGCACCCAGCTTGTAGTAGCTTTCTTTGTAATAGCCAAAAACATGAAATCAACCCAAGTGTCGTTCAATAGATGAATGGATAATGACATAGTATATTTGCACAATGGAATATTTACTACCTAGCAATAAAAGGAATGAACTACTATTATGCACAACAACATGGATGAATCTTAAAATAGCTATACTGAGTGAAAGAAGCCAGACAAAAAAAGTGCATTTGTATAAAACTCTGGAAATGCAAACTAATCTATAATGACAGGAAGCAGATCAGTGGTTGCTTGAGGATATGGAGTGTGGTGGGGCAGTAGCAAGAAATTACTAAGGGTCATGAGAAAACTATTGAGGCTGATGGAATATACAGATATATCTTGGTTGGAAGAAGAACAAAGAAAAAAGAAAAAAAGAAAAAAGAAAAAAAGGAATATACAGACACACACACACACAGTTGTGCATCACTTAACGATGGGAATACATTCTGAGAAATCCGTTGTTAGGTGATTTTGTCATTGTGTGAACATCATAGAGTGTCCTTACACAAGCCTAGATGGTAGGTTGTTGTGCTAGGACATTACAACAGCTACAGCATCACTAGGTGATAGAAATTTTTCAGCTCCATGATAATCTTATGGGACCACTGTCATATATGTGGTCCATTGTTAACTGAAACATTGTTATACCATGCATGACTGTATGTTAAAACTTATCAAATTGTACCTGTGATAGTCTTTTTAGTGTGCCAACTTCGCTATGCTACAGTCCCCAATTATTCAACCAAACACTGATACAGGTGTTGCTGTAAGAAAACAACAACAAGATCAGAACAACAAAAAAAGATCTTTTTTTTCTTTTGTAAGGCAATCATGAAAATGAGGTTTATTGAGCAGAGGAAGATAGGATTATAGAGCAAGAATAAGATACAGGTTTACAGAGCGTGATACATACGCCACAGATGATGACCAGATCCATCGTTGCAGCAAAAGGAAGGGCAAAAAAGGTGTGAAGGTCTTTTGTAGATGTAAAGTTCATAATCAGTTAACTTTAAGTGAGAAAGATTATCCAGTCTGGGTGGGCCTGATCCAATCAGTTGGAAGGCTTTAAAATCAGAGCTGAGGTTTTCTCGAAGAAGAGATTTTGTCTAGACAGCGGCTTTAGTCCATGCCGTGGAGCTCCAGCCTTCCCTTCCTGATGGCCTGACCTACGGATTTCAGATTTGCCTAGCTGGCCCCACAATCACATAAGCCAATTTCTTTCAATAATTTCTTACCATATATCTCTTGCTGGCTCTGTTCCTCTGGCTGAACCCTGGCTGATACAGATTTCAGCACCTGGAAATGGGGTGCTGCTATAATATCTAAAAATGTGGACGTGACTTTGGAATTGGACAATGAGCAGAGGTTGGAACAATTTTGAGGAGCATGGAAAAAGCCTAGTGTCCCTTGAACAGACTGTTAGTTGAAATAAGGATGTTGAAGACTGCCTGTGAACACTCAGAAAGAAGTGAGGAGCTGGCTAGGGGAAATGTCTGCTGCCCCAGAGAATACCTACATCACTGTAACCAGCCTGTTAGAAACACAGGTATTAAAGGTGTTGCTGGTGTGGGCTCAGAATGAAATGTAGAACGTGTTATTGGAAACTAGAGAAAAGGTGATTCTGGTTCTATGACAGAAAACTTAGCAGATGTGTTCCGCTGTTACAAGGAAAGCAAAGTGATGAATTTGGATATTTAACTGAGGAGATTTCTAAGCAAAGTGTTGAGGTGTTGGCCTGATTTTTTTCTTGCTACTTATAGCAAAATTCAAGAGAAAAGAAATAAATTGAGCAAAGAACTGTTAAAGAAAAGGGAGCCAGGACTGGATGATTTGGGAGATTCTCAGCCTATCTACATGGCAAAAGATGCTAAAATTAAGAAACTCATTGTCGGGAAAGCACGGTGTAAAGAAAAAGCCAAGTGTGTAACTCCACAGCCTTTTGCTAATACCTCAGAAAGAGCACAAGTTCAGAGTGTTAACTCATGCAGAAGGCTCTGAAGAAATTAAGAGTGTCACTGGTAGATCCTTTTAGCCATCTCAGCAGAAGAAAAAAAATACAGAGATGAAGATATCTAGGAAAGATAAGTGGAGGAGCCTCTTATCTACTAGTTAATCTCCATGACATATACAGGAGACCCACAGGGCTCTTGGGAACTTTACACCAGCAGAAACACAGACAGCTTGAATTGAAAGGAACAGACAGAAGATGAAATGAAAGAAGTCTATCAGGCCGGGCGTAGTGGCTCACGCCTGTAATCCTAGCACTCTGGGAGGTCAAGGCAGGAGGATCACTTGAGATCCGCAGTTCGAGACCAGACTGAGCAAGAGTGAGACCCCTGTCTCTACTAAAAATATAAGAAAAAAAAAAGAAAAAAAAAGAAAGAAGTCTGTCAGAGCCCCTAAATTCTACATACAGGAAATAGGCTGATAAAGCTACTCCACTGTAAACATATGCACCTTTCATGAAGAAGGAAGGATGACAGAGAGGGTGGAGCCTCAAACCCAAAGAGCAGAACTGAGAGCTCAGGCCTTGAAACCTAATGGAGTTTGCCTGGCTGGATTTTGAAATTTCTTGGGACCAGTGACTCCTTTTTTCCTTCTATTTTTTCCCCTTTTGAATGGGAATGTCTATTGCTGTTATCAACGTGCCACCATTGTCTTCAGAGCAGAAACTTGTTTTGTATTTTCACACTTCCCCAGATAAAGAGGAATTTTGCCCCAGGGTGGATTATACCCATAGTCTCATCCATATGTAATTTAGGTGATTTCAGCAATGGGACTTAGAGGTGATGCTGTAATGAATTGAGACTTTGGGGGACCTTGGAAAGGGGTGAATGGCATACAAGATAAACATAAATTGTTGGGGATCACACAGCAGCACACTAAGGTTGGTAGAATAATGGTCCCTCAAAGATGTCCACATCCTAATCCCTGGAACCTGTGAAAACGTTATGTTAGATGAAAAAAATGGAATTAAGATAGTAGATAGGATTAAGGCTGCTAATCAGATGACTTTAAAATGGGGAGATTATCCTGTGTTATCTGGATGGGCACGGTATAATTACCAGGATCCTTAGAAGCAGAAGAGAACGTCAGAGGGATATATGACTACAAAGAATAGTCAGAGCCGTGTAACACTGCTGGCTTTTAAAACAGAGGAAGGGAGCCATGAGCCAAGGAATGTGGGCAGCCTCTAGGAAAGACCAGGAAATGGATCCTGCCCAAGAGCCTCCACGTAGGGACGCAGCCCTGCCGACACCTCGATATGAACCCAGTGAGACTCATGTTGAACTAATCTACAGAACTGTAAGACAATAGATTCGTGTTGCTTTAAGCACTAAGTTTGTGATAATTTGTTACAACAGCAATAGAAAATTAATACAGTACCCTTTAAAATGTCTCATTTATTGTATGTCAATTATGCTGCAATAAAGCTGTTAAAAATGAAGTGAATGGTTGATAGAGAACTGGACATACAAACAGTGCCAATTAATACCACACTATATCACTTCTAGTCTCAAATTGAGGCTGAGGTGGACGCAACCATTTAGTGGGAAAATCAGACAGTTGTTCCCCTAAGCCTGATTCAATCTTAGCATCAATAATGGCTCATTAGGTGTCTTCTGATGATATAGTGTGAATGCACAACACCACTTAGGGTATAGTCTAGCTAAAATATTGATACATTGCCCAGGCTGGATTCAAACTTCTAGGCTCAAGCAATCCTCCTGCCTGAGCTTCCTGAGTAGCTGGGACTACAGGCACCTACTACTGAGCCTGGCTCTGTCACACCTTTAGATATAACTTTTAATTTACAGTAAATGCAGGGTATAGGGTAAATATTTGCACAAGGAAGCAGACAGACAATCCAGAAGGTGGAATGTTCTGCAGGGCAGCTGGCCTGGTCTCTTTGAAAGTCAACGTCATGACAAAAGGATTAGCAGAGAGTAAAGGCCGTAACAATCAGATCAATGAGTAGTCCTGCATCAATAGCGATGTCAGCAAATTTGCTTTAAAGGAAATCTTGGGGGAAATTTGAATATGGTATGGATGTTAGATAAAATGAAAGTATACAAGAGTGAAAAGGAAGACTTTTTGTTTGTTTGTTTTTTAAATTTTTTGTAGAGATGCAGCTTCACCATGTTTCCCAGGCTGGTCTTGAACTCCTGGGCTCAAGCCACCTTCCTGCCTCTGCCTCCCAAACTGTTGGGATTAGAGGAGTGAGCCACCTCACCCAGTCAAGACTGTTGACTAAAAAAAAAGGTTACAAAATAGCATAAAGCATGTGATTTTATGTGGGTTAAAAAAAAACGTGTATAGAAAAAAATCCAGAGTGATATACACAAAGCTGTTAACAGTAGAATCTCCAGCAATGGGATAATTTTCTTATTTTTGCCTGCTTGAATTTTCCAACTTTTTACCCTCAACATGCATGATATTATTTAAAAAATATATTAGAAGTGCGTGAGATAACAGATAATACAAATCAAGCATTGGGACTGTATTAAGCACATCTGTGGCTACTCCGCAAGATCTCGTGCAGTAACAATAACTAACATTTACTGAGTGCTCATAAGGTGCCCAGCCACGCTTCTAATTGCTTTACCTGTAGTCATTCAAAGGTGTTCAAGACTTCTCTTTTTTAACCTTTTTTTTTGTTTTGAGGCAGGGTCTCACTCTGTTACCTAGGCTGGAGTACAATGGCATGATCATAGCTCACTGCAACCTTGAACTCCTGGGCTCAAGTGATCCTCCCACCTCAGCCTGTGGAGTAGCTAGGACTACAGGCATGCACCACCACACCCACCTATTTTCCTATTTTTTTGTAGAGATGGGGGTTCTCACTGTGTTGCCCAGTGTGGTCTCGAACTCCTGGCCTCAGGTGATCCTCCTGCCTTGGCCTCCCAGAGTGCTGAGATTACAGGCATGAGCCATGGCACCTGGCCTGTTGTATTTTTTTTTTTTTTAAATAAAGACAAGGTCTTGCTCTGTTGCCCAGGCTGGAGTGCAGTAGCTCATGGCAGCCTAAAAATCCTGGGCTCAAGTGATCCTCCCACTTCAGCCTCCCCAGTAGTTGGGACGACAGGTGCATGCTACCACACCTGGCTAGAGGTGTTCAAATCTTTTTGATGGTGACTCACAATAAGAAATACATTTTAGGCTCATGGCTGTAATCCCAGTGCTTTGGGAGGCTGAGTCAAAAGGATCCCTTGAGGCCAGGAGTTCCAGATCAGCCTGGGCAACATGGCAAGACCCCTTGTCTTAAAAAAAAAATACATTTTACAGAGCAATGCAGCACACTCACGCATATGTATATACTTTCATACTGTACACAGTGGAAACAAAAGCTTTCAGAAAACAATTATCTGCCATGACTATGCAATGCATTCTGGTATCTTGTATTCAATTAGGTTCCATCTAATTCTATTTTGTTTTTTAAAAAATGCTGGTTAACCCATTAAATTGATTTCATGACTCACTAATGGGTCTTGACCTGCAGTTTGAAAAACCCTTTTAACTCATTTAATATATGCACAGACATACACAAACTGCTATGAGGTAGGAACTATTACTGTACCCATTTTTTAGAAGAGAAATTCTGACACAGAGAGGCTGTGTCAGAATAACTTGCCCAGCACACACAGCTAAAGATAAAGTAGGAGAACCAGGATTCCAACCCAGGGAGCCAGCTCCAAAGTCTATCCTTGAACCACTGTCTCACAGGGGCTCTCTCATCCCTCCAGCCACATGGTGATAAATGAATATCTGCTAATATATATTTGACCGTCCAAAAGGGGGATGCAAGTAGTATTTTAACAGAATTGGCATGTTCAAGGTTACAGCAGATTTAGGGAGCAGAAGTTGTATTTTCTGACTCTTGTCATTTCATGACGAACAATAGTACTGTGTAAGGAGCATGGACTTCAAAGTTGGATAATTCTAGGTTCAAATATTGGCTCCACACCAGGGACAGATCCAGATTTCGTGGGGACTGAAGCTTATGCAATTTTGAAAGCTCCTCTTAAGAAGAAGAATAAACATTATGAATACAGAGTTAGGTACAGTGCCTCGAAAGGGGCCCATGTAAGAGGGTGCCTGAGGCTTCGTTAGCTTCCTGGTTAACCTGCCTGTGGCTGCCCGTCATTAGCTTTTATTTCTGACACTCAGTTTTCCAATCTCTGAAATAGGGGCAACAATTCCTGTTTCTCGTGGTTGCCGGAAGATCGATTGAAAGAACCTAACTAACGGAAGGGCCTATCCAACGTTCACTGAGTTAGGCACTCAATAAGTGGCTGTTGTTAATAATAATAAGAAATAATAGAATACTTCGATTAGAAGCCAGTTTTTAAGCAAAGTTTGAAATAAGAACATGATGTGGAGAACAGTTATTTTGTCTGCTCATTTAAGCTTCAGCTCTGCAACTTGGCTCTCCCTGGAGTTTAATTATTTTGGTTTCTCTGAAGCTCTCTCTCCAGAGAGAAGTAAGTCTAAGTGCAAACAAGAAGGCATCGGAAAACAAAGGCAGACAGCTAGTGCAGCATGGGAGGGAGTCGTTGGTAGGGACCCTCACAGGCCAGATTTCCACCACAGGGATGTCAATAAGAAAAGATATTTAACCATTTTAAGTCTTGTTAGTCTTTTTCAATCAGCCCAAAGAAGGCAGATTTCAAGGTGCATTTTGGTGTTGAGAGGGAAGGCAACTAGACAGGTTCTATCCCAGCAGCATTGAGTTCTTGGTCACCTGCAGGCGGCCACTTGGAGCTTGTTGTTCTGCTGTGTCCTGAGGGATTACCTAAAAGCAAAAGGCCCCTGGAGTTGGTCTCTTGCCCCTAGAGAACTAGCAGTATTTGCAGAAAAGCATGAGCTCATTTTACCTAACACTTGCATCATACACTGTCCTCCCAGGGTTTGAAATTCTAAAAAAGGAGGTATCTTAATATATACTTACAAGAAAACATGACAGGAGTCCTTCTCAAACATGTGGCTTCTCTTGGTTGTCTGTGGGCTTTTTGTTTAGGGTGATTGTGTTGTTTCATTTAGGTAATAATAAATGGGGATATGTGGGAGGAGAAAGGTCAAAAGATGGTAGGAGGTAATTAGATTAATTAGGTAATTAAGAGGAGATATGTGGGTGATTATTAACTTCATTGCTAGTTACATTTAGGCACAAGTGCATGTGTTATTTTTGTTAATATTTACAAATGACTCATACCCTTTGCTATTCAACAATCACAAAATCTTCACATTTCCCTCTAGAAATTCCTCTCTGTAATACTGAAGATGAAACAGCCATTCTTTTTCTACTCCTGGGCAAAATGATTTTTTTTCCCTCCTGCTATACCTATTTGTCTAGTTTCTGAGGACATCAGGAAGTTCTGGAGTCATCTTTTGTCTCCAAACCCTTGTTTCCCTGGATTCTCAATACCCACAATCCACATACTGTGTCAGGGTGCTATTTTGGAATATTGTAACTGATGGCTTCTGTCCCTGGGATTTTATTTTCTCCATGGTCCCTGTCCCCATTCTGTGAACTAATCTTTGTTGTCTCAACTTGGGGAAGAGTGGACCCATCTGAAAGAGGAAGGAGTCCTCTGTGGGCTTTTGAGCCACGACCCTGTGGGAAACAGAATGAACTCACGTGCAAAGACAACACATGAGGCTTGGAAGAATCTACCTCCAGATGAGATCAGGGTCCTTGGACTGAGGAGAAGACTGGAGAATTCAGAAGTGTGTTTATTGTCCAGGCCCTGTGCTGTGCCTCCATAACTGGGCCAGGCCTTCTGGAGTGAGAGTTAGAAATGGAGATGAAAGGAATCCCCTGATTCCTTTTGGTGTCTTTGTTGTTTGTTAGGGGAAATTTCATACAAAGAAGCCGTGTAGCCACTATTAGGCCACCCCCAGGGACTGCTGCTTCAATCATTTCCAATATCACTTTGCACAATGTCTGGAAAAATACTGGGGAAAAATGAAAATGTGTAAGGAGAATGAGGGGAGTGTTCGGATCACTGTAAACTAGCACGCATGAGGACTGTGAGCTCTTAGTATGTTTCAGCCTGGCCAGTACACCAGATGATGTTCAGGAGCACGAAGCCACCCTCCCCTGTGTCTTGCTACTGCAGAAGTCCCTGGAAGTTAAATACAACCCGGGGGGAAATCTGGGGGTGTAGAATGACCCTAGCACATCTAATTGCACTCTGGGATAATTGCTACTCTGGTAAAGCACAGGAAGCCATGCAAACTGGTCTGAGGGGACAGGGAAGGGCTCCCTGGGCAGAGACCTGAAGGGTGAGTTGGAGATAACTAGGTGTTTGTGAAGGGAGAAGGACAATCCAGTCCCTGGGCTGGCAATTACCTGGTGAGCCACCCAGAGCCATTTAAAAATTATTGTCATGAGGAAGATGACAAATAAACAGAGTACTTCAAGGAGAAGGGACTGGTCAGTGGTGGCAAATGCCTCAGAGAGGCCAAGCAAAATAAGGACCATGAAGAGTCCATTGGATTAAATAATATGGAGGACATCGGTGTCGACCTTGTCACGAACAGTTTGAGCAGGTTGTGGCAAGAAAGCAAAATTGCAGGAAGGTGACACATGTGGGAAGTGTAGACACAGAGATGCTAAACAGAGACAACTTATTCAAGAAATTTGGCAGTGAAGGGAATGGTAAAGGGTAGTAGTGGGAGATGGACAAAGGAAGAGGCTTTTAAGATAGGGAGCTCTGCCTACGCATAAATGTTGGTAGGACACAGCAAGTGGAGAGGGCAGGTAAAAGAGAGAGGATAGAGACCCCGAAGAGCCAGGAGGTGACACAAGCCAAAGCCCAGGTAGGAAATTGGCTTAAATAGGAGGAGAAAAGAATGGGAGCGGATGCAGATGTCTGTAGGTTCGGTGGCAGAAGTAAGGGAGCTCTCTTTGGCCTCTGCCTTCTCTGTGGAGTGGGAGCCGATAGGCTCTGCTAATGGCTTAGGGTACTGGGGAACATGGATGAGTTGGAAGGGTTGGCAACATCAAAGAACTGAAGGCAGAGAAGATTTGAAATAGCCACGAGAATGGGCACAAATTCCCAGTGTGCAAGAAAAACTTTATATTTCTCTATCTTTTCAGTATTCCTGTTTCAAGCTCTCTTTCCTCTAGGTGGTCAGAATTTCATTTTAGCGACTTGATGAGGAAATGACAGGGAGGCAGTTGGATACATGGCTTGAGTTCAGAAGAGGAGAAAGAGCCGAAAACGTCCATTTGGGAGTCATCAGAATACAGTTTGTCTCTGGAGTCCCTGGAAATACTGACTTGGCTCAGGGAGACAGAACGGGCTGCAGAGCCAAACTTGGAGAAACCCCAACATTTAAAGGCCTGGTGGAGGAACAAGAGTTAGAAGGTAGCAAGAGAAGCAGGAGATCTCAGAGGATGAAATGCAGAGACAAGAAAAAGAAAAGAAAAAAAGAAAAGAAAAGCAGGAGATCTCATGTCTTAGAACTAAGGGAAGTGAATATTTTAAGTAAGTGGAAATGAAAGGTCAACTAGCAGTAGGATAATCAAATACCCACTGGATGTCATACATTCTTCTTTCTTTGGCTTGAGGCACAAAGAAGAGTAAGATGTAATCATGGCAATCATCATATCTACTATTACCGAGTGCACAGTCCCTGATTATGTCATTCAGCCAGCCAATCAATCAGTCCTGTAATGTATTAACTGAAAACACACCATGTGCCGAGCACTGCCGAGGACAGTGTTTCCTATTATGGTGCTCATCGGGGCTCCTCAGTCTTTTCTCTGTCACACATAAAAAAATAATACCACTTGTACCTCCCCCGTGGCTACCCTGAGGGCTGAGAGATCAGAATCTCATCATCCCCTGCCTCTGATCACAGTTTTCCTGTTCCGATGTTGCGTGTGACTACAGAGGAGTTTTATGGTTGTGAGGGCAGAGCTGGGGACCATACGGTACATAGGAGCTGCTAGTGATTGTCAGCCGGTTAAGAGTGAGTCTTGGAGAGCGAGACTGGTTCCGAAAGTTTGGCGCTTAAAAGGAAAGAAAAGAAAGAAAAGCTGTTCAGTTTTCAGTAATGAGAGGAGAGAGAGAGAGAGGGAGAGAGGGAGGGAGAGAGAGAAGCTTATTGTAAAAATAAGGAAAGGGAAAAGGTTAGAAATCTTGAGGTAGTCTGAGATTCAACCCTGAGACTTAGGAGGTGAAAACCCTTGTGAGTTTCTGTTGGGCGTGCATTTGTCTGTAGGTGCCGATGCTGCTCTCATTAGGGTCTTGTTTCCTATGGTAGAGTGCACTTGAAAACAGGCCTGCAGATAGTGAATCAGATTGTCAGTGGAATAGTTGAGTTCACCATGAAAAAGAGCTCCTTTTAGGTTAGATTCATTTTGATGTATCCATCAATGGGAAATTATGCAGCCCTTCAAAAAGAAAAAGAATGAGACACTTCGATTTGTCCTGATACAGAAGGCTTTCTGAGACATATTTTTCAGCGAAAAGTAACAAGGTACAAAACAGTATGTTTACAGTGCTATTTTCAAAAAAAGAATATATGTGGATATGTTTGCATATGCAAAGAATATGGAAGAACACACAGGAAACTGGTAAGAGAGGTGGGTGGCCCAGGAGGAGGGGAACTCAGTGGCTGGGGATCAAGGTGGAAGGTTTTCATTGTATACTCTTTTGAATTTCATACCAAGTATAAGTATTATTTATTTAACGAATAAATATATGCAAGTACATAAAAAAGCCTTTGGTGAATCATTTTGCAAGGTTCATTTGTAATGCAAACAGCCACTCCCTAATTTGCTTTGGAAATGTTGACATTTGTGTGCTGGATTTTCTTAAAGCATGACATACCAGCGTCTGCAAACCACACCCTGAGTGCTTAAATTTGAGGTCACTGAAAAAACCAGCCACACAAGTGTGACTTTCCAAAAAGCCAAACATTGTTAAGAGAGGCAGAGAGAGTGGCAGGGGCTCCATGCATCCCCAACATCTGAGAATGTCAGAGAGAAGGAATTGTGGACAGTCAGTGCAATCTCCTTTCTTCGTAAATTGGAAAACGAGGGTTGAAAAGGGAAGAGACTTGCCTAACAAAAAGATCGTGCCATTTTGTGTAAAAAAGGGAGAAAAATGGCCGGGCACAGTGGACCACACCTGTAATCCTAGCACTCTGGGAGGCCAAGGCAGGAGGATCGCTTGAGGTCAGGATTTTGAGCCAGCCTGAGCAAGAGCGAGACCCCATCTCTAAAAATAGAAAGAATTAGCTGGGGGTGATGGCATGCGCCTGTAGTCCCAGCTACTCGGGAGGCTGAGGCAGGAGGATCACTTGAGCCCAGGAGTTTGAGGTTGCAGTGAGCCTGGGTAACAGAGTGAGACTCCATATCAAACAAAAAAAAAAAAAGGAGAAAAACAAGTCTCTCTATCCATATTTGCTTCCATTTGCATAAAGGACTCCAGAAGGATACACAAAACACGAATACAAATGGGTAACTACATGGAGAGGGAAGTTGGGAAATAAAAGGATGAGAGACAGAGGTAGGAATGAGATTTTCACTTTTAATCTTTTATAATCTTTGATCTATTTTTTTTAATAATACAAAAACTTTGTTCTTTCAGGTTTTTGGTGAAAGAAAAAAAAAAAAATAAAAAAAAATAAAAACAAAAACTTTGAAAGAGAGGTGGACCATGCCATCTACATGATCTACCATTCAGTTTTCAAGGAAGATATCATAAGTCTGTGGGTTCAGAGAAACGTTAAGAATCCAGTGTTGAAATCACAGATCAACTTCTGCTCCTTCACATGCCAATAACTGTTTGAATTATTTTATCATATTGAAGTTTCACCATATTGAGATTTTTTTTTGAGATAACATGGCCATCAGATGGGCTTAGATCTCATTTTTTATTATAGGCAGATTTGTCAAAATCATGTAGTACCAGTCCATTGCTAGTCTGTGGATTCAGTCATAATGGGGAGATACAACAGGGCAGGAGAAAAATCAGTGGACAGAAAGTCAGGAAACCTGATTTTAATAAAGTTTTGCAATTTAATTAACTTTGTCACCTTGGGCAATTTAATTTCTCTCCTTAGGCCAGTTTTCATATCTATAAAATGAGAGGCTTAGATGAAGTGATCTAAGGTTCCCTCCTAGCTCTGATATTATTGGATCCTGAAACAATTATTAGTAATTCAGAATGTAAGGGGAATTTATGAGATCATTTTTTAAATCCAGGAGATGGTAACAGTTTGTTGGGCCTCTTTTTGCTCTTTTGACCTGCAGCTACACAAGAACTATTGGGTGATCTGCTCGGCCCCTTTCTCCTAAGCTCACACCCTGATGGTGACTATCTAGATCTGTGTTCCTCAGAGCACAAGTTTAAAGGAAATGTTAATCTGTGTTCCACAAAACATCTCAAATAAATTTGGGAAATTCTGTATAACAACTGTTCCTGATAGAGAGTCACAATGCTATTAAAGGTCCTGAGAAGTCCTGCAATAAAGAAACTCACGTAACTTAACCCAGCATTTTCAAAACTTATGGATATGGAACACTTCGGGTGTGTGTGTGTGTGTGTGTGTGTGTGTGTATGTGTATGTGTGTGTGTGTGTCCTATTACCTCTATTTGGAACAAATGGAATCCAAATACCTCCATTTTTAGGGAATTTATGAGATCAGTTATCAGTTGGCATTAGGACAGTTCTGGGGCCTCTGCAAACATGGGAAGATTTAGCATGTTCCAGAGGGAGGCTGACCCTGTGATTCATGCAGCTCTCCACCCCCCTAGTTGAAAGAAAACCTTCCAACAGTGGGAACCTCAGAAACTCCCTTTTTTACAGGGAGGTTCCCATCTAAGCATAATGAGGTCAGTGGACATCTTATCCCTTTCACTTCTGCCTTTGGCTTTCAGATTTATTTTTGCTTTTGGGAACTTGTTTTCATCACCCTTTTTGTTCACAAATTATATAGTTCTCTTTCTGTCCTTCCTCCATAAGGCCTTCAGGTCACGTTTCCCTCCCTTCTAATATCTTCACTCCCAAGCAAGCTGGTAAGAAAAGTTTTGGGCACTGGACCTGCCACACTTCACATCCTTCATTAGTTTTTGAGATTTTCACCCTCAATTCCCAAAGAAACATTGACTCATCACAGCACAGACACACAGTCATTTGGAAAAAATTAATTTAAAATATGTGTCTCTTAAGACTTCTCAATTACTTTGGTCCCATCCTTAAGCATTCAGTTTAAAGAAAATAAAATCTCTAGGCGAGCAAAAACATATGACCAAAGCTATCATTGTACTATGTGTTGGCATATCTGTAAGTCTGAAACTAAGGAACAATATGGAAAGCTATTTTGCATTTAGTGCTCTCTTTCCTTTGAGATTCTCAGGTCTGTAGTCAAAGCATCAGGATAGAAATGACCAGACAGCTGTTGCAGGCCCAACTAATTATACTAATGCTTCCCTGAAGGACTAGAGCTGCAAATACATCTTTCTCCTGACCAGACTTGGCTACTGGCCAGACTCAGTGTATCCCACAGAGTATATGCTGCCTGGGCTCAGCACTCTCCCTCCTCCCTCCTAGGATGGTGGGAAAGAAATGGAGGTGAAGAGGCAGCTAGATGGGGGTGGAGGAATTGCCCATTGACTCTCCTATCCACCCTGTGGGGTTTTTTTTTTTTATTTAATTTTTTTCTAAATTTTTTTTGTAGAAATGGGGTTTTGCTATATTGCCTGCGCTGGTCTCAAACTCCTTGAGTCAAGTCATCCTCCCACCTCCGCCTCCCAAAGTGCATGAGCCACCACAACCAGCTCACCCTGAGTTTTTTTTTTTTTTTTTTTTTTTTTTTTGAGACAGAGTCTCACTCTGTTGCCCGGGCTAGAGTGAGTGCCGTGGCGTCAGCCTAGCTCACAGCAACCTTAAACTCCTGGGCTTAAACGATCCTACTGCCTCAGCCTCCCGAGTAGCTGGGACTACAGGCATGCGCCACCATGCCCGGCTAAATTTTTTCTATATATATTTTTAGTTGGCCAGATAATTTGTTTCTATTTTTTAGTAGAGACGGGGTCTCGCTCTTGCTCAGGCTGGTCTCGAACTCCTGACCTCAAGCGATCCACCCGCCTCGGCCTCCCAAGTGCTAGGATTACAGACGTGAGCCACTGCGCCCGGCCCACCCTGGGGTTTGTAAAAACACTTTGACTACCCTAGCA
>CM052441.1:92163759-92225734 GCA_028533085.1 Varecia variegata
TCTATTTTTAGTAGAGATGGGGTCTCGTTCTTGCTCAGGCTGGTCTCGAACTCCTGAACTCAAACAATCCACCCGCCTCGGCCTCCCAGAGTGCTAGGATTACAGGCATGAGCCACTGCATCCGGGCTAGCACTATTCCTTGATGGTTTGTCTTAATTCACCTGGGAAATATTAATATTTGCTGAAAGCTATGGTTGATATATAAAAGGGGGGCCAGAAATTAAGTGGGAGGGTGACACTAAAGAGAAAAAACAAAACAAAACATGGAGGGGGGATTAATTAGGAGGATGGAGAGTGTGATGGTTAATTTTATGTGTTAACTTAGCTAGGCTATGGTGCCCAGTTGTTTGGTCAAGCACTAGTCTAGATGTTGCTGGGAAGGTATATTTTACATGTAATTAACATTTACAATCACTTGACTTTAAATTAAGCAGATTACCCCCCATGATGTGGGTGGGCCTTATCCAATCAGTTGAAGGCCTTAAGAGCAAAGGCTGAAGTTTCTTAAGGAAGAAATTTTGTCTCCAGACGGCAACATAGAAATCCTGACTGAGTTTCCAGCTTGCTGGAAAAACCTGTGGATTTCAGACTGAAGACCGCAACATCAACTCTTGCCTGAGTTTCCAGCTTGCCTCCCACATTTCAGACTTTCCATCACCCCCCACAACTGCATGAGCCAATTCCTTAAAATAAATCTCTATTTCCATATACTCTCTATACAGTCTATTGGTTCTGCTTCTCTGGAGAACCCTGACTCCAGAAGGCTCCAGGGAGGATGGCTCTAGAGGAAAAAATTGAACTGACAGACTAATTGTGAGTTTGACTGTAATCTGAGAAGTTTTCCAGTGTTGTCAGAGAGCTTGCAGATAAGTGATAGATATTTAAAAACAAAACTATGCAAGAGAAAGAACTGAGGCAATTGTTAACTCCAGGGAAAACAAAAAGTGGTACAAGAAGACAGCTTGATTCAATTGAAAACACTGAATACTGGCTGGGCACGGTGGCTCATGTCTATCATTCTAGCACTTTGGGAGGCTGAGACAGGAGGATCACTTGAGGCCAGGAGTTTGAGACCAGCCTGGACAATATAATGAGACCACAACTCTACAAAAAAAATAAGAAAAAAAATTAGCCGGGCATGGTGGCAATGCCTGTAGTCCTAGCTGCTGGGGAGGCTGAGGCAGAAAGGGTCACTTGAGCCCAGGAGTTTGAGGTTGCAGTGAACTATGAGGCCACTGCACTCTAGCCTGGGCAGCAGAGTGAATCCAGTTATCTGTTACTTGAAGGGAAATGCATTCTAAATAATATAATTCCTGATGAGTACCCATCCTTTTTGTTCAAATAATGCCAACATTTTCTCTGATTGGTATTTTGTGGGAATTCTAAAGTGGTAAGATTCTGTCCACAGTTTGGTGGGTCTGTGGTTGTAACCCCTGGTGATTTAGGTGAAGTCATAAAGTATGGGTGACTTTACCACACAATCTATACAATGAATAAAAATAAAGCAGTATTATATCATTTTGCCTAATATTACATTTTTATTTTCAGAAGTCCTTGGACAAGAGTAAGAAGAAAATATTATATTGGTCAGAGTTTTTAAGTGCAAATCACAGAAACTAACTCTGGCCAATTTATGCAGAAAAGGACTTTATTAAAAGGATATTGAAAAAGGAAATAAAGAATACTAAAAAAAAAAAAAAAAAGAATACTAGGTAGTATCCAGAATGCCAGGGACAGCCATAGAGCCAGGCTTAGTGGCAAACCCTGCAAGAAAAAGGCTTAATATCATACTGATGATTTGGTCTGATGAAGGAATCTGGGCCCAGATCTTGAAGCTGGCGTGGCTGATACCATTGACAGCAGATGCTGTATATGCTGCCACGTAAGCCATGGCCACATCAGCTTCTAGAAACTGTGTGAAGCAGCTCCCACCCTCACCAGAATGGATTCAGAGTGATCCTTCCAGGGCCTGGACTAGAGTGAGTTGAGCAGGTGAGCAACTCACCTTGGGTAGAAGATTTAACAGGGCAGCAAAAGACTCAGTAATCAAGATAAAGATCTAATGTAATGTTTTAAAAAATCAAAATTAATGCAAAAAATCCATTATGAACAAAATATCAAAATTTAAATAAAGGCAGGCTCTGACAACACCAGGATTAGTAAGGCAAGTACAGGTCAGGTCATCCAAGTTTCCAATTCACAGTCTAGGGCGGGTGTAAGTGATTGGTGACATAGAGGTTTTGTACCTTAGTTGCAAGGGAGTCTAGGAGAGAGGATATTTGGAATTTTCAGTTTTGGTAGTGGGAAGTGGGAAACATACTGAAGGGGTTCAGGTGCTTGGGTGGCCAAAAAGAATGACAAATGTCTACTATACTTATTGGAGTCTTGGTAAAATGTCATCTTTTGGGTTCACAGAGAGCAGCATATTCTGGCTATTTTGAGGAAAACTTTAGTGTTTATTAGAGTTGGGGTATAGATAAATTAATATAGGAGGACAGAGAACAGAGAGTGAAATAATTCTTTTGAAACTGGGAAGGCTCCAAGGGGAAGATAAAGTTTGAGCGGGGCTTTAGAGGAAGGAAAGGGGAAGGGAGAAAGAGCATAGGATTTGCAGTCAGGAAGTGGGATTCCCTGCTTGGCTACTTGGCTTAGTAGCTGTAAGAATTCAGGCAGATCACTTAGCTTCTCTAAGTGTTAGTTACTTTATCTGTAAAACCTTATCTTATGTGACCTGACAAAGAGTTGTGAGGATCAACTGATTAAATAAGTGAAAGCTGTTTGCAAATTGTAAAGCACTATGCAAACAACTTGGACTGTTATTAAGAGGTTAAGGATGGGTAGGACTTTGACAAAAGGCTCTGGGGGAGAAGGGCAGTGAGAATGAAAGGTGAAGTGATTTTTGTATGAGGCTAGACAAAAGGAAACTGGGCTTTGAAGATGAAAGCAGTCAAGGAAGTCTTGTTTTTCCGGATCATAAAGGAAACAAAGCCTGAGATCCCAAGCTTGAAGGATAAAACCAAGTCCTAAGGTCTCACCACAGTTACAGGAGAGCATGGGACACCATAACACCGGTCACAACACACCTGAATGATGACTGGGAGCACATGCTCCTTTCGCTCCCTTGATGGTCCCTTCAAAGGCAAGCAGGGACCATGTCTTACTTTGTTTCCAGAAGCCTGATACATTCTAGTTGAGGGCATTCTGCTCCACTTCCAAGGAATGAGTGTGTGCCCAAAGGCTAGTAAACTTGGGACCTCTTGACCCCAAAAGGTGGTACAGACTAAGCGGTTGAGAAGCCTTGAAAAGCAGGTTCTGTGCATACCGGGTCGCCCTCTGGGTAGCCTCCCAAATCTGAGAGCTCACCTTATCCCAGGTAAGGTGTATTAATCCTTAATTTAAGGAGGAGTGGGTGGGACGAAGGGCTCCAGCAGACCTATTCTAAATGGTTGAAAATCAAGGAGGGGGGGCTATGCAGGTGATAAAACTTCATAGAACTACATAATACACACATGCACACGAGGGATGACAAACTGGTTAAATCCGAGTATGGTCTGTAATCAAGTTAATTGTATTGGTTTTGTTAATTGTATTGTTGCCAACCTCGATTTCCTGGTTTTGAGAATGTGTCTTACGTAAGATGTTGAGGAAAGCAGGGTGGGTGACAAGTATACGGAACTTCTCTGTACTAACTCTGCAACTTCTTGTGAGTCTATAATGATTTCGAAGTGAAAAATAAAAACAAAAAAACACAAGGGGAACCGCCCCCTCCCATCCCCGCAGCCGACCTCTAGACAGTCCACACATCATCACACACCTGGCCTCACCCCGGCCTCGCCCGCCCGCGGCAGTGGGGCGGGGTGGGGGCGTGTGGGGGGCTGTGGGGGCTGGTAGCGGTGGCGGTGGTGCTGGGGCGGGGCAGGGCGGGGCCACGCACGCGCAGTCCTGAAATCCCGGCCGCGCTGGGAAGTCGCGCACGCGTAGTCTTGGCCCCGGGCTGCCGCACAAACCCCTCTCCGAGACTGGGGCCCCGGCTGACTTGGCCCCTCTGCGGTGCCGTCTTTTCCGGCCGTTGGGGCGCTTCCTGTTGTCCTGACCCGCAACCGCTCCTCGGCCCCTATCTCAGAGCCCCTTGTGCGTTCCCTAGTCTCCTCTGGCTAGTTGGCTGCTGCCGCTGAGGCTTCGCCTGTCTGCACGCCGAGACTACTGGCCGGGAGGGGGGCGTCCGCGGCTGTCCGCCTCCCCCAACCCTACCTCCCCTGGTACTCTGGTGAGTTTCTTGACGTCGCCGTCTTCACACCATCCCAGGCTTTTTCCTTCATCTCCTTCTTCCCCCGACTCCTTCTTCCCGCCAGCGCCCTCTTTCTAGCTCTGTCCTCTCAGCCCCTCGGCCCCTCTCCTCAGCCTCCTGTCAGTCTCCCTGTCCTCCGTGTCCAGAGGCTCCTTGTTGGCACTCCACATTTTCTCAGTCCCAGGCCCTCCACCCTGTCCCTTCTCTTTCTCCTTGTGCAGTTGAGGCGGGGAGCCAGGGTCTCCTCTTCTTTCCATGTTGCCAGCTTTGTCTGCTCACTGCCACCAGTCCGTCCCCTCAGAGATCTCGGTTGTCACCAATTTTCAACTGCTTTTCCTTTTTCTGGAGTCTAAGAACCTGAGAGGTGTTGTTATCTGAGGTAGACATGTCGAAAGCCCACCTTGGGGTGTGGTACCTTTGAGTCTGCTCCCTTCCCTGTAGTTAGTTTTGGGGTACTGGGCTTCAGCAAAGACTCTTAAGAATTAAGAGAGTGGAAAAGGATCGGCCAGAGAAAAGGAAAAAGTCAATAAGGACTTAGAGGAAAGTCGGTGTCAGAAAGTGTGTAGAACGCCTAGCAGAGAGACCAGATCTCCCAGTTCACTCAAATGACTAAAAGACACAAAGAGAAACTTACTCTTTTTGTAATGCACTGAGGAAGGTTGGAGTGAAGTAGACCCTACGCTTCCTCTCCCTTTCAGCTGACCTTGGCTCTGAATTAGACAGGCAGTAGATATGGTTTCCCTAAACATAAAGCAACCACCACCACAATAACAGGTTCCTCTCCCCACCACAAATATTAGATGTCAGCTTCCTTATAAGAGGATGAGAACTCTGTTCTCCAGCTCTGTATAGAAAAACATTTCATGTCCCAACCCTGTCTCCCATCAAACATACGTATTCTGAACTCTTAGGAATGGACAGCAACAGTGAGTGTTTTTTCTAGTTAATCTTTTTTTTAAGGTGCTTACTAAGTGCATAGCACTGTGCATGAGATGGGGGAATATTAAAACGAGTATAAGACATTGTGCTTGCTTTCCAATGGCTTATACTTCAGTAAGAGAGATTAGATATGTGGCTTGAGGAATAGTCTTAGCCCCAATGTTGAATTGTCCAAATGAAAGGTAATGGATTGTAAATCACAAAGAAAGAAAGTAACATATTCATGAGAAAAGGGGTATTTATAGAGATCACAGAGTACCATTGTAAAGTCAATCAGTCAACCAGGCATAACCATCTAGATTGAATAAAACAATGGTTTTCATTTGACCTCCTTTTGAGTTTGAAGTCCCTATCCCATTTGCCAATTTTTAAAAACTTCTAAGAATTTCTGGTGGTGGTGGGGTCATACAAAAAAAAGAATTTCTCATCTAACTATTATTCCCTAATTCTGCAGAGTTGAAGGAAGATGAAACAAATTTGGCGAGGGCCTCCAATGGCCTTTTGGCTAGGGCCTCCAATGGCCTATAGGTCAGGGCAGGAAGGCTTGAATTAGTGAAAACTTGAGAAAAAGCCCTATCTTATGAAAAGTTGGTTGACCTAGTAAACCTATGAATTGCTGTAGGGCAATATTAATTGTATCTTTTGATTAAAGGTTATTAGAATTAGGCTAAACCTTTTGTAAGTGGAGGAGGAGGGTTTAAAGAAAGGTCAAATGGTAGGACAGTGCAACCTTTATCATTACATTAGAAACTATATGTGAAAGTTGCAAACTACTCTGCTAAAAAATTTATTGGCCTAATATATGAATCTTTGAGTGCACTTTATGTCTTTTTGATCTTTTTAAAAAATGTTTGGGAAGTAATGCCAGTGACTTAAATGAGTCAAAACTTCTTCCCCCAGTTTTTTATATACCCGTTTTGTTCTTTACTTTTGTTGACAACTAAAAATCATTAACTTGTTCACATTACATTTATTAACCACCTGATGTGGGGAAGGCATTGTTTATCTTAGGGGTAAATTCTCTCAAATTGTATTTACAATTGTATTTTTATGTTGAAGTAATTTCAGTTGTTAAAATATAACTACATATGTGTAAAAAGGGTCTCCTGAAATTTTCAGGCAAAGGAGGAGTGTAAAGTTCTCACTTGTTTTTGACTTGTTTTTAGATCTGGTTTTAAAATTTCTTCACCAGACACACTTAGAGTGCATGTGGTTTTCATTGTGGGTGGAGGGGGTACAGGCTGACAAATAAGGAACCACACCCAAGATTCATGAACCAAACAGAGGTTTTTAAAAAAAATTCTTCCACTGTTTTTCTAAAAACACTTGGTATTAGTAGAAACTTTCTCATAAAAAATAACATTTTATCATAAGGTAACTCTGAGTACAATGTCTTGCATTTGTGATTACTGATCATTTGGCCTATCATGAATCAAAATATTTGACTCTAAAGTAGAGCCTTGATTTTGAATCTCTGCTCTGAAGGGATTATTTTTATGTGAATTTTGTCTGAGTATCTTTTTTAAAAATTGTTTAATGTTAAGCCTTTTTTCTTAACAATAACAGTGTTTACACTGTTTCTTACAAGCCTTAGTTTAATCCACAAAACAATTTAAAAAGCTGCTAAGTATTAAGGGGGAAAGCCTTAAGAAGACTTTTTATAAAATGTCCTATCTTTAAAAATGGCCCTTGGTCCCTCCTAATTTTTACTCAGCTTTATATTGGGATGAAAAGACAGAACCATGATAAGAATAAAAGATCGAGCACTATTGCCAATGCTGGAGTTAGGTAGTTTTGGTGAACAATTTGACCAAGTGTGATAATATAGGTTATCCAGAGTATCTGGGGGAAATGAGATTTTAAATTTAGGAAAATATCATTCTATAAGTTACCTAAAACCGTTGGTATTGTTTTTTTCTTTTCTTTTTTTTTTTTTGAGACAGAGTCTCACTCTGTTGCCCAGGCTAGAGTGCCATGGCGTCAGCCTAGCTCACAGCAACCTCAAACTCCTGGGCTCAAGCAATCCTCCTGCCTCAGCCTCCTCTCGAGTAGCTGGGACTACAGCCATGTGCCACCATGCCTGGCTAATTTTTTCTGTATATATTCTTAGTTGTGCAGGTAATTTGTTTCTATTTTTAATAGAGATGGCGGTCTCGTCTCGCTCTTGCTCAGGCTGGTCTTGAACTCCTGACCTTGAGCCATCCACCCGCCTCAGCATCCCAGAGTGCTAGGATTACAGGCGTGAGCCACAGTATTGTTTTTTTCTTATATAAAATGAGGAAGTTAGGATCCCTGGTTTTTAAGGTATCTTTCATCACTAGAATTGCAATTCAGGTTTTTTCTTTGTAACATTGTTCCCTTTATGGGTCTTTATTTTAACTTGTAAATTCAAATAAACGGCAAACATTTATCAACTATCTTAAGGCTGTGTTAGAGCACATAAATACCTACTGATTAGCATTTTATTCATAGTTTTTTTTTTTTACTGTAGAAATTATAAACTTAACAGTTATTGGTAACAGTACATGCTCTTTGAAGAAAATACAGAAAAACATGGAAAAGCATAAGCCAGTACATGCCTGGCTAATTATTTTTTTGTAGAAATGGGGGTCTCGATATTGTCCAAGCTGGTCTCTAATTTCCTGCCTTCAAGTGATCCTCCTGCCTCAGCCTCCCAAAGTACTAGGATTATAGGCGTGAGCCGCGATGCCTGGCCTTATTATAGATTCTTGATTTACCCATATGGTATTGTGATCTTGTTCTCCTCCTTTTTAAAGATGGCACTGTGTTTTAAGGATATGTTCACGTGGCTTGTAGGTACTGATAGAGTTGCTTCTGACCTTTACATGGTATTAACTTTTTTTATTTTATTTTTATTTTTTATTTTTTTATTTTTCGTCACACACTTCTGTGTATGCATGGTATTTCCTATGCATCCACAGCATTTTATTTATTTATTTCCTTAATGAGTGGCCTCCAGCTTTCCAACACATATGATGGCATAACGAATATCCACTTCTCATTTGTGTTAGTCCCCTTAAAAGCCTGTGTGACAATCTCTAATTTTTGTATGTAGGGGTGGGATTTCTGTATCATAGTACACTAATATATACTATTTTAACTAAGTATTCTGTTTGTCTGGCTTTTGTCACATACTATCTGTTTATCCTCCAGAAAACTTGTACCAATTTACATTCCTACCAATAGGGTAGGAGAGTGCATAATTGATAGATTCTAACTCCAAAACTATTACCTCTTCTTTTCTTTGTTTCTAGCAACCATGGCAATGACAGGCTCAACACCTTGCTCGTCCATGAGTAATCACACAAAGGAAAGGGTGACAATGACCAAAGTGACACTGGAGAATTTTTATAGCAACCTTATCGCTCAACATGAAGAACGAGAAATGAGGTAAAGAATTTTGTTTGAAAAAATTGTGTCATGGCGTTCATGTTTAGTATCATAAACATACTTACATTGTTGAAAGGAGACAAGAATAGCAGTAGCCATGTTATAGCTTATGCCATTACCATGGAGTGATAGTGTAACGGATTTTCAAAGTTCCTGCCATTAACTCACTTATGTCTACTAGTCAGTAACACAAAATTCTACTGCAATATAAAAAAATAATTGGTACTCGGGAGGCTGAGGTGAGAGGATCACGTGAGCCCATGAGTTCAAGGCCAGCTTGGGCAACGTGGTGAAACCCTGTCTCTTAGAAAAAAGAGGGCCAGATCCTTGGAGTTAATTGTAAAGGCAGCGTGATATATTGGGAAGAGCAGCCTCTTTGGAGTCAGATCTGGTTTTAGAATCCTTTCTGTACCGTTTAGTAGCTGTATAATGTTAGAACAAAGTTCTTTAGTCTTTCTGTGTATCATTTCCCCCATTTGGGAAATGGGAATAATAATACTTACCTTGCACGATTGCTGTGGTAATTAGATATAACATACACGTATACCCCCCACAGTGCTTTGCACATAGTAATCACTTAGTTAATGGTGGTAGTAGCAGCTATTATTATTACTGATCTGGTATATACTATCCATGTAGTAACTCATAATTTAAAAAAATCTTTCTAACATTTATAAGGAAAGTATTTGGAAGTACAGAAAAGTTGAAAGAATCATACAGTGAATACACATATACACATAATCTAGAGTCTATAATTCTCATTTATTGTATTTATTTTATCATATAGTCATCTATCCCTCCGTTCATTAGTCCATCTTAATTGTTTGCTGTACTTGGTATGTTACAGACATCAGTATACTTCTGAATATTTCTGCTTATATAACATTAATTAGAGTTCAATATTTATATATTTTTTGGGTGGGTATAAAATTTATATATAATGAAATGTACAAGTTGAAGGGTTCCATTTGATGAGTTTTGACAAATGTATACACCTGTATAACTTAAACCCTTATCAAACCATAGAACATTACCATCCTCCCAGAAAGTTCTTTCATGCCTCTTGCTCCTTCAACCTCAGGCAACCACTGTTGCAATTTTGTTTCTACTGTAGATTAGTCGTGCCTATTCCATGCAAGTGGAACATGTAAATGAAATCATATAGTACATATTCATTTGAGTAAAGCATCTTTCATTAGTCTAATGTTTTTGAGGTTCATCTGTGTTGCTATGTGTATCAATAATTTGTTCCTGGCTGGGTGTGCTGGCTCCACCTATAATCCTAGCACTTTGGGAGGCTGAGTTGAGAAGATCACTGGAGGCCAGGAGTTTAAGACCAGCCTGAGCAACATAGGCAGACCTCATCTCTACAAAAAATTAAAAAAAAAAGTTAGCCAGATGTGGTGGTACATGCCTGTAGCCCTAGCTACTTGGGAGGCGGAGGCAGGAGGATAGCTTGAGCCCAGAAGTCTGAGATTGCATTGAGCTATGATGATGCCACTATACTCTAGCCCTGGTGACAGAGCGAAGCCCTATCTCAAAACAAAACAAAATAAAATAAAAATAAATATTCTGAGTACCATTCTGTTTTCTGACTATATCTCATTTTGTTTATCCATTCTTTTGTTGATGGGCTTTTTTCAGTTTTTGGCTATTTTGGTTTTTTTAAAAAATAATATTGATTTTTTTTTTTTTTTGAGATGGGGTCTCACTCTGTTGCCCACCAGACTGGAGTGCAGTGGCGTGGTCATAGCTCACTGCAGCCTCAAACTCCTGGGCTCACGAGATCCTCCTGCCTCAGCCTCCCAAGTAGCTGGGACTATAGGTGTACGCCACCATGCCTGGGTAGTTTTTAAATTTTTTTTTTTTTTTGAGAAAGAATCTTGCTATGTTGCCCAGGCTAATCTCAAACTTCAAGCCTCAGGTGATCCTCCCACCTCAGCCTCCCAAAGTGCTGAGATTATAGGCATGAGCCATCGTGCCCAGTTTTTGACTATTTTGAATAAGCTTGTATGAACATTTGTGTACAAATCTTACAGACAAAGTTTGTTTTTAGTTCTCAAGTAAACACCTAGGAGTGGAATTGCTGGCTCATAAACATGCATAAGTGTATGTTTAATTTTATAAGAAACTGCTAGATCTTTTTCCAAAAATTACCAATAATATATGAGGGTTCCAGTTGCTTTACATTTTTGCCAACAATTTGTGTTGTCAGTGTTTTAACTTTAGTTATTCTGGTGAGATGCTTAGTGGTATCTCTCTGTGATTTTCATTTGCATTTCCCTGATGGCTAGTAGTGTAAGTCCTCTAGCTTTGTTCTTTTTATTTCAAGATTGCTTTGGATATTCTAGGTTCTTTGCATTTCCATTTAAATTTCAGAGTCACCTTGTTAATTTCTATAGCAAAGCCTAATGGAATTACGATTAGAATTATATTGGATCTGTAGATCAAATCAGGGAGAATTGACATCTTAAGAGTATTGATTCTTCTGATCCATGGTTATTTTGGATACCATATTCCATGGTATATCTCTCCATTTTATAAGTCTTCTTTAATTTTTCTCAGCAGTGTTTTATAGTTTTTAGTGTGGAGGTCTTACATGTCTTTTGTTCACTTATTCCTAGTATTTTGGGGTTTTTTTCATGCTATTGTCAATGGATATCTTTCACTGTCCAGTTTTTTTGCTGCTAGTATATAGAAATATAACTGAATTTTGTATATTGACCTCATATCCTGCAACTTATTAATTTACTTATTCATTTTTTTTTGCATATTCCTTAGGATTTTCTACATAAACAATCATGTCATTCATATAGAGACTGTTTTACTTCTTTCTTTTCAATGTATTTAACTTTTTTTTCTTGCTTTATTGTGCTGGCTGGAAATTCCAGTAAAATGTTGACTAGAAGTGGCGGGAATGGATATCTTTGCTTTATTCTTGATTTAAGAGGCAACTTGCTCAATATTTCTCTATTAGTTATGATGGTAGCTGTAGGTTTTTCAAAGATGTCCTCTATAGACTGAGGAAGTTTTCTTAGTTTGTATTTGGCTGAGAGTTTTTATCATGAGTGGGTGTTAAATTTTTTCAAATGCTTTTTCTGGATCTTTGAAATAATCATATTTTTTTCTCCTTTATTCTTTTAATAAGGCAAATTACATGGACTGATTTTTTTTTTTTAAGAGACAGTTCCTTCTTTTTCTTTTTCTCTCTTTTTTTTTTAAGACAGAGTCTCACTCTGTTGCCCGGGCTAGAGTGCCATGGCATCAGCCTAGCTCACAGCAACCTCAAATGCCTGTGCTCAAGTGATCCTCCTGCCTCAGCCTCCCGAGTAGCTGGGACTGCAGGCATGTGCCACCATGCCCAGCTAATTTTTTCTATATATGTTTAGTTTTTCAGCTAATTTCTTTCTGTTTTTCTTTTAGTAAAGATGGGGTCTCGTTCTTGCTCAGGCTGATCTCGAACTCCTGAGCTCAAGTGATCCTCCTGCCTCAGCCTCCCAGAGTGCTAGGATTACAATTGTGAGCCACCGTGCCTGGCCAATATTCTTTTTTTTTTTTTTTTTTTTCCTTGAGACAGAGTCTCACTCTGTTGCCCGGGCTAGAGTGAGTGCCGTGGCGTCAGCCGAGCTCACAGCAACCTCACACTGCTGGGCTCAAGCGATCCTTCTGCCTCAGCCTCCCAAGTAGCTGGGACTACAGGCATGCGCCACCATGCCCGGCTAATTTTTTCTATATATATTTTTAGTTGGCCAGATAATTTGTTTCTATTTTTTAGTAGAGACGGGGTCTCGCTCTTGCTCAGGCTGGTCTTGAACTCCTGACCTTGAGCGATCCACCCACCTCGGCCTCCCAGAGTGCTAGGATTACAGGCATGAGCCACCGCGCCCGGACTTCGGCCAATATTCTTACCTATTTTTTCTTAACTGTGTCTACATTTGATCTGATCTGATACTGAGTAGAAGTATGTGATTATTATTAGTGATCCAGTGTCAGTTTTTTATTTTATTTTATTTTTTTTTGAGACAGAGTCTCACTCTGTTGCCCGGGCTAGAGTGCCGTGGTGTCAGCCTAGCTCACAGCAACTTCGAACTCCTGGGCTCAAGCAATCCTACTGCCTCAGCCTCTCAAGTAGCACAAGTAGCTGGGACTATAGGCATGCGCCACCATGCCCAGCTAATTTTTTCTATATATATTTTTAGTTGGCCAGATAATTTGTTTCTATTTTTTAGTAGAGACGGGGTCTCGCTCTTGCTCAGGCTGGTCTCGAACTCCTGAGCTCAAACGATCCACCTGCCTCGGCCTCCCAGAGTGCTAGGATTACAGGCATGAGCCACCACGCCCGGCCCAGTGTCAGTTTTATTTAAGCCCTAAGGATGGATAAATCCAGACCTTTTAGTGGTCTTCACTCACCAGACAGATAACAGTGAAACCAGAGTATAGAATTGAAGTAATTTGTTGAGATTTAAAAAATATGAGTAATATTAATTTTCAGGATATTAGGCATTTTCTCGATTTTGATCATAGAAATATAGTCACAGTTTATACCATTTTTCCTGATTATAAGTGTCTCAACAACAGAAATTAGAAATACTGTCTATTCATCTGTCTTGTAGAGTGGAAGAGCTCCCTCTTTCCATTTTATTGCCTCTGAATCAGGCTATGATGGGATGGGAGCCTAAATTAGGTATAAAAAAGAGTGCTAATTATAAGTAGTAGTCATGAATGTGTCTGCACATCTGTTACACATTCTGACCTCTTTATTTTTTTTTTTTTAATTTAGCAGCATACATTTTTAAAACTAGCTATGTACAAAGCACACTGTTTGTAGTAGAGACAGGAGATTTAGATGTGGTCCTTGCCTGCAAAAGAATTTACCCTCTCGTATGGGAAATGAACATACACGCAAATAAATGGAGCACATGGAAAGCCGTTGCTGGGGTGAGGGGGGGGTATGGCCTCTGAGTGTGAAAAGTGGCCTGGTCTCTTTCCCAGCATTCTGCTTGGGAACACTGGAGTTGATTGAGGGGGAAGGGTGGCTCCACTGAAGACTGGAGTGTTAGCTAACCTGGCACTGCCACTAGGAAGCATGCCTTTTGGGGGGCTTGCTTTTCTTTTTCATTATGAATAATTTTAAATATACACACAGGTAGAAAGAATAATACAGCGACACCCCCCCCCCATATGTTTATCCCTTAGATTCAGTAATTATTAAAACTTTGCCACATTTGCTTTATGTATTCCATTTTATTTTTTCTTTCTATTGTGTTTTAAAGTAAATCCCAAACATCTGTCATGTTAATTCTACATACTATAATGTGCATCTTCAAAAATATGGCCAATTTCTTGCAGAGTGTAAATGCCACCTTGAATCTAACCAAATTAACAGTAATTCTTTTGGTATCATTTCACAGAGGATGTCACTTTTAAGTGTCATTTTAGGCTGTGCCTACTATTTTTGGTGTCCTCAAGGCCTTTATGGATCTGGTCCCAATAAATCGTTATCATGATAGCTTTTTCTGGATAATTTCTCTAATGAAATAATCTAATTGTGTTAAAGGAGTTAATTCTGATAACTTTATTCTTAGGCAGGTGTTCTACTGAAACCAATTTAATTACACTTCATTAAAGCTGTGGAAAATCTCTCAGTTTGAAGTTAGGTTTAAAATATAATTGGAAGGAGCTGGTTTTGTGACATAGTGGATAGCATATTGGACTTGTAGCCCAATCTGATGTGATCATTCAAAAATGTAATCAAGAGGTATGGTGGTATATGGTACTCAAGACACAAAAAGAGCTGACCGTAGTTGAGTTCTTATAGCTTTTGCCTATACGTTATGCTTTGACTCTTCTTATTCTTCCCTACTTCAACTATCTAACGACTGAAATGGAATTAATTTACACCCCTGAAACTGCCAGCAGTACAGCTTTCTCCCTCCATTACATGTGCACACATAGATGCATATCTCAAAATACTCTGGGAACTGGAAGAAGAAAATTGGGAAGACTGGGAGCCATGTAGATGCTTTTTTCTTTCCATCAGGATCAGAGTAGATCATTTCACTTCCTCAGAGTTTGGACGCAAATTCTTATTCATTGTTTTATCCTATGAGTTTGTAATATAATTTCTAACAAAATATTCATTTTAACTAAATGCTATTATTACAATAAATATTCATTGACCAAAATGAAACTCATTTTCTTCCCATGTTCCTTTTTTGTTTTCTTTTCCTCCACTCCATGTTTCCCCATTCACAATGCAGACCAGGCATAGGGCCTGGGCTGGGGTGTACATGGGGTAGCTTTACTCTGCCTCCTCTTCCTATACAGTCAGTGTAAGAACACAGCCTGTGGTAGCACTGGGAGGCCTCTTTCCATGTTCCTACCTCTGTGTTTCCTATGTTAGTTAGTGGCATCATTATTCCTCTAGACAAGAAATTGTAAGACTTTTCCCTTGACTCCCACTGCCAATTGGTCATCTTTGCAGTAGCTCCTTTCATTTTGTTCTATAGCTTCAAATCTTTACTACATATCTGAATCATTACAATAACTTTCAACTGGCCTCAGATCTTTCTGAGTTGCTTTCCCTGCCGGTCCATCAGATTCTCATTACTGCTGCTTACCATTCTGAAATAGAAATCTCATCACATCATTCCTTTGTATACAAGCCTCTTTTACGCTCTCAGTTGTCTACAGAATAAGATCCAACCTTCTTGGTGTGGCATGTTAAGTGCTATGTACGTCAGCCACACTAGACTACATGCTCTTGGTACAGCATACACTTTTATTCTTCCCTGCCCTGTCCATATTGCCTGTTTATCTGGAATGCTGATAAGTGGTGGAGATTTCTAGCCATGTGCTTTCATTTATTATTCTGAATAAATGAAGGTTCTGTGGAATTGGTTGTAAGGAAGTTTTCCTTTTAATTTTATCGAGTCAGTAGGAGACTGTATATGAAAAATATTATTGGATGCAGTTTCTAAACTGAAGTTCAGTACTCTAGGAGTTTTTAGTCTTAAGTTTTGATAGTGGTGCCAGTCACCTTTCTTTATCTTAATTTTCCCCTTAAATCTCCAAATTCTGTCTTTACCTTTGTTGCTTATTACTCTTTTCTTGTGGCAGGGAGGAGGACGAAGATGCTAAAATAAAGGAAGTAGATTTCAGTCAGAGAGAGGGAAAGAAACACCATGATATAAGAGATTATCAAATACCAGCTGTTCTGTGGTTTGGTAAGGAGGAAATAACTGCAAAAAAAAAAAAAAAAAGAGAAAGTACAAAACATCACAGAACTTGAAACAAGATTCTTTGTTGCATTAACATCTTACACAATCTTTTTAAAAATGCAGACCTCAGGAAGGATGGGAATCTTTTCACTTGTCCTAGTAACTGTAATTTTTTGTGTTTTAATGAGGCATTTTGAGATTTACCTGTTTTTGTCATTTTTCAAAACCAATTACAGTATTATGTTTATATAGAATTTTCAGAAAATTATCATTCAAATGTTATTTCGTGTGTCTCTTGTTTTTGTTCATTTGTTTTAGACAAAAGAAGTTAGAAAAAGTGATGGAAGAAGAAGGCCTAAAAGATGAAGAGGTAATTAATATTGGAAATTTTTTCTTTGAAGCCCCACATGGCAGGTTGTATCTTGTCCAGCAAGTCGCTAGCCTTGGTGCACACGGGAAGGGTTTTGGCTCAATAACAGAGGAATGTGAGGGATGGTGTGCTTCTGGATTTGGATATTCATGCACAGGGAGAAGTTAATTATTAACTACCCAGGAGAGGAAGACTTCTTTAGGCACAGTTATAATAAATTAGATTTAGAATTATAAGAGAAAGAAGGGATGAATTCAGTGAAGTCAAATTAAAATTTAAAAGAGTAAACTATAGCATTCTTGTAGAATTCATTGGAAAGGCTCCATAGAAGTGGGGCAAATTTCTGAAATCTTTATCAAGGCAAAATATCCATTTCAAATCAGCCCTTCCACCCAGTACCCTAGATGTGGTAGGAGAAAATATAGTTAACAAGGGACTGCACAAGGAACTGAAATGGCAGTAAATAGGATTGAATCATAGAACCCAGGCAGTGGAAATGCTTTCAGAAATGGGATTGAATCACAGAACCCCAGGACAGTGGTGAAAAATATTTGTAGGAATAATAGAGCATACAGTGAGCTACAGTGTGTAAAAAAAACAGAGGCAAATAGAAAAACACATTTTTATTTTATATAAAAAAGGGCAAAGGAAAATGATTTTGATTGTTTATCCCCTCTTTCATTAGAAGTGTTGGAGTATTGGATGGCTGAAGTAGCTTAGCCAGAGTTCTTAGAGGAAGCATTCATCTGTTCAGTATGGCTTGGGTGTTGTGTCTGAAGGTCAGGGAAGGGAGAAGTCACCTCTTAAGGATACTTCTGTGGTGCTTTCATGTGTGAAAAGGCTATGCCTAATCTAGTGTGGCCCTGTTTTCCACCTGATAAGTCACAAATATGACTTTGTTGCAGAGTTTCAGAATTTCAACTTGTTCCCTTCCCTGCTCTCTCTTACTTAAACATTAGAAACGACTCAGGAGATCAGCACATGCTCGGAAGGAAACAGAGTTTCTTCGTTTGAAGAGAACAAGACTTGGCTTGGAAGATTTTGAATCCTTAAAAGTAATAGGCAGAGGAGCATTTGGTGAGGTAAAAACCACAGCTACTTATGAAGTACAAAAACATCACAGAACTTCAAAGCTTCTGACATACTGTAAGCTCATGATTGTTGATATAACTGAAATATGTGGAATGTCAGGCATGCCAGCCCTACATCCTAACTGCTTTGTCTGTCCTTTCTCTCTTTCTTCCCCTCTCCACTGTCCCAGATCTCTGTTGTTTTCTGTTGTTTTGCCTGAGAGGATGTTGGTGTTTGAATACTGATCTAGAGGGAGAGTTGAAAGATAGAAGGGACTCAATATTTGTTATTTATTCAGTGCTTTTCACCTACAATCAGGACAACAACCCACTTTATAGATGATGAAATTAAGAGTCTGAAGGTATATATAGTGTCTCAATGTCACATAGCCGTTGAGCATTGGGACCAGAAGTTGGGTCCAAGTCTTTCTGCCCTCAAAGCTCTTGCGTTTTCCCAGTACTGTACTACCTCTCTGGGAGCAAACTAACAGTATATCTCCACCCTTTATTTTTATTGCCAGATTGGTACAGCTCTAAAAAGATGGCCCTAGGAGACAGAATTTATAGAAAGGAGTTATACCGGTAGTGGTGGAGAGTTGAAAGCATTTATAGCTTTGTCCTAGCTATTCTTAGAAATCAATCCTGCTTGGTTACAAGAGCGTTCTGTCGGGGAGAGTTTAAATGAGCCCACACAAGGTCATTCCCATTAATGGAGAACACCCAAAGTGGACAACCTATTGATGCAATAGTTTCGTGTATAGGAGGAACAGCATATTATTAAAAACCAGTACACGGGGAAATGTGAGTATATTCAAAGGTACAGGTAAAGATAAACTAGGTCCCTCAGTGTTCAAAATCCCTGTTGGACTCTTGAAAGAGGGAAAGGTATAAATACCACCTCTGAAAGAGCTTTCTGTTCAGTGAGGAAGGGACATGGTACTCAATTAGGGAAAATGTGAAGAAAGGTACAGGAGGAAGAAAACATACTTATCTTGGGAGTGGAGGAGAGGATGTGCAGGAACTTGTGAACTTTTCTTTTGGTTTGTAAATCATTTTCTTTTCATCATAAAATTATTCTCTTTAAAAACATTGGAAAATATAAAAGAGAAAGGAAAACTGCATAAAACCCCATTTCCCTAATTATACATTTCAGGTTTTTTTTCCCTTATATTTTTCCTATGTGTGAAGTTTTACTTTATTTTAAACATTGTTGCAATCCTTTACTTAGATTTTTCTGAGCTGACTGAATGACATATGCCAGAGGTTTAATGAATCTTTAAGTTTGAAACTGAAAATTTTAAATTAGATTGGTTTGTTCAACTAGAGAGCCAAAGCTGTTCAGATACGGAGATATTTGAGGATGTTTCCAGCATTGACATCACTGTGTAATGTATTCTTTTTGGAATGTATTCATTTTCTTCTGCTTTGTTACTGCTAGTTGCTTATATTAAAACTATGATACTTTCTCAGTTTAATTACTGCTTCCTGTAACACATGAAAGTATTAGCTTGGTAGTGTGAATTTTTGACTTGGCATTTCTTTTATAACTTTTAGGTGCGACTTGTTCAGAAGAAAGATACAGGGCACGTGTATGCGATGAAAATACTCCGTAAAGCTGATATGCTTGAAAAAGAGCAGGTAAAGCACAGTCGTAGCAGTGTTTTTAGTCAGCTTATGAATTTTTGTCTCCTAAAGCTATTCTCTATGTTTAATTGAAATGTGTATTTTTATTACAGTTTTCTTTAGCTCTGTCATGTATGAGTATACATATAATATTACTTTTTTACCCCTACAAAGAAGCAGTTACATATTGAAAAGTACAAATAATGCCTCTGGATTATGTACAATTTTCTTTAAAGTTGAAAACCTAATAAAAAAGCAGCTGCTATTTGTGTCTTTCAGTTGATCACAAGATGTCCTTGTCATGAGAGCCTGTTTTTTGAAGTCATACTTGGTGTGGCAGTATGTTTCTTCCCAAATGCTGAGAAATAGAAATTGTATATGCACTTTGGAACTAAGGACTAGGAATTAGAATTTGGAATTTACAATCTAAAACATGTCTTAATGTGCTTCATTCTGTATACCTAAATCAAAGTTGGGTGTTCTAGGTACCTCACCACTGCCTAAGAGAGACCAGTCTTCCAATTTCTAACATTTGAAAAATACAATGCAAATGGTAGAACAATATAAATTCTCCTTTAATAAGTAAGAACACTTTCTAAAATCCAAACCCACTTTACAAATAGATCTATAAGGTGCATAAGTACTTTATGTGAAATAAATAAGGTTTTAAATATTGGACAGTATATTTTAAAAAGCAAGATGCAGACTTTCTGTAAATCTAGTTTAGTTTAGCTGGTTGCTTAAGAATTGATTGCAGTGGATGATGACTGCAGATGTCCTGTAAAAGATCTGATGTTACAGGAATGCAAAGAGAGACCCTGTGGCAAGGAAAGCTCCTGATATAGAACCCAAGAGCAAGAATGGAGATTGGCCCCACATCCAATCCTTTCTGCCTCTTGAGAGGAGGTACAATCACTGAGTTTTCTCTGTCTTCATTTAAAAATTTAAAAATTCCACCTGAAAATTTGGAATTTTTATTTTCTCTTTAATTTTCATGTGTTACTCAGAAAATTTAGACTCCTAGGAATTGCAGTTGAGAATATCAGATACCCGAGCAGTAAATCTTCAGACACTGTACTTTATGCTGACACCAACCTTATTCAGAATGCACAGTAGCCCTATTTATATATGACACAAAAATTAGTGTGTGATCTGAGTGTGTAGGCACTGAAAGAGTTCCAGTTAATCTTGAGAAGGAAAATATAAAGCTTCTACATTGACTGGTCAGCATGTTTGTATTTCACGAGTATGTTTTATTTTTACAATACATATTTCCTACAGTTTTAACCAAGGCTTAAAACTTCTCTTTATGAAATAATTAGCAGTCAGAGTAAAATTGTAAAGAGAAGTACATATCATTATATATACTTTGAGAATTACTAATTCTATGTACCATGTGCCAGGTGCCCAGAATGGTAACAGAGGAAGATCCAAATATATTTTCTCAAATATTGTACCTTCTTCAAAATCAATTTTTATAATTTTTCTAAATGAAAGTAAAGGAAATATCTGTTAGGATTAGGATTTTTAAATTATGGAATAATTTACGCATTAAATGGTACATTAACTTAATTTTTTAGCTGACCTTAGCTGATGGACTCAAATCCCTAGGTTTGATCTCAGTATGGGCCAGTTAAAGTCTCTGGCCACAGACTCTACCTGGGTCGGCCATCTTGAAGAAACTTGCATTGGGTGTGTGCTAGGTAAAAGCTGGAAGTAGACCAGTGCAAATCCATCATCTTTTTTGGGTAGGGTTGACAAAGTTTAGATTCAGAACCTAACTTTTCGTAGTTACTGGTGCCTTATCCAGAGGAAAAATTTTGTTGTTTTGTTTGTTTTTACTAAACTGAGCAGGAATTAAATCTATGCACTGAGTCTGGGTGTGATGGCTCCACCTGTAATCCTAGTACTCTGGAACGCCAAGGCTGGAGGATTGCTTGAGGTCAGAAGGTTGAGACCAGCCTGAGCAAGAGTGAGACCCTGTCTCTACCAAAAATAGAAAAAATTAACCAGGTGTGGTGGCACACACCTGTAGTCCCAGCTACTTGGGGGACTGAGGCAAGAGGATTGCTTAAGCCCAGGAATTTGAGGTTGCAGTGACCTATGATGATGCCACTGCACCCTAGATGGTGCAACAGAGTGAGACTCTGTCTGAAAAAAAAAAAAACAAAAACTATGCACTGAGAGTTCAGGTTGTTATTCTGGTCCACAGGGTGGAAATTTCTGCTATCTGGAAAATTCTAGAGAATAAGACATTGGCATTTAGCTAGTTTCTGATGTTTCTCTTTCAGTGCAAAAGAAAACCTTCAGTTGTGATGCCAGTGTACTATTAATGATGGAACAAAAGACTGGCTTTTATCTCTACTTTCTTTAGTGCCCAGGATAGAAATTTGTACCTCCACCCTATTAAATATTTATGGAATGAGGGAAAGAGAATGTTTTTTGTGTGAATTGCACCTCTCATTCTTCCCTCTCTTATCCTATATTCAACTGACTCCACTTCTGGATCTTGAGGTTACTTTTTTTTCTTTTCTTTTCTTTTTTTTGAGACAGAGTCTCACTCTGTTGCCTGGGCTAGAGTGCCATGGCGTCAGCCTAGCTCACAGCAACCTCACACTCCTGGGCTCAAGTGATCCTTCTGCCTCAGCCTCCTGAGTAGCTGGGACTACAGGCATGCGCCACCATGCCTGGCTAATTTTTTCTATATGTTTTTAGTTGTCCAGCTAATTTCTTTCTATTTTTCAGTAGAGACGGGATCTCGCTCTTGCTCAGGCTGGGAGATCTTGAGGTTTCTAACTGCCATTTCAGCCTCAGGAGAGAGGGGCAATGTGTACATACAGTTACTGTAGCTTTCCCCTTGACAAACAGGAAATGTTGCAGTCAACATTCTGTCCTCCAAGGTGGTAATTACAAGTGGTAATTGTAGTGCCTCCCCTTTTCTCTGGCTCCCTGCAGTAGGTAGGGGACTTAATAGGAGCCAGGGGAGATAGGCAGGTGAAGGCTGCCTTCTACAGTATTAGTGTATGACAATGGCCGGGTCATAGCCAGCAGTGGGTCAGTAAGCGGCATTACTGTTTCACAAAAGCTTTACTTCTGCATTAACGTCAAGTGAAGGCAGATGCTGTACTTGGCTTCTTGATGGTTTCATGGCACTGTTCCTTATCACCCTTAGTGTCCATTTTTTCCCACCCCCATACCATAAGTACAGATAAAAAATGTAAGTCTTCTGTAACATTGAAGGTATTAAAAAATTCCCCAAAGAAAAATTTTAGTAGAGACTGAAAACTCAAATATGTAAACTCAAATGCTTCTAGGCCCCCAAGAGTTAGCTTGGAAGACTGAGGCATTAGGTGTAAGACAGGAGAGAGGGTGGGATCTGTGTCCACATGGAAGAGTATTAGAAGAGTGCTTGGTCTTGCTGAAGACATTCCAGTAAAACAAATGTGCATTGTATCAGACAAAACAACAGGCATGGGCTGAATTTGTCAACAGAAGTGCCAGTTTGTGAACCTTGGTACATATTTTTTTTTTTTTTTTTTGAGACAGAGTCTCACTCTGTTGCGTGGGCTAGAGTAAGTGCTGTGGCGTCAGCCTAGCTCACAGCAACCTCAACTCCTGGGCTTAAGCGATCCTACTGCCTCAGCCTCCCGAGTAGCTAGGACTACAGGCATGCACCCCCATGCCCGGCTAATTTTTTCTGCATATATGTTTTTGGTTGGCCAGATAATTTGTTTCTATTTTTTAGTAGAGACGGGGTCTCGCTCTTGCTCAGGCTGGTCTCAAACTCCTGACCTCGAGCGATCCACCCGCCTCGGCCTCCCAGAGTGCTAGGATTACAGGCGTGAGCCACCGCGCCCGGCCGGTACATCTTTTACTTTAGAACATATTGTAAAAACTCAAGACTTGTAGCATATGTGAAGACCAAAACCTCTATTCAGGGATTCAGCTGGGTCTTAATAAATGTATATCTAGTTCAACCCAATTTGCATCTTGTGATACTTAAAAAAGAGGGGTGGGGTGGGATTTGCTGATATGCAGTGATGTTTTGATTACTCTTCTATATTTAAAGTAAATAAGGTAAACTTGACAATAAAGCATTATTTTAACAAAGTAATTCTAGTTCTCCCACACCTCCTGTAACTTTTTCTCCTTAGCTAGATATTTCAGTAAAAGTAGAAAACTGGAAATGTCATTAATTTGAATCTGACTTTTCTTAGGTGTTCTTATATTTCAATTCATTGAGAATTGATTGAGCACATGCTATGTGCATAGCAGTGAACTAAATCCTATGGCATAGCATTCTAGAATTGTCAACAAGGGCACTGTCATTGCAGATAATCAGATATCAATTGCAGACCTGAGGTAGGACTTGTTTAGAGTCTCACCTTGGGGACTTATTTTTATCACAAAAGTTTATTAGAACAAAAATGTATGCAAAAGAGTGGTAATTTTAATCAGAGGTTCACTTTATAGCATGTTAAAGTTGCTGTATGCATTAAAGCCATTCATTTTGCCATTTTTAAAAGCCTTTCTTCACTCAAGTTTTCATCACTGAATACCTTCAAGTCAAACGTTGTCAATTTTGAGTTATAGGTTTGCCTAAACAGAAATGAGATCTTTTGCATCATCAGCATTAAATACTCGAAACAGTATTTAAATTGTTTAAACAAATATACAGTCTAATAAAGCGGAGCAAGGCTTGTCATTAATCAAATGCGTATACCTCCAGGTTGGCCACATTCGTGCGGAGCGTGACATTCTAGTGGAGGCAGACAGTTTGTGGGTTGTGAAAATGTTCTATAGTTTTCAGGATAAGCTAAACCTCTACCTAATCATGGAGTTCCTGCCTGGAGGTAATTACTTGACGATGAAAGGTCATTTTTCCTTATTGTTCTATGGTTTCTTTCTCTCACATCAACAATTAACCCTCCTTCCTACTTTTAATTGTGCTCACAAAGTTGCTTTCTGTATCTTTTTTTAGGTCTATAACGGAGGTCAGTAACCTGTCTTATGCTGGGGTGCATTTCTACAATCTTAGTGCCATAAAAGTAACCTTTTCATTCATTCTCATGATTTCAGATGGACCTTTCTTTCTTTTCTTTTTCTTTGTTAAATATATAGGAATAAACTAGGGGGCTCTGCCTGCTCTCCTATCAATTGGAATCATGTATGATAGGTTACCCAAGTGACAAAATTGAAGCTGTAACATTCTTTGCTGCAACTTTTTCTTTCTTTTTGTATAACCTATATTAATGAGGAGTAAATTTCTCACTACCTATATCAGTAGACAGAATCAATCCTCATTTCTGAGATTTCAAGTTTTATGTAACTCGACATGTGTATCTCCTAAGACAGCTTCAAAGTAAACCCAGAACAGAACATGCCATCTGTTCTGGGGAACACAGTCTGTTTCCCAGTGAGTAGATGAACTCTGAGCAAACTCTGGTGGGGAAAAAAAGAAAAACTTTTTCCTTTTTGGTTCTTAGCAAGACATATGTAATTGTGGCATATTTTGATTTTGTGACATTGATATTTTTCATTAACAATTGCTCAAGGTTAGAAAAGAGTTTGGTAGAACAAGGAGAAACTTTTTAACGTTTAGATGCTAGTTCTTAAATAGAAACAAGAGCCAGCTTGGTCACCGGCTCCTCACATGTGTGTCCTCAAGCCTTACCTGCACCATCTTCCATAGCTTCTCATGTCTCCTGGACCCTGCCCTTTGCACTCGGTGGAGCTGGCCTGCAGAGATATAGACCTTCTGGCCTGAGCTCTTTGATCATCTGGGCAAGCTCGCACAGGTGAGGCCATTGGCTACTCTCCTGGGCCACGGAGCTAAGGCCACACAGCTACCTTAGAGTTGGCCTGAGTGCACTACCCGTAGTCTCTGCTGTCCCTCCAGATTGAATGGCTGCCAGGAGTGATTAGGGAATCATATTTTTCAAGCCTTACACCAAAAAAGAGCATTTAATAAATGGTTTAATTTTTGCCTGAGGGAAAAATATCTACTTTTCTCTAAGAATACTAAAAATAAAGCTATAGATGAAGTGAAATTCAAAAAGCAGCACAATGCTATCAAAATCAGAGGTTTCTTTCTCCTTTCCCTGTTTTCTAACATAAGTGGCTTTATGTGAGGTCTAAACTGAATCTTTCCTGTTTCTCTTAGATTTAAACTACTTATACGTATTTTCTTTGCTTTTCTAACTGTTGAGTTAGGATGTTAATCTTTTTCTACCATTTTATGTTGCTGGTATTAAGCAGAAATAATTACATTTTGACTTGTAGAAAACTAAGGAGGTTACCTTTCAATTGCTAAAATACTGATACTGTGTTTTAAAAGTTACATAAAAGGTACTGGGTGTACATTTAAATACCTGTAATAAAACACTTGAGAGACAAAAGCACTGATCTTGAGAGGTGTTCAGTGAGCACTTCTGGGAGGCAGTTATTATACATTCTAGTTTACAGCATTTTCTCTGCATTTTTAGCTTCTGTTGACTAATGGTTTGCTACTTAAGTCCCACCTTTATTTGTTTATGTTCCACTGTTTTGTGAGAAGTTGGAAACCTTGTTTTCATCCTCCCCAAATGTTAACATTTTTATTTGGCAAATATATTAGCCTTTCTAGCAATAGTAGTGTAATCTATGTGGAAGAAGTGCCTTTTGGTTCTAGATGTAGAGAGGCTTGTAGATATTTGTGCAAACAAAGTAAAAAGTAAAGTAGCTTTTTTCCCCACAGTCCAAAACATTATCCTAAGCAAATGTACTTTTTTTTAAAAAAATGTGGGAGAAATTTCCTTTTTCTCTTAAAAGTAAAATCGAAATCACAGCTTAGGGGTCAATATAACTAGCTTAAGTGTGAAAATGCTTTGCTCTCTGTGGCTGTGATTTTTATCTTTTAAGTACTACTTACCATTTCCCCCCATATTGGCAATGTGGGTCTATCTCTAGAACACAGCAGAGGTCTGTTTAGCTACCTTATATTGGCAGATAGAGAAGACATGTCTGAAAACTGGTACTTACTCATATGTTATTTGTATGTGTGTGTGTGTGTGCCTGTGTATGTGTGTGTGGTGGCTTTGTATGTTCTTGTTTCCAGGGGACATGATGACCTTGTTGATGAAAAAGGACACTCTGACAGAAGAGGAGACTCAGTTCTATATAGCAGAAACAGTATTAGCCATAGACTCCATTCACCAACTTGGATTCATCCACAGAGACATCAAACCAGACAACCTTCTCCTGGACAGCAAGGTATCTGTGGCGGGTAGAAGCATTAATAGTGCATATTTACTTATCTGAGCGGCCTCTGCTTAGCACCTGTACCACTTGTAATCACCGCAAGGGAGCTGTGATCTACCTTGTAGGTTTTCTCTTTTTTATAGATAAGTTTTCTGTCACGTCCTTTCTCTGAAAAGCTTATCATTCTATAATTCAGTTGAACATTCCTCTTAAAATTAAAGGACATTCTTGAAAATGATCAAGAGAAAAATTGATTTAGAGGGTTATTTTGTAATAAAGCCAAAGATGTTCATCTTCTCTGAGCATGTAATTAACTATACTGTTAATGCATCACCTATCTAGAACCCCTCTGTTGGGCAACCTCATCAGTTAATGAGGAACCCAGCCAAGAACCAGGAAGTAAGGCAAAAACAACTCACAACAAAAACCTGTCACAAAGTCCATGTGCCAAATCATATGCCCTGTACTTAAAGAAGAGCCCTACTCAGCCTCTGTAATAGCCTGTTTATATTTATCTTTAGACATGCAAATAAGCCCAGCTGCTTAGTTCCTAAACTTACAGAAAATTAGAAGGGGATCCCTATGCTGCTGACTAAATTGCTGGATAACCTTTGGCAAATCTCTTACCATCTGGACCTCACTGTTCTTATCTATAAAGTGAATATGTTAATCTAGAGAACCTCTGAAGTCCCTTCCAGCTCTAAAATTTTTAGAATGTTATATTCTGTTATGCAGAATTGTTGTTTTGATTGAATTTTTCTTTTAAGTGGAAAAGTAAATTTATTTCCTAGGATTTTTTTCTTCCTTGCTGTCTTTTGATAACTTTCTTGCTATCTTTGAAAAACCTGAAGTGTTTTTGTCTGTCTTTGAAAACCGTTGTCTTTCTATTTTAAGAGGGAAGGAGACTTGTCAGATAATTTCTTCTGGTTAATAGCTTTTTTCTTTCATTATAAGAATAATGCACAGAAGTAGAGAGTAGAATTGTGATTATCATAGGCTGGGGAGACTGGTGGGAAGGGGAGATGGGAAGAGGTTAGCCCCCCGCCAAAAGAATAATGCACATGCATAGTAGAAAATTTGCACAATATAGACAGTTATAAAGAAGAAAAATTACCTGTAATCTTATCACTGGAAGATAACCACTATTTTGTTATAATATCTTTGATACCTTTCTATTTGTGTCAATAGTTTCTATAAAGTTAGCATCCTAAAAGTAAATAGTATGATATTCTACTTAAACATTAAAACATTAATGCTATACAAGATATTTTCCTATGTCATCAAGTTCAGATATATATATATATATATATATATTTTTTTTTTTTGAGACAGAGTCTCACTCTGTCACCCTGGCTAGAGTGCCGTGGCGTCAGCCTAGCTCACAGCAACCTCAAACTCCTGGGCTCAAGCGATCCTCCTGCCTCAGCCTCCCGAGTAGCTAGGACTACAGACATGCGCCACCATGCCCGGCTAATTTTTTCTGTATATTTTTAGTTTTCCAGTCAATTTCTTTCTATTTTTAGTAGAGACGGGGTCTCACTCTTGCTCAGGCTGGTCTCGAACTCCTGAGCTCAATGATCCACCCACCTCAGCCTCCCAAGTGCTAGGATTACAGGCGTGGGCCACCACGCCCGGCCCAGATATATTTTTAATAAAGCACTGGCCTTACCTTGTATGGTTTTGGGTTCAGATATCTTGGCTTAATTGTCCCCCTATAGTCTACATTCAGGTCCAGCAAATATATTAAAGTCAAAGATCTTGGAGACTCAGTATAGCTGAAGAGAAGAGGGAGATCCTGTTAGGTACAGGTTTTCCCTCTACAGTATGCTAGCTCACACCTATATAATGTTCTCAGAAGCAAGTTCATTTCTGTGTTCAGCTACATAGATGATAGTAGTGAAATGTAGAAGTTTTGAGTTTCTGCTGTATACTCAGAATAGCTACACCCAAACCTAATGGGATTTCTTTTAAAACACAGTGTAATAAAACCCGACCCATCTGAGCAGGCCTCCTGTAGCCTTGTGCTCTGGGAAGTTTACGTGTTAAAACCCGAGGATGTCCTAAAAGAAGGTGGTATCGTGAAAAGGCCACAGACATTGAAGTCATTGGAGCTCAAGTCTTTGCTAGAACACTTCTGATTATGTGACCTTGAGCAATGTAGATCCCCAAGCATCACGATTCCCTCTTCTATTTTTTATTTCACCTCTTCATCTACTTAAAATTTCACCACCCCAAAAATACCTACTTCTTCCTGAGGGCTAGTTATATGACAGGCACTGTGTTAAGAGTCTTACATGCATTAGTTCTCATTCCTGCCAGAAAGTTATCTTTATCCTTGTTTTCTAGATGAGATAAGGGGCCTTTGGAGAGGTAAAGTAATTCTGGTCTAGAGGGGAAGAGCATAGGCTGATATCTGGCTTTGATTTTGCCATTTCACCAGCAATCCATTTAATTACTCTAAGTCTGTGATGTGTGGCTTAAGAGTTATAAATGAAACAACACAATTGAAGCACTGATCATGGTGCCTGGCTCATAAGTCTGTTTTCCTTTATGAGAATTATAAAGTCAGAGGCTTATTATTGAAATATGGTATGGCAACATTTATCAAGAACTATGCAATAATTTTTTTTGTCTTTGAAATAGTTTACTCCTTGGAATTTATCCCAGTGCAATAATTTAGGAGGAAAAATAGCTATATGAACAAAGATTTGTTCAGCTACTCATTGTTTAACAACCACTGATTAAGGTCATCCTCTCTATCATGTACAGCTAGAGCTGGAAATACAGACCCTCTCTGTTAGAGGGTAGTTATGATCCACGTTACATGAGAGCAAAGAATTGAAACTAGAAAAAATATCCAGTTTTAGGGGGATGGCTAGGTAAACAATAATGTACCAAGTCAATTGAATCTTATGTAGAATTTTCTTTTTTTAAATGTTTTTAGAAATGGGGTCTTGCTTTGTCGGCCAGGCTGGAGTGCAGTGGCACAATCATAGCTCACTGTAACCTGAGCTTCACACTATAACTCCTGGGCTCAAGTGATCTTCACACCTTGGACTTCCAGAGCATTGGGATTATAGGCATAAGCCGCTGTGCTGGCCTACGTAGACTTTAAAAGTGTAATTTTGCATGTGTGGTGTTGTACATTTGTAGTCCCAGCTACTTGGGAGGCTGAGGCAGGAAGAGGATCTTCTTGAGCCCAGGAGTTTGAGGTCGCAGTGAACTGTGATAACCCCATTGCACTCTAGTTTGGGCAATAGAGTGAGACCCTGTCTCAAAAAAAAAAAAAAAAAAAAAGTAGTTTTGGCTAGGTGCAGTGGCTTGTACCTGTAGTCCTAGCTACATAGGGGGCTGAGGTAGGAGGATCGCATAAGCCCAGGAGTTCGAGGCTGCAGTGAGCTGTGATTGTGCCACTGCACTCTAGCTTGGGCAACAGTGTGAGACCTCCATCTCTGAAATAAAAACGATAAACTTTAAAGAATGGTATTTTTGAAGACCATATAAAAATAGGAATATTTTAATTAAAAAGGTAGTAAAATTGTCTCTAGATGTTATGGGGGGGTCAACTATGTTTAAAAGTCTATCTTTGGACAAGACCAAAGGTAATACACAAAAATGAAAATAGTTTTATTAGTATAGTATAAATAGGATCTGGTGTGATCTTTAAAAAAATTATTTGCTATTACATCCTTTTTCCTATAATAAAGAAAAAAAAAGCAGCATACTTTGTAGAGATGTAAAGGATACTAGAAGGGGCAGGAGAAGATAATGTTCTGTTCTACATCCAAGAATGTTTATCCATCCATCACCTTGTTTCTTCTTCCCCATAGGGCCATGTGAAACTTTCTGACTTTGGCCTTTGCACAGGACTGAAAAAAGCACACAGGACAGAATTTTATAGGAATCTGAACCATAGCCTCCCCAGTGATTTCAGTAAGTGGTAACAATGATGTTAGCCTTTCTTTTCCTGAACTGGCCCTGGAAGAACTGTTCCCCTGGCAACCAAATTATGCAGGACAGATAGGAGATTCTCATGGCATGAGTTTTTAGAGAATAAAAATACCTTCCCAGGTCTGCCTATGATTTGTATTGTCTGGTGAGGCAAAATGAGTGCTATGAAATGTGTAAAGGCAGATATTGAAAGAAGCTCTCTTTAGAGCTCTACTGAGAAGGTTACTGGGGATGAGGATGGAGCAGGCAAGGAAAGGGAGTAGAGGAAAAAGTTCCGGAAACAGCTCCACACTACATTTATCCTAGGTGCTTCTTTCTTTCATGGCAGAGAAAGTTGTTTATGAGGGTTACTTCCACTTGAGCGCTATCAAATCATTAACAACTATGTAGTAAAATTACAATTCATCATAGAAAATCTATATCAAATAATGTATTATAAATTCAGAAGTTGCTGAATATATAACAGTTTCTACTCATGGAAAATTGATAATAATTTTGAGAGGTTTTGAATGCTTTAGGTCCACTTCAGGACCATTGCTTCTGATTGAGCCTGAATTCCCTTTAATTCTGATTAAGGCTGTGTCCTCTCTGGCCACCTGATCTACATGGAAGTGCTATTTGCAATCTCACTGTGTGAGTGTTTAAATGAATGATCAATGCCTCTGATTTGGGCTTCCTATAGCCTCACTGGGAAATGTGTCACCCAGAGTTTTTGATGTATGAATAGAAAAGCAAGACTTTAGGGTTTCATGTGACTTGATCCAGAGCCTAGAAAAGTAGTAAACATTCCTGTCTGAACTTTGATTAAAGCTTATTTTCTCTGCTTTTAGCCTTCCAGAACATGAATTCCAAAAGGAAAGCAGAAACCTGGAAAAGAAATAGACGTCAACTAGTAAGTAATATCTGTAGATTCTGAAATGCTACAAACCAAGTATGAGTAAGTTAAAAAAATATACACATAAGTTTCCATTTGATAAATATATGCAGCATATCCCTTGCTTTTAAGATTACCTTAAAGGAACACTGTCATTATGTTGGTAGCACCAAAAGGAGTCTTTTGAAGGAGGGCAGATATTAGGTAGGTTGTTTTGATTGTGACATTTTCAATGGGTGACATCATTCTGACCTTCTAGGTTGGTAGCAATACTTTTCCTTCCTGTTCCACCTTTTCCCTATTTTTATGATGGTAAAGGGATTATATTTAAACTGGAGATCTCTAAGGGTTGGTTCAAAGGTAGTGAGTTATCTCAGTTGATTGCTCACAGTCAGTTACAGATTGAACTCCTTGTTCTATTCTGTACCCTCCTCTCACTAGGGCACCTGACAAGTTGGGGGGAAAAAAAAAGTACAAATACCTACCTAGAACTTTCAGGCATTAATTGATCTACTTGGGCAAGTCAAGACTCCTCAATTCATCTGCCCCACCCTTTCTTACTTTGTCATGGAAAGAAGAACTTGTTAACAAAAATTGGAGAGAAATATAAAGGAAATGCTTATCTCTTTATAAGCATTTGAGTATATACCCATATAAAATTATTCCCCACAAGCTTAAAAATAAGAAACTACTGCATTTACCTTGATAATGTGTTGGAAGTTATTTAAATAGTTAAAATTCACCATTGAAATATTGTTGTCTATGCAAAATTTATTTTTACCAATAGCTGATTAATTGGTTCATATTTTACATAAAAAATGTATATGTCCCAGTGTCCAGTTATTGGAAAATTATTGGCCACGTAATAGAAATGTGTATCACTACATACTTGGGCTTTGTTAGAAACCCATAGCAAATGAAATTGAGGACAGTAAAGCCAAACTAACATTTGGTCATTAGAAAGCAAGAATAGGCCGGGCGCGGTGGCTCACGCCTATAATCCTAGCTCTCTGGGAGGCCAAGGCGGGCAGATTGTTTGAGCTCAGGATTTCGAGACCAGCCTGAGCAAGAGCGAGACCTCGTCTCTATCAAAAATAGAAAGAAATTATCTGGCCAACTAAAAATATATATAGAAAAAATTAGCCGGGTATGGTGGCGCACGCCTGTAGTCCCAGCTACACGGGAGGCTGAGGCAGTAGGATCGCTTAAGCCCAGCAGTTTGAGGTTGCTGTGAGCTAGGCTGACACCATGGCACTCACTCTAGCCCGGGCAACCAAGTGAGACTCTGTCTAAAAAAAAAAAAAAAAAAAAAGAAAGCAAGAATAGCAGCAGTGGGAAACTATCACTAACTCAGAATGATGGCCATACACATGCATTGTGTAGAAATGATAGCACTTGTGCTTGTCTACATATACAACAGTAACTTGACACATTCGCCACACACCGTTTCAGTCAGACTTCTTAGTAAAATGCTGTTGTAAAGTTCTCTATCGTACCTTTAAGAACTCACTTAGTAGGTCACTAATATCTACTAATAAGTAGATATCAGTCATATGTTGAGAGTGGAAGCCTGTGGATGGTTTAAGAAAGAATTAAAGGAAAGGCTTGCATTTGTTTTGATTTATTTGAAGCCCATCAGTGGGGCCTCAGACCATGCTTTGAGATTATGATTTTTATGTTAAACCTGGGAGAGGCATTAATTTAAACACCTTTGGAGCTGTAGTAACTGAAATTAATCTTTGATGTCTTTTTCTGACATGAACTTGGGGATACTTTAGTTTAGTATAATTAGTCCCAGCAGTCTCTTTTCCTTAGGAGGTCTGATACTTTTTCAACTTCTAAATTCTGTATGTGGTTGAAAAACTGTTCACATAGTGTCTTGAGGGTTAGGGAATGTCAGAAACAAATTGCTCAGATACTTCTATTATGTCTCTCCATAGAGCAGTAGTTTTTAACCTTGGCTGCACAACGAAATCACTTTGGGACCTTCAGAACATATTGATGTCCAGGTCCCGCACACAGAGATTCTGATTCAGTTGATCTGGGATAGAGTCTGAGCATCTGATTTTTAAAAGACTCCTAGTGATTCTACTGTGCAGTGAATGTTGAGACCCTCCACTGAAGACACTATGTCTTAAATAGTAGCTTCTGCATTGTTGGGAAACTGATGTTTATTTATACTTTGGATCTTTTGTGATTTTTTTTCTTTTTTTTTAAAGCAGGCCAGCATTTAACCTTTGGTTATTGTGTTAACATTTATTTTGGGGATAATTAAGCTTAAGTACCTTGAATTGTCCTCACACTCTGAGACAAGCTTTGTGGTCTTTGACATGCACCGAAGCATCATGTAAGGCTTACTAGGAACCATTTCTATAGTTCTATAATGAAGGCAATTTCACAATTTCTGTACTTGGAGTTAAATGTCATTTAATAGTTTAAAAAGTTCTTTGAAAATCTGAATAAACTTAAGGCCCTGATGCTATGATTAAGGTTCTTGCTTGTGTATTCTATACACAGTAGAAATGGGAAAGTGTAAATTAAGGTCCTCTTCATATTACCTTTTCTCATAACTTGAAGATAATAAAGCCACCTCTCATTTGTCCAACTGTTAATTAACCATGTTTCTTTGACCTTTTTTTTGTAAGTGATCCCATTCAGCTAGTACCAAGCTGAAGGTTGATATTAGTTAATGCTTAATATAAATTTACTGCTATAGGTTAAGCCTAACATGTAATTGCTTACCCAGGCTATTACGTTTCGGAACATTGGGAATAACTGGAAAAAAAATGAAGGCTTTGGCTTTATTCCTTGGCTACTTGAATCATATTGTAATGTTTTAAATTTGTTATGTGGTCCTGGGTAACGTTAGGCCCCAGTAAGTGATTAGAGAATAGGTATGAGTCAGCTTTAAGTTATAAAACCACAGAGGTAAAAGGTGGTGGATATATAGGCATCGAATCTTTGTCAGTTTATTTTTTTTTTAGGGTAGAATTTACAGAATTGATTAAGTAGGAAATTAAATTGCTTTATTTCTCCTAAAACTCTAAAATAAAATTGTAAGGCTAGAACACATCATGTGGTTAAAATGACTATTAACAATCAACAGAGCTTTTCTAAATTGCAGCTCTAATTGACACTAGAAATACTCAGACAACAAAAGGAAAAACGAGGGTAAGATTTGAGAGGTTGGAGTTGGAGGACACCCTGGTGTGGAAAACAACAAAGGTTTGGGTCCCTAAATTGGAAAGGCTCAACGTGGTACAAACAGTGGAGTAAGTAATGTGGTAAAATGAGAGTGAGCGCCTGTAACAAACTAGTTTCCACAGGAAGAGCATGTCTCTTACTTTCACAGGTGGAGCCTGTGTTGGCTGTATTTTATAACTCTAAGAGTTTTTTTAATGCTTTGGTATCTTGAAGAAATTCTTTTCCTATGACAGTAGACCTTTGGTTTCATAATAGAAATCTTTGGACAAGTAAGATTTGCTTAACATTTATCTTTGCTAGGGTAAATCTAGTCTCTAAATTAAAGGGTATCTGTAGTTTCTTTATGATTAGAATGAAAATATTTCTGCTTGGGCATATTTCAGACTTTAAAGCTTAAAAAAATGGCATTTATGTTATTTAATATTTGTAAAAACAGCGTATTTTATAAAATAGTGTATTATTATCTATGTGGAAAAAATGGATCCCTACCTGACAGTATATGCAAAAATCAATTCTAGATGGAAAATACAACTTTAAAAAATTTTAAAGAAAATTCAGGGTGATAACTTTATGATCTTGGAATAAGGAAGGATTTCTTAAATAAGAAACAAGAATTACAACTCATAAAGGAAAAACCTGATTTATTTTACCACTTTTAAAGGGGAAAAACCCTTCTGTATATCAAAAGACAATCAAATGAAAAGACAAGCCACGTGGTACAGCGACTTTGGAATTACCTTGCAGAGTTCCTATGCACACCCTACAGTCCTACAGCTCTACCCCTAGTCATATGCCCTGGAGAAACTACATGTGAACCAGGAAACACGTAGAGTGCATTTTCGTAATAGCAAAACAGTGGTGGTTATGTTGTGGAATAGAATATTTTACAGCAGTAAAAATAATTGAACTACAGCTACATGTGACAGCGTGAATCAATTTTAGAAACATAACGTTGAGAGGAAAAATCAAATAGAAGACTGCATATAGAATGATACCGTTTTCATAAAGGTCAAAAGTAAACTAAATATTTCATTTAGAGAGGCACATGGAAAAACTATATTCTTTTTAAAAGCAGAGGAATAATAAACATGAAATTCACCATGGTTAGGAGAGGCAGGGGGATTGATGGGGAGGAGTACTTGTTAGCTTTAATAATATTGCTATTCGGCCTGGTGTGGTGGGTCATGCCTGTAATTCTAGCAGTTTGGGAGGCCGAGGCAGGAGTACTGCTTGAAGCCAGGAGTTCAAGACCAGCCTGAGCACAAGTGAGACCCCATCTCTACAAAATATAGAAAAATTAGCTGGGTGTGGTGGCATGTGCCTAGTCTCAGCTACTTGGGAGTCTGAGGCAAGAGGATTGCTTGAGCCACAGGAGTTTGAGGTTGCAATGAGCTCTGAGCTGTGATCATACCACTGCACTCCAGCGTGGGTGACAGAGCAAAACCTTTCCTTAAAAAAAAAAAAATTGGTATTCTTTAGTTCTTTAATTGAACTCAGGGGTATTCATTTTCATTGTTATGTGTCATAATTTGATAATTGCACATGTATGCATATGACATATTTATTTTTGGTATGTATGTAACAAATATTACTTCATTTAAACAACTATAATAAAAATAATAAGCCTCAGACTGGGAGAAGATATTTGCAATATGCAAAACTATAAAGGTTTAATACCCTGAATGCATAAAGCATTCCTATGAATCAGTAAGAAAAAAGACAACACAAAACTGCAGAAACCAGTGGGCAAAGGATCTGAACAGGAATTCACAGAAAAAAAAGACCAGGATGCCTAATTAGAATATGTGCTCAGCCTTGCTGGAAGTAAGGGAAATGTAAATTAAAACAAAGAGATCCTAGCCAGGTACTGTGGTGGGCCCCTTTAGTTAGTCCCAGCTACTCAGCTGGCTAGGGCCGGAAGATTGAAGATCACCTAGCCACTACTCTCCAGCTTGGGCAACATGGCAAGACTCCATCTCTAAGAGGAAAAAAATAAAAAATAAAACACAATGAGATCTCATTTCATATTTATCAGATTGGTAAAAATGTAAAATTCCGACAAAGCCAAGTCTTGGTAAGATGTAGAATACCAGGAGTTCATCCCTACTGGGCCAGTATAAATAGAACTAACCACTTTGGAGGACAATCGGAGGATAGCTTATTAAGTTGCAATGCTCATAACCCAGGACCCAGCATTACTATTATGAGTCTATACCCTAGAGAAATTCTTACACAGTGCCCAAGGAGGTATTACAAGAATGTTTATTCAGGCATTGCCATAGAGAAACATTGTAAGTAACATAAGTGTTCATTTACAGAAGAATGGATTAAAACAATTATGATTTATTTATACAATGACATAGAGAAATGAGTGAACTAGAACTCCATGAATAAATGTCAAAACCGAATGTTGAGTAAAAAAAGCAAGTTGTAGCATTGAAGAATAATGCAGTTTGGTATGAAACCCTTTATTAAAAGTTTAAATATACAAAAAGTAATACTGTGTTAATTATGGGCATACTTATATAAGAACACAGCAATTTCAGGGTAGTTTTTACTTCAGTGGGGAAGGCGGAAAGAAGATATATTGGGCAGAGCTTTAATTGTTTCTACAGTTTTGTTTCTTTCAAAAAGACAAATGATCTGAGACAAACATAGCAGATTATTAACCTCTTTAATGTGGATAATGGGTATATGTGTTGTATTATCTGTTTTTTACTGTATGTTTATAATATTTCATAATAAATATTTTAAAAGACAACACAGCTGTAATTTTTAATTTTAAAAGTTTTATAACATTTAAAGCACCTATATTAGTGCCTTGCACATGCTAAGCCCTCAAATGTTAAGCACATTTTAAGGCTTTGACTGTACTTTCTCCTAGTATTTTGCAGTCCCGGTATATTAGAGTAAAATACTGGAATTTAGAAAATGTTCCTCTAAGAACTATTTACAGAAATGATCAAGTTTGATAAATAGACATTTAGAAACATTTGACTAATGGGATAGCTTTTGGTAATAAAACTTCCCTTTATGATTTTCTCAAATCAAAGAATATATATAGTGGAAGGAGGGATGATTTGCAGCAAAATTAACTTCCAGACTGGGCTCTGCCACTTAATTAGTTCTGAGGCCTTGGGCAAAGCCATTTTGGGCATCAAATTTTGTCTATTTTATCTTTAAAGTTGGGCTAGTAAGGTCCTTCTTAGAGAAGTTTTTTCAGGATTCAATAGGCTCATATGCATATTAAGAAGTACAGAGCCTGGTATTTATTGGGGCTCAGTAAATTATGATACTAGTTGTTATGGTAGAGATAACTTTGACCTAGTGAATTATGGGCTTTGGATGTGTTTAGGAAGCCTCTCTCACCTCATTAACAAAGCTTTATTGTTCATTTTGGAAAGTGCTTTGGCAAATCAAGCTTGCCATTAAGCTACTGGGCAGTCCTGCTTATTTACTTTGGGGATAGCTCCAGGTGGTGCTCGTAGCCTTTGGTCTCTAGAACAGAACTCTGGGCACCCTCCTGCCTGGCTGGGCCTCCCTGATGTGTGGTCCATGTTTCAGGCCTTTTCCACAGTAGGCACTCCTGACTACATTGCTCCTGAGGTGTTCATGCAGACCGGGTACAACAAGCTCTGTGATTGGTGGTCGCTTGGGGTGATCATGTATGAGATGCTCATCGGTAAGTTGCATGCTTTCAGAGGACTTTTTTGTGCATCTAAGAAAGACTTCTACATTAATATTGGACTCTCTTTCAATAGGGAGTGATCTAAGCACTTTCCCCCCCTTGTCTTTCAAAGTGAAGTTTCCTAGAATAGCTCTTTCAATCAAATGTATCCCACTGTATTCTTGGGCTTACTGGCATCCTGTGGTGGCTTTGCTGATCATTTATCATGGTTTTCTTTCTTTTACACTTTCATGCTCTCCATCTAGCAGCTCTTTTAATTACTAGCATTTATTAAACATCCATTGTATGCAGAGTGTTTTAACTGGGCATTGCTTCTCTCACTCTTTGCTTCTAATTTGCTACCCTCTTCCTCTGTCAAAGCCTTCAAAGCATGGAACCCTCTGGCTTTTCCCTCTTCTTTTGGGTTGGTATGTCTCTGTATTTAGGGGACACATCTGTGGGGTTGGCCGTGTGCCAGTGAACAGTAGCACAGGGAGGATATCTGTGGTGGTCCCAAGTGAGTCTGTCTGGCTGTGTTGTCTTTGAGAACATTGGAAGGATGCCTGTGGAGGTGGGCATACCCTGTGTGTGGAGGGCAGATGGGGGAATAGGGTGAATGTTTATCCTCTTGCCTGTAGTTCTCTAAAAGAGGCATAGTGGTCACTTTTAAAACTTAAGTGTTTTTTTCTTATTCAACTTGTTTGGCACTTTACCCATGTAAGGCTTTCCTGGAATGGAGTTGTTTCTTAGTGGTGGTGTTGCATCCTTTGATTTCCTTATTTCTTGGGCATGGTGATTCCCACACCTGCAACTCTACTTATGCCCTCCTTTCTTTTCCCACCTCCAGCTACTAGCTGGCTTCCTGTCGGTACCAGAGGCACAACTTAACTTTGGCTTTAGGAATTTGGGGGAAAATGAAAAATTGGTCCAGATGTTTTCTGGGATGAGTAGAAACCCTGCCCATGCCATAGAGGGATGGACATACAGAAGTATCCAGCAGTCCTTAAAGACATATAGAGTCATGCTAGGGAGTATAATCTTAGATTCAAAGTTCTGGGGTGTAAAAGCTCCGAAGTTCCTTTTTTGTTACAGGCTACCCACCTTTCTGTTCTGAGACTCCTCAAGAGACATATAAGAAGGTGATGAACTGGAAAGAAACTTTGACTTTTCCTCCAGAAGTTCCCATCTCTGAGAAAGCCAAGGATCTAATTTTGAGGTATTAGAGAACATCCCTCCACCTCCTGCCCAGGCTTTTTGACATGAGTGAATCATTATCTCCTATATCTGCCTGTTTCCTCCCATTTCTCTCTTGAAAAAAAAATAGAGAGAGGTTATTCCTTTCCTTTTTCTGAAGAGATTGCTTGAAGTGTGCTGAAAGGCCTCTGTCTTTTCCAGATTCTGCTGTGAGTGGGAACATAGAATTGGAGCCTCTGGAGTTGAGGAAATCAAAAGTAACTCTTTTTTTGAAGGTGTTGACTGGGAACATATCAGGTATACTCATATAAAAACTTTTAGAATTATTTCAGAAAGTCTATAGTTTGCTTAATACTTATTTGAAAGAACCATCATTGGCAAACCAAGTTAAGGGAAGAGAGCTTCTTAGAAATTTAGGGTCTTTTCCTGATTTTCATTCATGGTGAAGATTGAAAGTTGGCCTTCTTGTCAGCTGTGTGCCAGGGGATATATTGAACCCAGAAGTTATTTACAAAGTGAGTGAACTTTGGGTTCTGCGGTGAAGCAAGCATCTGAGAAGCGTGCTGCCCTTGCTTTTACCTAGAACTCAGCAACCTCTTGGGGCCACCAGCAGGACTGTCCTTGCCCAGGGGAGAGGCTATCCCTGGGAGATAGAGAAGGGAGAAAAGAGTGGAGGGAAGTGGACAGGGAAAGGAAGTAGAAATTGTCCTGGTGGGGGTGGCAGAGTGCTGCTGACAGCCTTGAGAGCCTGCACTGCCCGCTGCAGTCCAGACCTCCTTACTCAGCATTGCTTGAGTGTTAAACAGAAGGTAAAGACGCTTTCATTTATTTTATAATTGTGTTCTGATTTGCATCCTGGTGATTTTTACCTTTTCCTCCTTTTTGCCACTTTTTTAGCCACCCCACTCATTGGCACCTCCAGTGAAAGAAGGGCAGAACCTTACATGAGGGGGACACTTAGGGGTTCAGTTTCCATTTTTAGTGGACAGGACAGGCCATTGGGGGTAGTACATTAACTTTGGATTTTAGTTATTCCTTATTCCTGTCTTTCTTTATGGATATGAATGATATTTTTTCCTCCTAATTTATTTGGATGCAGTCAGTTGGCTTGGTTGGTCAGTGTTTACAAGCTTTTCAGAGAAAATAAATGCTGCCTGCCAGTGAATAGTCTTCTCCTGTCTGACCAGGGGTCTTTTTTGGAGAAAGACTTGATTAGTATGATCCACATGATTACTAATAGCATATGTATTCTTGGCAGAGAGAGACCTGCTGCAATATCTATCGAAATCAAAAGCATTGATGATACCTCAAACTTCGATGAGTTTCCAGAATCTGATATTCTTAAGCCAACAGGTAATATCACCAGCATTGCCTCCCACTGCTTTATAAGCACATTAATTTCCCCCCAGTTTTGGGGTGATATTTACAAATCAGGGTAGAGAACATGGAGAGGAACTTCAGTTCTTTAGGTTCTTTGTAAGTATTTTTCCAATGCTAATGCTGGGTAGTGGTGAAACCTTACTGAATGGAAACGAATAGCAACTCCCATGTTTAGACTGCTGAGCTGGCTTTTGTGAGTAAGCCACAAAAATCTGTTATTTTGTTTTTTATTAAATTAAAGTTTAGGTAACCTGAAATGACAGGAATGGGAGAATAAAACTTTAAAAATATTTGTGAAGAAATATGAGGGTCAAAGAACACAGGCAAGTGAATGTAGAAAATTTGCAAAGTGAAAAATAACCTTTCCCAAATGGAAACCGTGGTACGTTCAGAGTGTCATGTCTTGAGTACTGTGGGTAGGCCAGTAGAGGTAAGGCAGTGAATCAACTCTCACATCTATTTCTTTCCCAGTGGCCACAAGTAATCACCCTGAAACTGACTACAAGAACAAAGACTGGGTCTTCATCAATTACACGTACAAGCGCTTTGAGGGCCTGACTGCGAGGGGGGCAATACCTTCCTACATGAAAGCAGCAAAATAGTGCCCTTGTCACGGAATCCTAAATGGAGCAGAGTTCTTTATATAACATCATGGTTTTCTTCTCATACTCTTCTGAAAGAGCTTCCAAGAAGTTTATGGAACCCACCAATATGTCATAGTAAAGTCTCCTGAAATGTGATAGTAAGAGGATTTTCTTCCATAATGCATCTGAAAACCTATAGAACAAAGACAGCCATTTCTACTACATCAGCCATAAACAGCTGTCCTGCTTCTTCAGAAGCATCATGAGCCAATTTGATAGGTGTTTTAAAAACAATTTTTCCTAAGTTCATCAGAATAAAGGGGAAATACAGCCATCATCCAACATTGTTGAGATTGTAATGTATACTCATCGGATATCAGCCAATTCCTTGACTTTGTGACACACCGTCAGCCAAGCCCACCAAGTATTTTTTTTTTCTTTATAGCTAACAGTTCCACTAAGGAAATAAAGCAATAATGAAAGTCTCAGCAGCCAGCATTCTGGCTGAGGGAAATGATCCACCACCCTCAGGGGTGGTGATGGTAATTTGTCCCCATACCTCGGCCTCGGGCAAGTGGCTTTTTACAGCCTCCATTCATGGTGCACTTTATTTATGGTACTAAGATAAAGACCCTCAATCCATTGATTTATCTCCTCCCTCCCACCCATCTGAAATACTCATGCTGCTTTTCTGAGTGCCGATGGTGGTGGGGGATACCAGCTTGATCCATTGTTGCTTAGAAGGCCCCAAAAAGCCACTGGACATTGCCAAGGGATCCCAGATCATGTGGGAAAAAAACCCTGACTTTCTCTTCACGGCTGTTATCAGAAAATCCTAAAACAGATGCTGCCGTGGACCAGCAATACCTGCAAGTGATACCAACAGGAATTCAATTTATTCCTGGGAACATAGAAAGGAGGAACCCTCTTGGCTAAGGTGCTGCTCCTGCAAGGTCTCCAGAACCTCCTTGGAAGTGGTGAAGGAACCAACCCAACAGAAGGTGCGGCGCCAGCTGACAAGTCAAGTCCTTGTAGGGTTCACTCCGCAATCCGTGGTGCAACCGTGTTTTGTCTTCTCTTTTGGTATTTCTTCTCTCCCAACTTTAGCCATTTTGCCTTGGAATCATGATTACAAGTTTTCCTTTGCAGATGCCTTCCTCGGGGGTACTCCCCCTCACCCTAAAGGGTCGCCTGCTGACCGGGCCACTCCACTGTGGTGTTCTCTCATGAGAGACCCTCTGAATTTTAGCACAAAGTGCCTTCTTTTTCACAGCTGCCACTACCTTTAGAGGAATTTTGTCAGAAAAATGTGGAGGCTTCATATTAATGCATTATTACTTTTTTTTTTTTAAAGTTTTGGTAACTCTTAAAGCATCATTTGCACCTGTGTGGTAACTTTGCCTGTTGCAGAGCATCATGGCCGTCATGGCCAAGCTTACAACTGGGAAACTGCTCTTTGCCAGTCTGTGGTTGTGAATATCAGCTTGGAAAGGAAAGTACGTCCTAGTGTAGCCATTGAGAAGAGAAAAATAAAGTATCAGAGTTAACAGTTGTAAGTGAAACGGCTTTGGGTTTTAACATCTTAGAGGAACTAAAAAGAAGAACGTTAGGGAAGTCTTAACTCTGGATGAAGGTGATGTGTTTGCCCCCCAATCTTTCATTCATAGCCTGTTAGTGAAAAGGAAGTAAATGAGATTCTTTTGTGTAACTTTGTAGTCTCTTTGTATTACCAAATAGTTGGGGCCTTGACCCCCGTGTGTTCTGCAAGAGTGTGTGGGGCGAGTGCGGGTGGAGAGAAGTGAAGAGAGCAGTGGGAGAGTCTGTGTTGGGGAGTGGTAGTGGATGATTTGTTTTAGGGGAAAATGCCCACATTTTAACTTTGAAACTTCTGAATAAACTGTGTGAAAACAGTAGTGGAAATCTGTGATGTGTTTTAAAGCAAACGTGGCTTGTAATTCAAAGAGGCAGAGTGCTGGTGGCTTCTTTTGTAACCCCTTTGTCCATATATTTTCAGAATATCTAATTTCAAATGTTAAATTTCAAAACTGCATTACCATCTCCATGCAGAGTGCTTTCTGTCTCAGGGAAGCTGGGACTGGTGTTTTTGTTCCCAGGGAACTAGTCTTCTGAATCGGTGTCCAGATGAAGTGACTGTTGCCCCACTGCACGTACTTTTTCTACCTGGTGCAGCAATACAGGACATTGGTTCCCCACTCGCAGTAAGGCCAAGGACACCTGCTGACAAAGTGCTGTCAACAGGTGGACCTTTTACATAGCTGTTTACAGCCCCATTTTTTCCAGCCTGGGGTTCAACTAGGAATCCCCTGAAATCAGAGGATGGGATTTCTCAGCTCTCCATGTGCAGTCTCTGAGATGTTGTGTACAGGAGGAGTCCTGCGTGTCCCACTTGCTAGCCCCTTTTCTGGTAGGGAAGGAAGCCTTGGAAAGAGTTGAGAACAGAGGGACAAAGGCTGCTTAGAGTAGAAACTGCAGGCAGAGGGAAGCTAAATGCAGCCAGAATGGGTAATGTCTTTCGTGGATCCCAAGAAACATGTTGGGAAAACACTGGTTCAGTGTTGATCCTGTTCATAGATAATTCTGTTTTCTACTCTCATGGGGGGAGTTAGAAAATAATAAACTTTAACTGTACTGTATATGAAAATGAAACCAAACACTGATGTCAGTCAGTCTCTTCTTGATTCATGAGTGCATCACAATTTTCTTTAGTACCTGTTTTTTTTTTTTAGAATTACTTTCAAAAGTAAGATTCAGGTGAGTTCCTTCAGGATTAATATTCAGGTTCTGAATAACAGGCTGCTAATTTAAAATCTCATTTATGTGATCTAATAGGAGTCCTCTGCCATCAGTTGCTAATGCTTTTTCTCAGAATCGTTTCCTCGGAAAGCATATTTTTGGGATCACCTTGTCCTGTTTGTCCTGGACCTCTGTATGTAACCTAAATGGTGCTTTTAATTGAACTCAACAGACACATTGAATGATATTTTCATTTCTTACACAGCATACATTTCCCCAGAATAATCTATCAACGCCAACACTGACTTAAAAACAGCCTCCGTGATGCTTTTTGACTCATTTTCAGAGGAAAACATCTTGCCCAAATATTTAAGCATCCATAATGTGCAGAACTCAATACCCAGGAACTCTGGGGATGCAACAGGGAGCGCACCATGGTTCTGACTTGCAGATCAGTTTGGGTAGAGAATGCAGCATCAACTTAATGTGATCACATTAGTGTCGATGTCACAGTGCTGACAAGCCAACCCAAAGCTGAGTAGCTTAGGGAAGCTTCCCAGATGTCTGTATTTAAGTAGCAGTGATTTGGCAGAAGGGAAAAAAGTGAGCACTCCAGGATTTTGGAGGTGGTAGGTATGGTCTTGTGCTGTGGAAGAGGCATGGAGCTGTGAATAAGCATTACTTTGTGAAGAATGGCAGGACACCACAGTCACTTTTGTTACTTCCTCATTTCCCTCTCCCGCTTCAACCCACGCCAGTCTGGTTTATCCCATATGTGAACCATGTTAGTATTAATCATCCCATGTATAAAACATGCTGGTATTATCATTCCTCGTCACCGGTTTCTGCCATATCCATTGGGTTCCCTTCAGTCCTCATCTTATTTGATCAACCTGTTGCACTCACAGTTAACCTTTTTTTGTTTTAAACTCTTCCTCCCACCTGACTTCTTTTTTTTTTTTTTTTTTGAGACAGTCTCATTCTGTTGCCCAGGCTAGAGTGCAGTGATATCATCATAGCTCACTGCAACCTCAAACTCCTGGGCTCAAGTGATCTCTCCTGCCCTCCTGCCTCAGCCTCTCAAGTAGCTGGGACTCCAGGTGCAGACCACCATGCCCAGCTAATTTTTCTATTTTTTTATAGAGTTGGGGGTCTTGCTGTTATTCAGGCTGGTCTCAAATTCCTGGCCTCGAGCAATTCTCCTGTCTTGGCCTCCCAAACTGCTAGAATTACAGGGATGAGCCACCGTCCCCAGCCTCTGACTCCTTTTTTAATGATTCCTCTGCCCACCACTTAAATGTTGGTGCTCGTCAGAGCCATGCCTTTGCTCTTTCCACTCACATGATTTCTTGGTGACCTTCCCCATATGGTGGCTTCAGCTACCACTTTTGTAGTGAGGTTTTCTTTTTTTTTTTTTTTTGAGACAGAGTCTCACTTTGTTGCCCAGGCTAGAGTGCCGTGGCATCAGCCTAGCTCACAGCAACCTCAAACTCCTGGGCTCAAGCAATCCTCCTGCCTCAGCCTCCCAAGTAGCTGGGACTACAGGCATGTGCCACCATGCCCGGCTAATTTTTTCTATATATTTTTAGCTGTCCAGCTAATTTCTTTCTATTTTTAGTAGAGACGGGGTCTGGCTCTTGCTCAGACTGGTCTCGAACTCCTGAGCTCAAACAATCCGCCCGCCTCGGCCTCCCAGAGTGCTAGGATTACAGGCATGAGCCACCGCGCCCGGCCTGTAGTGAGGTTTTCAAAGACCTGTTTACCAATCTACCTAGACCCCGTCCCAGAACTCTAAATCCCACGTAACCAGGTACCTACTAGAAACTGTCACCTGAAAGGCCTCCTATAGGCTCAAACTAAAGCTATCCAAATGGAGCTTCTCTTGCTCCCATACCCTTTTTTCTAGCTCAGTCTGCCCAGATGTCCAAGCCAGAAACCTTAGCACCTTTGTACATGGCTTCCATTAGTAAACATGCATAATTTAAGGGCATGGCCATCCATTCTAGCAGTGTTTCTGAGGTACCTGCCTGGACTCCACCTGCCTTTCATTTGTCATCGTTTCTCGCTTTAAACCAAAACTAGAACACAGAAGTTCATGGATCCCCATATCTTTCAATTTTATGTTTGGCCTTGTGGGGTCCTGCTTAGTTGGATTTAAGTGTTCAAGGGGTCTCAAATACAAGTCAACCAGGAACTCAAGAGAAGGCAGACCATTAAGGGCTCCGGAACCTGTGAGTTATAAAGAAGTAATCAGGGTGGGAAAAGCACATGCAGGCTCTGGGCAAGCTCCATGTCTCCTTTAGGAAAGGAAGAGGCTTGCTCTGGGCAGTCTGGGTGCCACCCCTTTAAGTCCCTTTTAACATCTTGATTTCCAATTTTATTTTCTGCTAAAAAAACAACACAGACACAGAAATGATAATATTTTATTATAGAAAAAGCATCCCAAATATAGGATTTCGTAAACACTGGTAGGTGAACAAGTGCAATTTAAAAGTAAATACAAATTAAAGAGGCAAAACCTACAAGCATTTTGCCTTGAGGAGAAAATGTAATGTTCTCCTGCAGAGGTGATCCCACCCAGAACACAAATGTGGCTCCATCTCCCACGAAGGCATTAGGTTTGCTTTCTGAGCTTACTACGCCCATTTTAATAATTTCAAAATGATGGCAAGAAGTGGCATTGTATATATTACTAAAAACTCTTGATTTTTAACTTTCTGTTAACACTTGATTTTTAAAAAATCTGCATATGAATTAAAGCCTGTGGTCTGAATATTTGTTTAGACTTAAAGAAGGATGCTTTGGAACCCCACTTGCAAATACATCTATACTTCCTCGGCTGATTCCACAGTATTTTTTATAGACGTGTACATTAGGTATCCCACAGTTCTCTTGGGATTTAGTTTAAATTATATTGGCTATTGAATATTGTGCAGTTAATCCAGCTACTTTCCGTCTTCCTTCCCTTTTTTTATTTTTTGGAAGGGAGGAAGGGGATGATGGGGGTGGGGTGAGGTAAGGGCTGTCTTCTTTCCCTTTTTGCTGTCACTATCAGTGTCTTTCCTCCACTTAGGAGAAATCATTAAATAACCTGACACATTTTAGCATGGTCCCCTTGCCATCTCTCCAACTCCTCAATGGCAAATGTTTCCTATCAACTATACATGATATGATGCAGACACAAACTCAAGATTCTAAACCTCAAATTCAGGTTCATCTTGGCTTGCTGAGATGCTCTAAGATACTCTAGCTAACACCATTTTCTTATGAAAATGTTTCTGTATAAACAGCCTGGCTTACTTATTTAGGCACTTAGAAAAAACACCAAACCCGAGTTCGACCTTTTTTGTATCAGAGAGAAAGGCCTCTTGCCCATCTGGCCAGTAACTGACTCTGAAGGGGATGACTGAAGCCCAGCTCTTGTCCCTGTGAGGACTGAGAGGTCCCGCCATTGTGGAATGTCCTGACCCTGGAATAGAGCAGGATTGGCTGGGAGGAGCCACCAAATTGCAGTGATGCTGAGCTCTCCACCTTGGGGGAGCAGAGTGAGAGGGGTGCAGAAGAAACTTCCCTCTCCACCAGAAGGAACCCGTGGTTCCAGCCTCTCCTGTAGTCACTACCACCCGGTAACAAGAGCAGATACACCTTCACAGATTTCCAGCTTACTTACACCCCATGGGTTGAGGCCAAATGCATGTTAACCCAATTTAACATGCATTTGGGGAAAAGACCTAGTTCTTAAAAGCCTGAGGAAATTGATTACATAGAAAAAAGAGTTAAATATATGCCATATTTTCATATCTGGCTTTTTACCTAAGCAAGGACTAATTAGCTTTAAAGTGTTAGCTGTGGCATGTTTATATTTAAATGTTAACAATACATAAAATGTATAATAGAATACACAACCATTAGATAATTCAAATTTACTTTGTAATGGCATGGACGTCCACTGAGAAACGTAAAGGAAGCACCATTTAACAATTATCTGGGCTGGCCAACTGCTAGTGGGTGTGAATGTGGTGCTGGTAAGGTCAAGACCAAACCTGACCTCAAATATGAGCCAATTAGTTTCACAGAAATAAAACTTTCTTCTGGCTACAAATAACCCTAACCCTTGACCCTGTGGCCGTCAGCCTCGCAAATGGGTGCCAATGGTTATCAGAAGAAGTCTAGGTGAAGGATGGCTCAGTTTAACCCCTTACTACTAGTTTTTCCAAGTAAGCAATAGAGCTTTTATTTCCACTGTGATGCTGGTCACATGCCCGAGAACATAAGCACACTCTTGTTCTTCAAGCCTGGAAAGAGGAGTCTTCAACACCTATCTAACTTTTATCTTTGGAGGGTTTTAACTAGGGCAGTCATAAAAATGGAATCAAGTAGCTTGCCCTACACAGGTTGACTATCCCAAATCCAAAAATCCAAAATCAGAAATGTTCCAAAATCCAAAAATTTTTCAGTACCGACACGATGTTCAAAAAAAATACTCCTTGGATCATTTAAGATTTTTAGATGTGCAATGTTCAACCAGCAAGTATTCTGTAAATATTCCAAAATCTGAAAAAAATCCAAAATCCGAAATACTCCTGGTCCCAAGCATTTTGGATAGAGATGCTCAACCCATATTACCTTATGCAAATGGAATTCAAGAAAACCACTCATTCATATTTTCAAAGAACTTAATGGAAACTATGTACCTCTTCACAATTTGTGATGAGTAAACACCCCAGGTGAGTGATTGGAAGGTCAACTTCTACTACAAAGTGAGAGGTAATCCCAAAATACTTTTATCTGGCTCTGGACTCTAAATTTAGCTCTGCTATTAATATCCACAGAGAGAGACGAAGAGGAAGGTGGGCATGGAGTCAGTGATCTGAGTTGTCATGTACCACACACTGTTAACAGAGCTGACAGATCAAATGAAATGACTAGGCCTAATTTCCCTTCAAACCACTCTTTAGGGATGACATTAGTATCATTTTCTTACCCAGTATATGAGCAGCTATTAGGCTATTTCAAAAACTGAAATATACTGATATTCAAAAAAATTCATGGTATGAAAATTACATACATAGAAAAATCCTACACCAAGACAGAGCCTGTGCAGGTGACGTTTCACACCCAGATTCACACCAAATACCTCCTCCCTGGAACTCTTGTAAGTCTTTCTATTGAGAAACTGAGCACTTGTGAGAAATTTCTGCCCTCATCTTGAAAGTCTTTAATCCATATTTAAGGTCTCCCAGCCACACCCACAGCAATATGCTGCCCAAGGGTGTCAAAACCTATGTTTTCATACCAGATTCCAAGCCACAATAATCCAACTGGTCTGATTTGGAGAGGTTCTTGTACTTGAGTTGTGAGTTTCATTCCAAATGAATCATCAATTTGTTTAGGCTCAAAAACTTGAAAGCTAAAAAGGTTTCATAAACATTGTTATTCCATTATCCTTCCTGCCAAGGAATCGTGTGTTTTGGATTGTTGATTGCATTAATGAGAAACAAAACTGAATTAAGCTCTTAAGAATTTCCTTTTGGACATTTTGAATGACAGTCTAGTTCTCCCCAGATGCAATCTGAGTGCACAGGCCACCAAGCATGGCATCTTCAATAACCTCTAATGAGCATCTCATTAGTGCCTGCTTTTAGAAGATAGAGATTGTCTCCTTTTAAGTTTGGTCCCTTTGCTACTAAGCAATTTGCCTGGTATAAAACAAAGCAAGCAAAACCCAAGAAGAGAGTATAAATGACAAGGACTGCTTTGCTAAACATGGGGCAACAGGAGTCCTGACTTCCTTTCCTGCTTTTGCAGTTATGCAAAGACTCAGTGAACAGCACCAGATCCAAAATTTTCAAGTTACCAGGGCTGCTGCAAAGCTGGTAGCGTAATTACCAGTGAGTACTTCTTCATCCCCTGCCAGAGGCACGGACTTACTGGAAAGGAGACATGTTAATTATGGGAGAAAGGAAAAGGATAGGGGAGAAGCATACCTCCTACTTGGGGCGAGACAGATCCTGGGGAGGCTGGGGAGGGCTGGCTGTGGGCCTCCTAGACTGAGAAGAGCTCCAGTGAGGGGTGGGCCCACAGCTGGCCCTAATCCTGAAAGTCATTAGAAGCCATCTGAGAAAGTGGGGCATTTAGCCGGTCAAGTTCATCCACTTGGGGCGGGTGATGCATTAATATCTCCTGGTCCTCCAAGACATCCTCACCAGCAGCTACCAGATTGGTGAGGGATTTGCTTCGAACACACTGGAAATCTACATGGCGACTCTTTCCTTCTTCCTTTTCCCATGACATCTGGATAAAGGGGCGCTGTACGTAATTATAGATGACTTCAGACCGGCCACCAGGTCTTCTCTTAATTTTTTCTTTACAGGTAGGGTAACCTGAAGCAGAGAAAAAGGCCATTCTCATAATTGGCAGATTATGCTCACTCTGGTGTCCTCCCTAACCACATCAATTTTTTTCCCAAATCCACGGACAGGATGAAAAACGATGTGAGAAGTGTCCAATCCCTGCCCCATGCTTTCCCAGCCCCAACCACCTTCATGCTTGCTTCCCTCCTGCTCAGGTTAGTAGGTCTTGTCCCTAGAAGGGACTAATGTAAGAGAAGTAACAAGAATTCTATCCCTGCTAATGGAAGGGGGAGAGAAGCTTTTTACTAATTCAGGAACCTTTAGTTGCTGGCAACAATTATCATAGGACAAAAATTCTGCCAGTGCATGGCTACTCTAGTCCTCTTAATTCTGTTGCTTAGAGGGCACACTGTATGAGAAACGGTTAAGGAAATGTGGAATGCTAAGCTTAAAGAAAAAACAGGGATGCTGCCTAAAATACCTAAAAGACTCTCACATGGGAATGGGAGAAATCTCGTTCAACACAGCTTCCAAAGCTACAGGCAGAAGGAGGCAGTTATCCATCAGATGTATGGAAGAAGGTTCTGATCCCTATTCACTATATCCTTAGGGTTTCCCAAGAGATAAGAGAAAGATATAGGGGAAGGAGGTTTAATAGATAATCTCAAAATTTTCCTCCCACTTTAAATTTCAGTCTAAGTCAGACACAATGAAGGTTTGATGGGTTCTGTGGGCAGAAGTGAGGCAGCAAGAGTAGTGAAGCACAAGAGTCAAAGATCCATGGAGGGGAGACCAGGATGGCTTCAGCACTCTCCAAGAATCAGTCTCTGGGACCCTCCCATGGGGACCACAGGTTGGGAGCCATTGCTCCAGATCACTTAAAGTAGTTCTGTCAATATATCCAGACATTCTTCAAAGGTATGGAATAATCTTAAATTTTGAGTCCCCAAGCTGTATTTTTCAGACTTCCAGATCCCAGAAACGTCCTCACAAAGAGCGTTGGCAGAACGGTCCTACCGCTTGATGAGCCCACAAGCCCTGCTATGTCTGTCCACCAGCATCCTCTGCCTTCACTGCTCTTTATCCTGGAAGTAGTAAGCTTGAACCTAATCCTGTGGTGGTTTTAAAGCATTTTCAACTGGAGATAAAAATAAGAAGGAAATATAATAAAAACAAAAATAGGAATCCTTCACATTTGAGTAGGAATGTGATTTTCATGTATGTCTACTCTCTAGGCCCTCTGAAGCTGAATTTCCACCGTGCTGCATAAGCATGCAACCTGAACACTGACTGGGTTTTTTTTTTTTTTTTTACCTTCAATTCCAATGCGAATGTTTTTCAGGCCCCGTTCCTTTAACACTGTTTTTGCAACATCCCGATTCTCGATATATTTGAAGAATCTATAGAGCTTGGAGCTATAAAGAACTGAAAAAGAAAAAATTTAGGATTAATCATGGTGTGAAGACCTTGGTAATAGGAGGGAGATAAGCTAACAGAATCAAACTAATGGAAGGTATACTTGACCTCTCATGTCAAAATAATCCAGATGGATCAAAGATTAAATGTTAAATAATACATAAACCATAAGAGAAATTTTATAATCTTAAAGTAGAAAAGGCCTTTCTGGGCATGACATAAAACCTAGAAGCCATAAAAGAAAAATTGATGACTATATAGAAATAACATCTCTGCATAGCCCAAATCACCATTTAACAAAGCTAAAAAGAAACCAAATGGAGAAAATATTTGCAACTCATATTACAAAGGGCTAATTTCCTTAATATAATATATAGAAAGAGCTGTCACAAATGGAGAGCAAATCACTAAGTAAAAGACTAACAATCCAATTTTGTAATAGGCAAAAGGCACAACAGTGTTAACAGAAAAGGAAATTAGAATGGTTCTTAAAAATTAAAAAGATGTTCAGCCTCACTCATGAAATGAGAAATGCAAATTAAAACTCATGCTGATCACGAGATACAGGTTTCTTTTAACCTACTAAGAAAGTAGTAAAGATAAAAGTTTTTAAAACATGCCAGGTGCTGTGGCTCACGCCTGTAATCCTAGCACTCTGGGAGGCCGAGGAAGGTGGATTGCTAGAGGTCATGAGTTCGAGACCAGCCTGAGCAAGAGTGAGACCCCCGTCTCTACTAAAAATAGAAAGAAATTAGCTGGACAACTAAAAATTTATAGAAAAAATTAGCCGGGCATGGTGGCATATGCCTATAGTCCCAGCTACTCGGGAGGCTGAGGCAGGACGATTGCTTGAGCCCAGGAGTTTGAGGTTGCTGTGAGCTAGGCTGACGCCACAGCACTCTAGCCCGGGCAATAGAGTGAGACTCTGTCTCAAAAAAAAAAAAAGGATATTCACTGCAGTATCATTTATAATTTATAGCTTACATGTTCAACAACAGAGCTGGTTAAATCAATGATGGCACATTTGTGTAACAGGATACTGTGCAACCACAAAAAAGAATATGGAAGATTTTTATGTAAAAAAGGATACAGAATAGTCTGTATAATACAGTATCATTTGAAAAAAGGGGGAAAAATTGTTTATGTATGTGCATTGAATATACTTGGAAGGATATAAAATAAACTGAAGAGGAAAATTGGGGAGATGGGGCAGGGTGGGAACAAAATTTCAATGTATATCCTTTTATACTTTTTGAATTTTGAATTATTAACCAATTCAAAAGGATTTAAAAATGAAATGAATGAAAAGAAGAATGACACACCATTTAACGTGCTGCCTCAGTATTTGACACAGTACTAGATAGCAGGGATAGGAGTGAACGGTTCAACAAAATTCACTACATTTCCCAGCATGAAAGTTAGACCTGCATTACTAGGGGTGTATCATCCAGGTGAATGTGCACATCATGAAACCAATATTCATATTGGTTCTAAGATCTAGCTGCTACTCTGGGCAGCGTGTTTCTTGCTGGAAATATCTACACCATGCAGGGAGCTCCTACTTTGGGAATATTCCTCCCCCATGGGTGGGGGATGGTCTTCATCCCAGTCCACAGAATCCTCATCTGTCAGCACAACGATGTGGCACTCTCGCTCCCCTTTCTTGGCACAGCCCACCATGATGGGCAAGATCAGCTCTTCGAGGTAGTGATCAAACTGCTTATGAGCACCATCATTAGACAGTTCATGTAGTAAAGCACCTGGGGAGAGAAAACGCAGATGAGTGTGCTATCTGTCCAAATGCAAATACTACCAGAGTGAAGAATACTATGAAGTAATGGCTGTTATCATTAATAAGGTCCAGAGAAGTGGCACATTTAAAGGCAAAGAGATTATTTCCTGCCAAAGGTGATAATTAAACTGACCTTGTTAATTCGTGTTTCATATTCTATCACTCTTCAATTACTCATGTTTAATAATCCCTGAGCATTCTGATCAATTGAGGTTCTGTTGGACATACAGTGTCAGATCATAGATGTTAATTCTACAAGAGATGGAACCATACTCTGGACTCTTATTTCATGGAGTTAAAGTACTACCGTAGAGGAATAATATGAGTTTTAGTGACACCGAAACAACACTTACTCTAAGTGTGTACTAGACCCAGTATAGAAATCATAAGTCCAGATGTCTTTATGTGACATGCAGGGAAATGCATCATGAAATTCAAAGAATATATCTTTAAATAATTTCAGGAAGCCTGGGTAATTATAAGAGCATGCAGTTTGTAGTCAGACAATCTGACTAGTTCTAATCCTAGCTTTAATGCTTAGCTTTGAACAAGCTTAATTTCTCAGTCTTCTCATTTGTGAGATGAGGTCATCACCCATCTTTTAGGGTTAATGTACAAGGTTTAAGCAAGTCCACATCTATAAAGCACTTAGAAAACACTAAGTTAATTAACAATGATAAAAATAATGGTAAGAACCACCTAACCAATCTATGCTGTTTGACTTTATTAGTGAGCCTTTCCTCATGCTGGACAATCAGTATCCTTGTCTGCTAGAGTTGAGACACCAAGGTCCCAAGAAAGGAGCAGTAAACTTGGTCACTCACTGATAAGCTAGACTTAGCACCTACTACCTGTTTTCCTTAGTTTATTCCACTCCCTCATAGTGCTTTGAAGCAAGAGAGGGAACAGGTTAATTAGTATCACATTTTTGCCTCTGTAGATAATTTTCAACCCACACTAAAAACTCGTTTAGTAATAAAAAATATCAGTTATTTCCACCAAACTCAAAGTTCAGCAACTCTAGTGCAGATGGCAGCTGCTCCTATACTTACTCAGATCCTGACATCGGATAGTGTTGAAGTCAAAATTAATGCAGAGATAATCGCATGTATCTCTAAGGTCTGGGATAGAGATGCCATCAGGACAATTAATGATACCAGTTTTGTAATAATCCTGTAAATAGATTAGGAAGAAGATATGTAGGCAAAGAACAAGATAAAAAATTACGTCATCATCCCTATTCATTCTTGGTTCTGTTAAAGCAATGGGTTCCTGCAGTTATCACCAAGTTGAATGATTCACTAGATGGCAAAGCGGCTCCTGGCTATCCTGGCATGTTTAATCAGACCTGGTAACTGAGCTCACACAAGCAGGACAGACTTAAAAGTTACAGGCATAAAGAGGACAAAGAAACAACTGGAAACCACAGACCCTAAAGTCAGTAACGTAGTTGATGGAATTCTCAAGGCCATTGACCACGCATGTCCCTGGGGAAGAGGATGTAACAAAAAAGGCTTCTTTCTACATACCAGCACGGTGCGAAATACAGTTGCACTGATTCCTTCAGCAATTTCATATTCTCCCTTCTCATTGGGCCGCGTGAAGTTGTACTCTCTTCCTGGCCCAAACATCCTGAAAGACAACCAGGCAGCAATGTTACCTTCTCCAGGCAGGATTCTTCACCAGTGAGACTTCTCCCCTCTTCACCTCATTCTGGAAGACTCCATTTCACTCTCTTATAGTGTAAGATAGAAACACAGCACTGGGACCCAATGCCCATAAGACAACTCAAGTCTTAGGAAACTCCCTTCAGGAAGGAAAAGATAGCAATTGCTTTAAACATTTGTGTGCAAAGAGAAATGAAGCAGCAAGTCTACAGGTTCATCTGTAGTGAGTTTCTTTGGCAGCAAATGCAGTAAAACAGCAGCTACAGAGGCGGCCACTGGAAAACATGACAGCTCAGGAAGACAGCATCTCTGCTCCTAACCATTCCTATTCCTTTCCCCTCCTCTACCAACAGTTACCTATCCAGTATGCCATTCCTCAGTATTTCTGAGTGTTGCTTTTCAGCATCTAATCTGACAGATGAATGTGTATTTTAGGCTATGTTAATACTTTCCCTTTCCTGGTATGTCTTAAGAGTGGAGCTCTGAAAAAAAATGGCCTTATTCCATCTAAGGAGTAACTTTGACAATGGTACTTTCAGGTCAAGTAGAAAAGCCTAGTAAGCATTAGGCTCATCCGCATTTTGACATGTTTCAGAGAGACAGGTCTGCTCTTGGCATGAACTCAGAAGTCATAAGGGTACAGGGAGGAGGGCTTACTTTTCTTATCCACCTCCCTTCTGCCTGATCCCCTCCAGTCTAACTGACCTCGTGACTTCTACTGCTGCTGTACTTTTGCATATGAGCTGTGGAATGGGAAGACAGCACAAAGGACAGGGCAGGCTGTCACTATCTTCAGCCAGCCTGATTCGATTTCCCAGTGGGGGCTCACTGCCATTTCCTTCCTTAACCTGCTGGGAAGCGCTGCTGTTCACAACTGTTATCCTCCACCCTGAACTGGCTGCTTTTCAGAGGTCTAAAAATGATTCCATATCACATGCTTTCCAAATCACTGCACCATGCATAAGAAATCCATCCTGGTAAAAGTAGCCTCCAAAGAATGCTGACTTTTTTCCTAGAACACTGGTTGAAGTCTAGCTGAGAGAGCTACGAATCAAAATGGTGAACAACATGTTGGAAATATAATCCCCTCTATCATCAGCAGAACTTGAGCTGAGTTGTTTATTTAGTAGTGGCATGGATTTTCATGAATCCATTCTCTCATTCTCTCAGCTTGTGACTAGTGGCCCCCATCTGTAAGCTCACTGGCAAGGCTTATGAGTACTATATGTAACCACAGGACAGGTAGCCACAAGACAGAACAAACCTAAGTAACTCACAGAATTTGTGACCTTGGCCTACTCGGCTGAATGAACCACCTGGATAAAAAACCAGACTCTCCTCTTCACAGGATAACTCATTCCTAGATTCAAAGAACCAGTGTCACCTGAGAATCTGTTATCCAGAAAATGCTTGCCTTTCTTCCCTTGTTCACTACTTTCAAAGGCGACATACCTAAAAGAGCCAGCCTACACCCAGGAACACACTTTTGGGGCGTGGGGAGGGCAGGCAATGGTGGAGATACCAAAACTAAGAGCAGGAAGTCAAGCCTGATAAAATACAGGGCCAATGTGGAAAATGTTTTAATGTTCTACTTGCATCTTACTTTAGATGTTTGTACATAGACAGGTTTGGTTGTAGTTAAAAACGGTTCATTGTGAATTTGTAAGTTCAAATATACACATATCTAAATAGCTGGCTTCCATTCAGCCTAGAATTCAGCATTTTAGAATGATCCATTCTGACTTCTAGTTTAGTTTAAATTTGTCCAAAGTCCTGAGGTTAGATCTTTAAACAAAATGAAAGTAGATGAAAATCCTTAAAAGCCAAATCTACAAACACACTATCATTATTGTTATTTTCACTCTTATCCCAAGTTGCTCTTCCTCAGGTTAAGGTCTATGGTTGGCCAGAAAAGAGAATCTCTTAACTCCCAGCCCAGGCTCCAAGACTCCTTCCTGGATAGTACTCCTCCTTAGCACCTATTTTCATTTCCAAAATTCTAACTCCAAAAATCTGAGGGCTGGAGCCTGAGAGAGGAGGGTAAGTTTGAATGAAGCAGCACAGAGAGTAGACCATGAAGAATAAAGAGAGCAACATGAAACACGAAAAGCAAAACAACTAGATATAAAGATTCCATTTCAAGCAACCTGAATAGTAATGGAGGCATCAGAAAATAACAGCAGAGCATCTACTGCCAAGCATGAAACTGGCAATAGATGGCGGGCAAAATGTTTTTAGTAAAATGGCTTTGTTCTTGTGTCATGTGGAACATTTGTCTAATTCTGTTTTTTATTTAAACAAAACAAAACAAAACAAAACAAAACTTAGGTCTCACCTTACCCCCCAGCATCTTTGACCTGTGGAACTCAGAAAAGATTTTTTTTTTTTGAGGCAGAGTCTCACTCTGTCACCCGGGCTAGAGTGCCATGGCATCAGCCTAGCTCACAGCAACCTCAAACTCCTGGGCTCAAGCAATCCTCTGCCTCAGCCTCCCGAGTAGCTGGGACTACCGGCATGCGCCACCATGCCCGGCTAATTTTTTTCTATATATTTTTAGTTGTCCAGCTAATTTCTTTCTATTTTTTTTTAATAGAGACAGGGTCTCACGCTCTTGCTCAGGCTGGTTTCGAACTCCTGAGTGCTAGGATTACAGACATGAGCCACCGTGCCGGGCCCGGATTTTTTTTTTTTTTTTTGAGACAGAGTCTTGCTCTGTCACTCAGGCTGGAGTACAGTGGCACAATCTTAGCTCACTGCAGCTTCCAACCCCTGGCTTAGGTGATCCTCCTGCCTTAGCCTCCTGAGCAACTGGGACTACAGGCGCATGCTACCATCCCTAATTTTTTGTTTAAATAGAGATAGGGTCTCGCTATGTTGCCCAGGCTATGTTGTAATGAACTCCTGGCCTCAAGTTATCCTCCCACCTCGATCTCCCAAAGTGCTGGGATTATAGGCTCGAGCCACTGTGCCTAGCCAAAAACATTACTTTACGATGAGTTTATGGAGGAGTAGGGAATGAGATTCAGCAGGTTATTTTTTATAGTTCAACTAGATTTTACTTCTGTTTGTGGAGGCTCATTTACTATACTGGCTTTGTAAATGAAATAAGTACACTCCCCCCTCACCCAAATCACTAACACATATTATTAGGCTTTTTCCAGCTTGCCCTCCCTTTTTCACAAAGTGAAGGTGGGAAAATGGGCAATGCAATGCTTCTTATCCTCACAGCTAATGCAAGATAAACAGCAGATATTTCTATCTGTAGAGAACAGAGTGAATTTGAAAGAAAATTATCATTGCTTACCTTCCCAACATGGTATCCGGATGAGCAGTGAAAATTTGTGGATTCACAACAAAACGTGTGCCATCTACAAGAAGCGTCACTTTCTCTGGCGCTTGGGAATGGGAGTTAGTGCCAAAGCCTGTGCTGCTGTTTCCAAATCTTTCTGGAGCAGTAAAGGGTTCATGGTTCCGTTTATTCCCATTTTGGAAGCAAGAGCCTTTGATGTCGTCAGGAAGTGGCATTATGTGAGAGAACTGCAGGTTTGCTGGCGGAGAGGCGTAGTCAAGTGACAGGTCTAAAAGAATATACAAAGAAACCAAAATAACTTGAGAGCAAAATACACTCTGTCTTCTTTAAAACAATAAGTAAACAAACAAAAAACCAAGCTTTTAGGTGTTTGTAGGCAAAAAATCTTCCCTAGAACAAGTAAAAAAGAAACAAGCAACAAGACTCATACTGGATCTCCCTGAACTTTTTTCCATATATGGGTGGGGGTGGGGGTGGGAGAATGAAGGCAGGAATACCCACACTTGAAAATAAAATGATTTAAAATTTCTAAAGTACACTATGTACGTGGTTAAAAAAATTAAACAATAGAGAAGAATTTAAGTGACAACTCAGCAGTCCCCCACCACTCCCCTCACCTCCCCAGTGTTGGTTCACAAAAGCAATCACTTTTTACTTCTGTTTCACTCTACCTCTAATACTCTTACATCTCCTGTGTCTTAGTTAAGGAACTTGCTACGGCTGTGTGACAAAACTGTTCATATTCTTCAAAAACTGTATTTAAATTTTATTTTACAGAAAGGATAATGATAGTCTCTAATTGTCTAATATACCATTCTTCCTAGAAATTCACACACACACACACACACACACACAAATACATTTTCACTGTGTACAGGAGAATCCTAATATCACCTACACAATTTTAAAAAGGGCAGGTCTTACTCTTCAGCAGAAAAGTTCCAGTACAAATGGCATTAAGATTCATTCAAGGAATCCCAGTATCGCCAAAAAGCTGTTTTCTTTAAGCAATTTATTTAATATTTCTAAACCTAGTCCATCATCTGTAAAACGAGGATACCAAGGTTCACTCCATCTACTTCACCGGGCTTTTTGTTTTGATTATCAACTGAAATTAAGGACATGAGAGCCCTTAAAAGTATACAATACTACATGACACAAATTAGGCTTAAAACTAAATATTAACATATGAAATCTGGATGTATACAGGAAACAATCACAAGTAAATATTTACAAAAAGATTACCAGAGGGTTCTTTCAAATAGATAGTCTAATTTAATGTTAAAAAAAAAAGTTTTTGGCCGGGCGCGGTGGCTCACGCCTGTAATCCTAGCACTCTGGGAGGCCGAGGCGGGTGGATTGTTTGAGCTCAGGAGTTCGAGACCAGCCTGAGCAAAAGCGAGACCCTGTCTCTACTAAAAATAGAAAGAAATTATATGGACAACTAAAAATATATACAGAAAAAATTAGCCGGGCATGGTGGCACATGCCTGTAGTCCCAGCTACCCGGGAGGCTGAGGAAGGAGAATCGCTTGAGCCCAAGAGTTTGAGGTTGCTGTGAGCTAGGCTGACGCCATGGCACTCTAGCCTGGCCAACAGAGTGAGACTGTCTCAAAAAAAAACAAAAGTTTTTTAATGAAATATTATAAACAAACATTTGAGTGCATATAGAAGCACAGACTTAACATTTTACATATGTCCCATCATCTAGATTTGGCAAGCTTGGTTAACATTTTCCTACCTTTTCTTCAAGCCCTTTTTTTAAAAGAAATAAAATGTTTTAGATGCAACTGAATGTCTCACTCCCACCCCTCATGTTTTTAAAATTTGTATATAATTATTCACAAACATAATTACTGCCCATGACCTCTGGGAATTTATTCCGATTTATTCTAATTTCTTGTACTCAGACAACCAAATAAATTGTTAGCTAGAGGACACTTAATTTTTTTCCTCATTTGCTTGTAGATAAAAGGAAACAAAAATCTAGACCAAAAACCTATTTAGAGTTCACATCCTACAGCTTCTGATAAATTTTCAACGTGGTCTCACGTTTGCACACCAAGAGCTAAGCTTCCATGCAGTTCACAGGCAAGCTTGTCACAAGAAACACTCTGATCACCAGGCTAGGCTTTCACACTTGAGGTGCTGTTCTTAAAAATGAAACAGGTACTGGAATTACTAATCCAGCAGTACTTTAGAACGCTTGATGTCCCCCCAACAATGAAGCAATTAAATTGGGTTGATTCCCAAACCAAGGAAGAAGCCTCAGGTTCTACCCTGGTAAATGGGTGAGCGGGAAAAGAGACTCATTGCACAAGTTCTCCCTAACGGTGCACTCTAGGGTGGCAGTCACCTGCTTTTCTGTCAGTTGATAGATATTAAATATATAACACAGTGTGGTCAGAAAGACACAGATTCAAATCCTGGCCCACTACCTCCTAGCAATGTGAACCTGAGCAAGTTATCTAAGCTTTCTAAGCCTCAGTTTCCTCATCTATAAAACAAGGATAGTAGTTGTAAGGATTAATCTAGAGTAGGGATCAGCAAACTTTCCACAAAGAGCCAGAAAGTAAATATTTTAGGCTTTGTGGGTCATAGCCTCTGCCACTACGGAGCAAGAAAGCAGCCACAGACAATATGTAACAAATAGACATGATGGCTGTGTTTCAATAAAATTTTATTTACAAAAACAGGTAGCCAGATTTGGCCATAGTTTGCCACCCCTGATCTAAAGAATGTATGTAAAGTTCCTACCACGGTGCATGCTCAATAAATGGTAGTTGCTATTATTGTTGCTGTTGTTTTTATTAAAAGTTAAAAAGAACCTGACAGTTTATCAGGGCCTTTCACATCAATTAACTAATTAATCCACCAGCCTTGCAAGGTAGAAAGAATATTAATATCCTTGTTTTCTAGATTAAGAAAGCAGGGCTCAGAAAGATTAAGAATCTTATCCATGGTTATAGCTAATAAGTAGCTGAGCTAGATTTTGAATATGTCTTCTACCTCCAAACCTGTGGCTGTTTTTCTTACACCGTCACCACCAAGTTGGATGTGCTAGACCGATTAAATGAGTGGAGATTTTCTGTGAAGGTCAGCTTTGTGTAATTGTGATATGCAGGCTAAGCCAATTGGTCAGTCAGTCGGTCATTCATTCATTTATTTATTTAGAGACAGGGTCTCACTCTCTGTTGTCCAAGCTCAGTCAGTTATTAATTAATTAATTAATTAAGAGACAGGGTCTCACTCTCTGTTGTCCAAGCTCAGTCAGTCAGTTATTAATTAATTAATTAAGAGACAGGGTTTCACTCTCTGTTGTCCAAGCTAGAGTGCAGTGGTGCAATCATAGCTCACTTCAGCCTTGAACTGCTGGGCTCAAGTGATCTTCCCACCTTGGCCTCCCCAAGTGCTGGGATTACAGGTATGAGCCACTGTGCCTGGCCTTGTATGATTTATTTATTTATTTATTTTTTTTGAGACAGAGTCTCGCTCTGTTGCCCGGGCTAGAGTGAGTGCCGTGGCGTCAGCCTAGCTCACAGCAACCTCAAACTCCTGGGCTTAAGCGATCCTACTGCCTCAGCCTCCTGAGTAGCTGGGACTACAGGCATGCGCCACCATGCCCGGCTAATTTTTTCTATATATATTTTTAGTTGGCCAGATAATTTC
>CM052441.1:92226234-92241856 GCA_028533085.1 Varecia variegata
TCGCTCTGTTGCCCGGGCTAGAGTGAGTGCCGTGGCGTCAGCCTAGCTCACAGCAACCTCAAACTCCTGGGCTTAAGCGATCCTACTGCCTCAGCCTCCTGAGTAGCTGGGACTACAGGCATGCGCCACCATGCCCGGCTAATTTTTTCTATATATATTTTTAGTTGGCCAGATAATTTCTTTCTATTTTTAGTAGAGATGGGGTCTCGCTCTTGTTCAGGCTGGTCTCGAACTCCTGAGCTCAAACAATCCGCCCGCCTAGGCCTCCCAAGTGCTAGGATTTCAGGCGTGAGCCACCGCGCCCGGCCTGTATGATTTATTTATATTAAGAACATTCATGCCTTCTGGGCAGAGTAGATGCTAAAGTGTCAGAAAGACCCCTAAATTAAGTCAAGAGGTAATCACTGTACCTTCATTCCTGGGACCCAGGGGATAAGTAAGACTATGAAGACCAGATGAAGCCAAGCCGTTTGTTTCTTTTTCTTGGGCTGCAGCTGAAGTATCATCCACTAGGCAGCTGGCCTCCTGTCGCAATAACCTGTCGCCGTCACTGCTGCGGTGAACATTCATCCTTGGACTCTGCCTCCTGAACTGTCTGTTTGATCAGAATGAAATCCTAGAATACAGGAATATACATGATTTAGAACTCATAAAACAGGTTTCTAAGAAATTCCATGGTATCAAAGCCAAAACAGAAAATTGATGGACAGCTCTCATTCTTGTTCTCAGGAGAAATGGGCATCTGAAACATTTTTGTGATTTTATATTGAGAGGAACTGGGCTGATTTAAATGGTCTTTACCAAACCACGAAGAATGCTGATAAACTTGCTACCAGGGAATAATTTTAAGCTTTATCCATAAATAGACATCAAATTCACTGATTTTGGCCACATTCATGATCAATTCTACATATTAAATGGTGGTAAAATAATTCAGTGTTGTTTATACCATAGAGACATGGTCGGGGGCAATAGTTCAATTAAAGAAAACCTGCCCATGTTTTAAAAAACTGACACATACACTCTTCTAACAATTAAACACCAGGAAATTAAAAACAATCACAACCATAATGCCTGTATGAGAGTCATCTGTGCTTAAAAACAAAAACAAACTTTGGTTTGTAGTGCTCGAGTTCTCCTTCTTATCTTCCCTTTTCTTTCTTTTACCTTGTGTACGTTATGCTCAACCCCCAAACCCCACCTCAAAATCATACTGCTATAAGGCTAACCAGGTCATCTCTCCTGCAAGAAACACACAATCCCCATGCCATGAACAGCACATACCAAGTGACTGACACGTGCAAGATAGTCACTGACCAGGCAGAAGGGAGGAGCACACACCTTTCTACGGGGTAATCACACCCTGCAACTCTTCCATCCTCACCAGCTGCCCAACTACTCAAAACATTCCTGAAGTTCACCCTACTTAGCACTTTCACAGTTTATACTATACTAATTTTCACTTGGCATTCTGCTGGAAGAATAATCTTCAATCACCAGTAATTTGTACGCGTATGGATTGCATGCTTAACAATATTTTAGGAAGCAGGAAATTCACCAAGGGTAGTAACAAATTTTAATACTCCAAATTTCCAGACATACCAAGCATGTAGTAGGTACCAACAAACATCTGTAATAAACATAATAAATATGTGTAATGTGAATTAAATTTTTTTTCTCTTTTTTAGCCTCTTTCCAGAAGAAGTGAATTAAATTTTGAATCCCTTCATAACCTGTATTAAAATATTTTGAGCACAAGGTTGATGAGTTTACTCTCTATTTTCACTTGGATGAAATATAAAAATGACCACTTTGAAAAGAGGGGTCAATGCATGTGCCTGAAAATAAATCATTTTTAAAAAGAGATACTTTCAAGCTGATGAAATCTTTATTCTCAGGTAATGGCTCTTACAACATAAAGCAAACTGAAGGAATAAAGTGAATGTACTGGCACAAAACCTGCTCTGTGGCTTCAACTTTTTCAGGATTATGCTTTCTTAAAGAAAAAACATATTTACATTACAAAAAATGCAGACACATGAAATTGATCTCTAGTGATTGGTAGAACCACCAATACTTCAAGTTTGACTCAGAAGATGTCAAAATAAAGTCTAGAGAACAAGATAAAGAAGGTCCACAGAACTGGAAAGAGCAATGACATCCCAAAGAGCATTAACAACCAAAGGGAGTCTGGTTCTTTAAGCTTAATTGGTTTTGAACCATAATGTTCCAATCTACCCGTAGCTATTGCTTCTCTAGCTGCTCAAGAACTAAGGCTGGCTACGGTGGCTCACGCCTGTAATCCTAGCACTCAGGGAGGCTGAGGTGGGAGGATCACTTGAACTCAGGAGTTCGAGACCAGCCTGAGCAAGAGCAAGACCCCGTCTCTACTAAAAATAGAAAAAATTACCCAGGCTGTTGGCACGCACCTATAGTCCCAACTACTCAGGAGGCTGAGGCAGGAGGACGGCTTGAGCCCAGGAGTTTGAGGTTGCTGTGAGTTAGGCTGACACCACAGCACTGTAGCCCAGGCAACAGAGCAAGATTCTGTCTCAAAAACAAAACAAATGCCTATCAGTGAGTAGCAAGTGACAATATAATAATAATAGAAATAAAGTACACAATAAATGTAGTACACTTGAATAATCCTGAAACCATCCCTGCCCACTCCCGTCTGTGGAAAAACTATCTTCCACAAAACTGGTCCCTGGTGCCAAAAAGGTTGGGGACCACTGGACTAGACTGTATAAGTCACTTCATTTAATCTTTATAATGTAGGAAAAATAGTTTTATTATAATGGAATATAGTAAAAACATTTCCTTCTTAGTTTGTAATAACAGGGCTCCAAATTCAGTTTAATTTGTATATGGTAAATTAATAAATAGATGTACTTGGAGCTTAGCAGGGTAGATATCTCCAGTAAGGGAAAAGAAAGTAACTTTCTAAGCCAGGCAAGGTGGGTCACGCCTGTAATCTTAGCACTCTGGAGGGCCAAGGCGGGAGGATCACTTGAGCTCAGGAGTTTGAGACCAGCCTGTGCAAGAGCAAGACCCCTGTCTCTACTGAAAATAGAAAAAATTAGCCAGGCTGGTGGCATGCACCAATAGTCCCAGCTACTCGGGAGGCTGAGGCAGGATTACTTGAGCCCAGGAGTTTGAGGTTGCAGTGAGCTGTGATGAAGCCACTGCACTCTAGCCTGGGCAACAGGGTGAGACTCTGTCTTTTTTTTTTAAGCCAGTCAAGAGACTCTGTCTAAAAAAAAAAAAAAAAGTAACTTTCTGAACACTTCATAGACATTTGTACTTACTTTTTACCTTTTAAGAAAATGCAAACCTTACAGATAAGGCAAAAAGGACCCTTTGATCATCCTCAATCCCAGTCTCTTCTCCAAGTAACTATCACTATTTGCTTGGTATGAATCCTTTTAGACTTTATTAAAAGGCATTTATACTATACAGATATATTTAAAAAACAAACTATATACTACATGCATAATTCTCATTCTGTAATGTTTTTCTAAATTAATGTTGAGAACCATCCATGTTGGAAGATCTAGTTCATTCCTTCTTAACTGCTGCATAGTATTCCGATTCTATCTATGAATATTTGTTTATAACTTAACTATAACAATGCTTCAGTGAACAAGATCAGATTGTACTATGAAACTCCAAGAGAGGATCCAGTTTGCAGAGATTTCCCAAATGGATCTGGCCTCAGAACTCCTTTTTGCAAGAAACCTTCTCAGGATTACTAATGTTTAATGGCACACACTTTAAGAAATCACCTAATCCAGTCTTTCCCAAAGTCCCCTATAATCCCAGAATGACAAAACAAAAATCTCTTGACCTATGAGAGAGAGGTTAGGCCCTTTCCCCAATCATAAATCAAGCTAAGAGGCAGGGATAGATTCCAAACCCAGGTCCTTGGATTTCCATATTCTTTCCATCCCATCACACTGCTTCCCCAAACCATCTTGTCTTCCATCCATTACTGATTCTAGAAGTTATTCTTTCCTCTATCGTTTGTCAGAAATGAAGAGAAAACCAGTATTTTCCAGGGTCACTGCCGCTGAAGTTCGTATCAAGTAGGAGTAAAGGAAGTAATAAAAAAATCCAGTGGTTGAAACATTATTGGTGTTTTACTGCTCATAAAATTAATATGTGCTCATTAAAAAAATTCAGTCAATATAGAAAAATATAAACACTTGAAAAATTAATGATGTTGTGAAATCTTTGCACGTGTATCTTTGGGCAGCTACCCCATTATTTCCTTGGAATAAACTTCTAGAGGTAAAATTGCTATGGAAAAGGGTAATTTTAAAGGTGTGAAATGTACTGCCAGATTGACCTCTATAAACATCAATTTACCCTTCCAACAGCATGGAGTGTCCATTCTCCAGAACCCTTGTTAACAGTCATTGTTTCAGTCTTCCTCATCTTTATCTGATAAAGAAGACAGCTCATTTTAATGTGGTCATTTAAAAAGTCATTCATTCTCAACAATACTCCAAAATTTCACCTTTGAGAGCCTTAAAAATTTTGGGTGCTGGAGTTAAAACCCATGCTTGATGGATACTAGGTAAGAGCAGTGATTTATTCCTATCAAGCTTGTCAGGCTTCATTAGAATCACTGGATGCTTCCCATGACTTGCTCACATCTCCCTGGAAGTCTATGAGATAATAAGACATAATGACAAGATCACCCACCAGATGAAAGCAAAGCAGGTTCTGGCAGAGGTAATAAAACTCAATTATGGTACCATTGTTAACACAATCCCAAACGTTTACTGATAATGAACATATTATTTATATACGTCAAACCTGTAGTTTTAAAACTAAACACTACACAGCTTTCCAATGATGTAACTGGATCTTCTGTATTGTCTAAGCACTTATGTCAGCGTGGTTTCTTTTTTAATATGTCAAAGCTGTAGAAAAACTTCTGGTAATCTCTTCAGGTTATCAACAAAATACTCAATGTATATTTACCAAATGTCTACTGGGTGGAAGGCATGGCGCCAGCACTGAGAGACACACGAGATTGAGCAACACTTTCAAGGGCTGGCCCTCAGCTCCCAAGCCAGGTTAAGTGGGGATATATGAAAAAGATAAGTAAACTTTAGTAGATACGGAATAGGTAGTACAGACCAGTGGTTCCAGATTCTTAAGCCTGTCCCCTGAGAGTCTGTCTCCATAAGCTTACACTGTGGTCTGGGAATTTGTAATTTAAAAAAAAGAAAAAACAACTTCTAAGGCAGTTCTCACCCACATTTAGGTTTGAGGATCATAACACAGAATTTTAAAAATTCATATTAGAAAATCACGTCTAGCTAGTGTGATTGAGAAAAGGAAGTCTTCATAAAAGAGACAAAATCTGAGCTGGGCTCTAAAGTATAGGTAAGATTTTCTCCCCAACTTTTTATTTTGAAACTTTTCAAATCTATAGGAAAATTGAAACATTACAATCGGTACTTTTATACCCATTACTCAGATTCACCAGTGATCATTCCTGCTTCACATCCTGCACCCACACTCTCTCTCTATATATATACATAGATGCAGTTGTCCCTCCTTATCCGAGGTTTCCTGTGGTCCAAAAATATTAAATGAAAATTTCAGAGATAAAAACAATTCATCATATTGTTCTGAGCAGTGTGATGAAATCTCATGCGCTGTCCCGCTTTGTCCTGCCCAGGACATAAATCACCCCTTTTGTCCAGGGTATTCATGCTGTCTACACTACCCACCCATCAGTCACTTAGTAGCCATCCTGGTTATTGGGTTGACTGCTGTGGTATCGCCGTGTTTGTGTTCAAGTAACCCTTATTTTACTTAGTAACAGCCCCAAAGCCTGAGAGTAGTGACGCTGGCAATTCAGATATGCCAGCGAGAAGCCATAAAGTGCTTCCTTTAAGTGAAAAGGTTAAAGTTCTTTTTTTTTTTTTTTTTTTTTTTTGAGACAGAGTCTCACTCTTGCCTGGGCTAGAGTGCTGTGGCCTCAGCCTAGCTCACAGCAACTTCAAACTCCTGGGCTCAAGCGATCCTTCTCCCTCGGCCTCCCAAGTACCTGGGACTACAGGCGTGCACCACCATGCCCGGCTTATTTTTTCTATATATTTTTAGTTGTCCAGCTAATTTCTTTCTATTTTTTTAGTAGAGACGGGGTCTCGCTCTTGCTCAGAGTGGTGTCGAACTCCTGACCTCAAACAATCCTCCGGCCTCGGCCTCCCAGACTGCTAGGATTACAGGCGTGAGTGAGCCACCGTGAGTGGCCATGGTTAAAGTTCTTCTTTTTTTTTTTTTTTTTTTGTGTTTATTGCCTTCTTGCCTGCACAGGTATAAAGTTCTTGACTTAAGAAAAAATACGAAGGTTGCTAATATCTTCAAGATAAGAATGAATCTTCTACCTGTGAAATAGTGAAGAAGGAAAAAGAAATTTGTGCTAGTTTTGCTGTCACACCCCACACTGCAAAAGTTACAGTCGCAGTTCGTGGCAAGTGCTTAGTTAAGATGGAAAAGGCATTAAATTTGTGGGTGGAAGCCATGAACAGAAATGTTTTCTGACTGACAGCAATCGGGTTTGGTACTACTGGCAAGTCTTGGAATATACCCGCTTCAGATAAGGGGGAACCACTGTATACATATATACATATTTTTCCAAATCACTTGAAAGTTATAGACATCACAACACTTCATTCCTGATGCTTTAGCATGCGTATCTTGAAAATTAGAAATTTCTTCTACATATCAGTGGCATCTTCACACCTAAGAAAATTAACAATTCCTTAATTCCATCAATATATAATCCATAATCAAATCTACCCAACTGGTTTCATGTTTGCTTTTATAACCCTTTTTTTTTTTAAACTATCTAAACACTAGATGTTCTCATTGGTAGTGGGGTGTCACTGCTTCTAGGCCACCTTCAGTGGACAAGTTGGGGATTTGTTTTCTAAAAAGCAACCAGGAGTTTATACTGATATCTTCAATTCAAATTTAATACTAGTTTTTCCTCATTTATTTTATATTAGTATGTATTTTCCCTCACATTGAAAATCTTGGTCAATAACTAGTTTCAGAATTATAATGTCAATACCACTACTAACAATAAATCCACTAAGTTTAGGTGTTTGGGGGGCGGCAGTTCTTTTTGTCCTTAAGTACATCCCACTAAGGATGTATGGTCAGCATACTATGTTCAAAAGTTATTTTTTTCCTGTATATTCTGTAAGCTGGGTTCTCTTTATATCAATTATAGCATATTTTTATTTTTTTAATTTATTTGAATTTATTTTTTGAATATATAAAACACATGGTTCAAAAGTTAGTCACATAGGCCAGGCGCGGTGGCTCACGCCTGTAATCCTAGCACTCTGGGAGGCCGAGGCGGGCAGATTGTTTGAGCTCAGGAGTTCGAGACCAGCCTGAGCAAGGACGAGACCCCGTCTCTACTAAAAATAGAAAAGAAATTATATGGACAGCTAAAAATATATATAGAAAAATTAGCCGGGCATGGTGGCGCATGCCTGTAGTCCCAGCTACTCGGGAGGCTGAGGCAGTAGGATCGCTTGAGCCCAGGAGTTTGAGGTTGCTGTGAGCTAGGCTGACACCACGGCACTCACTCTAGCCCAGGCAACAAAGTGAGACTCTGTCTCAAAAAAAAAAAAAGTTAGTCACGTAAAAAAGGAATGCTCAGACAAGTCTCTCTCCTTTTCCCTTCCCCTCCAATCTGTTCCCATTTATTCCCTACAGAGGACTAGTTGTCTTAGTCCATTTGTGCCACTGTAACGAAATACCTGATTTATAAAGAACAGAAATTTATTTTCTCATAGTTCTGGAGGCTGAGAAGTCCAAGATGAAGGCACTGGCAGATTGGATGTCTGGTGAGGTGCCTGCTCCTCATAGATGACACCATGTAGGTGTCCTCCTCACATGGTGGAAGGAGCAGAAGGGCTAGCTAGCCCCCTTCAATCCCCTTTTAGAAGGCACTGCTCCCATATATGAGGCTCTGCCATCATGGCCTAATCATTTCCCAGAAGCCCCGCCTTTGTTTTTTTTTTTCTCCAGAGTCTCGCTCTGTTGCCCGGGCTAGAGTGCCGTGGCATCGCCTAGCTCACAGCAACCTCAAACTCCTGGGCTCTATGCCCGGCTAATTTTTTCTCTATATATTTTTAGTTGGCCAGATAATTTCTTTCTATTTTTAGTAGAGACAGGGTCTTGCTCTTGCTCAGGCTGGTCTCGAACTCCAGACCTCAAGCGATCCTCCCACTTCGGCCTCCCAGAGTGCTAGGATTAAGCCCCACCTTTTAATACTGCCATCACCTTGGGAGTTTAAATTCCAACACATGAATTTTGGAGGGACACATATGTTCAACCATAGCATGAATTTTATTAGTTTCTGCTTATCTTTCATGTTTTTCTTTGTAGAAATAAGCAAATATGTATATATACATATATATATTTTCATTTTTTAGTGAGGTAAAATATACATATATAATTTACCATCTTTACCATTTTTAAGTATACAGATCAGTGGTAATAAGTACATTTATATTCTTTTTGCCTTTCTTCTCCCCCAGCCTCTGGTAACTACCAATCTAGTCTCTATTTTCATGAGATCCATTTTTAGCTCCCACATATGAGTAAGAACATGCAATATTTGTCTTTCTGTGCTTGGCTTGTTTCACTTAACATAATGGCCTCTAGTTCCATCCATGTTCTTGTGAAAGACAGGATTTCACTCTTTTTTATGGCTAAATAATATTCCATTGTGTAGATATCCCACATTTTCCTTACCCATTCATCCACTGATGGGCACTTAGGTTGATCCCATATTTTTGCTATTGTGAATAGTGCTATAATAAACATGAGAGTACAGATATCTCTTTGATACATTTATTTCCTTTCTTTTGGATATATACCCAGTAATATAATTGCTGGATCATATGGAAGTTCTATTTTTAGTTTTTTGGAGGTACGGCCATACTGTTCTCCATAGTGGCTGTACTAATTTATATTCCCACCAACAGTGTACAAATGATAGAATACCATATCCAGTCTTTTGTACCTTGCTATTTTTGCTTAACAATATATCCTGGATATCACTCCATAGGAATTCAGAGATCTTTCTCATTCTTTATTATGGCTGCATGATATTCCACCATGTAGCTGGTAATATGCAGAACTTCAAAAACAAAAAGGGAAAAGGGGACATTCCAGACAGGGTGAATAGCAAATAACTGCCAGGAAAGTAAGAACAAACAAGACTTTATTATTATATGAAAGAGAGAGAGAGATAGAGTAGACCAATCAGGCTAGACAGAGTAATGCAAAAGGGTGGGAAAAATCAGGGTCACCATCACATACAACTCCTGGAAGGCCATGCACACCATCCTCTAAGGAACTGTGTACAACGCACAGCTTGGATGGCTGTACACCAACTGCCTTGAGGAAAGCTAAAGTTGAAAAACAAACTGGGACCAGTTTAAAGAGGCCCTTGAATTACGAGGTAGAACAGAGTTAGAAATTTTCTTGTAAAGCCAAATTTTTACAGAGAAGTATCATGTTCAAAATATTCCTGTAAGATAAATAAGACCCACAGACAGACTGAAGGGGTTATAAGAGGAAGTTACTGGATTTGTCTAGGAGTGAGGTAGTAAGGATATTAATGAATTGACAGCAAAGAGAAGGGTAATGCCTAAAACAGTCTTGTCTCCCTTCAAAGAGTTTATAATCTAATTGTTGAGATTATACAAGAATTACATAATAAAAGTTATATTTTAGAATCAGAAGAAACTTTAGTGATATTGTCCAATTCTCAAATTTAGCTGATGATCAGAATCACCTAGAGGAGTTTGTTAACAACATATGCTTGGGCCCCATTCCCCAAACATTCTGATTCATTAAATCTGGGGTTGGAGCTGGAGAATCCGAATGTGTAACAAGCTCCTCAAGTGATCCCAATAACTGACCATGTTTGGGAATCACTGATCTAGTATAACCTTTTCATTTCATGGATGAGAGTCTGAATCACAACAGCATTCTTTACCAAGAATATTCTAAGAGATTACAATCTACGGGTGGGGGGGCCTTTTAAATCAAGACCCAAAACACGAAAGCTAAAAGAAGACAAATCTAACTACAAAAAAATATGAAAACATTTTTATGACAAAGGATCCTGTAAACAAAGACAACAGACTTGAAAAACTATCTTTCTAACAGACTACAAAGGGTTATTATCACAATATTCCATGAAGTTTATGAAAATACATGAAACTAACCCAATGGAAAAATGACAAAAGGATCAAATAAGGGGCAAATACCCAAAAGAGAGTCGGTGAAACTTTAATAATAACCTACAAAGTAGAATTTAAGGCAAAACAAACTACACAAGTTGGGCAAGGCAGAATATTCAAAGGATGTTTATTGCCAGAACCACTTCTGTTCTTCATTTCTTCCTTGGAATAAAACTACAACAAGAAGGGAAGCAGGAGAGAAAAGGGTATTACAATTCCACAGCAAAGCTGATTCCACTTCCCTTTTCCTTCCTTCTCTGTGAATCACAGGCCAGGCTAACAAGCTGACAGATAAAAATGCAATGACAGTAGTGACAAAATCCTAATTGCTTGGATAAACTTTCCTGTCTCCTGTACTTGACACCCCTAACCCACCACCTTAGTACTTTTTTGTCCATATAACCTATTAAGGACAACTTTTGTGCACATAAAATACCATATTAAGTTACCTGGATTTATATTAAGACTAAGACCTTGGCCGGGCGCGGTGGCTCACGCCTGTAATCCTAGTACTTGGGAGGCCGAGGCGGGCGGATTGTTTGAGCTCAGGAGTTCGAGACCAGCCTGAGCAAGAGCGAGACCCCGTCTCTACTAAATATAGAAAGAAATTATCTGGCCAACTAAAAATATATAGAGAAAAAAAATTAGCCGGGCATGGTGGCGCATGCCTGTAGTCCCAGCTACTCGGGAGGCTGAGGCAGTAGGATCGCTTGAGCCCAGGAGTTTGAGGTTGCTGTGAGCTAGGCTGACGCCATGACACTCACTCTAGCCCGGGCAACAGAGAGAGACTCTGTCTCAAAAAAAAAAAAAAAAAAAAAAAAGACTAAGACCTTAAATTCAGTTTACAGTTAAAGAGTCTAAAGGCCCTTAAACAGTGTCTCTTATAACTTTATCAGCCAAATTAAAAACTTTAATGTACTCTAAACAAAAAGATTTAAAGAACAGTAAAAACTCTTGTCCCCACTATCCAGTGTAAAATATAAAACATGAATCCCCTAAGTTTGGTATTTCCATCAAAAATCTTAAACTATATTTATAATCTTCATATATTTTTTTCTTGTGTTAGCACTTCAACTGCCTACCAAGCAAATCCTTAAGTACTCAAAAAGTTCTAGTAAATCTTTAAAAATTAAACTTATAAACATAGTATAGCTGGGCACAGTGGCTCATGCCTGTAATCCCAGTGCTTTGGGAGGCCAAGGCGGGAGGATCCTTTGAGGCCAGGAGTTTGAGACCAGCCTGGGCAACACAGCAAGATCCCATCTCTACCAAAACAAAAAAATTTTTTTTTAGAAATAGTATATATAAAAAGTTCCTAAATATTACACCATTCTTTTCAAACTTAGCAATTTTTTTCATCCTTAAACTAATAATCAAATCTAAACCAATTACTCAAGAACATATCTTAAATGAGAACAAATTAATCTGCTGAGATTCTTTAATGTCAAATTACTTTATTGATTTAACACACATTTTATATATTGTTTAAATACTTTATAAATACTTAATACTCAAAAAACTTTATGAAATAGGTGCCATTATTACCCTCATTTTACAGATGAGAAAACCGAGGAAGGAGGAGGTTAAAGAAAGTTCCCACAGTCACACAGCTAACAAGTGGTGGAGCCAGGCTTCTGGCATCATAGTTTATGAGGTTTACCATCATGCTGTGCGCTCTCTCCTTATAGGTCTGATTCATACAACCTTTCTGTGTTCATAATGGGCACACCTTTTCTGTTTAAATAATTGCTATAAAAGGATCTCTAAATCAGTTACCTCCAGATGGGGGTTGGTTTTATGATCTGAGTTCAAATTAAGATTTTACCTAAATCTGCTGTAACTTCTTTCAACTTTACTACCTAAAAATTGGATAGACAAAATTTGATAATTTCCACACAAAGTACTGCATCTTTTGATTAGATTTAACTAGTTAAGATCACTCTAATGATACCTTTAGCTAGGAACAATCGAAGGCACACAATAGGCCAAGCAAGCTCATGACTCTTAAGAAAAGACCAGTCAACATATGATAGAATCTCCAGGATGAGGTCTCCAATATCCAGGATACTCTTCTGTTTGCTATTAACAAAAACTCCTAAAGAGATAGGCAGGCTTTTAAGGATAATTCAGTGACAAACTTCTAGTAAATCCAAGGAATATACTATTAGCAATAACATTTTTAAAGACACTGCAATGAAAAAATAAAAAGTGCATTAAGCTATTTTATAGAAAACAGCTAAGTGTTCACACGGCAAGAAAAGAGCTGAAAGCTTGAACAATAAATCAGTACTGGAGCAAGAGAACACACCGAAAATTCTGGAGACAGTTCAAAAAAAATCACTGTGTCAGAAGATGGTGTAAAAAAGGTCATCTAGTTCAAGGACCAATGCCAATCAGTATAAGTTTTCATGCATTCTTGGCAAAAATGGGGACAAGTAGATAATGTAACACACACACAGGCCAGGCGCGGTGGCTCACGCCTGTAATCCTAGCACTCTGGGAGGCCGAGGGGGGAGGATTGCTTGAGGTCAGGAGTTCGAGACCAGCCTGAGCAAGAGCGAGACCCCGTATCTACTAAAAAAATAGGAAGAAATTAGCTGGACAACTAAAAAATTATATACATATAAATTAGCCGGGCATGGTGGCACATGCCTGTAGTCCCAGCTACTTGGGAGGCTGAGGCAGTAGGATTGCCTGAGCCCAGGAGTTTGAGGTTGCTGTGAGCTAGGCTGACACCACGACACTCTAGCCCGGGCAATAGAGGAGACTTTGTCTCAAAAAAAAAAAAAAAACAAAAAAAACCACACACACAGTATTATCTGAGTCCTAAAGCACTTGACTTTTTTTGTTTTTTTGTAATGGCGACAGGGTCTTGCTCTGTCTCCGAGGCTACAGTGCAGTGAGTCATCATAGCTCACTGCAACCTCTAACTCCTGGCCTCAAACGATGCTCCCACCTCAGCCTCCCAAAGTGGTAGGATTATAGGCCAGGAGTTCGAGGCTGCAGGGAGCCATGATGATGCCACTGCACTCTAGCCTGGGCAACAGAGCGAGACCCTGTCTCAAAAGAAAACCAAAAACCAAACAAACAAACAAAAAACCCAACAATAATTCATTGTAACTTTCCTCCATAATTTTAATAACACTGTTTTACATTTGTATAACATATGAAATTCAAATTTCATTTACATTTATTACTTTGTCTGATCCTTACAACCTTCTCTATGAAACAGAAGTTTCGAGCCTAGGATCACAGAGCTAGTAGTAACAGACACCTAGAAGCAAATCCTCTGGCCTGGGTCATGGATCTTTATACTACATCCCAAAGCTTTCCACAATTTTAGTAAGGCTCCCCTGCCTTGGGAAGCACAGAGGTAAAGTCTACTTTATATCTATACTTATCATTAAACCTTAGTATTTCAAATAGTGGAAAGAACAATCTAAATTTAAATAGTTCTCTTGAAATAAATTATAATATTTTAAAAAACATTAACAACCAGCATTTTCCAAAAACTTAAAATTTGTCAGGCATGGTTCTAAGCACTTTACATGAATTAACTCAATCCTAGAAGTCCTCTGAGGTAGGTACTATTTCATAGACACAGAAGGTGATGAATACTTCATACAAGCTACTAACTGTAGGAGGCAGGATTTGAACTCAGGCAAGACTGACTTTAGAGCCCACATTCTTAACTACTACCCAATGAAGTATAACCAGGACACTATCAAGCATATATTTTAATGGCACTGAAGTCAGGTGGACTTAAATTTGAACACAGGCTTAGCCACTTACTAGGTGTATGATTTTGGGCACTCAGTCTCTCTGCCTTAGATTCTTCATCTATAAAATGGAGATAATTAAATGGGACAATGATATAAAACCATTTAGTACAGTGTCTGGTACATAATGTATACTTGGTAAGCCCTTACTATTACTATTTTTATTTCTACTACTTTTATAAATATACAAGAACAATCCAACCCAACACTATCTAAAATTGGAGACTCCAAGCTAAAATATCAAATGGCCTTCTTCTTTCACCCATACTTCTTTTCTTCCTACTATTCCAGAAATACATGTACTATGCCAACAATCTCACTTCCCATAACTTAAGAAATAAATGAGGTTAGTAGTTAGATCAGTCTTAAATTCTACCACAGAGATACCTAGAAATATCTAATAACTCTGGTAAGGCATTAGTATACTTACGATGACAACTTCAAAAGATTCTGGACATTGCTCAAGCATATAACATCTAATAAAAAAAATCACCTAAGTATTTATCTAAACCTTTACTGCATCTTTTTTAAAATACTGAGTTCATAACATCTCTTGGGTTTTATAAGATAGCTATCTGCTCGCTCTTATTTGTCCTTTCACTTATTTCAAATTTAAAAGCATTCCTTATATTAGTATTCCTACTCTTCATGATTTATATGGTTGTATCATATTCTCTTTCAATCTCCATCTTTCCAGATAATATTGCTTTTGTAGTTATATAAAAATCTCTCCATTTTCTTCATCTACTCATAATTTCTCTGGGCCTTTTCCATTTTTGAAGCATTTTTCTTGATATGATTTAGTGGGAAGAACACTGGGCTAAGAGCCAGGAATCCTCACTGTCACCTCATCTCTCAGGTTATCTGAAAGATGAGAGGATTGCACTCAATAAATTTGTAATAGGTTCCCTTATATCTCTAAGCCTCATATTTCCATAACTCTGGGTCTTCCAACTAGAAAACATTGTTTTCCAACAATTCTCCTCAATTTTCTATTCCACTTAGCCCAGGAGGGGCAAGAAGGTCAGATTAGGGGTTCCAGAAAGACACGATAATCAGGAAGCCCAAGGCTACAGAAGGAAAGACATGACATCTTGTGAATCAACAGAAAAAGATCCATTAATAAGAGAAATGAGACACCAAAAAAAAAAAACCAAAGACAGGAAAAAAGTCAGAAACACATGGCCTAACTCTAATCTCATTTCTACACATCTATTTGAAGGAGGAATAAGAAACAGAAAAAGGTTTTGGCAGCAGTAGAGGTTATTCAGCCCTCATTTCTGCCTCAAAGGGGCAATAAAACTCTATGCCATGTTTGCAATGTTGTTAATAAAATGTTTTTTTTTTTGTTTTTTTTTTTTTTGAGACAGAGTCTTGCTTTGTTGCCCGGGCTAGAGTGAGTGCCGTGGCGTCAGCCTAGCTCACAGCAACCTCAAACTCCTGGGCTTGAGCGATCCTACTGCCTCAGCCTCCCGAGTAGCTGGGACTACAGGCATGCGCCACCATGCCCGGCTAATTTTTTCTATATGTATTTTTAGTTGGCCAGAT
>CM052441.1:92241956-92266166 GCA_028533085.1 Varecia variegata
ATGCCCGGCCCCTTGTTAATAAAATGGCCTGCTACAGTGCTTTGCACAAAACAGACATTACTCAGATATTTGGTGACTGAATTAATGTCCAGCTGAACTGAAAGCCCTCATAAATACTGGTACTGTTATATCCCAGAGAATCTGAGAGCTCAAGGCCATGGGAATTGGCTTCCCTGGGTCTATGGGGGAGTGAGCTGGAAGGGGGGAGATTGGGCATTGCTTAAGCGCTGATGATATTGGAAGCAGCCCTCACAAGGAAAAAGGACAGATTAATCAGGCCTGGGCTAACTCTAAACCACCAAGGCAATATCAGAATATGTATGAAAGTCATTTCCTACCCTGGTGTCAGGGTCCAAGAAAACACTATCTTTCCTCACATTGCCTTCCAAAGAGTCAGGGTTTCTTGGCCTATATGACTGGTTGGAGGCAGAGGAGGAATAAGTCATCAAAGGGATAAGGGAGTTGGGTAATTTTAAAAATTTCCAGCAAAAATTACCTATTGAGTACCATGTACACCATTCTGGTGACTGGTATACTAAAAGCCCTGACTTCCACTATACAATTCCACCACTATACAGTTCATCCATGTAACAAAAAACACTTGCACTCCCTAACTCTACTGGAATAAAAAAAAAAAACAAAAAAAAAACCCAAATCCTAGCCCAGCCCAATGGTGATGTTTCTCAAAGTATGGTCCCTGGATCACCAGTAATAGACCAAGGGAGGAAAGCGGTGCTTGCTTAAATGTGCACTCAGGGAGCCATCACAGATCTTTAGAATCAAATTTCTAGAAGTGGTGCTAGGTTACTGCAACTTTATTATTAAGGAGCAACCTTATGTTCTAGAACTCCAGCCCAGAGAATTTTTTAGGGGATAGAGGAGTTGAGGGTGAAGTTCTCTGACTCTGGATTTGTCACATTAAGTGATGTTACTACAACACTCTGTTTTGGGGACCACTAAAAAACCACCTCAATTTCTCAGTAACAGTTGCAGGTAGTGGTTTAATAGCAAACAAGAGTGGCTCATGCCTGTAATCCTAGCACTCTGGGAGGCCCAGGTGGGGGGGGGGGTGTATGGCTTGAGCTCAAGAGTTGGGCATCAGCCTGAGGAAGAGCAAGACCCCATCTCTATTAAAAATAGAAAAAATTAGCAGGCATGGTGGCGCACACCTGTAGTCCCAGCTACTCGGGAGGCTGAGGCAGGAGGATCGCTTGAGCCCAGGAGTTTGAGGCTGCAGCGAGCTGTGATGATGCCACTGCACTCTATTGGGGGCGAGAGATACTCTGTCTCAAAAAAAAAATAAAAAAAAAGGGGGGGGGACTTGGAAATATATTTTCATAAGCTGGTTAAACAGTTCATTCACAGCTTTGCTTATCATGTCAGCTTTTTCACTGGATTCTCATTTTAAAATAAATCAGTTCAACCCAAGAATTTTCCGAAAGAATCACAAACTACAAAATACAAGTTTTCTGATAGTGCAGAACTGGCCTCATAAACCTGTAGACACTGTCTGCTACAGCAAGTAAGGTTTTATTTAAAAGCAGATTACCGGTTAAGGATGTCTGTTGCACTCAGAGCCACCGATGAGAGCCAGTAATTTGTGGGTGGCGGGGAAGGAAGACTCCGAAGCAGGGGTGAAAAGAGCGAGCAAAAGGCCCTCTGTGCTCCCGAGTTGAGGAAGAAGTGCAACCGACTACCCAATTTATTGGATTCAATTAATTGCCAGAAAAAACGCGTCTGCATGTGTTTTGGCAGTAAACACCGCAGGGTTCGTACTGTTTCTCCCGGCGGGATAAGCCACCGGAGGCCTGCAGAACGCAGTCAAGTTGTATTTCAGCTGTCCCCAGGACTGTGTTTACCATTTCGGCAAAATGTGACCTCCCTTCCCCGAAGATCAGACTTTACCTTCAGCACGAAAGCAGGCGGCCGTCACCCATTTGCCGACGTTCTCCTCGCGCCGAGTTTAGTCCCGCGGCCTTTCGATCCGGGGGTCCGGGCTGCCGTGGGCGTCCTGAGGAGACGCCACCTGGTCACAAAGGCTGGACTCGGGCCACGCCCGCCGTCGCGCTCGCCCTGCCGGGTCTTCGCGCCTGAACCCTTCCCGCGCCGCCGCTTACTCGCCGCTCCCTACGACGCTCCAGCGCTCGGAGCCGGAATCCGCCCGGGAGGCGCGCGCAGGCCGCGCCGCCAGAAGCCGCCGCGGGGACCGGCCGTGCCGCAGCGGCGCGCGCCCCCCGCCCTGGCCGGCGCGGCCACGCGGCTGAGTCACCCGGCGCTTCACGTTAAGAGTCCCCTCCGCGCGGGGCACGCCGGGAAGGCGTGGGGGGCTCCCGCCAGGGGCCGACCCGTTGGGGGCGCAGGGTGTTGGGTGCCCTACTCCTCGCCTGTCCGCACCGGGCCCAGGGAGGACGCGCTCTGCCCGCACAACCTGGGTAGATTCGGTGTCCGAGCTGCGGATACCCTCTCTCAATTATTAAAAGTCTAAGACGGAAAAGTTAGTTGTTTTCTGAATTGTAAAATAAGCTCGTGCAGCCCCAGGACAGCTAATGCTTACAGAAAAATGTGAAGCCCCGATGTCCCCGTACATTTGGGGACAATGTATGTAAGAATACTGGAGTTCCTTAAACGCATTTTGCTTGAAAGCCCCTATCCTGGATATGCTTTTTGGCCAAAAGAAAGAAAAAAGCCTCACGTTTTCGTCTGATTCATGAAACTACCTCTTACGGCAAAGTTGAATTACAAATTTTAAATCAACCAGAAGCAAATTATTGGAAAACTGGCTGTGTAAAATATTTTAACACAAAAAACAAAAGAAAGAAAATAGCATCAGTTCTTACTGTCATGGTTTCTAGTGGCTTTTGTAATTTTAAAAATTACACTAATTAAATATTCTGATTATGCAAGCTGTGCTGTTTTTAAATTGTTGTTGAAAGCTATATAAACTAATAGCATGTTTTTAAAATTGAGATTTAAATTTAAGGATTGTTTTCCTTACAAGAGAGCCTCTAAAAATTAATTTCGGGCTAAGGATTAGGATTGGCATTGACATGGAAGGAATGTGAGAAATAGTTTGACTCATTCTAATAGGTTTCAAATGATTAACAGATATTTGTATAGCAAAATTGCTTTACCATAGTCAACAATTTTAATTTTCAAAACTGAAGGTGTCAATTTTTCCTTATAATTGAGGGTCATTTCTCATTTCTACTCTTTAACCTCACTGATGATCATAAAGTATGCAGGGCAGTGTTGTGTTTATCTCAGGATGGGCTAGGTTAAGATGCTGCACTAGTCACCTGTAAGTCAGCTGACTGTCCCGAGCAGCTTGCCTCTGTGTGGTGACTCAGCACCCCCAGCTGCCTCCATCCTTGGCACTCCATCCCAGCACAACAGGGATGGCAGAAGAGTTAGACTGGAGAATCCTGCAAGGATTTGCCTCTGCCAAGAAGTGGTCTTTCCACTTCTGCTGACATTTCATTGGCCTGAACTAGTCATATGGCTCAACCTGGCTGACTGGAAGAAGACTGTGAGATTATAACTTCCTGTGTGCCTGGGAAAAAGAAATATGAAAAACATTTGGTGAACACATAGGTATAAACCAATTTGAATAAGTGCTATGGGATCCAAACTTTACGACCAAAGTAGCATAGAGGATAGTTCAAACTAATGACTTTATTTCCATTTTGATAAAGTACAATGTTATATATAGTCTTCTAGTAAAAAAAAAAAAAAACAAAAACAGAACAAAACTTTTGATATTCCTGCAAGAGGATTCTTGAAACAAATTTTTCCTTTCTGGAAAGATTTCTCCCTGTAGATTTTCGATATACAAAAATCTGCCCCAAAGTTTGTAGAATCAGGCTAACTACTGTCTTTTTTTTCTTAAATTACTTTTGTTTTAGAAATTAAAAAACATACATTAATCCTAGCACTTTGGGAGGCTGAAGCAGAAGAGTCACTTAAGGCCAGGGAGGTCATGACCAGCCTGAGCAACATAACAAGACCCGGTTGCTACAAAAAATAGAAAAATTAGCCAGTCGTGGTGGCAGACACCTACTGTAGTCCCAGCTACTCCGGAGGCTGAGGCAGGATTACTCGAGTCCAGGAGGTAAAGGCTGCAATGAGCTAGGATCAGGCCACTGCATTCCTGCTTGGGCAACAGAGTGAAAGCCTGTCTCTTAAAAACAAAACAAAACAAAACAAAACAAAACAAAAAACCATATAGTAAAATATAATTGATACCCATTACTCATCATCCAAAATAAATAAGTGATGTCTTTTAATGAATAGTTAAGACTAAATGGTTCTATTTCTATTTTTGGCTTAAATTTCATTTAATGAATAACCTATCAGACCTGATACTTCTTTGGGGTAGACATCAAGGAGATGGGGTATGAGAGATACATATTCCCAGAAAGCACAGGTGTTTGCTGATTTTTATCATTTTACTTCCAATTTAATGTATGTATCTCAAAGCCCTGAATCTCTGAGCTCTGAGATGTATTTGTATATGAAGCTGAAACCCTTTCTTTCTTTCAGTTGGTTTTTTTTGTTTGTTTGTTTGTTTGAGACAAGGTCTTGCTCTGTCACCCAGGCTAGAGTGCAATAGTGTGATCATTAACTCACAGCAACCTCAAACTCCTGGGCTTAAGCGATCCTCTTGCCTCAGCCTCCCGAGTAGCTGGGATTTACAGGCCTATGCTACCTTGCCAGGCTAATTTTTTTGTTTTTTTGTAGAGATGGGTTCTAGCTCAGGCTGGTCTCCAACTTCTCCCATAACGGCCTCCCAAAGTGCTAGGATTATAGGAATGAGCTACCATGCTGGGCCAAAACCCTTTCTAATGTCAAAGTGATAGGCCTGAAGTTTTCAGTTTTGTAATAGCCAATGTAAAGGGCAATATAGTTCACCTGATGCACTGAGTTATTTAAATCTCCTTAAATATATTAATAGTATATACCACCAGTAAATATAAGAAAGCACTCACCCCAATATTTTACATCATTTAAACTTCTCAACAAACATGGGAGATAGATTTTATTCCTCAGATTTACAAATGAGGAAAACAAGACATAAACAAGTAAAGTGTTTAAATCATTAGACTACTAAGTGGTGCTTCTGGATTTAGAACCCAGGTTATCTTACCCCAAAGTTCTTGCTCACCATCCACTGAGCATGTGACAATACCATCTAACTGCTTCCGGGTGAAGTCCTCAGCACTTCCAGGAGGCACTTGAAATGCCTTCAGCTGCTGGCAGTTACCTGGATAGCTCAGTTGGTAGAGCATGAGACCGTTAAGTGCCTTCAGCTGTTAACACCTGACAAGTAATTTAAGGTTAACTCTATCTTAAGAATGAAAATATTTTTTCAATAATAGCTATTATTAATTATAATATAAAAAATAATTATGCTTTTTACCTACTACATCATGTATAGTAAATACCAAAAAACCCCCAAAATTTCAAGGTTTTTTGACTCTTTCAAAATAATTAAATTTGCTAATTTTTTTCCAACTAGATGCTTTCAGTTATATGATCTCTATATCACTGCAGACATATCAAATGAGACTTTTTGAAAGAATAATCACCTTCATCTGGAAGTCCAAAATTGTGCTCAAATATAGATGTAAATAATTGTATAATTTCTGACTTTCGGGGGTGAGGGAGACCCTGCATGTTAATCCAAAACAGATTCACAAGAATCTTTTTACTTCAGTTCCATCAGTTCACTTTTGTTAAAAATCTCTTCATGAAAATTATAAAGGCTAATGATCAGCAGGAAACAAAGACTGTACCTTGAATACATAATCAACCAGAAAATCAAGAATTATAAGTTTCTAGTGGCTGGAATTTGCTATTAAAACCTTACTTGGTTGAGCCCAGGAGTTTGAGGCTGCAGTACGCTATGATCTCGCCTGTGAACATCCACTGCACTCCATTTGCTCTACGTATGGCTTCAGTGTGTCTTTCAGTCTCATTTAAAGGAAATGTCTCATCTCTAAATTCAATAAATATCTAGCCAGTCCAAAGGTATAGAACCCTAAAAAGGCTATGAAGATGACTGCAGGATCACTGCTCTAAAGGAACTTTTAAAAGTTAAAGTTAAGTAACCAAAATTGAGTAACCAAGTAGGAGATAAGGGGAAGTGAATCTACATAAAAGTATTACACTATTGTAAAGAGGAAATGATAGAATATCCCGATTTTGTCAACCTCTGTGAATGAATATAGGCATTATACATCAACACCTCCTAAAATCAAAAAGAAGCTCAGATGTTATGTGCCTCCTGGGGGAAGACCACACCACCATCTAAAATGCTACCAAAGGGATCAGACCTAAGTTGGATCCATCCTCAAGATCCAAGCCGGGCATGGTGGCACGTGCCTGTAGTCCCAGTTACTTGGGAGGCTGAGGTGGGAGGATCCCTTGAGCCCAGGAGTTCAAGTCTGCCTGGGCAATATAGTGAGATCCCCATCTCTTAAAAAAAAAAAAAAAAGAATCCAGCCGACAATTTATAGGAAATACAGGAAACAGAAGAACATGTTGAACGACACCATAAGTGTGCAATCTGCAAAGTCCTGACTCTGGAAGACTCTATAGGGCAAAGGCCTCTGTTTTTAAAGAGAAAAATTGTAAAGTAAAAACAAAACATTAAAAGATATATCAAATTTTTTAAAAATGTGTGTGTGGTAGGGGAGATTATACTGTCTAGGAGTGCACATTTGGGTGATAAAACAATTAAAGAAAAAAGGAAGCAGAAGTGATTACTCTAAGTCAGGATAGTGGTTACTTACAGGGTTGGGGGGTAGAGTAGTTATTGAGACGGGACACATGGAAGGGGCTTCTAAGATGGGTGGTGAAGTTGTTTCTTGACCTGGTGGTAGTTACAAGGGTGTCTGCCTGAGAATAATTCATTAAGGCAAACATTTCCTTTGTGTAGTTTTCTGTTTCCGTGTTTTATTTTAATAATAAAAAGATTTTAAAAGAAAAAGTTTGAGGGCAGAGGTCAGTCCTACTTCAGAGGTAAAATATATTTTCTCCACACCAAGCTAGTTGCAAGTGTATCCATTTGCCTTTCTGGGACAATATTAAGGTTAGATTATTCTAAAAGAAAAATAAATGCTTTAAGAAAAAACAAATTCTTTGAAGGATATTACACATTGTAATACAATTTGGGAATTTTATTTAGACATTCTTTTTTTGAAAAGGTAATGGACAAGTAGGTAGTAGAGTGTATCTTGAGGAAAGATAAACAGGAATGACAAAGGACAAGCAGACTAGTCTCCAATAATAGCCAGGAGAGTGATCTATAAACATTTCCTATTGAAATTTTGATAAGGGCATGAGCTACTCCGTTTCTTACCCACATGCCAGGACAATTCACCTCAGAATAGTATGACTTTTTAAAAGTACACAGAATGCTAAATTTGAGAGTCAATAATCAAATACACCTCTGTAAATAAAAGTCCTATGGGGCATCAGAATGGAGGAGTGAGGAAACATGTAAGTGTGTTACCCTGGGCCTCAGCGGAGGCTGGGTGTAAACTGATAATGTTTATCTCTTATTACTGCTGTTACCGGGTTACAAACTCCAACCTTCCCATCCCATGCACCAGCCCTGACAGCTCACATTGCCTCTTGTCTGTGAACACACAATGCTCATTCTTGAACCCAACACCAAGAATGCTGGGAAGTTTGTTTTGTTTTTAACCTTATATGGGTTTTAAACAAACTGCATTTGAAGAAGAAAACAAATAAATAAGCCCCAAAATATACATTATTTAAACTAGGGTTTGAACTCGTGAACTTTAGGCTAACAAAATAGGTTCCAGTCACCCAACTGAGCCACCACAGAAAACCATAAGATTCTTTTACTTTGCTCAAATGATACCTCCTTTCCCCAAAATTTCAATAACCAAAACATGCAAAATGTGTTTATCAAAGCTTGTGTCCTGGCCCCTGATCTCCACTCGGAGAAAGTTCATAGTGAAAAACAAATAAACAATAAGATAAATAATGGCAACTAGGTAAATTCAGAAAGATTTCTTCTGCTTGTTAGCCAAGAGCCCAAACAAAGCTTTCTCCTTGCTTATGTGGAATTGTGATACCTACCTGGAAAAAAGGCAGTGTTGAATATGTAAAGTATGTGAAAAAGGAAGCATAAAAACATGAAGTGATATATTCATAAGGCAGTATGATGTAGTGAAAAAAACACTGGAGGAAGAGCCAAATGACCTCTGTTTGTGGCCGTTCATTACACCACTTACTGACTGAACCAGTCACACAGTTTAGGTTTCCTAATCTGTAAGATGATAACCCACCTACCTTTGCCATGAGATTCAAAGAAGAAGAAAAAATAAACAAAATGTATGCAAAACTATTTTATAGCTCAAAACACTAGAGAAATTTAAGGCACTACTATTAAGCAGTATTAATATCAACCCATCCAAACTAGTATCATCCAAACTAATATTATCTCTGAGGCCGGGCGCGGTGGCTCACGCCTGTAATCCTAGCACTCTGGGAGGCCGAGACGGGTGGATTGCTCAAGGTCAGGAGTTCGAGACCAGCCTGAGCAAGAGTGAGACCCCGTCTCTACTAAAAATAGAAAGAAATTATCTGGCCAACTAAAAATATGTAGAGAAAAAATTAGCCGGGCATGGTGGCACATGCCTGTAGTCCCAGGTACTCGGGAGGCTGAGGCAGTAGGATCACTTGAGCCCAGGAGTTTGAGGTTGCTGTGAGCTAGGCTGACGCCACGGCATTCACTCTAGCCTGGGCAACAAAAGCGAGACTCTGTCTCAAAAAAAAAAAAAAACAAAAACAAACTAATATTATCTCTGAAAGGAACACCAAAAGACATTTTTGTAAGGTAAATTGCCCTCCTTAATGTCAACCTTAAATTGTTTGTATATCACAATATACCAGTTTCATTAACACTGGTTATGTAGTTTGAATAAAAATAAAAACATGTTACAGTGACAAAATATTTTCACTATTTTCTCTTTTTATCCATAATCACTGCTAACAATAAAGTTATTATTTTAAAGAAAATTAAACATCACTTCTTAAGAGGATATTTAGTTTTCTACCAAATGTGTCTTTAATGTATTTTTTTCTTTTTTCTTTCTTTTCCCTCCTCTATTGTGAAGGAAACTTTAACGAATTTTTTAATGATACACCTAATAATTGCTCTCATAGATTCTTATTCTTAAAAGGTTGTGAAACACACACACACACACACACACACACACAATGTCAACACTCCAGGCTGGATCTGGAAGGAATTATTAGGAATTGCTAGCTCATTCCTCCCTCAGCTTCTCTTTGGTTTTTAATAAACCACACGATAGCAACATGTGAACAAATTGACAAGAGCAATTTCAGAAAGTTCCTCTTCTTGCTTTGAATTTCTGTGCTACAGAGATTAAGCTAAACTTAAGTTTAGCTAATTATTTGGATTGGTCTCTCTTGTTTTTTAATTTATTGTAAGTGGAAATAGACCCCTCGGCCTTAGGGTGGGAATATTTAAAAATATTTAATAAAAGATTTAAATGTTTGCCTTAAATTAAAATATTTAAAAATTAACTTTGAGAAGGTTCTAGATGAGAAAAAGTTGAATAGGGATTAAGGAGATCTGACATCTGGTACCAGGGTGGTCACCTTTATGTCAGTCATTGCCTCTGTGGTCTCATTTATTTTTATCTAAAAATGAGGATGGCTGGGTGCAGTGGCTCACAACTGTAATCCCAGCATTCTGGGAGGCTGAGGCAGGAGGATCGCTTGAGGCCAGGAGTTCAAGACCAGCCTGGGCAACATAGTGAGACTCCATCTCTAAAAAAATTTTTTTTAAATAGCTGGGCATGGTGGTGCATACCTGTAGTCGCAGATACTCAGGAGGCTGCCGCAGATACTCAGGAGGCTGCGGCAAGAGGATTGCTTGAGCCCAGAAGTTTGAGATTGCAGTGCACTATGATGATGCCACTGCGTTCTAACCCAGGCAACAGAGCAAGACCCTGTCTCAAAATAAATAAATAATAAAAATAAGGAAGTTTGGGTGAAATGATAGCTACCATTTGCTAAGTGCCTTCCGTATGGTAGGCAGGCACTAACTCTAATTTTCCCAGCAGCCTTATTAGTTCCATATTACACATGCAAAAATCAATGCTCAAAGAGATGAATATATCATTTAAGATCACATCAGGTAAACACTACGGAATCATTTCAGCTTCAAAGTTCTAGGATTCTTTGGAGAGGAAATCTACCTTTTGGGCTTCATGATCCTCCTTTTAGAAATTCCATTGTTTGTCATGGAATGCCAAATGTGAATAGGGACTCAGAAATCATCAGCGCCAGGTTTTTCACTTGTGAAGAAGGGATCTAAGGCCCAAAGAAGATCCGTGACCAGCTCAGGGTTATGATTTATTTTCTCTTTCAAGTTTTTCCATAATGCCATTATAACCTGATTCTGCCTGTATAGAAATATATATGGAGGCCGGGTGCAGTGGCTCACGCCTATAATCCTAGCACTCTGGGAGGCCGAAGCGGGAGGATTGCTCGAGGTCAGGAGTTTGAGACCAGCCCGAACAAGAGCGAGACCCTATGTCTACTAAAAATAGAAAGAAATTAGCTGGACAACTAAAAATATATAGAAAAAATAAGCCTGGCATGGTGGCACATGCCTGTAGTCCCAGCTGCTCAGGAGGCTGAGGCAGAAGGATTGCTTGAGCCCAGGAGTTTGAGGTTGCTGTGAACTAGGCTGATGCCACGGCACTCTAGCCCGGGCAAAAAAAAAAAAAAAAAAAGAAACATATATGGAAAGATAGGTTAGGAAGTGGAGTTTGGCCTGGGCTTCAAAAGCTTCCTGAAGATAACCTTACTTATATGTGTAAATATTGTCTGTCCAAATAAGGAGAATTTCCAAGATTTGAAGGTCACCAGAGAGCATTCCTTTTCCTTAGAAAATAAGGATAGGGAAACTTTTACATCAAGAACCACTGAAAAGTCAAAGAAAAGTCGCACATAATTAAAAGGCAACTTAATTTAGCTCTTAGTGTACCTTAAAATAGTTCTTAAAACTAAGAAAAAATATAGACATATTACATTTTAAAGTTATTTTTAGCACTAAAAGTAGGAAATAAAATTTTTATAGGTAATGAACTTTCAATAAATATAATAAATAATTATGTCTAGCTAAGGGGGAGAATTCCTATGAAAGGAGGAGACGGGAGAGAGGAAAGAAGGAAAAGGCAATACCGAATGAAAAAGAAAAAGGGTGAAGAAAAAGGAAAAGGAGAAAAAGGCAGAAGAAAAATTTAGAGTTGGGGAGAAGGAAAAGAAGAGTCGCAAAGAAGAAAGTTAGGGAAGGGAAAGGAGAAATCAGAGAGGGAGAAAGAAATAAGAGGAGGCTGGTATTGGGAAGAGATAAAGGCTAGAACAAGGAATCACAGAGGAAGCCAGGAGGGATGGTTTAAGGGAGTTCCTTTTTGCATTCAACAAATATTTATTACCCAACCACAGTCTGCAAGGCACTCTGATAAATGCACGCTCTGGAAGAAAAAAATATGCATTACTCATGGTCTAACCCCAAGCAGAATCGGTGATTTCATTTCTTAGTAATTTGTTTTTTTTCCTTTCTGATAATGAAGATAATTTATGCTCATTTAGAAAATTTGGAGAAGAGAGGCTGGAATGGAGTCTCTAATTCTAGCCTACTGACATTACTGACATCTTGGGGTCTTTTGCATTCTTTCTGGGGTTCAGTTTGAAGGGGCAGCACCACTGAGGGAAAACTCTTCTTATAGAGATAGCAGAGGTGCAAAACGGCAAGCAGAAGGTTACCAGGCCTCTGTAGGCTGAGGCTTGGAATAGTGCATTGTCACTTCTGCCTCTGTCTCTTGAAGCCATTGCAAAGGTGTAGATGCAGGGAGAAGTAAAGAATTGGGGCCAGAGAGAGAGAGAGAGAGAATACATATATACTATTAAAATTAGTAACTCAATTACCATGTGTGCTGTTGCAATCAATGATCTGATTTTCTGATATAATGAACTAATCTTGGTAAAATTCAGAAAAACATAGAACAATAACAAAAGTACAAGTTTCCCTTGATTCATACTGTAGATGCATTCCTGGAAAATCCAGTGTATATAAAACACATGCAAAAAATATTTTTGTTTATATGTGAAGCAGACACATTCTAGACTCAGATCATTATGAACAGATTTTTGGCCCACATGAATATCCAGAGGGACAGTCAAAAGTAATATAGGACGTAGGACAATTTTTTGTGTGGGGTAGGACTTTTACAGGCATTGCAGGAGGTCTAGTATACCTATCTCTACTTATTAAATTTGAATATAATCCCCCATTAATGTAACTATAAAAAGGCACTCCAACATTTTGAACAACTCCCTCTAGTTCGAGTCCACTTATCACATGTGGTGTACCATAAAGTTTTTGCTCACGACTATGACCTAGCACCTAGTATAGTGCCTGGCACATGGTGGAGTTTAATAAATATTTCTTGAGTGAATGAACACAAAGGTGTTCTTTTTTTTTTTTTTTTTTTTTGAGACAGCGTCTCTCTGTGTCACCTGGGGCCAGCAGTCCCCAACGTTCTTGGCACCAGGGCCCAGTTTCATGGAAGACAAGTTTTCCATGGCCCGATGGTGGGTGGTGGGGCCAGGGAGGAGTAGGCGGAGCTCAGGTGGTGATGCCAGTGATGCGGAGCGGCTGCAGGGGCTGTAAGTACAGATGAAGCTTAGCTTGCTTCACCTCCTGCTGTGTGGCTGGTTCCTAAGTTTCATGGGAGACAATTTTTCCATGGACCAAGGGGGTGGGGGGGGAGGTAGGAGCTCAGGCAGTGATGTGTGGCCTGGTTCCCAGCAGGCCGGGAACTGATAGCGAGCCATGGCCTGGGGTTTCTGGACTGCAGGGCTAGAGTGACGTGGTGTCATCATAGCTCACCGCCAACCTCAAACTCCGGGCTCAAGCGATCCTCCCGCTCTGCCTCGGCCTCCCAAAGTGCTAGGATTAAAGGCGTGAGCCACCCTGCCTGCCAGTAAAGGTGTTCCTTTTACTTACTGTGGCATTTTTCATCCTCTCCATGATAATGATTTACAAATTCATATTTTCAGCCCTGACTCCTCAGTCTTCTGAGCTCCAAATTCATTTTGGCAAATGCTCACTTAACATTTCCACTTGAATGACTTTCAGATACCTTAAACACTAAATATATCCAAAATTGAACTCATCATTTTCTGCCATTGTACCCCTCCAAATAACCCTACCTACTACCAAACAGCGAGACAAAATGTTAATTCCATGCTGGTGGTCTCTGGTTTAGTTAAGTGCCACCATAATCCACTTGCTTGCTCATTAAAAACCTGGTCATTATCCATGATTCCTCTCTCCCTATCATCCCATTTTCTAATCAACTAATTCTATTAATAGTTCCTAAATCTTCTCAAATTTATCCCCTTCTTTCCATCTCCAATGCTGCCACCCTAGTGGCTTGCTGAATTATTACAATGATCTCTTGCCTACTTCCAAACCACCCTCCATCCAGCAGTCAGAGTGGTCTTTTAAAACAGAAATTTCATCAGGTCACTTCTCTGTTGAAATTCCTTAAATGGTTTTTTCTTTTAGAATAAAATCTAGAACTCTTAGCAGGGCAGATAAGACCCTGCATGATTTGGCTCCTGCATATATATCTTTTCTTATTTTGGGCTCCTTACTCACAATTCTCCAATCACCCTGGCTTTCTTTTTTAAAATTATATTTTATTTTTATTAAACTAATCCAGGAACACAATTTAAAACCAATCATTGCTAAATAGTTTATGGAGGAAAAAAGTTTATGACATAATCTTGTTTTCCAGGATGCCCGCTTTGATCTCTGTTGATTTACTCCTTTCTTTTGGTGGAGGCTTCTCCTTCTCTAGTAGCTTCCTGTGAAAGGATGCACAGGAGGTTAATTTTTTGAGGTACTGTAGGAAAATGAGGCTTATTCTAGTCTTACTTGTTAGTGTAAGTAGGTGTACAGTCTAGATTAGAAAACATTTCTCTCAAAATTTTGAAGGCTCTATTGTTTTCTCACTTCCAATAGTATAGTTGAGCTTGTTCTTAATTGATTTTTTTTCAATCTGAAAGATTTTGGGATCTATTGTTTGTCAATTATGTTTAAAATGTCAAAATTTGTGTTTATCTTGGGGTAGGTCTTTTCCATTGGTCATGCTGGGAACTCAGTGGGCCTTCTCATCCACGGGACATATGTCCTTTGGTTGGTTCTGAGATGTTTTCCTGCATTTGTTCCTTTGATAATTTCTTCTCTAAAGCTTTTGCTGGTTTTCTTTTCTCTGGAATTCCTATTATTCCAATATTATAACTTTTAGATTCTTTAATCTTATCTTTTTCTTCTATTGTCCATATGTTTGTCTTCATGACAACTGAATTTTTTTGTATCTGCCAGAAGTTAATCTTCCTAGGCCATTTAAAGAGGAATATAGAGAAAATTATAACATTTCAGCTGAGATATTTTATGATTTTAGTTAAAAGTGTAGCAAATTTAGCAATCAGTTGAAAAGGGGCCTTTGCCACTTAACTAGATACAAATCTTTTCAGACCACATGCATTTAGGCTAATTGATTTCTTCTTTACATACCTAAATTGTCTGACTGACAAAACTCTTCAAGTGCTTAAGCATTCATTTATTGTGAACCTAATAAACTTAGAACTATGAGTGATTGTTAATTCTCTTATATGCCAACTTCTTTTGGATGTTACAAGTGTTAGTTTGATTTTACTTGGCCTTATATGCCCAACTATTCCAACTAATGAGGCAAAATGTCAATTCCATGCTGGTGTTCTCTGGCCATTAAAACTAAGGAGGATTTCAGTTCTATCATTAACTTTCCAACCTGATTGGGACCTATAATGGCTCCTCATTTGATTGGATTCAATTAATTTATTTACTACTTAATTCTATTTTGAATTTTTCTCAAAATAAGCCATAATTCTTACAGACATTAACATAAAATTTATTAAATTTTATATATTTCTCATGACTTTTTACCCCAAATTTTTATTATGAAAACCTTCAAATATAAAGAAAAGTGGAAGGTATAATATATTCAACCCCAGTATACCCACTACTTAAATGCAATAATCAACATTTGATATAGCAACAAACTGAATGGGAAAAAAAAAAAATTTGACATCTACTTTATCTTTATAGCTGTTTATTATGAAAAATTTCAAACATAAAAGTTGAGGCCGGGCACGGTGGCTCACACCTGTAATCCTAGCACTCTGGGAGGCCAAGGCAGGAGGATCACTCGAGGTCAGGAGTTCAAGACCAGCTTGAGCAAGAGCAAGACCCCGTCTCTACTAAAAATAGAAAGAAATTAGCGGAACAACTAAAAATATATAGAAAAAATTAGCCGGGCATGGTGGCCCATGCCTGTAGTCCCAGCTACTTGGGAGGCTGAGGTAGGAGGATTGCTTGAGCCCAAGATTTTGAGGTTGCTGTGAGCCAGGCTGATGCCACGGCACTCTAGCCAGGGCAACAGAGTGAGACTCTGTCTCAAAAAAAAAAAAAAAGAAAAGAAAAAAGAAAAAAAAAGAAAAGTTGAGAGAATAATATGATCAACACTAGTACACTCGCTACTTAAACAATTGTTAATGCTGGGCATGGTGGTTCACACATGTAATCCTAGCACTCTGGGAGGTGGGAGGAGCACTCGAGGTCAGGAGTTGGAGATCTGCCCGAGCAAGAGTGGGACCCTGTCTCTACTAAAAGGAGAAAAATTAGCCGGGCATGGTGGCCCATGCCTGTAGTCCAGCTACTCGGGAGGCTGAGGCAAGAGTATCCCTTGAGCCCAGGAGTTTGAGGTTGCAGTGAGCTGTGATGACACCACTCCACTCTACCCAGGGCAACAGAGCAAGACTCTGTCTCAAAAACTATAAATAAATAAATAAACAATTGTTAACATTTCCCCACATTTTATTTATCTTCATATTTTTCCAATTATTTTTTCCTGAATTGTTTGAAAGTAAATGGCAGCCAATATGACATTTCACCACAAAATACTTCAAAATGGAACTCCTAAAATTAAGGACATTCTCCATATGCCTATTATAGCATTAGTACATCTAATACAAATAACAATAATTCCTTAATATCATTTTTATAGGAGTTTTTTTTAAACCAGGATCCAAGCTTCATGTATTATATTTGGACGTGTTCTCTTTAGCTTCTTTTAATCTGATCAGTGCCCCCACATCTGCCCACCATTTTATCCCCCATAATACTACTTTCTTTTTTTTTTTTTTTTTTTTTGAGACAGAGTCTCACTCTGTTGCCTGTGCTAGAGTGCCGTGACATGAGCCTCACTCACAGCAACCTCAAACTCCTGGGCTCAAGTGATCCTCCTGCCTCAGCCTCCCGAGTAGCTGGGACCACAGGCATGCACCACCATGCCCAGCTAATTTTTCTCTATATATTTTTAGCAGTCCTTATAATTTCTTTCTATTTTTAGTAGAGACGGGGTCTCGCTCTTGCTCAGACTAGTCTCGAATTCCTGAGCTCAAACAATCCGCCTGCCTCGGCCTCCCAGAGTGCTAGGATTACAGGCGTGAGCCACCGCGCCCGGCCTTATAATACTAATTTCTTAAAGAGGTCAGGGCAGTGATCTTGTGGAATTTTCTCATGACTTTTTCTGACTTGTAGCAATTTCCAAGGTCATTCCACTTTGGAGAATTTTTCTTATCTTTCAATATATAATTTTTTACAGAATTTTAATTATAATATTTGTAATTTTCAACTGCTCTTTATTATTCTAAGAGTGTTTCTTCTTTTAGCATCCTGTTCTTGTTTCATGGATACAATATTTCTCTGATAATATTATAATTTCACTGAAGTATTTTTATGCTCCCTGCATTGTCTCAGGTTTCTGTGGTTCTTTTTTTTCTCCTGATTCTACCATGTTGGAAGTCTTTTATTTTTTTCATGGTGAAGGTTTTCCTCTGGTATCTGGTGATTTTTGTCATATTCATATTTTAAGAGTAAAATACTAAAAGCTGATTGGAGGCTCTGAGTATATATGTTTGAGCCTTGTCAGTTGAAGGAATTCACTGTAGCCTTTTTCTGTGAGGGCCCTCAAGTGTCAGTCTCTGTGCCTCTTTCCAGCATCATTTTCCTAAGTACCCATTTTTTTCTGCTAGAGAGTAGAACCTGGCTATGAAGTTCTGTATCTGAGCAGAAGAGGCCTGGATTCTCATTTTCAGTTTCAGTGAATTCCTCTCTTTTTGCAGTATGTTTGACTCCCACTCTGATCTGTGCCAGGTGTCCCCCTATCCAGCACTCCTTTAGTTTACTTTTCTCCAGCGCTGAAATTTCCTGTTTCCTATTGAGGTAAAAGTAATAGCTTGATTACATTAGATGGAGTGGGGGGGCCCTGGGGATCTGACCATATCTTAAACAGATTTTCAAACAAATCTCCCTGTTGAAGCATTACATTTCTCCCATTTACATTCCTTTAACTTCCCTCTGCACCTTACCTGCTTTTGACACCTGAGCCTTTCCAGGGTTTCTCAGGGTGACCCTCTTTGCTTCTTCTTGGTTTTTCCCCTGGGCACTTAGACTTGACCTTGCTTGGGTCTGCTAAGTCCTTTAACAGCCTCCATCCATTTTCCATTTTCATGTATTGTGGTTTGGGGTGAGTCCTGGTTCAATAAAAATGAAATGAATGTTTCTGGGTGGGTTTTTTTCTCCTTGTTATTTTTGAGAGAGTGGTGTGGGGAAGATCTCAGTTATCTTGAATTGAAAAATTCTCACTGTTTTTATTTTTAGTTCTTCACAGGCCTTGAATTCTTTATTGCCTTTAGGCTTTTGCACTTAGTATTCCAGCTATCTGAAACATTCTTTTTCCCTCCCTCCTGGCCAATTCCAAATCATCTTTTTCTTTTTTTATAGAAAAAAATAAAAATAGAGCAAGACAGGATCTTTTCTTTTTTTTAATAGAAAAAAAGAAAAATAGACAGGATTTTGCTCTATTGCCCAGACTGGAGTATAGTGGCACAATCTTAGCTCACTGTAACCTCAAACTCCAGGGTTCAAGTGATCCTCCTGCCTCAGCCTCTGGAGTAGCTGGGACTACAGGCATGTCATCACACTGCACTAATTGTTTAATTTTTTTGTAGAGACAGTGTCTCACCATGTTGCCCAGGCTGGTGTTGAACTCCTGGCCTCAAGCGATCCTCCTACCTCAGTCTACAAGCATGACCCACCGTGACCAGCCCAAGTCATCTTTTAGGTCCCAACTTCAACTCCTAGATGAATCCTTCCTGACCACCCAGACTAGGTTAGGTCTCCCCCCATAATACATTCTTCTACCAACTAACATGACTCTAATTAAGTATATATGCCTGTTTCTTCTACTAGACTGTCAGCTTCATAAGGGAAGGGACCATGTCTGTCTTGTTCACTGCTATATCCCCAGTGTCTATTGCAGTGCTTGGCATTTAGTAGGGCTGCGGTCCCCAACCCCTGGGCTGAGGACTGGTACTGGTCCGTGGCCTGTTAGGAACTGGGCTGAGCAGCAGGAGGTGAGCAGCAGGCTAGCCAGCTAAGGAAGCTTCATCTGTATTTACAGTCATTCCCCATTGTTCGCCATCCCCACCCCTGACCCTACCCCAGTCTGTGGAAAAATTGTCTTCCATGAAACCAGTCCTTGGTGCCAAAAAGGTTGGGGACCGCTGCAGTAGGGGATCAATATATATTATTCATTGTCAAACAACATATATTGCTTGCTATACAGATTTGTAGCTTAGTTTACAGTACCATCACTAATAAGTAGTTCGCAGAGTTCAGCATTCCTAATTATTATGATTGTTTATTTCTTATTATGGACAAGAGCCCATGCTCCAGTGTAGTGTTTCCATAATTACATTTCCAAATTTATTTTACAATGAGCACTTTTAAAATTGTAATGTACTGACAGTAATATATTAATATTATGCACTCAGATTAACATAGTGTATAAATTTTCTATTGCTGCTGTAACAAATAACCACAAACTGAGTGGCTTAAAACAAGATGAGCTTATTATCTTACAGTTCTCTGAAGGTTAGAAGTGTAAATGAGTTGGGAGGGCTGCATTCCTTCTGGCGGTGAGGGGAGAATGCATTTCCTTGCCTTTTTCAGCTTCTAGAGGCTGCCTGCATTGTTGGCTCATAGATCCTTTCTCAGGTGACTCTTTCCTCTGCTTCCATTGTCACACTTCCTTCTCTGACTCTGACCCTCCTGCCTCCCTCTATGAGGACCTATGTGATTAGGTTGGGCCCAGATAATCAAGAATAATCTCCTTATCTCAAGAGCCTTAATTTAATTATATCTCCAAAGTCCAATTTGCCAGGTAAGGTAACATTCACAGGTTTTGCAGATTAGGAGGTAGACACCTTTGGGGGGCCATTATTCAGTTTACCACACATAGACAGAGAAATATGAACCCATAGATGAATTAATTGCTGCAAGAAATGATAAAAATGGTACTTCTATATATTTTAAACTTTATATCAGAACAATCCACAAAGTAGATTAAATAATTTTATTAAGTGAAACATTTCAGAAATATATATTGAAATAATAAGATACTTCACATAAACCAATGATTATTAAATGGACAACATACATCAACTTAATGATTGCCTAGGCTTCTATGTGCAAGTCCACTCTCATGTTTTCATGAATTCTGGGATTTCCTGGTATTTTCAGGTAGACACACCACTTCCTAGAGGTAATTATCCAATTATACCATTTATAACAGTTATAATATACCATTTATAACAGTTACATAAAAGAGCATAGTCTTTTTCTTACATATGTTTTAAATAAGTTTTAGATGAAAAATACAATTAGCATTGATTATTTTGAATAAATACCTATTAACATCCTGCAGAATTGTTTAAGAAAAATTACAATATAATAAAAGTCTACTTGGGAAAAATCAAGTCCAACATTCTTTTTTTTTTTAAGTGATTAATTTTTCTCCTTTCTTTTCAAAGTTTTCTTGTATTGGATTTGGTTGTTATTGTTACTGCCTTTTACAATGCACTGAATAGACATAGTTGTGATACAATTACAGCAAAAATAAGCACAGGTATTCCATTTCTGCCTAATATTTTGAAAGAAATATCTTAAGGAAATTGGTAGTTAATGTTCATGCATCTTTCTAATCACTCTTCAGCATATATAGTTTAGGAAATAGTTCATCAGTTTTTCTGACACTTTTTTCCGAGAAGAAAAAAAAAGTAAGTTGCACTCTTGCAAATGAACATGGCCAAGGAGAAGGACACAATAAGAGGGGATGAGATCTCCAAATAATAAGAAAACTTTAGAGATTCCTCAATATACATGATCAAACAAGGACCTATGATAATATAGAACATGTAATAATAGAGAAGACATTTCAGAATTAGTCAATTAGTCATATGTTCCAATGACAAAATGATTATGGAAACTAGTCTTAGAATTGAGAGTAATTAAAGCCTTTTTGTTTTTATTGGTATTGATAAATAGTGTCAGTCAATTTATTGACCGTACTAGTCTTTGAAATATCTTTTGTTGGGGAAGGAGGAGAGGACCTATTAATATTTATCTAATTAGGAACACATCTACATTTTAGAAATAAATCATTTTACCTGTTGTTTTTATTATTAAGTCTACAAGCTGTAGAATTGGGAGAAATAGATTTTATAACTCTTGACAGCAAAAGGTTATGGATGTTTGATTGGCAGAATTAAGTTAAACATTGAGTAAAATTGTACTTGTTTGGAAGAACTATAGGATCATTATAGAGTCTTGGCAAGAAGTGTGTTTTTCTACATGTTGTTTAAAATGTAGAAGTCCAACATTCTTGATAGTTTATTTCAAAAGGCCACAGTTAGATGTTTTATTCTTAGTTATATACAATGTCATGTGAATAACTAGACAAAATGACAATTCCACAATGGGCTGCTGTGTAAAGCTGTCAGCTGGCTCTTTCGGGTAAGAACCTCACCTGGTAGCTGCATCTTGATTACTAACTTTGCCCACTTAGGAATTTTAATAATTTTATCAATTCATCCAGGGCTGATCTGTCTCTGATGTATTAGCTGGATATCATGTCTTTTTCTCAAGAAAAAGTTTATTTGATAAATTAAATTAAGGTCAAAAGTTTGCCTGATGAGTATAGGTAAAACGTCAGGCACTAAAAATGCCTCAAAGCCCAAACCCCTCATCCCTCAGCTCCCTCTTCTTCAATGTGGCCCAAATTACAAATTTAATCAATATATGGAAGTAACATTCTACATTGAAAAATGCGGTACATTTGAAAAATGATGAGTCAGAATTCTACTTGATGATCTTTCTCCCCTTGGTTTGGATAGCTGAGCAAGCCATTTATTACCATTCATTCAAAGTCATTTCTTCTCAATTCTTGCTTATTCCTCTAAAGCTGTGCTGTCTAATCCAGTGACCACTGGCCACATGTGACTACTGAGCACCGGCAATGTGGCTAGTCTGAATTGAAATGTGCTGTAAGTGCAAAATACATACCATATTTTTAAGACTCACATTAATGAGAATGTAAAATATTTCATTAATAATTTTTTTGGCTGGGCGCAGTGGCTCACGCCTGTAATACCAGCACTCTGGGAGGCTGAGGCGGGAGGATCACTCGAGGTCAGGAGTTAAGACCAGCCTGAGCAAGAGCGAGACCCTGTCTCTACTAAAAAATAGAAAGAAATTAACCAGACAACTAAAAATATATAGAAAAAGTTAGCCGGGTATTTTGGCACATGCCTGTAGTCCCAGCTACTCGGGAGGCTGAGGCAGGAGGATTGCTGGAGCCCAGGAGTTTGAGGTTGCTGTGAGCTAGCCAGCCCAGGAGTTTGAGGTTGCTGTGAGCTAGGCTGACACCACGGCACTCTAGCCCGGACAACAGAGCAAGACTCTGTCTCAAAAAAAAAATAAATAAATAAAATAATTTTTTTATATTGATTACAGGTTGAAATGATAACATTTGGATTTATTTTGGAATATATTAGGTTAAATAAAATATATTACTACAATTAATATCACCTGTTTCTTTTTCCTTTTTTTTTTTTTGAGACAGAGTCTCAACTCTGTTGCCCTGAGTAGAGTGCCATGGCATCAGCCTAGCTCACAGCAACCTCAGATTCCTGGGCTCAAGCGATCCTCCTGCCTCAGCCTCCTGAGTAACTGGGACTACAGGCAAGAGCCAACATGTCCAGCTAACTTTTTCTATTTTAGTAGAGATGAGGTCTCACTCTTGCTCAGGCTGGTCTTGAACTCCTGACCTCACGTGATCCTCCTGCCTCGGCCTCCCAGAGTGCTAGGATTACAGGCATGAGCCACCACGCCTGGCCTTCTTTTTATTTTTTAAATGTATTATAACTACTAGAGAACTTAAAACTACATGTGAGTCACTTATTTTTATTAGAACTGATTTAAAGCTCCTAAGGGCCACCTCTATTACCGTCTTTAGTGCCTCATTATGGTCTTACCCATTCCTTCCCTTTCCAGTAGCTGCTTAGATTTAGAAGGTAGAATAGAAAGCTGAACTCTGTGGCCAAACTTTAAGTCAAGAGAATTAAATGCCCAAGAAGACAATGAAAGTCTTAATTATATTCTTCATCTTATTAGATTGGTGCTACAATATCAGGGGGAAAGGGAGAAAGAGCAGAAGAATAACCTTCATCAGTGTTTGTAGACATGGACTGTGTGTGTATGGAGGATTAAAGAGAAGCTATAAGAATGGTTCTGGGGAGGAAACACACACAGGAGGAATATATTGTATTCACCTCCACCCCTCCCCACTTTGCTAAGTTTTGATCTAGTTTTCTTTTGGCTACACTAATTTGTCTCCCTTTTTCCATGTGTACCAATTTAGACTCTTCCCCAATGAAATGTCAGTATTGAAAGATGACAAAAACTAATGGGAGATGAGGAGGTGGGGTGGTGTAGCAGATCTAAATGCCAAGCAACCTAGAAAGATGTTTAACTAAATGGAAAAAGACCTTATATATCATCCCCGTTCCACCCAAATCCATAACCCTCTTATATGTGGAATAAAGCCTGCTAATGTTAAAACATCAATATTCATCTAACATATCCCAAGTATTTTCTGACAAATGGAGAAATCCTCTGAAGACCTATTTTTCAACAGGGAAAAACCATGAAGAAAAAACATGATGGTATTGTTTATGAACCTGAGGAAGTTCTGAATCCAACCCCCAAAGTAACAAATTGTTGCAAATCACCGTGGGTAAAATACAGTTTTCAGGAGGCATACATGACCCAACTTGTCAGCTCCCAGCCAGTTCCAGCCATGCCAAGGAACCCAGGTAAGATTTTATTTGTATTAAACTAAGATAAATATCCTACTTAGCATGTATTTTTCTTGATATTAAGGATATAAAATTGGGCATTAAGTATATTATTTAAAAATTAACTGTAAGAAGATAGTGGTAAATCTATCCAGCTTTTTAGGTGGTAATAACCTAAAACTGACTGCTTCCTAGTACTAAATCTCTTAGTTTCTATTAGCCATGAATCATTGATGTGACAACCAAATTAAGATGATCCCAAATGGACTAAAATAGATCATATTTATCTTTATTTTTAAAATAAATATTTTTATTAAAAAATTTGTCTTTAAACTTGACCTGACAATGTCTGCATTGTTAAGGCAGAGAACATTCAGATTAGGTTCCTTCTTGAATTTGCCAACATAAGAGAGAACATGAAGGAAAGATAAATTTGAAAATTTGTTTTGCAAAAATGTGTGATTCCTAAGTGTTGCAGAATGCTGGAAAATTAAAGTCTTATATTGTGAAAAGCATTAAAGGGAAACAGTTGGGATTAAATTTATGGAGTCTTACTCTTTTAGATTAAAAATATGCTAGATACCTGAAAGGAATTATTAACATTAATTTCAAACTATTATCTATTTTTAAAAGAATTACATGCCACTGAGAAAGTGGAAATTTCAAGTACCCTGATAGTTGCTTGCTACCACACCAAATATGGTATCCATTTTTTAGAAAAGACTGATTGCCTAAAATTTTCGATTTTTATCTGTGCAGGTGTCAGCAACAATTATTTATCAAAGCCTGAGATTCTGTCACCCATGAACACCTTCTAGAACTTAC
>CM052441.1:92266666-92289011 GCA_028533085.1 Varecia variegata
GACACGCTTTTTATTTTGCCCTTTTTTTTCTATCAATAATTATTGTAGGCCGGGTGCCAAGGCTCATGCCTGTAATCCTAACACTCTGGGAGGCTGAAGCGGGAGGATTGTTTGAGCTCAGGAGTTCGAGACCACCCTGAGCAAGAGTGAGACCCCATCTCTACTAAAAATAGAAAAATTGGCCGACTGTGGTGGTGCATGCCTGTAGTCCCAGCTACTCGGAGGCTGAGGCAGGAGGATCACTTAAGCCCAGGAGTTTGAGGTTGCTGTGAGCCAGGCTGATGCCACGGCACTCTAGCCGGGCAACAGAGCAAGACTCTGTCTCAAAAAAAAAAAAAAAAAAGTGTGTGTGTGTAGTATAAATGGGATATATAATTGTGGAAATCAGTAGAGAGTTCAGTTGTTCACCTTCTTTTTCCCTTTCGAGTGCTTGGATGCTTTCTTTGCCTTTTTTTTTTTTTTTTTTTTTAATTTGTATTAAGGCTAACCGACTCTCCCTCCCCTAGATGTCTACATTTTTTTTTTCATTCAAAAAATACTAGGACCTCCTATATTCCAGGCATTGTGCTATGTACTGGGTGACAATAGTAAATAAAAACAGTAACTGTCCCTTCCCTCCTGGAGCATACAGCCTGGTAAAGGAAGCAGACAGTAGTCAAATACATATATGTGTATGTTTCAAGATACAGTTTTACAGAAAACTGAAATGACAGGCAGCAGGGTTGCAATCTTGATCAAAAGGTCATATATTTTACCTAGTATTTAAGCCACCTGTCTGCGAGTTTACGCTTGGCCGAGGTGAATTAATGCACTGAGACCCTGGCCCTCCCTGTTATGCCCTATCTTCTCCTCCTTTGTTCTGTTGTAGGGTCCTGGAGCTCTGGGGACCATTGCCATCAGAGCTCTTTACTTTGGAACCCAAATGGGCGGCCCTGACTCTGGTCTCTAGAGGGGAAGGGGTATGTGACAGTGGAAGTGGGTGGGTACTCTCCAGTGCCCTTAGCACTCCTCCCTTGGTCTTATCTTCTGGTCAGCTTGCAGCCCTGCTGCCCATTGTGAACGGTGGATTTTTCCAGCTGTATCACCCTGTGTAGGTGGTTGCCCTTTCATCTCAGCGGAAATGGTTCCCACTAGTTGCCCAATGTATTTAAAAGTCTGTATTTGGGTAATGGTAAAATCCTATTTTTTATTTCATCTATTTTCAGCAATATCACATGAATCCCCATTTTATAAGATGAAGATGCTATCTTCCATGTCTTCTCACCCTTCCACAGCCTGCTATTTGTCCCCTTTACTTTTTATTTTTACATGTTCAAGGTTGCTAACATTTGCATTCTGCCCTCCAGCCACAACCAGCTCTTCCATGTTTTGTCCATCAGTCCGTTCTAAAAATTAAAAACCAGTAAACTTGGTTTACATTATAATATCTATGTAAATAGTGTCTAACACCAGTGGTAGTAGCTAACACTTATAAAATATAGGATTTATTGTATACTAAGTACTTTATGAACATCATTGTTTAATAGTTATAATAATCTGAAGGTCCCTTTTAACAAATGGAGAAACCAAGGCACAGGGAAGTTAAGTAACTTCTCTTAGAACAGTAAATTAGAAAGTGGCTGACCTAGGACTTGAACCTTCCCCTATGGAAGGATAGGGTAAAATTTTATTTTCTTTAGGTATAAGTTTAGGGTCCTTGGCAGCTTAAAAGAGAATGTACATCAAGGTCAAATACATACTTTTTATTTCTCTGTTATTTTTTTGGTGGGGGGGAGGTGATGGTCTTCAGCTCTGTTCAGTTTTCTTTTTTTCCATTTCTAATAGTGACTAATTTCAGCCACTTCAGGATCTTCCTCCTCAGCAGATGGCCTAGTCTTCTGTTCCATGTGCAAAATTGATTTCATCAGGAGTAAGCACCTGAATCTTCTCCCTTGTTCCAGACTTCCTTTCATAAGCATCACATATCACATCTTACCTCCTTCTAGCCTATCTCAAAGGAAGGAGGGCCCTCCTCCTGTTCAAAGCTAATCCTTCCACATGTTTTTATTCTCACTCCTCCTAAACCTCTAGGATTTTGCGTCAACAATTTGTACTACTCTGTCTCCCATTTTCCATTGCTCCTGCTCTAATTCCTCTCCTCAATCTACAAACCTGCTCAAGATTTTCAACTTAGAAAATTCCTCCAATGCACTTGTTTTTCTAGCTACTGCCAGTTCTCTCATTCCTTCATCAGGGCACTCTTGGAAGAGCAGTCAACACTTATTGATGCCAAGGCTACTTTTGGAGTTCAAAGTCATGCAAAATTCCTTTCATCCCTACTGCATTTCCAATTGAATTATGTTTTCCGATACTTCAATCATGGGTTATGCCAGGAACCCTTTTTAAAGGATCAGTTTGTCCTTGGCAAGAGACTTTGAGCCTTCCCAAGATTGATTAGTAGGCCTACTAAATTTAAGCAAATTTTTATACAGATTGTTAGGAATTAAACATTCAACCATAATAAATTTGATTATGAAAGGGCATGTCCTTTGAGATGGGGCAATAACTACTGATTTTGTACTTGAAATACTTAAATATTCAAAGTGATTGAATTTAAAGCTCTAGCTAATGCCCTAAAATCTTCATAAAAAACCCCACTTTCCTCAACTAAAAGAAGTGATCACTTTGAATGTGAGATAAAGCCTTGAGTTCCGGTAAGGTGGTCTGTCTCCAAGAAAGCAAGGTATGTATTTCCAATCTGAAAGCAGATGGTCCAGTATGTGGAGAGGCCAAGACTTCCAGTACTCTCATCCTCATTTTTGACCACCTGTTGTGTCAACGTTCCAAAGGTAAAAGGTTATTCAAATACTTTCTTCAAATTCCCTTAAGGGTCTGGGATTTAGGGGGTGGTGACTACCAGCAGTAAAGACTATATATGTGGGTGAGTGGTGAGTGAATGTGAATGCCTGGGATATTACTGCACATTACTGTGGACTTTATAAACACTGTATGCTTAAGCTACATTAAATTTACAAAAACAAGTTTTTCTCCAATAATAAATTAACCTTAGCTTACTGTAACTTTTTATTTTATAAACTAAAATTTTTTTAAACTTTTTTTTTTTTTGAGACAGGGTCTTGCTCTATCACCTAGACTGGAGTGCAGTGGTGTCATGATAGCTCACCGTAGCCTCCAACTCCTGAACTCAAGCCATCCTCCTGTCTCAGCCTCCTGAGTAGCTGGGACTATAGGCGTGCACCACTATGCCCAGCTAATATGTTAATATTTTTAGAGATGGTATCTTGGTATTGCCAGGCTGGTCTTGAATTCCTGGCCTGAAGCGATCCTCCCCCCTTGGCCTCCCATAGTTCTAGGATTACAAGTGTGAGCCACCTTGCCCAGCTTTTTAAAAACTTTTTGACTCTTACAATAAAAACACTTAGCTTAAAATAAAAACACATTGTACAGCTGTACAAAAATATTTTCTTTCTTTATATCCTTATTCTATAAGCTTTTTTCTATTTAAAACATTTTCAGTTTATTTTTTACTTTTCAAACTTTCTTGTTAAAAACTAAGACACAAACACGTTAGCATATGCCTACACTATATTCCACCTCCACATCTTGTCCTTCAGGGGCAGTAACATGCCTGGAGTTGTCATCGCTTAGGATAACAATGCCTTCTTCTGGAACACCTTCTAAAGGACCTGCCTGAGGCTGTTTTACAGTTAACTTTTTTTTTTATAAGTAGAAGGAGTATACTCTAATAATGATAAAAAGTATAATATAATAAATACATAAACCAGTAACAGACATTATCATAACCAAGTATTATGTACTGTACGTAAATGTATGTGCTAGACTTTTATACAACTGGGAGCACAGTAGGTTTGTTTACACCAACATCACCAAATACGTGAGTAATGTGTTGATGACATCACTAGGCGATAGGAAATTTTCAGCTCCATTATAATCTTATGGGACCACAATCATATATGTGGTCCGTGGTTGACTGAAGTGTTATATGGCTCATGACTGTATTCTTATACTGTAGTTAACCAACAATGCCCATCAGTACATTTTAAAAGGAAATTTTCAGCGAGACTTAAAAGATGACTATCTTAACACCATTTTTCCTGGTTCCCCTTTTACCGCTTTGATTATTCCTTCTTAGTCATTTCTGTGGACTTTTGTTCCTCTGCCTACTGTGTAAACCACCCATCTTATCCAGAGGTTCTTTTGTCAGCTATACAACTCACCCTGAGATATCTACTTTCCTACATTTTTCTTGAATAAATGAGAGAATGATGACTCCTAAGTCTTTATCTTAAGTTCCGACATCCTCTGTGCTTTAAATATCCAAATGCTTGCTAAGATGTCTTACAGATACCTTAAATTTATAAATGAACTCAAATTTTCTTCTTTCTCTTTCCGCTGGCCTCCTCTGCCTTCCACACCCGCCCTCCACCCCTATTCTCTGTTGGGGTTGATGTTGCCATTTGCCTTTCTAATCTCCCAAGCCTGAAAAGTGGGAGTTTTCTCTTTTCCTTACTTTTTCCATTTAATCTATTACCAAATCCCAGGCCTATTCTGTTTCTTAAATATTTATAGAATCTCTTTTCACCATTATATCCCTGTTGGAGCTGTTTTAGTTTAGGCTCTATGCTAAAGTTAAGAGCATGGATGGACTTTGCAGCAGATAGATCTGAGTCTAAATCCTGACTCTCACATTCAATGGCTTTCAAACCCTGGGTAAATTACTCAACCAATCTAAACCATCAATCCTCAAACTTGGCTGCACAGGGGAACCACCTGGGAAGCTTTAAAAAAACATTGACACTTGGTCCAACTCCAAGGATTCTGATTTCAGTGGAATTGAGCAAGGCCTGAGCATTTGGGAGTTTTATAAAAGCTTCCCGTTTATCTCTATTGGATTAAGTCCAACCTCTTTCTGTGCCTGCTGTATTAGCTATTAGCTTTTCGCTTGCCTACTCTATTTGCTTTGTCTCCTATGGCTCCCTGCCTTTCAATAACAGCACTATTTAGAGTTTATAAAATTTCCCTTTCTCTTACCACAACTTCCCCCCCCCCACCACCACCTTTGCTCATGTTATCCTTCTGCCTGGTATGTCCTGTTTGCCACTCCCTCCCAGTTCCACCCCCGCCCCACAACCCATCTGTCTCTTCTGGCTGTTTCTTAATCCTTCATCCTTCAAGACTCAACTCAGATATCATCTTCTATGGGACATCTTCCTGACCCCTCTGTGTGAACCTTGCTCTTGCTGTGACATATTGACTTTCAGTTTGCGTCTCTCTCCCACTGGACTCTTTGAAGACAGGCCTGAAAAATCAAAGGTCCTCAAATTTTACTGAAATGAAACAGGTCCAACACAAAACTTGCTTTGTCTATGAAGCTATACTTCTACCTACTGATACTTGAGCCCAAATTTATTTCCTTCTCCTCTGTATTCTTAAAGCACTTGAGAATTGTATTATCCCTCTTAGAACCCCTGGGTTCTAAGCAACTAAAGGACAGAAACCTTGTCTTTATTCTTTAGAGTTTCCTCAAAGCACCCAGCAAGTAGTTTACTCACAGTGTTGCTTAAAAACACTCATTGGTTGCTGGAAGCAAGTAAGGTTTGGAGGCCTCATACAAGGGCAGTGGTTAAAAGTATGAAATGGAAAAATCTATTTTAAAAAACTGTAAATATCTAGCCTTGCATATCACATACGATAGCTACTAACCACATTTGATTATTGAGCACTTGGAATGTAGCTAGTGCAATTGAGCTGAATTTTAGGTTTTATTTAATTTTAATTAAATTTAAAAACTGATACTTGATTTAATTGTGGGAAAATTTTTAAGTATGTTTGAAACAGGTGGGATTTGTCAATCTACTTTTTTAACTATCAACTTCATGAAATCTAAATACAGATCAGAGAAAAAGTTAGTACCTGAATTGAGATGTGCTATAAATATAAAATAAACTGTATTTCAAAGACTTAGGTATCATTTTTAAAATGTAAAATATACCATTAAAACTTTTATATTGATTATGTATTAAAATGATAATATTTTGCTGGTCTGACTTTAAAAAAAAAATAAAACAAAAAAAAACAAAAAAGAAGAAGGAATAAAATGATAATATTTTAGGTATATTGGCTTAAGTAAAATAAATTACTAAAATTAATTTTACCTGATTTCACTACTAGAAAATTTAAAATTACTTATGTGGCTTGAGTTATATTTCTGTTGGAGAGAGCTGATCTATTCCAGTGCAAGGCTTTGCTTTTTCTTTTTCTTTTTTTTTTTTTTGAGACAGTCTCTTTCTGCCCAGGCTAGAGTGCTGTGCGTGGCATTAGCCTAGCTCACAGCAACCTTAAATTCCTGGGCTCAAGCAATCCTTCTGCCTCAGCCTCCCGAGTAGCTGGGACTACAGGCATTCGCCACCATGCCCGGCTAATTTTTTCTCTATATATTTTTAGTTGGCTAGATAATTTCTTTCTATTTTTAGTAGAGACGGGGTCTTGCTCTTACTCAGGCTGGTCTCAAACTCCTGAGCTCAAATGATCCTCCCGCCTCAGCCTCCCAGAGTGCTAGGATTACAGGCATGAGCCACCGCACCCGGCCAAGGCTTTGCTTTTTGATGAATACTACAATGGCTGGATTTCAACCCTCTCATTGTCTAAGACAGTTTTAAGTAACTGGCAAAATTTACAGATAGTTAAATGAAGTTATCTCTTTTGAACTCTTTTCTGTCAATGCAGATCACAATCTACCTTCTCAGCCCCAGGAGAGTAACGTTGGCCAGAAGCATCACCAGGAGGAAGTAATCCACAAGATGGCCATGCAGCTGAGACAAATTGGGGACAGCATGGATCACAGGATGATGGTTCAAGGGGTGAGACTTCATTTTCCCCAGCAAGGGCCTGTCAGGTGGGAGGAAAGAGCAAACAAAACAGTGGCTGCCAAGTGGCTGGGATGCTCAGGAACTATCAGAACTCATGGATTAATATTGTCTGGATTACCAAACATTAGATCTAAAAGTTGTGAAGCTGAGTTAAAGCCAGCATCTGATCTCACACTTGCCATTCAAACTGTGGTCCGTGGACTGGCAGCATCATCATCACTTGGCAGCTGGTTAGATGTGTAACTCTCAGGCCCCAGCCCACACAGCCAGAATCAGAATGTACCTTTTTACACTTTCCCCAGGGGATTTGTGTGCATATTAAAGTGTGAGAAAGTGCTCTACACCCTCAAAATAGGATGCATATTAGAGCCACCTGTAGAGTTTTGCAAACTACAGATGCATGGGCCCAGCCCTGAGAAATTCTGATTTCATTGGCATAAGGTAAGGCCTGGGCATCTGGCATTTTAAACGCTCCCCAGGTGAATCTAACACGTAGTCAGGGAGGAGAACCTGAGCCTTCAATTGTGGTTATTTTCCTTGAACCAGCCTGAAGGTTATGATGTGAGCCCCACCCCTACCAGTTTCTTAGTTTCTCCTGATTATTATAAGAGATTATAAGGGAAAATAGGAATGACTAATGGTTACTGTTTGAAATCTTGGGGGTGATAAAATCCACAGCTAGCTTAGTTTTCCCCCAGAACAGCCTATAGTTGGCAGCAGAGAATGATCACATGGTGCTACATGGTAGGAGGGTGGCTGCCCCTCAGAGCCCAACTTCTTGCCCTTAAATTCACCTGTCCTGTGATGATGTCTTGTTAATCACTGCAGTTGCGACCATGCTATTTACCAGCAATGCATGCTACAGCATGCATGCCTCTTTATACTCTAGTCCAAATGTGGAAAATACACAGCCTTTCTCTCAAATAAAACATCCCCTGAGACAAAACATGAATATGAGATCCCAACAATAATGCTATAAAAGCAAGAAGGAAACAAAGAGAAAAACACAGTCCAATGAAATATTTGATAAACCACTTTCATTCAAACAAATATTTATTGAGTGCCTGCTATATGCCAGACTCAGTTCTAGACATTGGTAGCTACAGCAGTGAGCAGGACAGAAGATGAGCCTGTGCTCATAGAACTCATAATGTAGCAGGGAGACAGATGGTAAAGCAGATGAACCATCAACAGCCTAGTCAGACATGGATGTGGGCTCAAAGCAGAATGAGGTGACACTGAGTGATGGAGAGTGACTTTGGATGTGTGGTCAGGGAAAGCCTCTATGGGGATGTGAAATTTGAGCAGAGATTGGAAATGAGGGAGCTAGCCATGGGAACACCTGGAGTTCGTTGCAGGCAGAGGGAACAGTAAGAGTGCAAAGCCTGACCCCTACCAATCTACTTTCATTTCTTTCTTTCTTTCTTTCTTTTTTTTTAATAGACAGGGTCTAGCCCTATCACTCAAGCTAGACTGGAGTGCAGTGGTGTGATCACTGTTCACTGCAATCTTGAACTCCTGGGCTCAAGTGATCCTCCCACCTTGGCCTCCCAAAGTGCTAGGATTACAGGTGTGAGCCACCAGTGCCTGGCCCCATCAGTCTACTTTCTGTCTTTACAGATTTGCCTATTCTGGATGTTTCATATAAGAGGAATAACACAATATGGCGTCTTTTGAGTTTGGCTTATTTCACTTAACATCCTGCTTTTTCAAGGTTTATCCATGTTGTAGCATGTGTCAGTACTTCATTTCTTTATATGGCTGAATATCCCTTGTATGTATTAATATATGCCACATTTTGTTTATCCATTTATCAGTTGGTGGACATTTGGGTTGTTTCCACTTTTTGGCTATTAGGAATAATGATGTTATGATCATTTGTGTATAAGTTTTTGTGTAGACATGTGTTTTCGATTCTTTTGGGTACATACCTAGGAATGAAATTGCTAGGTCATATGACAACTCTGTATTTCACTTTTTTATAATTTTTTTTTTTGAGACAGTCTCACTCTGTTGCCCTGGCGAGTGCCATGGCATCAGCCTAGTTCACAGTAACCTCAAACTCCTGGACTCAACTGATCCTCCTGCCTCAGCCTCCCGAGTAGCTGGGACTACAGGCATGCGCCACCATGCCCAGCTAATTTTTCTATTTTTAGTAGAGAGAGGGTCTTGCTCTTGCTCAGGCTGGTCTTGAACTCCTGAGCTAAAGTGATCCTCCTACCTCGGCCTCCCAGAGTGCTAGGATTATAGGCATGAGCCACCACACCTGGCCTATATTTCAGTTTTTGAGGAACTTTCAGACTGTTTTCTGAAGTGGTTGCACCATCTTACATCGTGGCCCACTAGCAGTGTGTGAGGGTTCCAGTTTCTCCACATCCTTGTTAACATTTGTTATTGACTTGTCTTTTTGATTCTAGCCATCTTAGTGGTTGTGAAGTGGCACCTCATTGTGGTTTTGATTTGTATTTCCCTGATGACTAATGCTCATCTTTTCATGTACTTACTGGTCATTTGTTTATCTCTTTGGAGAAATGTCCATTCATGTCCTTTGCCCATTTTTAATTGGTTTGTCTTTTTTGTTATTGAGTTGTAGGAGTCCTTTTTATATTCTAGATGTAAGTTCATTATTAGATACATGATTTGCAAATATTTTCTCACATTCTATAGGTTGTCCTTTCACTTTCTGTATAGAGTTCTTTGAAGTGCAAAAGTTTTAAATTTCATCTTATTTCAAGAGTCTAAGGGTAAAAAATAGAAATAAAAAAATGAAAAGGAAAATGAAAAAAATTTTGAGGAAGTTTAGTTTATCTGTTTTTTCTTTTGTTGCTAGTGCTTTGGGTGTCATACCTAAGAAATGATTGCCTAATCCAAGGTCCTAAAGATTTACACTTACATTTTCTTCTAGAAGCTTTATAGTTTTACCTATTAAATTTAGGTCTTTGACCCATTTGGAGTTAATTTTTGTATACATTTTGAGTCCATCTTCATTTTTTTGATATGGGTATTCAGTTGTCCCAGCACCATTTGTTGAAAAGACTGTTCTTTCCCTATGATTTGTCTTGGCACCCTTGTTGAAAGTCAATTGACTGTAAATGTGAAGGTTTATTTCTGGACTCTCAATTGTATTCCACTGATCTATATATTATGCCTGCCCCAGCTTTTCTTGCAGTGTTTTACATAGCTAGCCTTGACCTAGACTTTTAAAGATGTCTTGTCTTGTACTAAAAGTTGCATTTTAGAACACCTTTAAATAAACCACAGCACTTTTAAAAAGTAATTTTAAAAATTCCCCCTAAATTTGGCTCTAAATTGCTGAAACCTTTGCTGCTTTTAAAGCAATTGTAACAGGATTTCAGATCTGGCAGGGCACATTTCTCATCATTTGTTTACCTTTCGTACTTTGTGTAATCAAGTGATCACATTGATTCTCTAGATGCTTTCCTGCTGTTCATGTATTTATAGAAACTTTTATTCTTGCTCTTGGAACTGCCTAGCAAGGAGCTCATCAAGTTATATTTTTGTCTACTGAATTGATTGTTCTTGAATTGCCACATTTCTTGCTCTCTTGTTCTTTTCACTTAAGCAAGTACTCTGTTTTCAGAAGTGTTCTGTGTTTCTCAAAATAATATCTTCTATTTTGCCGTTTAGTTATGTGGGGTTTTGGTTCAAGTACCTGTTTTTTTTGTTTTGTTTTGTTTTTAACCTGGGGCATGTAATTTTTCTAAATATAAAGCATGTTTTAAAATAGTTAGGCTTCTTATCGCTCTTAGGATCTTAAATGTGCCTTTGAAATTTTTCTCCACAGGATTCTCTCCTTCTGGGTTCTGGAAACTGCTCCCTCTCTGTCTCTGCGGGCTCTAGGAGTGGTGACATACTGTTGTTACCAGGCAAGGGTGCGGCACCATCCCCTGTAGTTTCCCACTATCTTCTCTTTGTAGATAGTCTAGATAGTTTTCTTTATTTAACCCACTTCGAATTAGCCTAATTTGGGTGTGCTGTCTCCTGTGGTATGTGGACTGATACAGTGATACATAGGGAATTTCTTAGTTTGTTAGAAAGAGGTGAGGAAACTAACATTTATTAAACAATTTCTTCCAGGTACTTGAGATACTTTTACATGTTTTATTTAATATTGAATTCTTCCAGTAGTCCTATAAATCAATTTCATAAGTATTTCAGGAGAAGCAGTTGAATTTCAAAGAGATTACATACCCTATCTCAGGTTACTCAGCTTCTAAGTGGCAAAACTGGAATTTAAATGTATGAGCATCTGACTCAGTGTTCTATACTTTTTCTTGTCTGCCATGCTAAGAGGAAATTCATTCAGTTTTCCTAACTAATATCAACTATAAAAGGGGAAAAAATAATCCTTTAATGATTACCAGTTACTGACAGGACAAAGTCTAAATTCCTTAGCTTGCTGTTAATGGTTTATCATTCATTTATTCAACTAATATTTATTGAGCACCTGCTGTATGTCAGGCTCTGTTTAAGTACTGGAGATATGGCAGTGATCAAAAGACACAAAATCCCTGATCTTAAGGAGTATATGAGGAACACAAACAATAAACAAACAAATAACAGTAGGTGGTTTATCAGATAGTGATAAATGTTCTGGAGAAAAATAAAGCAAGGGAAGAGAGGAAGAATGTTGGGGGTGTTGCAATTTGCAGTAGAGATGTCTAGGGAGGGCCTCACTGAGAAGGTGACTTCTGAGTAAAACCTTAAAAGAGGTGGTAAGCAGGGAATATGGGGGCAGGCAGGAGCAGAGGATGGGAGGCAGGAGGATAACAAAGACCCTGAGGCAGGATGTGTCTAGATGTTTGAAGAATAGCAAAGAGGCCAGTGTGGCTGAAGCTGAGTGAGGAAGAAAGTAGTAAAAGATATGGTCAGATGGTGATACAGGTGGTGGGCAGATTACTTGTTGCCCTGAGGCCACCCAAAAGACTTTTCCTCTGAGTGAAGTGGCGGCATTGGAGAGTGTTGAGCACATTTCAACAGTCCTCTGAGGTGGCTGTGTAGAGAACAGACTGCACGGGGCAGGGGCAAGGAGATCATTTGTGTCTCCTTTTCCAGATGTGCACGTAAACTGTGGCATTTATTTACTGCTCCACAAACCTGGTGAGCAATATGTAACCTCCAGTTTTCCTACTGTTCAACCTCACCTCTTGGCCCATCTAAGTCTTATCCATTCTTCTAGCCCCAAAGCAAACTCTCTGGCTTCTTGGAGAGGACTATGAAAGTGTTTGAGGAAGCCAGAGGGACAGGTTCTCAGCCCTGAAGAGTGCCCCACTTGCTGATGGTCAAGGTGGAAAAACACATCCAGTGGAAAGTTTCCAAGGTGATGTGGAGGATACAGACATATGGAACAAACCTAGGGACTCTCCTTCAGCTCATACAATTGATAAAGCAACCCAAGAAGATTGTCTGCAGGATTGATTGATGAATATTTTATTTTTTGTTAAATTTCTTTTTATTTAAATTTCTGATCATCACAGTCAACTCCAATGTTAAATTTCTAACATTGGATTATTCTGTCGCTTTTTTTTTTTTAACCTCTCTCTCTCTCTCTCTCTTTTTAAACAGAACCTTCAGCAGGATGGCAGAGATCCACGGGATCGTTTTGTCATCTTTTTCTTTAGAAGAGTTCGAGTGTTCCTGCACTTTTTTTTGAATAACCATTTGCTATAAAAGGAATGTAAATGTCAAATTCTGTTTTCCTTCTATCTAAGAAGCATGAATCCCACTGAGACAGATGGGAAGACACCCTTCTCCATCTTCCTCTGTTTTCACCCATCACTGTTGGTCTATGCCTGTTTTGTTGGAAAACCATTTGTTGAGAGCAACGAGCTAGGAGATGTCTGCGATTGCCTCGTGGTGAAGCCCAAAGAGTAATTAGGAACCCAGGAGGCCTTGCCACCCAGAAAAACACCAGTGCTGTGGATGGTCTCAGTGCTCCTCATAAGGAAATCTTGAGCATTTCCTTCCATGAATAAAATATTAATAGAACCTCGTCCTCAAAGCAGAAGTCACAGAAATTGGCACTTTCTCCTGGGCTTCTCCCTGGGTCCCATGTTCTCTAGTGACCTGTTGGCCCCACTCTTGTTACCCATGTCCAGATCTGCAGTGCCAACTTCTCCTTCTCAGCCACACTTCCCCACCTCCAGCACCCCAGTCCCAACTCCTACCCTCTCTGGAAAATGGAAGGAAACCTTCTGTCTCTCAAACTCAAATCCAACATATGGCCCATCTGCGTTTCCAGTTCCATCCCTAGAGGCCCCCCCTACCACCACCACCACCACTGTTGGGTGTTTCCAGACACTTCTCAGGCTCTGATTCTCCATTTAAGTTCTTTGCTCATTTTTTTTGTCCTCTCACTACTCTGTGACCCCCTTCAATCTCCTTCAACCACTTGGATTTTTTTATTATTATTATTCTACCCTGCCGTCCTCCTTTAGGCTTCCCTGCTTAATATAGGGAGTGCTTAGTCCTTGGCCAACAGTCCTGCCTTCTAGAGGAGTGCAAGGCCTGAATGAGTTAGGAATTCATCACAAGGCAAAAACTTGTTAACTATTTCTTAGTGCTGGATGGTTTTGCTATTGGTTGGTGGGCCCTTTGTCAGTTTTTATTTTTGTCATTCTCTTCTACCCTCTCTTATGCAGTTCTTTCACCTTCATTCTTCTCCTTTCACCTTTTTGTCTACCTCAAATTCCCTCTCTCCCCCTTTTTGAAAGAATTACAAGTATTAAGAAAGTTTGTTGTTATAAATTAAAAGTTCATTGTATGCATCTTGACTTCATAGGAAAAGTGTTATTTAAAAAATAATTTAAAAAATGAAATAAATATTGTTATGTTATTAAGCATGAAACACCTGTGCATATTTCTTTTGTGAAGGAGGGATTCCACTTATTCCTGTTCATACTGGTTTGTAAACTTTGGTTGTACCTAGCATTGCCTTTGTCTTTCTGATGGAAAATGTCCCCATCTTTTAAGTCTTTCTCAGGCAATGCCCATTTGTTTCCATCACCACTGAGGTTATGGTTGGCTGACATGGAACAGACCCTAACGCTTCCATTTTATTTATTTTTTATTTTTTTGAATAGGTATTTATTTATGTGACTCAAAAATCAAAACAGGCCGGGCATGGTGGTTCATACCTATATCCTAGCACTCTGGGAGGCCAAGGTGGGAGAATGGCTTGAGGTCAGGAGTTCAAGACCAGCCTGAGCAACATGGCAAGACCCCATCTACCAAAAATAGAAAAATTAGCCAGGCAAGTTAACGTAGGCCTGTAGTCCCAGCTACTTGGGAGGCTGAGGCAAAAGGATCACTAGAGCACAGGAGAGGTTGCAGTGAGCTATGATGATGCCACTACACTCTAGCTGGGGTGACATAGTGAGAATCTCAAAAAAATAAAAATAATATAAAAGGGTTTATAGTGAAAACCCTGTCTCTTATTTTCTATTCTGAATTCCAGTTATGTTTATAGTTTGTTACGTATCCTTCCAGAGTTTGTATAAATAATACACACACACATACACACACACACACATATATATATCATATAAGGTACTATTCTGTACCTTGATTTTTTTTTTAGCTTAGCATAGTGATCAGGCACTATTCTAGGTGCTTTACAAATGTTAACTCATTTACTCTTTATAACAATCTTAGGAGACAGGTGTTATTATTAGCTTTATTTTACCATTAAGCAAATTGAAGCAGCAGTACTGGCTCACGCCTATAATCCTAGCACTCTGGGAGGCTGAGGCAGGAGGATCGCTTGAGCCCAGGAGTTTGAGGTTGCTGTGAGCTAGGCTGATGCCATGGCACTGGCCCAGGCAACGAGTGAGACTCTCACAAAACAAACAAAAAAAAAAAAACTGAGGCAGTAGTTAATTTAGAGAGGCAGTAGAGAGGTTAACTAACTTGCTCAAGGGCACACAGGCAGTGAATGACATGGTTCGGATTCCAACCCTGGCAGCTATCCTGAATCCATATTCTTAACTGCTATGCTGTACTGCCTCTTGGAGAACTTGCTATGGTCCACAGAGTGTCATCAGATTCTGCACAGTATTCTGTTAAAATGGATATACCATAATTTATTTCATTAGCCCCCTTTTATGAGCACCTGAGTTATTTCTAATCATTTGCTGTTATAAACCATGATGAAATAACCATGTATATTTTGGATATTTGTTGAGTAAACATCTCATGGTAGGATTTCTAGGTCAAGGCTAAATGCATTTGTATTAATAACTTGGCTAGATCCTGCCATAATACCTTCCATGAGCTGGCACCACTTTGAACTCCCAGTGGAATGCCTGTTCCCTTCAGCCTCTCCAGCAGATTATGTTATTAAATTTCTAATTTGTTGCCAAATTTATGGGTAAAAAATGATAACTCAGAAAAACTTTAATTTGCAGATTTTAAATAATGAATTAGTCTAAGCATCTTTTTCTGTGTTCGGGGGCTGTTTGGCATTTTGAGTGGACTGTTTATTCATATCCTTTGCTCATTTTTCTGTTGAGTTGCTGGCCTCGTTCTTGTTCTTATTGGTTTCTTATTGCTGGCCTTGAGCTTATGATATGCTGGTACTAAACCTTCTTTATAACAGCATCTACACCCTCATATTTTCAGCAGAACGTTTTGAAGGCTTTTTCCTTCCTTGTTTTTGGCGTGTGTTGGTTTGCTTTTGTGTTTACAACCTCTCTCGGCTTCCCCTCAAGGCACAGGGAGCTGAGGCAGGTGGACACAGTGATGGGTGAGCCGGCACCACCCTGGAGCAGCCAGAGGCCTGGGAGAAGGTGTCAATAGGAACCTCAGCCAGGAGGAGCACCACAGCCTCTCCGATGGTGGCGTTAGCGACGGGGACTGTGGGGGTTCCCTAAGGGGAGAGGTACCTGGTGCACGAAAACGCCCTAAGCGGCCCCCTCCCATCCATCTGCGGAGACGCACAGGGGCGACCTGAAGTTGCCAGGACCAGCGGGTTCCCTGGGCTTCTCAGATCCCGCAGAATCTCACCTCTGTCCCCACTGGAGCCAAGAACAGTCTGCCCTAGGGGCTGTCCACCTGCGGGAGGTTGCCAGCAGGCCCCACACCTCCCGGGCGGGCGAGTGGGCGGCGCTCGGCGGCTTCGCTCCGGCAGGGGTAGCCCCAGCCCTCCCGCTAGCCCGCTGGGGCAGGAGTGGAAGCCAGATCCTGCTCTTTCGTTTTCGTTTCCGGGAAGGATAGCGATTACCCGCGCATCGCGCGCCTGCTCGCCTGGGGACCCGAGCGCACACGCTCTGGCGCCTCTCGAAAGAGATTTCCTCCCTCGCAACCTACCAGTTCTCAGGGCCAAGTTTGGGGTTTGAGGGAGGAGGTCTCAGGGAGCGCAAGCCTAGGGCCCCAGCAGCTACAGCCAGGGGAGCGCTCACGACAGAAAGCCGGGTGGCTCCCTCACCTCCACCTGTAATGCAGGTAAGAGCCTGGAGGCTGAACATGCAGCGCGCACGCGGAACCACCCGCACCCCATCCTTTCTCCACGATCTCAATTTCCAAATCCATTTTATCAGACTTTTTTCGTGGCTGGAATCTCACTTTCTATCACATTCCTAAACCTCACCATCCATCCCTCAGCAACCTCCCCGTCTACCTCCAGACACTGGTCACCACCCTTCCCCCCGCCCCACGTTACATACGAGTTGGAAGGCATCATGGTCGTCACCTCTACACCAACCAGATGTGAGGTCCATGGAGGTTCCTGCACAAGTCAGGTCCTCACAGCTGGCAAACGCACTCATGCTGTGACCCCCTCCCCCTTGGCGGTTTTCCCTAGAAGCCTCAGAACTGCCCCCTAGAGCTGGAACCCGGTCCCACACTCCCCTCTCTCCAAGGTCCGTACGGTGTGTCAGACCCCGTCCTGGCAGAGGTATGACCCTCAGCAGCTCCCTGGCTGGCATTTCCCAGGCAGTTACAGCCCCGGAATTCCCCGTTCCTCTTACGTGGAGGAGGACAGAGAAGTAGACAAGAAGCCTCCTGCAAGTCCTAGGCAAGTCCTTGGCCTTGAGCCCCTTCTCCAGCAAGGAAAAGCCCCCTTCCCCCACCAGGTGGCAACCTCTGTGGCTTGGTTACCTGGGGGACAGCACCAACTGGGGCAGGAGGGAGGGGCCAGCCAGAAATGAAGTGAGAACTACCCCAAAAGGTGTTGAATCCCCTTTTGGCAGCCAAGCCTTCTGGAGTTCGCTTTGCTGGCTCTAGCTCCAAAAATCTTTCACTGCAGATTTCTGTCCTCAGACCCAGAGAGATGAATGTAAGCTCTTGAAGATACTAGAATGAAAAAACGACTCTTGCTGGAATGGGTTTCACTTTTCCTTTCCTTGGTGTGGCAGCCTGTGGCCAGGAATGAGACCCAAGGAGCCTCTGTTTCTACAAAATCCTGTCACTTTTTAAATTCTCTAACGAACCAGATCACTTTGGGGTCTATGCTGCTTGTAAAACTCTGTAAAGAGACAGACTTCCCTTGCCAAGACCTTGGGGTTCAGAAATTTATACTTTCTTTTTCTCTTTTGAAAACAGTATTTATTTGTTTGTTTCTGATTTAAGGCCTTTTTATCCTGGGTTCTCTTATCAAGTTTCTAGTGAGTAGTCCTAGGCCTTCAGATTTCAATCTTCCAAGTCAAGTCTTGGCAGGGGATCACTCTGGTAAAGTTAGGCACATGCATGGAAAGCTTGAATCAAAAGGATGAAATTTATCAAGTATCTACTCTGTACAAAATGTTGATGGTACCAAGTTGAAGACATACATGGTTCCTACCTTTAAGATTGATGCAGTCTTTTGGTAGAGATGAACACTCCTTCCCTTCCAAAAAAAATTCTTAATACATTTAAAGATGGCTGAGTTTTCACCAAGTTGCTCTTTCTTGACTGTCCTGGTTTTTTCTCCTAGAAGGGAGCATTGGCTGGTTCTCCTGTAAGCCCCATGGCAGCCGTGCCACCCCGAGGCACCCAGGTCCAAGCCAGATGTGAAACTCAAATGCACCTGCTGGATGAGGGGGGGATCTGCAAGCTGCCAGGAAGACTCCGTAAGTAGATGGGAGGAGAAAAGCTGATTTTTTAAAATTAATTTTTAATTGAAAATTATACATTATAATTGTATACATTTATGGGGTACAAAGTAATATTACAATATATGTATACAAGGTGGAATGATTGCATCAAGCTAATTAACATAGCCATCACCTTAAATATATATCATTTATTCTTCCTAACTGCAACTCTGTACTCTTTGACCAACATCTCCCAGTCTCCCCACCCCTCAGTCTCTGATTATCACTATTCTACTCTCTGCTGCTATAAGTTTTGTTGTATTAGATTCCACTCATAAATGAGAACATGTGGTATTTGTCCGTCGGTGCCTGGCTTATTTCACTTAGCATAATATCTTCCAGATTCATCCCTGTTGTTGCAAATAGAAAAGCTAATTTTATAAACATAAACATGATGTACAGACTCCTTTTATCTAAGGAATTACCTTCTCTTGTTTGCTATATCTTTGCTAGGTTTTCTTTAACTTTCCTTGGTGAGGAAGTCAGAGAAGGTTCACAGCTGACATGGCCAAGTGTGAGGGGCAGACAGTTTCCTCATTGGTAAGATGAGGGTTGGGATCAAATGAGCCACTGGGTCTCTTGCAGCCTAAAGACAAAGAGTTGGAGACATTGCCAGTGAGGAAACCAGATGAGACTAAACAGTGTGTGTTTATTATGTATGTAGTTGTCTGTATGTAGAACCCTCTTTTAAATAATTATGTTTAATTTTTATGGTTACAAAATTAGCATGTGCTTATTGTCAGCAATTTGGAAATGACAAAGAAGCATAAGAAAAATATATAGAATCGCCAAGTCTACCCAGAGATAACCGTGGGAACATACGGGCCATCTCTTCATTTCCTTTTCCTAAGTAGGGTTCTTATCTGAGGAAACTCACAAGCATGGAGCAGGCTGTAGATTAATGTATTTATGCCTATGTTTCAAATGGCAAAGCTGAGAGGCAGAAAAGCTAAGCAACATGCTCAAGGTCACACAGGCTCTTGATGGATGCTAAAGCCAGACCTTAGTCCTGCTAGTCACTTCTAAGAGATTTATTAATAGAAATGCACTTCCCAAGCCATGAAGTCAGCAGATGGGCAGCTGGCTGGCTGGGGTCTCTGATCTGGGTGGGAGTCTTGGGGCAGCTGAGGGCAGGCACATCTGAGCTGGATTGTGAAGCCTCCGGGACACTTCCTTCCCAGCTGGCCCCGTGGCTGGAACCCTGCTTCACTGATTTCACACCCTTCTGACTTCCTGGCCACAACCTGCTTATTGAGCCACTGACAGGACTGAGCTGAGGGTTGAACAGAAGGTGCTCAAAGGCCTACAACCTCTGCCATCCACGGCCTGACATCCTTTTAATGGGGAACATGCCCGTCTTTCCACAGTTGGAGGGAAGTTGGGACTGACACTTTGGCCTCGCCCAGGAGCAGGCTCTGGAGGGAGAGGAGCATAGAGGAGGCCCTGGTGCCACAGGGCAGTGGCGGAGGAAAGTGGCAACTCCACCTGGGGAGAGGGCTGGGGAGCTCTACAAGGACTGTCTGTTGCTTCAATCTGTCCCACTCACCAAGTCCTAGAATGTCCAGCTGGTGGAGGCCTTTGTTGTTGCATCAAGTAACTCTTTTGTATTCCATATAAGGAAAGCAAGGCCCAGGAGACTGTGTTCTGCCCAGGGTCATGTAACCTTCAGTTTCCTCCCTTCCACCGGCTAGCTCAAGGTTACTGGGTGAGAGGGTACAGGAGAAGTGAGGATTTAGAAAGTTTAGTTGTCACCTTGGAAAATACAAATCTGCAAACCTTTTAATTTTTTGAAGAGTGCATTTTCTTTCTTTTTTTTTTTTTTTGAGACAAAGTCTCGCTCTATTGTTGCCCAGGCTAGAGTGCCGTGGCATCAGCCTAGCTCACAGCAACCTCAAACTCCTGGGCTCAAGCAATCCTCCTGCCTCAGCCTTCCGAGTAGCTGGGACTACAGGCATGTGCCACCATGCCCAGCTAATTTTTTTTTCTATATATATTTTTAGTTGGCCAGATAATTTCTTTCTATTTTTAGTAGAGACGGGGTCTCGCTCTTGCTCAGGCTGGTCTCGAACTCCTGACCTCGAATGATCCTCCCGCCTCAGCCTCCCAGAGTGCTAGGATTACAGGCATGAGCCACCGAGCCCGGCCTGCATTTTCTTTTGTTTATGTATTTGTCATGGGGACCCAGATGTGTGTTCACTGGGGACCTGGCGGTGGCGGGGGAGGATTTGAGGTTGAAGGTAAGCCTAGAAGGTGAGAAGGGTCAGAACTGGGACTGGGAGTGGGAAAGAATTGGTAAGACTGTACAAGGTGAAGATCAGGTACCCACCATGATTGCACTTTCAGATACTTTGAGAAAAGACTTCTGGAGTTCTTGTTTTCTCTGAACCTTGGTTATAAAACAAACAAACAAAAAAATACCACTTAATATGATTTTACAATACACACCTATCTATTAACTAAAGACACAAGGATAGAAATTTTAACATTTCTAAGAAACAATTCCTAAGAATGAAGTTCAAACACACGATCTATAACTCTCCTCGGAGCACTGGGAAGTCATATTTCCATAAGGCCAAACTTCTCAAGCTCAGAACCTCACTAAATATTTGTTGAATGAGTGAATGGACCACTAGAGGTCTTCATCAAGGACATGAGGACCTCCAACCAATGCAGGACCCACCTGGTGGATCCCTCTGAGATAGTCACCAGGTCTTCCTGCACACTTCTAGTGACAGGAATCCCTCCCTCTTAGGGCAGCCTGTTCCCTGGCTGTATGACTCGGGTACAAGTCGCAGCGGCCTATTTTCTCCCAGGTCAGAACCCCCGAGTTACTACTCCTATTGCCTCGAGAAGGGTGGGGAAGAAAAACGGAGAAGAAAAGGAAATCCAAAAAATGTTCTCTTGGGCCAGTCAGCACTGTAGGCAACTGGACCTCAAGCCCAGTGGGGCTGTCTGGGGACAGTGTAGAGCAGAGCTGAGTCACCCCAACCCAGGGGTAAGGAGGCTGGGCTTTCTCCACTTACTTCCCATCCATGATGGGGGCAGTCTCCTTCCGGGGGTGTTGATTCGCCAGCATTTCCAAGTTACCCTCTATGCTGGCTGAGGGGTCCCACAGCCAGAAAAAAGCCCCAGGGCAGAGTCAGGTGCCGGCATTAAGTAGCCTTCAGAGTGTAGCCGTGAGAGCCAGGGGCTGGGGGTGGGACTCCAAGAGCATCTTCTATATCTCCCCTTAGATCCCATGACTCATGTTTATTGGAACTTCTGTAAGTATTCAGACAACACAGTGCCCTTAGTAAATATCTAACAGTCTCAAAAGACAAAGTACACTAAATGACTCATTTTCCTGTCAACAACATCCCAAATAAGCAAACTGCTGATGCCAAATGAGGGTGTGACTTTTCAGTTGGCTCGGGTGGTACCAACCTCCTGTTCCCACAGTCCTGGAAATTGGATCTCCATCTCTGGGCGTCTCTCTGGCATTTATTCCCAGTCACCTACCCCATTCCCTCCTTCTCCTCCGGCCTCCATTCTAATCGTCAGGACCCGTCGGCCTCAGCAGGAAGTGAACAAACGAAACAAATTCTGCCTAGCTCCGTGGGTTGGCGCTACATGGAGCACACAGCCTGTTTGCCTGTAGAGCTCTCTTTTCTGTGTTTATTTGCCTGAGAAAGATGTGCTGTAGAGCAGTGGCAAGGCCACCCTGAGGACGATTGTGTTGTGGCCAGTGACAGGAGATGGGCTGGGGTGGAGGAGTGGGATCTGTGAGGCTCCGCAGGGTGTCCACGAGATTCACAGCTACGCTTCCCGCAAGAAAGTGGGGACAGAAAGAGGATCTCACTCCCCATCCCTGGTCTGTGGCCAGGAGGGTCTGCCCAAGGCTGGGGTGGGTCGGGAGCTATGAAGGGGCACAGCTGCAAGGCAGGGACAGCTGTCAAGGCAGGCCCTAGGACTGTGTGGTCCTGCTGAGGTCACAGAGGAGTGCGTCTGGGAGGTGATGAACCCTCCAGGGGCAACTTGGGGGAATTTGGGGAGGAGGCAGTTTAGAGATGGTCACCACCACCGCCTCATTCACTGACAGAGAAATTGAGACTCAGTGAAGGCCAGAGAGTCATCTGTGACACTAGTGGCCAGACCGGGCCTCAAACCCAGGACTCTTAGTTCCTGGTCCTGAGTCTCTTCATTGTTCCCTGGAGCTGGTTTCCCTGGGAAGAGGTTGTGAACTTCCCACTTCGGATGCTGAGGAATTGAGACATCTTGTGTTTGAAGTTAGTGCCTTTCAAAGCTCCTAGTTGTGGATAAGCCTTGGGAAGAGACATACAGCACCACCTCCTGTATTCTGAGTCACAGGGAGAGGGGTGACACTTC
>CM052441.1:92289511-92365480 GCA_028533085.1 Varecia variegata
CCTGAGTCTCTTCATTGTTCCCTGGAGCTGGTTTCCCTGGGAAGAGGTTGTGAACTTCCCACTTCGGATGCTGAGGAATTGAGACATCTTGTGTTTGAAGTTAGTGCCTTTCAAAGCTCCTAGTTGTGGATAAGCCTTGGGAAGAGACATACAGCACCACCTCCTGTATTCTGAGTCACAGGGAGAGGGGTGACACTTCTCTGCAACTCCCTGGAGTGTAACGAAAGAGGAAAGGGCCTCTGGGGAGCTCGAACAGATTTTAGATGCTGTGTCAAGTTCACATCCTTTGCTTGTAAGAGAATTCCCGGGCACTTAACTGAATGGAGCAGCTCTGATAAGTGTGGCTTCCTGGTATCTAGACCAGGGCTTCTCAGATTTTAAGGTGCACATGAATCTCCTGGAGACCTTGTTGAAATGCAGATTCCGACTCAGTAGGTCTGGAGGAGGCTGAGAGTCTGCATTTCTGGTAAACTCCGGGTGATGCTGCTGCTGCTGGCTTGAGGACCACACTTTATTTTCAAAATGCTGGTCAAGAATCACCAGGGAAGTGAAATCAACTCAGTGGATCAAGATAAATATTTTTAAAAAATGAAATAGAATATATCAGAGTCCGTGGTAAATAGTAAAGGCAGCTGTGATTTCATGAGCACTTGGTTTAGGCTATTTATATGCATGTGGGTGGGGAGGGTTATACAATGTGCTTGTTTACCTTGGGCAGAGGTCAAGGTAGTGTGAAATGCTGCCCTAGATCCCAGCACATTAGAAGAAGGAAATGAGATGGATGCACGCGTATAAGAGAGGGGTGGGGTGGAGTGGGGAGGATGGGGATTCAAAGTGAATGTTCTGGAAGTTGTGAGTATCGACAGTGATGTCATCACCTGACAATGAAAAGGAATATGTCAAACAATGAACAGATGGGAAATTCCAAAAACTATTAATTTAGGGAAAGAGAACCTCCCTCTTCCCTAAACGCAGGGCCCGGGGCTAGACCATGTGCATTTTTGTGCAAATTAAGAAGACTCCTCATTTGGAAAGAAGGCAAGCAAAGCCCTGGCTGGATTTTACCTCCACTCTCTCATTCCTCCCCTCAGTCGGTGCCTTTGTGCAGGACACGACACAGCTGTATGCACTGGCCCTGCCCCCACAGTCTGGGGATGCCCATAAAGCTCAGTGTGCTCACCAAGAAAGGACTGTAAGCTGGGACAACAGGGCCAAGCACCGGGGTGACAGATTGGAGGGGTCTCTGAAGACACGGTGACATGTAATAAACTGAGAGCAGTGATGAGTGACACGCCATAGGCATGGCACAGTAACAGGCTAGTCCCCCTGTTTTCAGGTCGGGCTTCACCAGTGAGAATGCTGACAACCATATTAAAGGCCATTTGCTGAGCTTGCACTGTTGTATTTCTTGTCTGATTGAATATACTCGGTAGGCCTCAGAAGTAGCTTCTTTCATTATCCCTGCCTTACACTTGTGAAAACTGGGCCTTAGAGTGAGGCGAATGATCTTGTCCAGTCACCCACCAGTAAAATGGTGGAGTTGAATCTTGAACCTGCATCCCTCAGACCCCACAGCTGTTGTTTATTCTGAGCAACAGCTTCCAGAACGTCAGGTGACGATAGCTCCCAGTTTTAGGGTACTGGCCAAGCACTTTAACTGTTTCCTGCATTCTTCCTGCAAGGGGACCCTACAAGGTAGCCAGAAGCCAGCTGTTTGTTCTGATTTGGTTGCTAAAGGCTAGTCCAGCTCTGTTGCTCCTGGAGGTCACTAGACCTAGTAAACTGCAGGGGTGTGGTGGGGAGTGGTGGGAAATAGCTTGATCAGGTGGGGAGGGGCAGCTTGAGGGGTCTTGAAACCAGGACAGAGAGGTTTTGACTTGATGGGCTTGCTAATTGGATTTCTTGAGCAAGAGAGTGAAAGGGGCGCTGTGGGAAGAGAGGTCTGGTCGGGGTGGGGTGGGGGGCTGAGCAGGGGGGCTGGCCAGGAGGCCTGGGGGAGGCCCCACACTGATTTGCGCAGCTCACTTATTTAGGCAATTCATATTTATTGAGCATCTGCTCTGTGCCAGGCAGTGCTCTGGCTGCCGGAGAGACAACAGTGACGAGACAGGCAAAGTCTGCACCTCCTGGAGCTGACGTTTTTGTCGGGGGAGCAGTGACTATGTAAAGGAGCACCACAGGGGCCCTGGAGGGCCATGTGGCTGAGCAGGCAGAGAGGAGCCCCGCAGCCAGCCCTGCTGGGGCAATGGGGGAGGCACTGAGCTCTGCAGCTGTGTCCTAGACAGGCAGCTCCTCTGGCTGCCCCAGCTGGGGGCTCTGTCTAGATCTGTCCCGGGAGCTGGAAATCCCTGATGAGCAGGCCACCCAGCAGGGAGAGTAGGATGGTATCTGGCTGGAGTCTCGAGAGACAAAGAGAGAGGGAGAGGCCGTGGGCTGGTCTGCAGGTGAAGCCCCGGAATTTAACTTGGTTAGATCGTTAAGGGGGATCCCAGTTAGGCTCATCCTGGCGACTAGGTCAGGGAGACTTCTTGGGAGTAATTGACGCCTTAGGTAATACTTGCCGGCATGTGTGGAGCTCTTAGGTGTGCTGGCTCCCATGCATTTTGCACGTGTTGCCTCATCTGACATGCAAAGCTCCATTTATCTCAGAAAGCACGTACCACATGCCAGACACTTCTCTTTAAACTGGTTATCCCTAGCATCCGTGTGACAGCTCTGTGTGGCTGGTCCAGTCTTGTCATCATCCCCATTTTACAGATGAGGAAACTTAGGCATAGTCTTAGGTCACAGTTTACAGCTGGTCCGGCACCATCATCTGTGCTTTTGATGCTGTCATTGTTTTTACTTTTACTTTTTTTTGAGGTATAACGTACATACAGTCAAGTGGACAGATATCAAGTGTGCAGCTCCATGAGTTTTATGTATACACCTGTGTAGCCACCACCCAGATCGAGACGTAGAACATTTCCAGTGCCCCAGAAGTGTCCCTTGTGCCTCTTCCCAGTCAATTCCCATCCAAAAGGTGACCACTATTCTGACTTTTATCCCCAGATTAGCATGTCTGTTCGTGATCATAGTTTTATGTCTGGCTTTTTCCTCCTCAACATAGTGTCTTTGAGCTTTATCCCCGTGTTGTGTGTAGCAGTGTGCGTACTTTCTGGCTTTCCTGAGCAGCAGCCCGTTGCATGGAAGTACCACAATGTGTCCATTCTCCAGCTGATGGATGTTTAGGATGTTTCCAGTTCTTTTCTTTTATGAACAAAGCCCCTGTGGACGTTCAGATACACGTCTTTGGGTGGAGATGTTCACCAGCTCTTGGGTCTCTACCTGGGAGTGGCAGTGCTGGGTGGCATGTAGCCCAGGCTCCTGACCACTGCTGCACACTGACCCTAAACAGCAGGGGAGCCCACCAGAGAGGCAATATTATTGCCCCATTTCACAGAGGGGAGATTGAGGCTTAGAGAGGTTGGGTGGCTTATCTGAGGTGACTTGGGGCTATGGTTTGAATGTCCCCTTCAAAACTCATGTTGAAACTTAATCCCCAGTGTCACAGTATTGAGAGGTGGGGCCTTTAAGAGGCGATTGGGTCAGGAGGGCTCTGCCCACATGAATGGATTATTCAGAGATGAATGGATTAATGGGTCCATGGATTAGTGGGTTATCACTGGAGGGGAACTGGTGGCCTTATAAGAAGAGGAGAAGAGACCTGAGCTAGCACATGAGCATGCTCAGCCCCTGGCCATGAGATGCCTGCACTGCCTTGGGACTCTGCAGAGTCCCCACCAGCAAGAAGGATCTCACTAGATGCAGCCCCTCAACCTTGGACTTCTCAGTCCCCATAAGTGTGAGAAATAAATTCATCTTTATAAATTCTCCAGTTTCAGGGATTCTGTTATAAGCAACAGAAAATGGACTAAGACACTTGGTTAGCAAAGGGCTGAGCTGGAACCTGGACCTTGAGCTTGGGGATTTGGTCCAGCACTAGGTGGCTGATCTGTGAGTGGCAATGCTACAGGTGTGCGGGCCTTTTAGCCACTGCTAGGTCTGATTGAGACCCTGGTGGCTGACCCACTGCTTGGGACCTGGTCATTTGCTGGGGGCTCAAGTCCATTGGAAAGCCCTTTGACCTTAGTATTCTTTGAAAACATGGTGAACAAAAAGGTCCCTCGTCCTTATCGTTGGACTGGAGGTGCTGGTGGCAACAGGGTGAAAGGTGAAGCAGGAGTGAGCGCGGGGTAAAGAAAGAGAGTGGTGACAGGCCTTAAGTTTCCAGGTGCTACTGCAGGCTATGTGTGACCTCATGGTTCCTTGGAGACATATTGGTAAGTCCCCTGCCCATGTCTCTGGACCTGGGGAGCAGGACTGTATCTGTGGTTGATGATGTCTGCCAAGTTCAGGGTTTTCCCCTTTCAGTGTAATTTTAATGTTTTCAGGAAGGTGGAACAGCCAGATGGGTGTGTAATCCACCCCCACCCTCTAGCCAAACCCAGGAAAACATACCCCTCTGACTCAGAAATCATAATTTTGAATTTTTAGGCTGACAGCATCAAGTATAGTGGACCAGGGAACTGTGCAAAAAATGTGAATTCAGATAACATGCCTTTGGCAGTTGCTCCCCAGCCCCAGAAGCCCTGGCAGGCTGTGGAGGCCTGACATTGACATCATGTGATCTCTGCATTTTACACTTTTCAGCTTTTTATGTCTCATTTATGTATCACCAGACTGATCTCCCCATGGAGACTCTAAATTCCTATTTTCAATAGCAAGGCATCTCTTTCCCAGCACTGCTGCTATTAAAACGATAGCTCATTCTTCTCTGATTGTGTCTGTCCCTGACCATAGAGGTGACATGTCCTGTCTCTTGTTTATTGATGAATTTGTTCTACCGCAGGGGTTCTCACCTGGCAGCAATTTTGCACCCCCCGCCCCCGCCATCCCCCAGGGACATTTGGCCATGTCTGGAGACATTTTGGGTTGTTAGAACTGGGCTGGCATGGAGTGAGTAGAGACCAGGGGTGCTGCTAAACATCCCACGATGCACAGGACAACCCTACAGCAAAGTGATCAGGCCCAGAGTGTCACTAGTGCCGAGGTTGAGAAATCCTGCTCCACTCTGAATTATTGGTAAGATTTTTTTGTCTTTAAAAAAAAATCAATTTAAGATGCTCTTGACCTATGATAGGCATTAGCCTTTTATCTCTCATCTGCATTGCAACTATTTCCCCAAAACCTATCCCTTTTAGTTTTGTTTATGGTATCTTTTGTCACACGCATAAAAAATTAGTGTAGTCAAATGTGTCTTTCATTTTGATTATAACCTCTGAGTTTCCTGTCGTGGTTGAGGTGTTCCCTACATTTGTTAATGCATATTATTTTCTATTTCTACTGCTATTAAGAGTTGCATTGTTCTATTCTCTAATAGAACATTTAATAGAACCCATAACAGAGGGTGGGGGTGGCATTTAATCTACCTGGAAGTGATTTTTATGAATGGTGGGAGGGGAGGGTCCAAATATATATTTTTCCAGGTGGAGAGCCAGTTGTGTTTTTACCATGTCTTAGCACTGAATTAAAATCCCACCTCTGTCCTGCATTAGCTGTGCACACGCACTCGAGTTGCACACGCACTTATTCCTGGGCTCCATCTTCTTTTCCAGGCACTCCCTCCCTCACTCCGACCTGTTTTCCGGTCAGGCCTGAGCTTAAGACCAGTAGATCTTACTTACATGGCACAAAGGTCACTTCTCACCTCTGTTCTTTTTTTCCCCTCTAAATAATTTTTGGGGCAATTTCAGACATTTATTCTTCCCTCTTATTCATTCTTAGGTCCCCAAATAGAAGTAAGGGAAACCTCTCCTAACTCCCAGACTGGGCTCCGGGTTTCCCTTTGTGCTCTAAGACTGTCATGAGACACTGGTTGTGGGGTCCCTCCCTCCTGCCACACCCGCCCCATGCTGTGTCCTGGCAGTGACACAGTGCCTGGCACGGGGCTGGTGCTCACTATGTATTGGCTGAGTGAATGAACAAGTGAATGATGCAGACCTTTTTTAAAAAAACATTACTTTTATTTCTTGTGTTGTTTTGAGTAGAGGACAGTCAGAGGTTGGTTTAGCCTTTGTCATTGCCAAGGTGTGGCCTCGGACAGTTGCTTCTCTCCTCTGCCTCAGCTTTCTTACTTGTAAAACTGAACCTGGTAAGCTCTGAGTGTTTATACCAATGCAGTCATAAAATTTAATTTTAAATATTTTTTTTAATTCAGGAAGGTGCCCACAAAGGCAAATGTGCCAAGCATCCATGAAAGTCATGATGTGGCCCCATTAAACACAATCCAAATCAGTGATGTAAATAACTGGCATTAGGAGCATAGTAGGCCCAGGCAGAGTGGAAACGTGGGGAGAATAAAGCAGCCACTTGCCCGAGGATTGCCAGAAATAAGGGTGCACAGACTGAAGATGGGTGCAGGAGACTGCCTGTCCTCTGGGATGTTCCAGAGGACACCCAGCTCTGAGTTGGCACCATGGAGCAGAGAGACCTGGGTTCCAGGCCTGGCTGTACCTCCTGCTACCTGCGTGACTGTGGGCTAATCACTTAGCCTCTGGGAGCCTCACTTCCTCCTCTGGGAAACAGTAGCATTAACACCCCATTCATAGGACAGTCATCCAACACGTGTTGATTAGACACCTGCTGTATTCCAGGCACTGTTCTAGGTGCCGAATACACACGACAGTGCACCCCAGCACACCCAGTCCAGTGCCTGGCACATAGTAGCTTCTAATTAAACATTTGTTGAATGAATGATTGGAAAACAGGTCGGAGGGAGAGAGTACCAACAATAAATAAGTGAATACATATTATGTGTGTGTGCATATACATATAATGATAAACATGAACGTATATCAAATGTGAAATGTAATTACAAAGAAAGTAAGGTACCAGGAACGGAAAGAACGGGACACAGTGACAGAGCAGATGATGGGGCTTGGGGAGCAGGACAGGAGAGCATCTGCTCAGACGGAGCTTTCAGGGCAAGCAGGGCCTGACACAGGACTGATGACAGATGGCCCAGGAGAGGTCCCGGTCCTACAGCGTGCCCTCTCCCTCCACCTCCCCCCGGCCCCTGTCCTTGCTGGTTGCAGGCATCCAGCCTGCGCTCTGGAGCAGGGAGGACGTGCTGCACTGGCTGCACTGGGCGGAGCAGGAGTTCTCTCTGCAGCGCACCCGGGAGCACAGGTTCCAGATGAACGGCCGCGCCCTCTGCATCCTCACCAAGGACGACTTCCAGAACCGCGCCCCGGGTTCAGGTCAGGGAAACTCACTGGCCTTCCCCAAAACATTTTGATGGAACCCCTGGGAGGCCAGAGGGACCCAGGGAGGGAGATCGAGGGGGTCTTCCTTAGGGAACTGTGCTCACATCCCAGCGCTGCAGATGCCCCTCTGGCCTTAAACGTCTGCCTGGTGGTTCCCAGCCGGGGCGGGCCTTGGCAAAGGAGGCAGTCCGGCTGCTTGTTTCGGAGCTGTAGGGGCCTGTCCTCTCTCCCTCTCTCCTCCCCTTGCCGCGGCCCTCGTCTCCTCTTCCATTTCCACCCTCCCGCCTCCCACGCCCCCTACATCTATTGATATTAAAACAACCACCACCGCCCCCAGGGAAAGATCCAAAATTCATTCACACTGAGGTATAAATGACTGATAACAGCAAAAGCCTTCACCCTCAACATGAGTTTTTAACCAGAAACTAGGTCTGGTCTGAGGTCAAGGGAACGAATGTCCTGTGATGGTGTTTCCCAGCACAGAGTTTGGCCGGGGAGAGTTGGGGGGGCGGGCAGCACAGCCCTTCGGAGTCACTGGAATCACCTCGGATGCTCTCTGCACCTGTGTTCAGGAGGCGCTTCATGTTTGTGCTCGTTTGGTATCTTTTTCTTCAAAATACACTCATGTTTTGTTTGTAGCCCGTCTTTTGGCCAAGCAAGCCCATGGCGTTTGTGGCAAAGAGATTTTCTCCAATATTCTGGTTCATTCCTTTTCTTCTACCAAGCCCACAGCCAGTCTCATGTCACATCCCAAGCCCTGTCACCCACTTTCCCCTATGAGCCTCTGCCAGTGGCTGTTGGGACTTTAGTCCCTTTGGTCCTTGGATTTAAGAGCTCTGGGGTGTGATGGGGGCGGGCAGGGACAGACAGGCAAGGCTTCAGGCTCCTGGCACAGCCGTGACAGTCCTGCACCGAGGCAACGCTGGGGAGCAGGTAAGCTTGGGTCTGGTCCCCATCACGCCCGTGTCTGTCTTTCCTGCTCCCCACAAGCACCTCTGGTCCTCGAGTACCTGCCACCTACACCTTACCCCGCTGGCTGCCTGGGACCCCCAGGCTGGCTCTCTTTCCTGCCCTACCATCAGCACCTTAGCCCAAAGGTGTGACCATGGACAGGGCCCGATCCCGCCTTGTAGGAAGAGACTAGGACTGTTTTGTTCCTTAGAAAGTCGGGGCAGCCTTTTAATAAAGCTTGGGAATCCCATGAGCCTTAGAAGAACTGTCGCTGCCCCCAGGGACATGAGGTACAGTTGTACAGTTTGTGCAGTGCACACAGGCCCTCAGCCGGGCGTGTGTGTGGGCTGCTTCTGCAAGCTGTGCCCTGGAGGCGGCTGCATCCAGGGCAGGAAGGGATGGCTTTCTAAAATGCATCCACCAGGGGGCGACACGGGCCCAACCCATCACCAGTCCCCAGCCTCCTGCAGCTGCAGCAGGAGCCTGACCTCCCCCCGGCACAGGCTTGTGCGGGCCTCACCCTGAGAGGCAGGTGACCCCACAGAACGAGGCTGGCCCCCCCTCCCGGCCTGCTCAGCGTCCTGCCCTCCCATCCGCCCACCCCAGGTGACGTCCTGTATGAGTTGCTCCAGTACATCCAGACTCAGCGGCGAGCCCTGGTGTGTGGGCCCTTTTTTGGAGGGGCCTTCAGGCAGAAGATGCTCACCCAGCACCCCTCCAGGCCCATGGAAGGGGAAGGTGAGGAAGCTTTTCGTGGAGCTCTGAGCCCCTCAGACGAGCCTCACTGGACCGGCAGGGCTTCCTCCAGGTGGAGCAAGGAAAGAGACCAGTGTGGGCCGAGCTGCTCCCTCCCGGCTCTGCCCTCCCGGCCTGGGCACTCCTGGCAGCCCTGCCTGCCGCAGCCCTGCCTGCCGCAGCCCTCCCGTCTCCTCTCCCCACGGCTCTGCTGTCCTCTCCAGCAAAGTGTTGTCCGTATCATGTCTCAGCTTCCTCTCCTGATCTCTCCACGGAAAACGTTCCTGTCAGGGTCCCAGGGACCTGAACATGGGGATGTTCGTGTCCACGCTCAGTCGTTATTCACTGTGACCTCTCACAGCCTTTGACCCAGTGGGTCACCCCCTTCCCCCACACTCTTTCTCCCCTTGACTTCCAGGACACCCCCCTCACCTGGGTCTCCTCTCCCCGCCTGGTCTTCCCTTCTCCATCTCCTTTTCTGGTTTCTCCTCTTCTCCCCACTTCTAAATGCCGAAGTACCCCAGGGTCAAGGGCCTCTCGTGTTCTCTATCTGCACTCAGACCCCAGGTGTTAGGCACCATGAGGTGCCAATGATTCCCATATACACCTCGACCTCCAAATTCCAGACGTGCACGCCGCGCACTGCCTGCCTCACGCCTCCACCGGGATGGCCCCGACAGCCCTAACCCAATCGTCCCCTCCTCTCCCAGGCTCCCCATTCTAGCAAACCCCACCTCCATTCTTCCAGTTGCTCAAACCAAGACACTAGACATCATCTTTTTTTTTTTTTTTTTTTTTTTGAGACAGAGTCTCACCATGTTGCCCGGGCTGGAGTGCCGTGGCGTCAGCCTCGCTCACAGCGACCTCAAACTCCTGGGCTCAAGTGATCCTCCTGCCTCAGCCTCCCGAGTAGCTGGGACTACAGGCATGCGCCACCATGCCCGGCTAATTTTTTCTATATATTTTTAGTTGTCCGGCTAATTTCTTTCTATTTTTACTAGAGATGGGGTCTCGCTCTTGCTCAGGCTGGTCTCAAACTCCTAAGCTGAAACGATCTGCCCGCTTCGGCCTCCCAGAGTGCTAGGATTACAGGCGTGAGCCACCGCGCCCGGCCTAGACATCATCTTTGATTCCTCTTTCTCCCCACCCTCATCCCAACTGTCCACAAATCCTTGTCAGCTCTATCTTCAAATTCATCCAGAATCCAGCCTCTTCCAGTCCTCCACTGCGGCCCCTGGTCCTGCCCCATCACCTCTGCAGAACCTCCTCACTGGTCTGCTGACCTCCACTCTTGACTTCCTGTGGTCTGTTCTCAACAGAGCGGCCAGGTCAAGTCACTCCTGTGCTCAGAGTCCTCCAGTGGCTCCCTTCTCACTCGGAGCCACAGCCACAGTACTTACAATGACATCCTGCCCCTGCCCTCCTCTCCCAGCTCTCTCCCCCTTGCTCATGCCGATCCAGCTAGCCAGGCCTCCTTGTTCATGGAACAAGCCTGAGACACTCCTGCCTCAGGGCCTTTGTACTTGCTGTTCCCGCTGCCTGGCATTCTCCCCTCTGTTCTAGATACCCACATAGCTCACGCATCTGCCTCCTGCAGGTCTCTGTTCAAATGTGACCATGTGAGTGAGGCCTGATGGACCTCTCTAAAATTGCAGCCCTGCGCCTTTCCCCATCTCTCTATCTGCCTTATGGCGCTTTATTTTTTCCTCCTCATTTTATACACTGTTTCTATTTCCTTTTTTATTCTAATCGTCTACCCACCCACTAGGATATAAGTTCCCCAAGGGCAGGGGCTTTTTTTGGGCTCAATGATGTGTCCTCAAGATTCTTAGAACAATGCCTGGTTCATAGAAGTTTCTCAACAAATATGTATTGGGCAAACACAGGGGACACTGGATACAGGGCATCTGGGTTCTAGACCCAGCTCTGTCACCTGCTGGCTTTGCAACCAGTTTCACGGATGAGGAAACAGGCTTGGGAGGTTAAGTTACTTGTCTAGGGGCCGCAGTTAGCACCTGGGCTGCTGGCCCTTACGCCCTGCCCTCCACTCCCTCCCTGACCTTCTAGCCAGGGGCTGGGTGGAGGCAGAGCATTAGGGGTGCTGCCCCATGGGGCCCCCAGGCTCGCCATTAAGGGGCTGGGGTGGGGGAGGCTCGGGGCCCACAGAATCAATGTGCTCATCTGCTTGCAGAGGGGACTGGGCCCTTTCTGGCGGCCCAGCGAAGGGGCCTCCTGCAGCAGCCACCACACCCAGGGCTTGCCAGCTCCTTCAGCCACCTGGATGCCCTGGGCCTGGCCAGGTTGCCCCTCGGCAGGGAAGAGTCCCTCAGCTTATCTCACTGCGTGGAGCTCGGCTGCAAGACCGAGGGAGTCTTCTCCTTCCCCACGATGCCACAGGCCCCCATGGACGGCAGGATCGCCAGTGAGTAGGAGGCTGTTTCTGGGGGAGGGGAAGGTGGGTGAGGCCAAGTCCCAGAGGGGTCATGGGTGATAAGGACCAGGGTTGTTTTGCCTGGATGATAGGGGGTTTGTACTGGGGGGCTGGGGCGTGAGTGGGCTGCCCGTTTCACAGATAAGGAAACCAAGGCACAGAGAGGTTAAGTAACTTCCCCAAGATCACCCAGCACTGGTGGAGTTGGGATGTGAACAGGGGCAGTCTGGCTCCAGAGCCTGAGCTCCAGTCAAATAGTACACTTCCACTTTGCATTCATTGTCGAAGGATTGATTAACAGACAGGCAACCAGTCAGACTGACAGAACAGCTGCCCAACTTTCTGAAGCATGTTTTCTAGCCATGGTGGGGCCACCACAGAGGGGGCAGGAGCCTGGCATCTGGGTCAGAAATAACTGAAAGTCACTAAAAACACAATTATTGGCCCAACACATAAGAATGATAAATACTTGAGGTGATGGATACCCTAAAAACCCTGACTTGATCATTACACATTCTGTGCATGTAAACAAATGTTCCTTATACCCCATAAATATGTACAAGTATTACGTATCAGTTACAAACACAATTATTGGATCTGTTTAATTGTAATGCTGGCATTCTTGGAGCACTTACCATCAACCAGGCACTGCGCTAAGGGTTTTGGCCTGCTGTGTTCTAATCCTCACACCACCCCGGGCGAGGAAACTGTGGCTCAGAAGAGGCCTGGTGACTTGCCTGGGAGGGCCCAGCCGGCAGGCCCAGGCACTGACAGTTAAGATCACAGTTGCTCCCGGATCCCGCTGCCACCTGCCCTGCACAATGGCACATTGGCTGTTCCTGAGCCTCCCCTTTAGGGGCTCGGGGGGATGGGAGTTATAGTGATTAGACGTCAGGGGGCTGAGCGGCTGGGCAGGGGCAGAGAAGGACCTGGAGTCCGAGGCCCGGCCACCGACCCCCGGGCCCCCTGCCTGCTCTGTCACGAAGGAGCCTGGCTTTGCTGGGCTCGACTCCCCACCTGCCTAATACTTAGGGGCTTGGCCAGTTCAGACACATCCGGACCTCTCCGACCCCATTTCCTCACCTCTTCCTGGGGATAAAGTTAGCCACTTCCTAGAGTTGTGTCCACTGAATTAGACAGTGAAGGAGACCCCATAATTGGCTATTTCTGCTAATACCATCATCTTCACCACCCTGCTGGTGCTCCCAGGGCCCTGGCCTCAAGGTCTCTGAGAGCACCTTTCTAACACCTGTCCTTATAGTTCCAACAAGGCTGCTGCACCCCTGTGCTAAATTGCAGACTGCCGGCTACTGTGGGATTATGTGTATCAGCTGCTCCTGGACACCAGGTATGAGCCCTACATCAGGTGGGAAGACAAGGATGCCAAGATCTTTCAAGTTGTGGATCCAAATGGGCTTGCCAGACTTTGGGGAAACCACAAGGTGAACCTCAGTCAGCAGGTGAAATGGTCTCAACATTTCCAGAAGAGAATAGAGCAGGGGGTCAGAGTGGACCCCTCAGCACTAGAAGACAGTCCTCAACTGATGGGGCCTTCACCAGTAGCCCCAGAAGTGCCAGGATCATTTTATTTTGGGAGATACTCAGGGACAGGCAGTTACCTCCTATGGGTGGGGAATGTCCCTGAAACTCAACAATTGTGCCTTCTGATTGCTAAATCTTACCTTTGCTTAACGTTTGAGGCTTTCAAAGCATGTTTACATGAATTGCACAGTGAATGCTGTGGGTGGTTGGGCCGGTGAGGAAGTTGGGACAGAAACCCAGGTCTCAGGCCCCACGGGAGCATCAGATGTCACAGCCGGAAAGGCCTGGGAATGGCTGAGGCCGCATCCCATGACGGAGAATGACTATACCTACACGGGTGTCTGCGAGGTGATCTTAGGTGGTTGACCCCAAATTCTCATAATTAAGTATTTATTTTTGAATTAAGATTTAAAAATGTGACTACTATTCCTATTTCATGATTTATAGTAGTAATGTAAAGAATGTGTCCTTTTTAAAATATAAAGAAGTTTAACTAAAAAAAAATGGATCTTTTAAAGAAAACTATTAACAATAATCAGCAATTTATAGCAATTCCTAAAATGCAGTCGTGTCTGATTACCAGGCACCGGTCTGAGGGCTTTACCTGCATTAACTCATGTAATGTTCCCAACCACCTTGTGAGGTGAGTGTTATTGGATGCAGAAACTGAGGCACAGCGAGGGTTAACGACTTGCCCCAGAGTTTACTTTCCCCTCCCCCCCAAGGGACTTGAACCCAGGCTGTGTGGCACATGCTCCACTGTATTATGTTGCTCTTAGCAGTGCTGGTGGCCGAAAGGGTGCAAACAACAGCAGTTCGGGGTTACTTATCTGGTCCAATCCCCATCGATCACAGGGAGGGAGATGCCCAGAGAGCAGCAATTCCATTTAATGAGCACATACTACATGCCAAGCACTGTGCTAAGTGGCTTCCTGGATTAGCTCATTCAATCCTCACAAGAAACATGTGAGACCGATGCTCTCCTTCTCCTTACGTAGCCGGGAAAACAGACTCAGAGAGGTAAGGAAGCTTGTCCAAGGTCACACAGCTGCCAAGTGGTGGAGCTGGGGCTTAATGCCCAACCCCAGGCTCTTGGCTCTGACCCTGCACTGCCTACACTCCACAGACAGGAAAAAAGACTTGGCCAAAGTCACACAGCTGGTGGCAAGGCCATCTGTGCCACCGCACCATGGTATCTCTCTGGGGATTGCATTCCCCACAAATGTGTACACTTATTTGTTACTGCTTGTGACATTTGCTATTTGAAAGTGACATACAGTTCACTCCCACCCCACAGTCTCAGCTGGGTTGGTGGGAAAACGTCCTGTTATTTCTTCCCCAATCTTCCCCTCCCTTTGCCCTTCCAAACTCTAGCAAGCTCTTATAAACCCTCACAGAACCCTGGGCAGAGGGGCGTAAGAAGCCACCCGGTCAGACCTGCTCCCTTCCAGGTGTGGAAAACGAGGCCTGGAAGAAGCAGGGTGTGGAGTGGGGGTCTGATGTGGGCCACTTTGCGTTCCAGAACCGGGTGAACATGACCTACGAGAAGATGTCCCGAGCCCTGCGCCACTATTATAAGCTGAACATCATTAAGAAGGAGCCGGGGCAGAAACTCCTGTTCAGGTGAGCAGCCTAGGGGCTGAGGCGAAAAGGGGAAGCAGGGCTGGGGTTGGGTGGGCTGGGGCAGGGGCTGATTCGCAGTTGGGCCCTGAATTACAGATTTCTAAAGACTCCGGGAAGGATGGTCCAGGACAAGGACAGCTGCTTGGAACAGCTGGAGAGCCAGGAGTTCGAGGATGAGATGCCAGAAGTCTCTCTGTGAAGGGCAGGAGGACTCCTGGCCCCGATGGGACAGAGACTGTCTGTCCCATGAAGACAGCCTCATTCCTCCTCCCCGGGCAGCAGGGACCGAAGCCAGGCTTTGTACCCATGGGACCGCAGCCGTTGTCTTGGGCCTCAGAGCTGCCTGGGGACCTGGGAGGGCTGGGAGCCTCACATCCAGGACGGTGGAGGTAGGGGTTCATCCTTTGGGTAGAATGCCCTACCCCTTGGGACCTGCCCACCTCCGAGAGGAAGCCAGGCGTGGACAGGGCATCCAGCCCTACGCCTTCAGTTTGCTGAAGAAGGGAGTGGAGGTCCCTCACTGGGCCTCAGATTTCCTCATCTGTAAAAGGGGCTCATAATAACCCACCCTCAGGGGCTGCTGCGTGAAGTGGGAGAAAGGTCAGTGCTTTGTCAGCCTTTGGAACAATAACAACATTGGTCGCTGATGTTTCTCAAGTGCTTGCTACCTGCCAGGCCTTGTGCTGAGGGCCTCACACATGTTTTATCTCACTTAATTCACACACCAACCCCCTCAGGTTTAAAGACAAAGAAACTGAGGCAGAGGCTCGCAGAGCTGGCGTGTCCCTCCAAAACACAGTGCCGTGACCTGTTTTCCTCCAGCGCCTCTGAACGGATCTGGGCAATTCTCAGACAGAGGCCCTGGCTCTCAATCTTCACTTCTGCGCTCCTGTCCCTGCATCTGCCATGCGACCTCGGGCAAGATGCGCTTCCTCTCTGGAGCCTCAGGCTTCTCTTCTGTAAAATGGGGATGCTTCTCCTGACCCGGCCTCACAGGGTTGCAGGAAGCCCCAGTAAGGCCCTATTAGCGCAGTGCGTGTGCATGCCTGCTCTGTAGGCAGCACGTCTGCCTTAGCCAAGAACACTGCAAACCAAAAGCACCTGCGTCCTGTGGGTTCGGCTCCCTCCCCTGTCCCCCAACCCCAGCACCAAGTGGGGCCTGTGCCCTTGCAACCCCCCAGGGAAGGATGGGGGACAAACAGCAGGGAGTGTTTTCAATGACTCGAAAAAAGAACTTCTTGGATGCACATCTTCTTCCTCGGAAGGAGGAAGCCGCCTCTGTCCCCGCCCTCTGCAGGCACAGGAGAAGTTGATAAGGATTCTCGGACTTTGGGACGCAAAGCTGTGACAGCTTATGAGCAGGGAAACTCCTGGCTTGGTCCTGGCTGGGGCCACAGTACACACCTGAAGGGGCCAGGCAGGAGACTTTGGAAACAAGTTTCAGTAGGAAAATGCCCGGCCCTTTCACTTTCCCTCTGAGACTCTCATCCCCTGACCTTGCTCCAGGGTGAATCTGTGCACCAGAGCTTTCCCCATCACCTCCTCACCCCAGAACTGCACAGCTGGCCTGGCGGGGACTGTTGAAATCCACTTGTCCAGGCCCTCACTATAGAGCCGGGCACTGAGGCCAGAGGAAGTGACTTGCCCAAGATCACACAACCCAGCCCAGCCCGGCCTCTGGGCTGCCGATGTCGCCTCATTTCTTCTTGTCTCATTGTTGCGTTTATGGGTCCAAGATAAAGAGGTTTAACGACAGGTTGGATTCTTAGGCCACTTCTTCCAGTTACAACAGTGGCATTTACTTGCTAGTGTGTCAATGGCTGTCTACAGCTGCTTTCCCAGGGGCTATGCCTTACCCCAGGGTGACGGATCTCACCCAACGCTGGGGCCCTCAGGGCCAGGAGTGGGCATCTGGGAGGGCAGGCGTGGGCAGGTCCACGAGGCACATCAGGTCCTTGTCTGGGGACGGCCCCCTGCATGCCAGGAATAGAGGGATTCATTTGGGCCTTCCTTCCACAAGCACTAATTGAGCACCTGCTCTGTACCTGGCACCAGGTGATGCTCCAAGTTTACACACATTTTTCACACTGAGTCCTGAAAAGTGGAGGGTCCCTGAAAACTGCCTATGTCAAAACAGACTTTCTCATAAAGAATTTTGTTTTTGAGACAGAGTCTCACTCTATCACCCTGAGTAGAGTATGTCATCATCACTCACAGCAACCTCAAACTCCTGGGTTCAAGCAATCCTCCTGCCTCAGCCTCCCAAGTAGCTGGGACTACAGGCGCACACCACAACACCCAGCTAATTTTTAAATTTTTAGTAGAGACAGGGTCTCATTCTTGCTCAGGCTGGTCTCGAACTCCTTAGCTCAAGCGATCCTCCTGCCTCAGCCTCCCAGAGTGCTAGGATTACAGGTGTGAGCCATCATGCCCAGCCAAGAATTTTATTTTATTTTTTTGAGACAGGATCTCATTCTGTCACCCAGACTGGAGTGAAGTAGCACCATCATAGCTCACTGCAGCCTCCAACTCCTAGGCTCAAGTGAGCCTCCCAACTTGGCCTCCCGAGTAGCTGGGACTACAGGTGCAGGCCACCATGCCCAGCTATTTTTTAAATATTTTATAGAGAAAGAATCTGAATATATTTCCCAGGCTGGTCTTGAACTCCTGGCTTAAGCAATCTTCCCACCTTGGCCTCTCAAAGCGCTAAGATTATGGCCAAGAGCCACTGCACCTGACCACAAAGAATTTCACAAAGCAGAAGATACATTCTAATGGTTTGAAAAAGTAGCCAGGCCTGTCTTTTTTTATTTTCTTATTTTTTCCAGAACATATTAGTGTCAATAGTAAATAGTTTATGAAAAAAGTGAATATATTAAGAGGTTCATTAATGAAACAAATGTTACAAGCCACTGTCTTGGTCCCACCAAGCCAGTTACTGCATTAACCCATGAGCACGAGCTCTATCCTCCACCATCTCTGTTGTGTGGATTCTTGCCAACAAAGCCTTCTTCCCTCTCAAGGAAGTTCCTGATCTAGCACTTTCTTTAATCCTGGTAGCTCTGCTGTGTCTTGGGCTTTTTCTGCAGGAAGCCTGGGCTGATGCGGGTGACGCATTGTCTTTGTCGTGGAGGACCCTAGTGGCAACAGCCTTCCTTGGCTTCTTCCTCTGGTCCTTCCCCACGACATGAATCCACATTTCTATTCAAGTGTTCTCACGAGAGATTTATAGAGACACATCCCTTTACCGGGCCAGGTCCTGTGCCTCCGAAGTGCCCAGCACATGGTGGTAAATGGGCAGGGCCGTGGGCCCAGGAGCCCTGTCGAATGCTGGTGCTCGGGCCCCCTGCGGGCCTGGTCGCTCAGTGGGACCTCTGAACTGAGCCGCCGCTGGGACATCTCCAAAATTTGGGTGAGGAGTTTAAAGTGGGTTGTTCTGAAATTAGAAAGAATATGCATATTTGTTCTGAAATCAGAATATGCAAATCAGAAATATTTACGAAATATTTTCATCATGATCTTAATTTTTAAAATTCTGAAATCCTTGTGAGTTAATTGCTCATACATCAAGGGGTGGTGGTGGCTGCAGCGAGCGTACAAAGGGAATAAGGGCCTGGCCTTGGAAAGTTCGCACATAAGAGGGGAAAGATGCGGGCAGACCGTGGCAGTCCCCAGGGAGAGGTGCAGTGGGAAGTGGGCCTGCTGGGGACAGCGGGGGACCACGTGGTGCTGGTGAATTCTGCTTGGGAGGCTCCAGGGAGGGTGTCCCTCAGGAGAATCATACAGGCTTCCGCTCTCTTTTGCCCTTCCCTTCTGGAGGGCTGAGGTGTGGAGGCGCTCTGGGGTCGTGGGCCTTCTGATCCTTGAGGGCTCAGAGAGAATGCAGGGACAATGGGGTTCTGCAACGCTCAGGCGTGGGCGTCTCTCCGCGGAAAGGCCTGCAGTTTAGAACCCTGTCCACTAGGTGGCGCAAAGCCCCCTTTGTGTTGGTACCGGGGCCGCCAGCGTTCTGCGGGGCGCCGGGCCGCCTCTCTCACCCGGATGCTGCTGCCTAAGTAGGCACCCAGCCCCTGCTTGAGGACCGCCAGTGACGCGGCGCTCACACGTCCTGGGGCCAGAGTAAGTAGCAGCGGTGAGGTGGAATTGAGGGGCACCAAGAAGCCACCTGCCCAATGGTAGTGTCACCCTACCTTTCCCAACGTGCAGTCCCCTGGTTTCTGAAACTCCTATCTTCCCAGTCTCTAGGTTAGGTAAAACCTCTTATTGCCTTTTCTTATGATCACTTTATCCTTGAGTAGTTTACCAAACTTCTGAGCAGGGGCCTGGGTGAGACCTCTTACAGGTCTGGGCCATATGCCCTCCCCCCACACGTGTAGCCCTGGTTGGAAACTGAGGGGACCAAGGCTTCCCTAATTTCCTAGTGGCTTTAGTGAAGCCAACCCTCTGGGCCTCAGTTTCCCCTTCTGTAAAATGAAAGACAGCATGGTCTGTCCTGCTTGCCCCTGAAGTTGTTGAGGAATTTCAAATGAAATGATATATTCACTTATTTAACAAATATTTCTGTGCACCTACCATATGCTAGGCACTGTTCTAGAAACTGGGGAGTATAGTGGTGACCAAACAGGTAAGTAAACAAATCAATGCAGAATGATGCATGCTATGAAGGAAAATAAAATAGAGTCAAGGGAGGGAGACAACCTCAAATTGAGCTGTCAGGATGTAAAAAGCGTATGAAAGTAGGAGCAAGTCATCTTCACCTACATCAATTTCTCCCCTGTAGTCTGTCTGTCCCCTTTCTGTTTGGCCTGCAGGTCCCATGACGAAAGGTGGACACTGCAGTTAGATACCACTGTGAGTGATCAAATGCAATCCGAACAGGTATGAATAACAGACAGAAAGGCTGGGAGGAGAAGACCAGCTTGGCCCAGAGCTGCCCGCTCTGTCCCTGCCTTTGCCTGTGGGGGAGCCCCAAGCCAAGACCACTGAGATTGCAAAGTCTCCGGAGTAGACTTCAGCTCTGTGGGTCAGGCTCATCTAAGCTTCCCAACCCAAGGACACACCGTGTATTGGCAGAAGTGCTCTGGCTGGAAAGCCCCAGAGTCCTTAAATACGGCTCTTGAAATCCCAGGAATTCTGAGCAGGGAGAGATTTCCTCTCAGTCACATGATCATACTCCAGCCAGCGACAAGCTTAGGTCCTCAACCTGTGGTGCAGGGTTGGGGGCGCACATCAGATTCTCAGGGTATGGCTGATTGGGGGTGGCTAGATGTGGCATGCGAATCTCCAGAGAGCTTCGGAAGCACCTGACAACGGCTCTTTCCTCCCCACCCACCCCCACGCACATCAGTGAGCCAACCCAATTCTGGGGATGGGGGAACCGAAGGTCAGAGATGCCAAGGAGAGCTCGAGGGTCCGGGATCCCAGTTTTCATTCAGAGCCCCTTTCAAACTCTGGAATAGACCACGCCAACCTAGCCCTCTACAAACTCGAAAGTGATTTGCAATGAAGAACATGCTTTCCTGGCTGACTAGTGACTAATTCGCCAACTTAGGTCTTGGTTGGCCACGAAAAGAGAAAAGGACCTTTGACAAGGCGGGAGACCTGAACTAGAGGCAGCAGCAGAAGATCCCTAGTGAACTAACAGAAGCAGAAGCTTGGCAGCTCAACCACATCTTTATTTTGAGCAAGATGAAATGCCTTTCTTTCTTTCCCTTTTTTTTGTTTTTGTTTTTGTTTTTGAGACAGAGTCTGGGTCAGTTGCCTGGGCTAGAGTGCTGTGGCGTTGGCCTAGCACACCGCAACCTCAAACTCCTGGGATGAAGTGATCCTCCTGCCTCAGCCTCCTGAGGAGCTGGGACTATAGGCATGCACCACCACGCTCTGCTAATTTTTTTTCTATTTTTTATAGAGATGGGGTCCTGCTATGTTGCCCAGACTGGTCTTGAACGCTTGGCCTCAAGTGATCCTCCTGCCTCAACGTCCCAAAGTGCTGGGATTACAGGGGTGAGCCACTGCGCCTGCCCACTTCTCTATGCTTTTTTTTTTTTCTTTTTAAGACAGAGTCTCACTCTGTTGCCCGGGCTAGAGTGCCGTGGGGTCAGCCTAGCTCACAGCAACCTCAAACTCCTGGGCCCAAGCAATCTTTCTGCCTCAGCCTCCCGAGTAGCTGGGACTACAGGCATGCGCCACCATGCCTGGCTAATTTTTTTTTTCTATATATATTTTTAGCTGTCCAAATCATTTCTTTCTATTTTTAGTAGAGACGGGGTCTCGCTCTTGCTCAGGCTGGTCTCGAACTCCTGAGCTCAAACAATCTGCCCGCCTCGGCCTCCCAGAGTGTTAGGATTACAGGCATGAGCCACTGCGCCCGGCCTTTTTTTTTTTTTTGCTTTTCTGCATGGCCTGTTTGTTTGCGTGACCTTAGGCAATGCCTCTTCACTGGTCCCCAGTTTCCTCATCTGTAAAACGGCTGGATACCAAGAAATCTGTTCAACTGACATTCAGTAGCCCCTCCAGTAACAGACGGTATCTTGGTTGCCCTGAGATACCTGCCTCCCGACGCATGGACTCAAACATAGGTTTCTCCTTCTCACTCCAAAAAAGAGGTGATCCATAATCCACTGCCTGCCACATGTCTTCCCCCAGCTCCCCATCAGAACCTCTCCACCCTGGGTTCCAGCCCTTTAAGGCCTCTCTGTGTTACAGCTCAGTACTTTGGCATAATGTTGTTTTAATGGGTGGTAATGGGGTCCCTCAAATTTCCCTCAATAGCACATCTATACTTGAAACACGAATCTTCAAAGGACAATGCCTTAACCCCCAAGAGATATTGGCAATGAGGTAACACAGGTCTCTGCTCAGCAACCCTCTTGCCATCCTCCTGGTAACAACATGATTTTGCCTCTGGGAGCGACTCCTCTGTCCTGCCCCTGACAGTGGGGACGAGCCCTGACACCCAGGCTGGGTCACTAAGAGAAGCCCATTCCCATGACCAGCAACCGGTCCATGGTACATAACCCAGGCCAATTGGAGTCCTTCCCTGGGATTTTTCTAACTGGCGCTGGCTGGGAAGTGAGCCCAAGCTGGTGGTGGCTGTGCCATCTGCCATAAGGGGACGCCAGAGAGGCAGGAAGGTCACTTTAAGTCCCAGCGGGCTCTGGCCTGCACTTCCAATCCTGGGATCTTCGGATCTTCTTTCAATTCTGTAGCTTTTAATAAATCTCCTTTTTGCTTAAGTTGGTTGGAGTTGGGATTTCTGTCCTGGACAATTAAGAAAGCTCTATTTTTTGAGAAGGAGGTGCGGTTTTTAGCCAAAGGATTGTTTGGCACCCTTCAAGTTCACTCCGAGGGCTGGCACTTCTCTGCTTCCCAGGAGGTGAGTTCCTATATCTAGGAACATTCCCATTGTCAGGTGTGGCTGCATGGGAGCTCGGGAGATTTAACTGGGTGGTATCGAATATTCCTGGTAGCAGTCACTGATCCTGTTGTGGGCAGTCTCCTCCTGCAGGGGTCAAAGGCCTGGTATTTGGATATGGTTCTATTTTTCTCTCAAACTCCTATGTCAAGAGTTTATGAGCATCAGTGTAACATACCGTACTAGTAAGATGAAAGACAAAACCCACATGATCATCTCAATAGGCACAGAAGAAGCATTTGACAAAATCCAAGTGCTCTTGTGATAAAAATATTCAGCAAACCAAGATAAGAAGAGAATTTCCTCAACCTGATCAAGGCCATCTATGAAACCCTACGGCTGCCGTCTTACTTAATGGTGAAAGACTGGATGCTTCCTCCCTAATACCAGGAGGTTCTAGCCAGGGCAACTAGGCAATAAAAAGTAATATGCATCCAGGTTGGAAAGGAAGAAGTAAAACTATCTCTGTTTAGAGATGACTTGATATTGTATATTAAAAATTCTAAGGAATCCACAAAAGATTAGAATTAATAAACGAGTTCAGTAAGGTTGCAGGATACAAGATCAATCAATCTACAAAAGTCAATTGTATTTCTATACATTAACAATGAACAATCTGAAAATGAAATTTAAAAAGATTCTATTACATAGCATCAACAAGAATAAAATACTTAAGAATAAACTTAAAGAAAGTATAAGACATATATTCTGAAAACTATAAAGCATTGTTGAAAGAAATTAAAGAAGACCTAAATAAATGGGTAGACATCCCATGTTCTTGGATTGTGAGACTTAATATTGTTCAGATAGCAACACTCCCTAAATTGATCTGCATATTCAGTGCAATCCCTCTAAGAATTCCAACTGCTTTTGCAAAAATAGAGAAGCTCATCCTAATATTCATATAAAATTGAAATGACCCCGAATAGCCAAAACAACCTTGAAAAGAAAAACAAAGTGGAGAATCCACATTTCCTGATTTCAAAACTTACTACAAAGCTATAGTAAAAACAGTATGAAACTAACAAAAGGATACAGATCAATGGTATAGAATTGAGAGTCCTGAAATAAACACAAACATCTATGGCAATTGATTTTTGACAAGTGCCAAGATCATTCAACAGGGAAAGAATAGTTTCTTCAACAAATGGTGTTGGGATAACAGGGTATCCACATTGAAAAGAATAAAATTGTACCCTTACCTCACATCATATATAAAAATTAATTCAAAATATAGCAAAGACATAAATGTAAGAGCTAAAACTATAAAACTCTTAGAAGAAAACATAGTAGTAAATGTTTATGACCTTGGATTAGGCAACCATTTCTTAAATATAACCCCAAAAGCACAAACAAAAAAAGAAAAAATAGATAAATTGAATTTTACCAAAATTAAAAACTTGTGTGCCTCAGAGGACATCATCAAGAAAGTGAAAAGACAACCCACAGAATGGACGAAAGTATCCCCAAATCATATATCTCATAAGGGACTTGTATCTAGGACTTATAAAGAACTCTTACAACTCAACGCTAAAGACACAAATAACCCAATTTAAAAATGGGCAAAGGACATAAATGGACATTCCTCCAAAAATAGCCAATAAGCACATGAAAAGATGCTAACGTCATTAATCATTAGGGAAATGTGGCTCAAACTACAATGAGATACTACTTCACATCCACTAGGATGGCTAGAATAAAAAAAGATGGACAATAACTGGAACCCTCACACATTGCTGGTGGAAATGTAAACTGGTGCAGCTGCTGTAGAAAACAGTTTAACAACTTCTCAAAAAGCTAAAATAGAGTTAGCATATGAGCTAGCAATCCCACTCCTAAGTCTATATACCCAAGAAAATCGAAAATATACATCCACACAAAAATTTGTACACAAATGTTCACAGCAGCATTATTCATAATAGTCAAAAGTAAACAAAAACCCAAATGGCCATCAACTGCTGAATGGATAAACAAAACGTGATATAGTCACACAATGGAATATTTTGCAGTCATACAAAGGAATAAGGCCAGGCACAGTGACTCATACCTGTAATCCCAGCACTTTGGGAGGCCAAAGCTGGAGGATCACTTAAGGCCAGGAGTTTGAGACCAGCCTGGGCAACATAGTGAGACCCCATCTCTACAAAAATAAAATAAAATAAAATAAGACAAATTATCTAGGAGTGGTAGCATGTGCCTGTAGTCCTAGCTACTCAGGAGGCTGAGGCAGGAGCATTGCTTGAGCCCAGGAGTTTAAGGCTGCAGTGAGCTATGATTGGGTCACTGAACTCCAGCCTGGGCGACAGATGGAGATCCTGTCTCAAAAAAAAAAAAAAAAAAAAGGAATAAAGTTTTAATACATGCTGTAACACGGAACATGGATGAACTTTGAAAACATTTTGCTGAGTGTAAGAATCCAGACACAAAACACAAAAGGCCACATTCTGTATGATTCCATTTGTATGAAATGTCCAGAATAGACAAATCTAGGTAGACAGACACTGGATTAATGGCTGCCTGGGGTTGGGGGAGGAGGGAATGGGGAGCGACTGCTAATGGGTATGGGATTTCCTTCCAGGGCGATGAAAATGTTCTGGAGTAGATAGTGGGGATTGATACACAACTCTGTGAATAGACTGAAACCCACTGAATTGTACACTTTTAAAGACTGAACTTTATGGCTTGTGAATTAGTCTCAATAAAGCTCTTATTTTTAAAACAAAACAAAACAAAACAAATCTCTGAGCAAACCGAGCCTCTATATGGAGTGGCAGCTTCTCCAGAGAGGACAGCAGGTCAGGGGCACTTCTCTAGACCTGGAAGAATGGGATGTAGCCTCAGGACTAAGAACCCAGGCTTTGAATCCTGAATGGTTTTGGGTTCGAATCCTGCTTCCATGTCTGTGGAATGTTGGAAAATTGACTCAATCTCTCTGATCCTTTCATCTGTAAAATGAGAATATTTCCGACTTTGTGGGGTCTTTATGAGGCTCAACTGCTTGACAGCTTGGAGTATTCACTAAATGATAGGTATTTTAATTATTATTTTATTATTATTATTACCCAGGAAAGAGGTCTTCGGAAGGCAACGTTGACCTTGGACTAAAGGTGGAAAGAACAGGCCCAGCTTAAATAAGTAGACAAATAGATTTTAGGTGCTAGCTGGGGCCAGAAGGATTGGGAGGACCCTCTCCAGGCACAGCAGGTGGTCCATGTGGTTCAGGGAGGTGACTGGTGGCAGGTAGAGTACAGACACTCAGGCTCCCACTCGTGTTGCCAGGTCTCTGATTAGGACTAGACACTTTGGCATTCGGGTTTTCTGCCAGGAGACAAATGGGGTAAGTTATCATCACACTTTGTTGCCACAGCTTTTCTCCCTCACTCCTGGGAATTCTGCACTCAGATGGACAACCGCAGCTGCTGACTGGGGCTTACATCTCAGTGGGGCTGAATGTGTTCTTCTCATCAATATTTGATTCTTGTGGAATAACAAATGATTTTTATTTCATTCTTGGTGTACATCTCAAACTGTCTACAGGTACAAGGTACCTGATTAAAGTGCTACTAGGAACACCATAATGAGCATGATTCATGACTGTGTTGACCTTTGTCTAGGCTTTTTTCCCTCCTATCTCGCATGGCTCGGTCAAGATAAAGAGTATTTGTGGGCCGTTCAGTTGGAGGAAACGAAACCACGCCAGCTATTTTTAGCAGACAAGGAATCAGACCCTTACAAAGTCATTGGAAGGGTCGGAGGAGTGAGTTCCAGGTGGGGCTCCAGGAAAGAGCCGGAACACCGCCCCTGTGGCTGCGTGGCAGACAGCAGGGAGCCACGCCGCCCACGGGGACTGCCAGCGCCGGAGCATGGCTGAAAGGGCACAGCTTCTCCTTGACCTTCCTTGTTCCAGCCGCAGCTGGATCCACGGGAAAATGCCCCCATCCCACTTCCTTCCCGATACTCGGGCCGGGGCAGAGAGCTGTCAGATCCAACCCCCAACTGAAACTCGAGCGCTGAGAGTCTGGAACATGTGCTTCTCAGCTTGCCCGCCTCGGAGGGGAGGTAGGGGCCCTGGAAGGAGGCTGGGCTGGAGGCGAATGAGCCGATCCACCAGCTGCCTCCTTACATCAAGATTTGAACACTCACTTTCGTTCACTTACTTGACATAACTGACAATCCTTTTATTTGTGTCTGTATAAAAATTATATTTGCGGCGTGAAATGGCTTTTTCCTGTGTGTGGCGTCTAACAATTTACCTCTGAAGTCCCATCTGGGAACGCCTGCGCCCTGGAGGGCTGGAGAAGTGGCTTCCTGTTGCGGGGCCTGGCGTCCGGCTGATGCTGGCGCGAATAGCCTCCTTTTCTGCGGGAGGTGAGAACGACCTGTGTGTGACAGGAAGACAGAGCTTCCAGTACTCTCTTGGGTGTAATGAGCACTTCCGGGAGGAAACAATAGAACTTGTAACGGGAATTTTTTTTCAATAAAGAATGAGCTGCGCAAAAACAAACTCAGAGGCCAAGAAGCATTTGAGAAGATGTTTAACTTCACTAATAAAGGCAAATTAAAACAGGAGTGGCTCACCCGGGGGACAACAGTTAGGCTCAACAGCGCCCACAGGAGGTGAGAATGGGAAGGAGCAGTCCCGCTGTTGCCGTAGCTGCAGGTGGAAAGAGGTCAAACTTTTGGAAGGAAACTTAGCAGGGCCACCAAGATTTTCAGTGTGTCTCCCCTGTGACCCAGACATTCCATTTATGGGAATACATGTCTCAGAAATGTTCTCACATGCACACAAAAATTTATTGATGGGGATGTTCTTTGAAGCGCTGGTTATGGTTACCGAACGTGGGGGGAAACCAAATGGCTAGCAATGGAGTTTGGGTAATAAACACACTGGAACACTCTGCAGCTAGTGTGAGGAGATCTGTAAGAACTGACCGGGGAGGCTCCTGCAGGTGCAGGGCTTGGGTCTCTGGGCCATTTGCCAAGTGGTGATGCCACCCTTGTCTGTGAACATTCGGAATTGGTAAAACCATCATGTAGAGACCATGGCACAGCAAGGCGTAGTCAGTTTTGTTTCATAAGATAATTTCTATAAATTATTTCAAGGAATTAGACTAAAAGCATGGAATGTTCTCTAGTCTTCATGTCTTCCATATGTCACGAGATTTTTATTTACTTCTCGGTGCCCCAAGTGAGGAAGGAAACATTGGACTTGGATGTCTTAATTGTCAACTGTCTTGGGTTTATAGAGGGAGGGCGTCGCCTTGGGGAGGGAGGTGGTGACCTCACTGGGGACAAGCTGATTTGGGTCCACCTCCTCGTCCTCTTCCCCCATCCCTGCCAGCCTAGGTGGGAGTGGGAGCAGGGGCTGCAGTTTCCACTCCTGCTTTGGAAGGTTCCAGGAGAAAGGGCATCAGCTGCAGGCCGAGAAGCCTGTGTGGGTAAAATGCAGCCATTCCTTGCTGCTACCTTGTGTGGCAGGTGCAAGGACTTGGCTGACACCACCCTCCTGAGTACTGATGACCTCTTGGCGTTCTGAACCTTTTTGCTCACTAAGGTTGAAAAAAAGAAACTATTCAGGTTTGGGAGAGAGAAGGGAGTCTCCCCTGCTCTGTGGCCAAAAGCTCCCTTAAGACAACGTTTACCGGGGGAGCCACCAGCCGCCATCACCACCCCAAAAACGACAACAAAACCCAAAAACTAAAATAAAAAAAGGAAAAATAAAAAAGAGCGAGTTATGAAACCATATCTATTGAATGTTTCCAACTATCCACATAATGTGTGATGCTACGTGCCTGGACGAGCTTATTCAAAGGTCGCCCGCGGGCACGTGCTGCTTTTGCAGCGCAGCAGCTCGGCTCCCAGCGAAGTCGTCCCCACGGGCTGCCCGCCCGTCCGCAGGCTCCTGTTTTGATGAGGCCTTCAGAGTCTGCCCTAGACAGCTCACTGCCTGGTTTGTGGGTGCTCTTATCAGCTTAGAGGACAGTCACCTGCTAACGCAGGGCCCACCCCTTCCCTGAAACGAGGCTCCTTCCCCCGGGAACTGCAGCGCCTTCAGCTCTGAAGGGGCTGGCCCTCAAGTTCCTCCTTGTGGGAAATCTGTGCTGGTGGAAACCTCGTCTTTCCCTGGACTTAAAGGAAGTTCAGAGATGACTAAGAAAAAAAGTCACTAAGGGCAGAAAAAGGGGCAAGAGAGTTCTTTAGGGGTCAGCCTTGGCTTCAGTTTCCTTGATACTGGTTTTAAATTTTTTACTTCAAGACTAATTATTTTCCATTTTATGTCATTTTTTTTTTTTTACTTATGTTTTAGGGCCATGAAAGGAGTACTTTGAAAGTGACAGAATCTTCAGGCCTTGTCATCCGCCTGGTGCCTACCCCTTCTGCAGGACAGTCTGATCAAAGTGAGAGCTCAGCAGAAGGGGGCTATTCCGGTGGGTTCCCGACTCGGGGGACAGGCGGCCGATCCACCAGCCTGGACTGGAGTCAGCTGGGGAGGCCAAGGCCTGGACACCCGGTCTGCAGAGTGGCTGGCGTGAAAGAGAGTGCGTTAGTTTACTGGGGCTGCCGTGACAAATGACCACAAACCTGGGGGCTTAAAACAACAGAAATTTATGCTCTCACAGGGGGCCAGAGGTCCACAGTCAAGGTGTCGGCAGAGGTCAGTGCCTTCTGGAGGCTCCGAGGAAAAATCCCTTCCCCGCCCTCTCTGAGCATCTAGGGTTGCGGGCAACCCTGGGCATTCCTGGGTTTGCTGATACATCACTCCAGCCTCTGCCTCCACCCTCACACAGCTGCTTCCCCATGTGTCTCTCTGAATTGCAAACCTCCTCCTGCCTTTCTTATATAAGGACACCTGTCATTGGATTTAAGACTCACTGCAAATCCAGGACAATCTCATCTTGAGATCCTTAACTTAATTACATCTACAAAGACCGTTTTCCCAAATGCAGTCACACTCACAAGCTCTGGGCACTAAGACTTGCCCATACCCTTTTGGGGCCATTGTTTAGCCCACTACAGAGGGGGACCCGACATAGCCAAGGACAGTTGCTGCCCTCCTTGCCCTTCAGGCTACTGCAGTTAGTCATGGCGGTTGTGGAGTGGGGGTTGCTAATCTCTCCTGGACTAATCATTCACATAACTTCATATCTGTAAAAGAGGCCCCAGCTCCTAAGGCCTAAATTGCATCCTTTCATCCAGTTCGGACCTGGAGGGTGGAGGATGGCGCAATGGGGCCATTTGCAGAAGAAACTGAGGTGCTCAATGGAAGGAGACACAGACGGGCATCCAGGGCGGATGGTTGGCTCAAGAAGACAAGGACCTTCTGGAGCCCCTCCCCTCCTCTCTGCTTGTAGTCACCCCCGGGCCTGGGCTGGTGGGGAGCCCCCCACTCCCCAAGGGGGTGGACTTGATTTGGATTCGTTCAGTGTCCGGCAGACTGGAACCACTGCTTGGCACCCGCTTTATGACAGGGAAGGCCTGGCCGTGCAGCTGGGGCTTCTCCGTGAAACTGCAGAGGCCGGGGCAGCGTCTGAAGCCCTCTGTGGACGGAAGAAGCTTTCCATGGGACACAGTGGCCTGGCAGCTGTCACTATGGGACATACTCCAAAAATCCTCCCCTCAAATCCCCTTTGACAAAATGCCTGTCTGTGTAATTTACCTGGTTGGGGGCCAAGCCAGGGAAACTCTGTTAACTAATTTTCCAAAACTGGGTATAGAAATAATATACATTGGCCATGGTACATTTGGAACACTTGGCAAAGAATACAAAATAAAATAAATAAAAATCACCTGCAATTCTATTCCAAATGAAAGTCATTTAAAATATTTAGGTGATTATATTCAATTTTAAAGAACGTGTATATGTTTTAATATCATTCATATGATGTTATTTTGTATCACATACAATTTTATATCCTGATGTATCTATTTAACATCATGTCACAGCATATATCCGTGAAAGTAAACTGTGTATGTGAGGTGCAATCATACATTAACAGGGAAGTTAAACATTTTTTATGTGTTTGTTATTTTCAAAATTTACATTCATTTTTGAGTCCTTTATAAAATAAGAAAAGTAACCTTTTGCCTGTATTATTTGTTGCAAATAATTGTCCCTAGCTTAGTTGTTTGTCTTTTAACTTTTTATAGTGTTTTTGTATGAGCAAGTTTATAATTTTGACTTAGTCAAATCTATCATTCTTTCCTTATGTGATTCCTTTCATTATTGCTTTTATTTTTAGAAAGTCCTTCACTCAAATTTAGTTATTTACTCATTTTTTATAGTTTTTAAAAACTGTAACAGCATTACTTTTACATGTAATGCTTTAATTCATCAGGAAATTATTCTCTGGGCACGGTATAAAGTGTGGATCTAAACTGATTCTCTCCCACCCTCTAGCCAATTTCTCTGATACCATTTGCTGCCTAATCTACCTCTTGTTATTGGTTTGTGAGCTTGTTTTCTCATACATGAAATTCTTGTATTATTTGAAATGGTTTCAGAGCTATCTATTTTTTTCCCCATTGATTTGCCCATTAACTGTTGTTCATACAGCATTTTTACTTCCTTAGCTTTATAATACATTTAATATATAGCAGAGACAGTGGTGTCCCTTCCTCAGCCCAATTACTTTTTTTCCAAAAATTTTTTAGTAATCTTACTTGTTAATTTTCCAGGGGAAATACAGCCAGGGAAATTTCATCCATTTCTAAATTCTAATTGTGTTAAATTCTACTAGAATTTCAATTGGAAGAGTGGTAAGCTATGAATTAACCAGGAAGGAATTGAAATTTTTTCATAAGTTTTCCATTGAAAAATGTGGATTTTTAAAATATTTACTCAAATATTCTTTTATATCTCTTGTAGATGTCACATGTTTGTTTTTAGGGGTATTTAGTGTGTTTTTAAATTGCTATTGCAGATGGACTATTTTCTGCTGTTACACCTTCTAGCTGGTTATATATTAATAGAAATAAATAGAAAATATTAGTAAATAATAATAAATGGAAACATTTGACTTTTTAATGTATATTTCTTTTGCAGACAGGCTCTTTTGTGTTGTTAATTCTAAAAGTTTTCAGTTAATCCCAATTTTCTGGATGTGCAATTGTATTTTTGCAAGTGATGATAATTTTGCCTTTATCTTTATTTCTACTTCTACCTCTATCTAGCTATCTTTTTTTTTTTTTTTTGAGACAGAGTCTCGCTTTGTTGCCCGGGCTAGAGTGAGTGCCGTGGCATCAGCCTAGCTCATAGCAACCTCAAACTCCTGGGCTTAAGCAATCCTACTGCCTCAGCCTCCCGGGTAGCTGGGACTACAGGCATGCGCCACCATGCCCGGCTAATTTTTTTTCTATATATATTTTAGTTGGCCAGATAATTTGTTTCTATTTTTTAGTAGAGACGGGGTCTCGCTCTTGCTCAGGCTGGTCTCGAACTCCTGAGCTCAAACGATCCGCCGGCCTCGGCTTCCCAGAGTGCTAGGATTACAGGCATGAGCCACCGCGCCCGGCCCTTTTTTTTTTTTAAATTGCGGTAAGAACAGATAACATGAGATCTACCCTCTTAGCAAACTTTTAAGTGTACAGGACAGCATTGTTAATCATGAGCACAATTTTGTACAGCAGATCTCTAGAACTTACTCATCTTGCACAGCTGAAACTGTGTATCTATTTTTATTTATTTATTTAATTATTTATTTATTTGAGACAGAGTTGCACTTTGTTGCCCGGGCTAGAGTGCCATGGCATCAGCCTTGCTCACAGCAACCTCAAACTGCTGGGCTCAAGCAATCCTCCTGCCTCAGCCTCCCGAGTAGCTGGGACTACAGGCGTGCGACACCATGCCTGGCTAATTTTTCTGTATATATTTTTAGCTGTCCATGTAATTTATTTCTATTTTTAGTAGAGCTGGGGTCTCACTCTTGCTCAGGCTGGTCTTGAACTCCTGAGCTCAAACAATCCGCCCGCCTCGGCCTCCCAGAGTGCTAGGATTACAGGCGTGAGCCACCGTGCCTGGCCAAAACTGTGTATCTGTTGAAGAGCACCTTCCTATTTCCCCCTCTCCTATCCCCTGGCAGCCACCAATGTACTTTCTGTTTCTATGAGCCTATATTTTACATACCTCATGCAAGTGGAATCACTAAGTATTTGTCCTTCTGTGCCTGGCTTATTTCATCTAGTTCTCAAGGTTTACCCATGTTGTCACACATGGCAGGATTTCCTTCTTTTTCATGGATGAATAACATTACATTGTGTGTATACAAGACATTTTCTTTATCTATCTGTCTATCAGTGGACATTTAGGTTGTTTCTACATCTTGGCTGTTGTGAATAATCCTGCAATGAACATGGTAGTGCAGTTATCTCTTTGAGATCTTGATTTTGATTTTTTCTGATAAATATCCAGAAAGAGGATTGCTAATCCATGTAATAATTCTATTTTTAATTTTTTTAGAAACTGCCATATTGTTTTCCATGTGACTGCACCATTTTACACGCCCATCTACTTATCGACCTTTTATTTCTATTTCATGTCTTACTGCGTTGGTCAGCAATTCCAAAAACAATGTTAACTAATTATGAGATAATTGGCTTTCTCTTTTCCATAGGAATGCCTCTGGTGTTTCACTGTTGTGTATGATATTTGTAAATGTAAAAGATTTATTATATTCTTGTTTGCTTTTGTTTTGTTTTTGAGTTTTTTCAGAACCTCTGGTGCAGTTCATTATGCAACATCATTGGCTCATGCAAGGCCCCCTCTTGTATGTGTCATGTGTGTTTATCCCATGTCTTCCTCTCCCAAAGTAACCCTTCTTATGCATTTAATGTGTATCTTTTTGTGTGTGTATCTTTTTGTGTGTTCTTACAATCAGGGCATCATTGTTTTGCATGTTTGTATGTTTAGTTTACACAAATGTTACTGGGTACATCTCATTCTGTTTCTTACTTTTTTTTTACTAAACACGGTATTTTTAGGATACTTCCACATTGCTATATGTTCACCCAATTGGATGCCTCCAACATGTACATAATTCTCCAGGGTGCACATCCACTACATTTTCTCTATCCTTCCCCTAGGATCTTTCAACTCCCTGCAACCACAGACTGTGCTGCCATGGACACTCTTGTACAAGTGCCCTTCAGAAGCTGTGTAAGAATTTCTTTGGAATATGTATCTAGGAGTGGAATTGCTGGATCCCGAAAATATGTACACCAATTTTGACTAATATGACTAATAGTGCCTGACTGTTTTCCAGAATGGCTGCACTCCTTTTTATACCCACCCTCTGAAACCAGTGCATGGAAGGTCCTATGTCTCCATGGATGACCTAGCCAACACGTCATAGCCATACATGAAACCTGGTTTTTAAAAAAACTGGCATTACAGGAAACCCACCCTCACTCCCACTCCCTAGGGGCAACCAGTCTCAGTTAATTTGTTTTCAGTCTTTCCAGTGATTACTTTCATTAATCTAAATAATATTTTGCATATTATTTAAGATAAATCATTTTATCATGGAAAAGAAATGTCCTTCTACGCCTAGTTTTTAGAATTTCCATCAGGATTGCATATAGAAAATGTCAAGCATTTTTGTTTGAACCTATTGATGTGGGTCCAGGTAGTGATAGTTTCCTAATCTTAAATTAATGTTCATTTAGATTTCCTAAAATATAGTCTTTTGGATTGTGGATGGCTAAATCATTTAATGCACTTTCAAGTTTACTGTTTGCTCTTAAGAAATACTGTGTAGTACTGCTTTCAGTGATCCTGCTGCATCCCTGAGAATGACCTGGAAAACTCAAAGCATTTGACTCTCAGTATTAATCAGGGTCAGCAAACTGGCCTGTCGCCTGTTTTTGTATGTCCCAAAAGCCTTTAAGAATGTTTTTTTACATTTTTAGATGGTTGAAAAAAAAATTTTTTTTTTTGAGACAAGGTCTTGCTCTGCCACCCAGGCTGGAGTACAGTGGCATTGACACGGGAAAGTGCCTTTCAGTGCTGGGAGCCTCTTGAGGTCCAGGTGGGTCCTTAGCTTCATGCAAGAAAGATTCAGGAGCGAGCTGACAGCATAAAGTGAAAGTGAGAGTTATGTGGAAACTACAGAGAGTCAACTCCACAGAGCAGAGGCTGTTCCCCCTGCAGAAGAGAACCGGCCTCCTGGTTCCTGTTGCCTTTCTGTTTGAGCTACGGCTTAATTATAGGCTAAGCAAGGGGAGGCATATTCATGGCAGGGTTGGTGTTTCACCATCTGGGTTCTAACGGGTTGGAACTTGCCCTGCGTCCATCCTGGATTTTTGTTTGTTTGTTTTTTCACTCTGATTTAGAGTCACAAAATCCATTGTGTTTTGATCAGGGTAATTTGAAACTTTGGTTTGAGACTTCCTGACTCAGTTAGGCAATGCCGCAGCAATACTCAAAGCAATGCCTACCTCAGTGCCCAAAGCAGTACCTGCCGGTTTCCTATCTCAGCATGATCACAGCTCACAGCTCACTGCAGCCTCAAACTCCTGGGCTCAAGTGATTCTCCTGCCTCAGTCTCCCGAGTAGCTGACACTATGGGTATGTGCTACCATGCCCAGCTAATTTTTATTTTATTTTATTTTTTGTAGAGACGAGGTCTTGCTATATTGCCCAGGCTGGTCTTGAATGAACTCCTGGCCTCAAGTGATCCTCTTGCCTCGTCCTCCCAAAGTGCTGGGATTACAAGCATGAACCACAGCACCCTGCCCCAATTTTTTTTAAAGAATAATATTTCATGACATGTAAAATTTATATGAAACTCAAATTTCAGTGTCCATAAATAGAGTTTCATTGGAACACAGCCATGCTCACTTGTTTAAGTATTATCTATGGCTGCTTTAACAAAGATCATATGGTTCGCAAAGCTGAAAATACTATCTGGTCCTTTGCAGAAGAGCTTGGCCAACCCCTTTTACAAATAATTCAGTCAACAAAAGTTTATGGAGAACCTACTGGTGGAGAACAAGCTGTCTGGTTGCCACAAACATTTACTATTCTGCTAGGGGGGCAGTCACAGCACAGGGTGACAAGTGCTAGGATGGAGCAGCACAGGGGACTCTGAGCCACACTGGGGAGGGGAGGGATGGCTCCTCGGAGACAGTGATGTCTGAGCTGAGACCTAGAGAGTGAGAAGGAGCTGGCCAGATGAAGAGGGGTTGGGGGAGGTTGGAGGTGGCAGGAAAAATGTTCCGGGCAAGTAGAACATCATGTCCCATGGCCAGAGGGATCAGGGCTTGCTGGAGAAACTGGGAGTAGTTGCATTATCATTTGGGACATAGGCTTATTTGTAGTTAGATAAGTTAATTTTCATATGAATGAATAATTGGCTATTTACAGCTCAGGGATATCAGCAAGGAAAGCGGAAGATTAAATCATTCATTTCCTCATTCATTCTTTCAGTGAGCATTGACTGAGCACCTTCTTTTTTTTTGAGGCAGGCTAGAGTGCTGTGGCATCAGCCGAGCTCACAGCAACCTCAAACTCCTGGGCTCAAGCGATCCTCCTGTCTCAGCCTCCCGAGTAGCTGGGACTATAGGCATGCACTACCATGCCTAGTAATTTTTTCTATTTTTGGTAGAGACAGGGTCTTGCTCTTGCTCAGGCTGATATCGAACTCCTGAGCTCAGGCTGGTCTAGAACTCCTGAGCTCAGGTGAGCCTTCCGCCTCGGCTTCCCAGAGTGTTAGGATTACAGCTGTGAGCCACCGCGCCCAGCCAAGTTGAGCACCTTCTGAGTGCTGAGCACAAGACTAGGTTCTGAGGATACAGAGGAAAACAGGAGGATGCCTGTCCCGAAGCTGCTCACGGTCTAGTGAGAAAAGCAGACACATAGAAAAATAATTCTGCAAGTACGAAGAGTGTCCGCTCTGCCATGTTTGAGGAAGGCTACTCCATTCCCAGCCCTCCTCCCCCATGGCACCTGGTCATTTTCCCAGCTCCCTTGTGGCTAGGACTGGACATACAGCTCAGTTTTGGCCAATGAGACATAGCAGAGATCTGCTGAGCAATGTCTGGTAAAACTCTTCAGATTAAAGGCGATGCCACAAATGACACCACCACTTTCCCCCTCTTGCCTGCTCTTGAATGGGATTGCGGTGGTGACACAGTGGGGTCTGTGGCAGCCGTCTTGTGACTGTGAGGTGGTGAGCATCTGCACAAACTGGTCCTCGACGGCACCACTGAGCTGCTGCATCAAGCCTGGAACTGCCCTCCTTCGGGGACTCCAAATTATGATGTCATTACAAGTTGTTATTGCCTAAGCCAGTCATTCTCAATTGGGGGTGATTTTGCCCTCCAGGAAACATTTGGTGGGAGGGGTACTACTGTCAGGATGTCCCCCTGTGTCATGCTTTGAAGACTGACTGGCAGTTTTTAATCTGCCATTTACTAGCAGTATCATTTAAGCATTTTTATTTTATCCTTTTGAACCTCAATTTCCTGATCTGTAAGATAACAATATATTCTTTATAAACATCATTGTGGGGGTAAACACAAATAATGTACTGTACAAGTTCTTGGTGTGGACCACTTTGCAAGTGGATGTTATCACTGTCGCTGGGAGGATGCCCACTGCAGGGAGCAGCTGGCTTGCCCTGCAGCTCTGTCCGGTGTCAAAGCCGTGGCTTTTCCCCTCCCTCAGGAAGGTCACCTGAGTTGCCCACTTGCAGCGGGGACCCAGGAACAACTGAGAGAGGGGAGCTTCTGGGGCCACTGGAAGCCACTGGAGGGACAGGAAGAGTCACGAAGCCGGGCAGCCTGGAGGGGATTGAGATCCACTGAGCACTCCAGGCACGAGACTTGGATCGATTGTTTTAGACAGCAACCGAAGGAATATTCTGAGACCACTTTCATGCCAGGGACTTTGGTCCTCGGTCCTGACAGGGCTTGGCGGAAGGTAAACTCACTGGGGGCAGGAGGAAGCGCCAGGAGGCTCGGTGGGCTGGATCCCCAAACCCCGGTGGGGCTGGACCTCAAGCTGGCAGGTGCCAGGCAGAGGGCGGCCCTGCAGGGAGGGTGAGTTCCCCAGCGCCAGCCTGGTCTTTGCTCTGGAATTTCCATATGTAAATGGTTTTGTTTTGCCAGGATGGGGACAGGTTTCTGGGAAGCAGGGTTCCACACGCAGAGAGGTTTGAGTGTCCCTAGTGAAAATTCTTCTCTTAGATTTGTCACTGAGAACTGCCACACCCAGGGCTCCTGGCACAGGGGCCCTCTCTTCACCCCTCTCCACCTGATACCTGCATTTTCACTCCAGGCCAAGCTTATCTTCTGTGTCCCGTGTTGTGTACCCAGGCCACACGGGAGGGCAAATAGTCTTTCCAAACAAATACACAGACTCTCAGGGAAAACAATTCTCACCATTTTGTGAATGTGCCACTCTTTATTCATTTTCCTGTTAATGAATTTGAGTAGTTTTAAGTTTTTGAGTGTTTGCCTCTTATAAATAGCGCGGAGATAAACACTCGTAAGCGTCGTGTGAGCAGAACACGTGTTTGCCTTTCTGCTGTGCGTGGGGCTAGGAGTGGGATCGCCGGGTCGTGGGCAGGGATCTATTAGCAGAGAGCGCCACCCAATTTTTCAAAGTACTTGTACCACTTTTCACTCCTACCAGCAGCATGTGAGAGTTCCGGTTGCCTTGTACCCTCTGACACTTGGTGTTGTCCGTCTGAGAAGCAAAACTCCAGCGACACACGGCAGTGTGGCTGCGTCTCGCAAACACGGAGTGCAGGAAAGCACACGATCGGATTCCCGTCTACATGCAACCCAAACACGGGTAAAACCAGTCCATGTTGTCAGCTGTCAGGGTGGCGGCAGTCCTGAGGGAACCAAGGGGGCCTCTGGGGCACCAGGAACGTTCTATTTCCTGATCTGGGTGCTGGTTACACGGGTTTGTTCCCTTTGCAGAAATTCATCAGGCCTTATACTTAAGGATTGGTGCACTTTTCTATACGTTATACTTAAAAATTTCAAAAAATATTCTCTCTCCGTCTCCCACTCTCCCTCCCTCTGCCATCTTCCCTCCCGGCACTTGGCTGGGAACTGTCCTCATCGGAGTCCCCTTCGTGGCTGTGTGACTGGGACAGTTGCACAGGGCCTGCACTCAGAAAGGCCCAGCAGTTGGTTTAATGCTCTGCTGTCTGGAGATTCTTAATACTTTTTGAACAAGGGCCCTTTGTTTTCATCTTGCTCAGGTCCCGATACGTGATGCAGCCGGCCCCAGCCATCGGGACAGGCAGCTGCCAGAGTCTCTCCGGATCCAGCCCAGGACGGGGTCTTTGACGGGCCCCGAGGACAGGGCTAGGCTGCCCCTGCGGCCCCCTGACAGGACAAGGTGTGGAACGGCCACAGCAGCGTGAGGGTTCTCCCTTCCCGGGAGACCTGGAAGCACACGGCCTGAGGACGGGGGCACGGGGTCCTGGGCTGCCGCCTGTCAGTGTCCCGCGTGCTCCTGCCCCTGCCCTGCCCTCCACTTTGTGTGTGTGAGACAAAATATGCATGACATAAAACTCACTGTTTTAACCATTTTTAAGTATACACTCATTCATAGTGCTGTACAGCCACCTCCGCCACTCAGCCATCTCCAGAACTGTTTCATCCTCCAGAACGGAAGCTCTGTGCCCGCTAAACACCAACTTCCTGTCCCCTCCACTTGCTTTTATAATTGTTTCTGTGTGTTTCTCTCTTCCCAACTCCTCCGTGGACCCCACGAGGGCCAGGCTGGGCTGGGCCTACTCACCTCTGAGTGGGAGAGGACATGTGCAGCACACACACGGCCTGGAGGAAGCGCTTAGCCAGATCCGGTTTCAAGAAGTAAGTGAAAAATACGGAATATTGTTTAACTCTTGCTTGGAGGATGGGTTACCTCTTGGGCCAATAAGTTCTCTAAATCTAGTGCTGCGACAGTGTGTAGCACACAGCTGGGTCTAAAACCTGTGTGTTGACTACATGAATGAAGCATTAATAACTCTGCTACCAATACTAAAACACTGGCCCTTTATCAAACACTTACCAAGGGCCAGGCACTGTGAATACACAGAAGGAACTTAGGAAGGTGTCTGGCACTCAACACATTTTCTTCCTGTCTTTATAAGGATTACCCCACTTGGTCCTACAATTGCCCTCTGAGGTGACTATTCCTTTCCTAAGTGAGAAGCAAGCTCAGAGACATGGCATCCCCTGCCCGGAGTCACACAGCTGGCGGGCAGCTCCAGCAGGGGCAACCCCAACTGCTTCCGTAGTTGTTTTTCAATGTCTCTCTACCTTAATGAACCAAAATGGGATTTCTAATGTTGTTTGCTTGCATTTAAACAAAACTGGTTTTTCTTTTCTGATTATAAACACGTATGTACTCTCTGTAACAAAAAATCAGGCACTATAGAAAGTGGAAATCTGGTTTTTTTTTTTTTTTTTGAGACAGAGTCTCGCTCTGTTGCCCAGGCTAGAGTGAGTGCCGTGGCGTCAGCCTAGCTCACAGCAACCTCAAACTCCTGGGCTTGAGCGATCCTACTGCCTCAGCCTCCCGAGTAGCTGGGACTACAGGCATGTGCCACCATGCCCGGCTAATTTTTTCTGTATGTATTTTTAGTTGGCCAGATAATTTCTTTCTATTTTTAGTAGAGACGGGGTCTCGCTCTTGCTCAGGTTGGTCTCGAACTCCTGAGCTCAAACAATCCGCCCGCCTCGGCCTCCCAAGTGCTAGGATTACAGGCGTGAGCCACCGCGCCCGGCCTAAAGTGGAAGTCTGGTTTTTTAAAGACTTCTTAGAATGTTCTCCCCAGATCTATGGCAACTCTGCTCAGGGGCAGCAGGACCTGGAAAACACGGCCCTTTTCAGCTCTTCCTTCCAGGTTTTGTGTCCAGGTCAAGAAATGTGTATGTTCCATCGGGAGCTTTCTTTCTAGATCCTTCCGTCCACATTGGTCTTCAGGGAGAACTGAGGGAGGGTGTGGGGTTGATAAAACTACTTCCCCCAACCTGCTTTTCCCATACAGGCTGGTTTTCAATTCCACAGACTGGCCTCCCCTCGCCAGGCCTGAGGTTTTTCTGAGCTTGGTTTCTTGTTGGGGTTTGGGTGCAATAAGGAAGTTGTCAAGTGAAACTGTTTTTTTCCAGGGTTGCTGAGCTGAGCGTCCTATCAGTGGCAGAGGTGAAGCGTAGCAGGTGGAAGGCAGTGGGCCAGCCCTTGGCTGTCCGGATTGGCTGTTCGTGAGCTCAGCTCTGGGAGATACAGTATATATGACCATATATATGTATGACCAAAGCATCTTCTGAGACACTCTGAAAATTGCCAGCAGCAAATAGCAGCATCTTCTCCCTGGACGAGCCGGACCTGAGCACTCATCAGACACAACTTCCAGCCCACAGGGAGCAGTGCCCAACACAGAGCCCCCTGCTCTGGGGGTCCCAGCCCAGGGTGGCCCAGGACAGGAGCGACTTCTGAGATCTGAGGTTGGTTGAACGATACCCTCTCCCTTGGGCTCTGGGGCAGTGGGTAAGGTATCTTGGGGTCCTAAGAGGAGAATAGTCTTGGGAGTCAGATCCTGAGTCCAGTCCCAATTCCTGCTGGGACCACTCTGGGCCTCAGTTTCCTTATTTCTAAAAAGATGGAGCCGGGTTCAATGACATGATCTCAACTAGGTGTTATTTGAAGAGCTCTGCACTAACTTGGTCTTAAAAGCTCCGTACTCAGGTTCTGATCTTGCTTATTCGCTGCCACCCTGAGCAAGGAACTTCACTTCCTTGGGCCTCAGTTTCCTCATCTGTAGAAGGGGGGCAGCATCACATACCTCACGTGCTAGTTTCCCTAGGGATGTTGTGGAGGTTGAGTTACAGACTTTAAGTGAGGGTACGTAGTAGAGGGACCCTCTAGGCAAATGGGAGGTGTTATTGTCACTATATTTGGATGAAAGTTCTGTGATTTTCGAGGTCTTTGGAAGTTAGTCCACGGACAGGGAGATCTTATGAAAAGAACTCTGGTGGCCTACTGCTCTCTCTGATGAGGATTTAAGGGGTGGGGGAGTACAAGCCATTGCCCTGCCCCACTCCGCATGCAGCGTTGCACTGCCCGTGGTCCTGGGTGGAGGACAGGATGCGGTGGGGGTGAGCACAGGTGTCTATATCTGGGTACATGTGGACGAGGGACTCTGAGCACAGGTCACAGCAAGCATGTGTGCGAATGTGAAACAGCATTCTCCATCAGTGTGAAACAGCAGATTTGCTCCCCGCTAAGGCCATTTGCGCACGCGTGTGTGTATCGGTGCTTACATGAGGCCATTTGGTGTAGGAGAGAGAAGATAGGATTTAGAATCTGGAGACATGGGTTCAAGTCTCCACCCTCTGCTTCTGGCCATGGGCCTTGGGCAAGTCTCTTAATGGTTCAGAGCCTCAATCCCCCACTGCTGGCCCACGGCCAAGAGTAAAGGGGAAAATGTAAACGAAAGGGCTCTCCGGGTGCCTTGTGGCAGCATAAAGGTGAGCTGGTTTGTGTTTGCACATATCTGTGCACGAGTGTGCTCCTGTGACCCATGGGTGTCTGTGGTGTCGACTGTGGGTCCACACGTGTGTGCCGCACGCACACTGTCCCTCTGAGCACTGGCGTGGGTGTGTAGCACATGGCTCTTTGCTGAACACCTGTTGTGTGAAGTGCAGGGGTGCAGAAGGGGAGGGCAAAATACCTTTATGAAATAGCACCAGAGCAGTGACAGATTAACTGGCCAGATGACTAAATTAGAGAACAGAATGTAGACGAGGTTAGTATGCAATTTAGAAAATAAACCAAACACAATTAGTTGGGTGTGGTGGCACATGCCTGTAGTCCCAGCTACTCAGGAGGCTGAGGCAGGAGGATTGCTTGAGGTCAGGAGTTTGAGGTTGCAGTGAGATGACGCCACTGCACTCTAGCCTGGGTGACAGAATGAAACTCTCTCTCAAAAGAAAAAAAAAGTGAGTTAAAAAAAAGAGAAAATAAACCAAACTTGGCAGTAGTGTCTTGGGAAAAATAGGCAAACTTCCTGCTTCAGGGTCAGCTGTGTGCTTTCTGTGGGCGGCTGTTGTTGTTAGACACGTCACTGGTGTATGTCATGACTTACCACAAGTCCTGTGATCTTCAGATCACTCAAGTATTTCTGAGCTCATTTGGACTTTGCTCTGAAATTCACTCTCCGCCAAGGCAATAAACAAGTTTACAAGAGCAGCTGGGTTTCCATGCAATGACCCCGTGGCTGTCTTGGGGTTATTGGCCTGGGAGCATGACCTGGGCAGGGTGGGGTTCCCCCACAATCCAGCCAAATGTAGGTGAGCACCTTGGGCACAAAACAAGAAAAAAGGAGGAAAGGAAAAGAAAGCCTTGCTTTGATGAATTTTAGATAAACAGAATTTTACCCTTGGAAAAAGTCTTGAGCGATTCAGTTTTGGCACATATAGAATGGGAGAGGTTGTTAATATTAAAACCCAATCTTCTCAGGGTGTAGCGACTTTAAGAGTCTGAGGACACAACATCCAGAGGTTCTTCAGGTGTCTCCCTTGGGCTGGGTGGGCTTGCCCACCCTGGCCAGCAGCTGGCTCCATCTTTGGAACATTAAGGAGGAGGAGCAGTCAGAGAGGGAGGGGAGAGATGGGCGGCCCAGAGAGGACACACTTACAGAAGAAGGAAGTGGATACAGTCTCAAATGCTGCAGCACTTTAGGGAGGACGAGGAATGGAAAGAGATCACTGGATTTGGAATTAGGCGCCCTGGGAGATCCTGGAATCTCTCTTCACTGGGGACCCTTTAGGACGGCTAAGGCTGCCGTCACCCAGCCCCTGCCTGCCTCCGCACCGCAGCAGCGGCTGTGCGGCTCTGTCCTGAGTGTCTCCCACCTCCCTCTGGGCTGGGGCAATGGTCATTCCAGGCAGGGGGTGGCCAAATCAAGGCCACTTTTTTTGAGAAAACATCAAGAAGGAAAACATTTTGCTGGTGGAATTGTGTTTATGTTCTGATTAGAAGTAGCAGTGTGTCCTCTGAATGCAGTAAGAGGATACTGCAGCTATCAGCATGGCGAGAACCGTTTCCATGGCAATGACAGCTTCTTAAAAGATCGCTGTGCCTCTCTTCCCACTAGCTGGGTAAGGATGCTCTGGCCCTCTGCACTCGGTCTCCTGGAGCTACGTCAGTGCAGGAGGAAGAGGGGCTGAGCTGGTCAGGAGTGTCCTGTGTGTTTGGCTGGTTTTGTGGTTTTGTTACGGAACAGCTTCTCTGCCAACCACATCGAATTTGCCCTGACCTAGGAACATAAGAAAAAATAGAGAGAACCCTGAAGCTGTTTATGTTTCTGGCTCAGCTTACTTGGATCTTAAAATCAGAGAGAACTTCCACCTAAGTTTATCTTCTCCTAAGACGATGTGCTACTAGAGAGAAAGCAGACGCAGGGGACCGGTGCATTCCTGTCCTCACCACACACCTACATCCCCACTTCTGCCCATTCGAAGGGGACCATATGCATCTTCTTCATGATTACATCCCTAGCACCAAGCATGATTTCTGGGGCATCGTGGGTGCTTATTAAATGTTTGTTGAAAGAAATAAATGAGAACAAACGCAAATATTTCCCTCTGCGGTTTGTTCTCCTTAGCCTACCCCCTACCCTATTTCAGAAGCACAACCAGCCTCTGAGGCTTCAGGAACATTAGTGAATTTCCATATGAGGCACAGGCATGTATTGCTAAGAGTTTCTGTGTAGCCCAGATGTTCCTTTTAAGGAACATTAAACAACAAACAAAGCCTTTCAAATTGCCTGCCTCCTCCCTGGCCCGATCTCTCATTTCCTCCAAGGTCATCTGTGTGTGGACACCCAGCTGTGCTGGTGGTACCCAGCGGCCTTTGGTCTTGGCGACCTGGGGCTGCAGCATCGCCCAGTCCTTCCTCCCCCAACGGGTGCTGAGGGAGGGAAGGCGCCCTGAATGTCACCGTCACCTTCAAGTCTTTCTCTATGTCCCTGTGTCTTTTCTTCTATGTCTCTTCACATTCCCATAGATTTCAGACATATGAAATGGTAATTATAGATTCTTATTTTCTGCCTCTAAGCTGAACACAGCAATCAATACATTTTAGAGTAAATGAATCGGTTGGTGAAGGCAAGAGATAAGATGGAAATAGGTAATTAACATCCCATGCCTCTACATAATACGTAGTCAATGCATGCTAAACCTATAATGACAAATTGGAGTAGGCAACCCATGGTCCCAAGCTTGGTAAGACTCTCTGGGAACGCAGGGTTGGGATTCAAAGCCACCTTTTATTTTTCTTTTACCATCCACCAACGGGCAAAGGGTTTCTGACAATTTCGGCAAAACTGGAAAGCCCCAAGAGTTTCTGATTAAAGACACACAGATCGCGTGCCCGGCCCGCACCAGGCCTGCTTACCGTGCTGCCCGGGAGGCGGTTCCTTCCTCCTTTCCACGGGCAGCCGCTCCACTCGGGCTGGAGAACGCAAGGGCCCTGCTGCTCTAGGATGGAACTCACTGCGCGTGAACTACACGTGCGAACATACCTTACGCACCCTGTTTGTGTTATGCATCTGTTCATTGATTTAGTAGGTACTTAGTGAGTGCCAGCGACGTGCCAGACACTGTTCTAGGCACTCAGGACACCAGGCCTAGCAGAATAGACAAAAAAAATTTTACAACAAAATTCTTGTTGTAAAAGCCGCCACTGCTGCTGAGGGGAAAGTAAGGAGAGCACGAGAGCAGGGAGACCGCTAAGGACGCGGTCGGAAGGGTCCGGGTGAGCGAGGGCGGGGCCTGGGCAGCGTGCGGAGTGGGGAGTGTGGCGGAGCTGCGGCCAGCAGGGGACAGAAGGGGTCAGGCGCGACTCCATGGTTTTGGCCCGAGCAGTCGGAAGAACAGAGCTGCCTCGTAAAGTATTCATGACAGCCTGCCAAGAGACAGGGCAGGTCTCAGGCATGTTTCAGGTGGGGACGAGGGTCCTGAAAAGGTGTGTGAGCTGCCCAAAGTCCCCAGGCTAGGAAGGGGCAGGATCGGCCTCTGGCTCCAGCCGTATTCGTTTCCCATCGCTGCTGAAACAAAATGCCACAAGTCAGTGGCTCTGGAACGTGAATTGATTATCTTATAGTTCTGGAGGTCAGAAGTCTAAAATCAGTCTCAATGGACTAAAACCAAGGTGTGGGCAGGGCCGTGTCCCTTCCGGAGGCTCTAGAGGTGCCACTGACCAGCTGTGAGATCCGGGCACCATCTCCCTGTGGTTCAGTGGTGCTCTCTGGAAAACGGGGACCATGACACCTCCTTACCCTGGGGCCGCTGAGGAATTTAGACAACAGCTCAGTACAAGAGGTTGACGTGATTCACATGAACGGGCAGGGTGAGCGGCCCACTGATCAGCACTGTGGCCAACCCTGGCAGTTTCCGGTGGGTCTGTCCTAAGGGAACTGTTTGTTTTGATTATAGCCCAATGGAGGATCCGAGGCGCCCCAGGAAGCCGGTGGCAGACAGGAGAACCAAGTCTCTGGACAGGCCGCAAGCCCCCAGGAAAGACTCAGAGGCACAGGACAGCCAGCAACGTTCCCCGCCTGCTGTCTCCTCCAGGAAGGCGCTTCGCCAGATGGCCGGTGATGGGGCCGGACATCCTGAGAGCCAGGCTCTGTCTGCGGAGGCTCAGGGCACCGGGGCCACAGCCCTCACTTGGGAGGAGGCCAGCGAGTTTCTCTCCCCCCAGCAGAGGCCCCCGCAAGACACCAAGAAGGACAAGGGCCAGAGGCGGGCCCAGCAGGGGTGGCTGAAGACAGTGCTGAACTTCCTCCTGGGGACGGGCCCTGAGGAGCCCAGGGAAGGGACCAGCAGGAGGTCGAAGGGGAAGGAGGGCCTCCCCCAGCCCACAGAGCCCCTGCAGGCACCTGGGGAACCAGCCCTCAGGAAGAGAGCCCAGGACAGGAAGGCCACCCGCAGGAAGCATGGCCGCAAGAGACAGGTTGCTGAGGAAACCAAGGAGGCTGACGCTGAGGCGGCTGGGGGCCCAGAGGCAGGGCTGGCCCAGGCAGCTGCTGCCCCGTGCTCCAGGGAGGCGGACCTGGGCCCAGCCCTCGGGGGTAAGCAGACCATGCCTGTTCCTGTGGGAACCCCACTGCCCCAGCCCAAGGGCCAGAGTGTGCTAAGCTTGCTCCACACACCTCTCAACTGCGGGGACAGTGTCACAGCGTCACTGTGACCCTTCTCTGAGGTAGAACAGCCCCGTAGCTGACAGCTCCAGGTTAAACTGCCTGAGGTTCCAGCATCACTAGCTGTGTGACCTGGGGCTGGCAACGTCCCTCTCTGAGCCTCCATCTTCTTCCTGGATAAAATGAAGATTAAACAGTTTCTTGTGGGAAGGCCGTGGCCCACAGGGAAGTGCTCAGCGCGTGGTCGCTGCTGTGAAGCACTCCAGTGTGAGCAGCACGGACCCAGGAGACATGGAAGGCAGGGAGCAGAGCCAGGGGAGTCCTACCCACCCCCCACCGGCCCACACGTGCTGCTGGGGTGCTGGTTCCAGGCCTTGGTTCTAGACTTGGCTCCATTGGGAATAAACTTGCCTTGTGAACTTGAGCTTGAGCTGCCCCCTCTGGAATGCTGGGTTCCTCGTTCATAAATGAGGGAACTCCTCCCCAGGGGCATCCTATTCTGCCCGGGGACCATGGAGCTGGGCGCCACCTGGCCCCTGCAGGGAGGTGGAGCTTTGCACTGTAGCACTCAAAACCCACTGTGCTTTTGAGAAGGAGAAGGGACCCGAGAAGACCCAGGGTGAGGGATCGGGGACTGAGAGGGGCACCTGGGTTGAGGCAGCCTCTTTTCAAATAAAAACCTTGGTGGGTTCCTCATTTTTTGGTAAGCCTAGAGCTGGCTATAGCAGAGCCTGTTGTGTTGTGAATTCTGTGTTGTTTTCTCATGTTGATTAACAAAGTTAGAAGAACGTCGCTGACACCCCCACGCACACACCCACACACCCACTGCTTTCCTCTGCTTTCCAGGAGGGGAGGGTTCTGGTCCCCACCAGTCCTTGTTCACAGAGGAGGGTGGTGCTGCTGCCTCGGACGTTTCTCCGCAAGCTGCCAGTCACCAGCAAGAAGAGGAGGTCAAAAAGCCCGACCGTGAGTGAGAATCTCTAGTGTCTTTTTGTCCACAGCCGGGGTGGCTGTCACCAGATGAGATGGAGTGCTCTGAATGATGACTGAGACCTTGGCTGGTGGCTCTCAAAATATGTGCACTGATCTTTCTTCTTCTGGTACTTCTGGCCACATTTGCTTATTTTAGAGTCTCCCAGAAGGGAGTCTGAGGAAGTGGGAAGGCTGCCGGCAGATGCTCCTGCCTTATGTGTTAATGGGGATGGGACTGTTTTTCAGTCTTTTAAAATTTATTTTAGCTGGGTGTGGTGGCGCATGCCCAGAGTCCTGGCTACTCTGGAGGCTGAGGTGGGAGGATTGCTTGAGCCCAGGCGTTCAAGGCCAGCCTGGGCAACATAGCAAGAACCTGTCTCTCAAAAACAAAGAAAGAGAGAGAGAGAATAATACCATATTCATCTAATTCCCTGTAAAAAAAAGATGGGTATATTTTAAAAGATATGAAATGGAGCAGCTATGCATCTGTCAAAGAATGACTAAAAGGTATTTAGTTAGTTATTCTGCAGGCTGTTCAGTTATTTTACAGCTACTCATTTTCCCACATGAGAGGGAATCAGCTGGTAGACCAAGTCCAGGAGCACAAGCAGACAGTGTATACGTGAGAGGGAGGAAGGAAGGGGACCCTGCAGATAGCCTGGGAGCGGGGGTCTGTCTGCATTTCTTTGCACGTAGATGGATCAGCTGGCAACAGGCAGAGGACAGTCTGAGCACATTGTCCTTGAGTAGGTCAAAGGAAACCATTTCTGCTGTTTGTGGCTTCTCTGTGACGACTGGGGAGTGTGGTTGAGGCTTCAGTGTGGCAGGCTCTCTCCTTGTCACGCCTGCTGATGTCCTTCTGTCCTCCACCTTAGCTGGGCTGCCTATCCACCCTTTTCCCCAGTGGAATTTTGCAGGTTGAAAGATCAGCACTGGCCTTGCAAAGTGTTTCCAAGCCCAGTCCCTTATCTGATGTCCTGACAGCTTCCTGAGGGAGAACAAGGATTATGATCCACATTTCATAGGGAAAGAGATGAAGGCCCAGAGAGGTTAAGAGACTTACCCAAGTTCACACAGCTTACTGAACACAAAGTGGATGTTCACAGATCTGTGAAGTTCAAAGGAAAGAGTGGAGCACAAGTTGAACGCCTGAAGGGCTGACCTGAAATTCCCTACATGAAATGGCACACTTTGACTTAGTGCCCTTCCCGTGCGGATCTTCCGACCCTCCCGCAGAAGGGCGGCCCCTGGCATGTGGTGCTTTCCCCCCCTTGCATGGCCTAAGGAGCTGTTTTAAGAGGAGCCCAAGACAGTCATTTGAAAGCGTTATCAGGGCATTTAGAAAGAGTAACCGGGTACATCTGCTTTCTTCCAGAGGATGCTATCATCAAGATGATAGTGGAATTGCTCAAAAGAGCAGGAGACCAGTGGGAAGAAGAGGTGAGGAGCAAACTACCTGTGCAGCTCCCCAGGGCTCATACCTTTTCCTCCCCTGTCCCGCCCCTCCCTGAAGCCTCCCTCTGCTGCTCCCAGAGCTCAGCCCTCCCCTTGCCGGGGGCTGCCCTGCAGCTTGGTGGGCTCTTCAGTTGCTTCCAGGGGAACTTTCCCCTCTCCTCAAGGTCAGGGGCCTGACTCCGTTTCTCTCCTCTCCCCCACAGCACTTTCAAGAGATGGCCCTGCACAACCCAGCGCCAGCCTCTAGGAAGAAATCCCAAGAGAAAAAGTCCAGCCCCAAGAGAGCCTTTTGTCTTAAGAAACACAGCTCTGAAGAGCCCAAGAGGGCAGGGGCTGCAGATGTTCCCAGCCCGGAGGCCCGGCCACCCAAGAGGCCCAGCTTTCTGCCTCTGGCCCTGTGTGTCGGTGGCCATCGGCCTTCCATCTCCAGCAGCCTTGGTGAGCGGGCCCCACAGTTGCTATAGCAACCCTGCAGCTGCCTCCCACTCTGGAACCTTCCCCAGGGCTGGAATTGGCCGCTTTAAAGGCTGCCGCCCAGTCTGACTTTTGCACTCAGCCCTGAGTGGTGAGAGGAGGGCCGTGGGAGGAGAGAAGGCGGCCAGCAGGTCCCTCCACACAGCCTCACTGAGGTCCAGGCAGCCCAGCTAAGCCCGTGACGGAAATCGTGTTCAGGGCTCCCCAGCCACCCTCATCTCTCGGCGGCTGCACCTTCTTCCCAATGCTGGCGAGGAGGATGGTAGCGTGTGTGGGAAGGAACTGGAACTGGGAGGCAGGAGACCTGGGTTCTGAGCTGATTTCTGTGACATTCCCCATCTCTGTGCCTCAGTTTCCTCACTGATAAAATAAGATACTTCCCTACCGTATACCTGTATCTCAGTCAGTCCTCAGAGCTATCTTATGAAATACAGTTATGATCCCCACTTTACAGATGAGGGAACGGAGGCTTCGGGAGGTGAAACAGTATGCTCAAGGTCACACGCCCATCGGTGATGGAGCCGGGGCTGGAGGGAGAAAGGATCAGAGAGTTTCTTCCTGGGTGTCAGGGAGGAGCAGCCTAATCGGGCGTCCTGGCCAGGGGCATTTACATTTTGATGCTTAACACCAAAGAGTGGGTCTCCAGTGGTGGACTTTGAGGCCACACGGGGAGATATTTTCATGCAGGGGGATTCTGACCATGATCCGTTACTTCCTGCAGGGAATCCGGCATCTGCCGTTCAACCTGTGCATCAAGCCAGAATGTTACAGGGTGGGGGCACCAAGGGAGGGAGGAGAGGGCAGCAAAGCCCAGGAAAGGCGGTTCTATGGAAATAGGAAGGGATAAGGGAGCTTGGTCTGGACCAGTAAGTCAGAGACATGGCCTGGCCCAGCCGCTCACTTCCAGCCCACCACGGCCTTATCGTGATCCAGCCACGGTGCCCACGCTAGAGCCTGCACCAGCTTCTGTGCGTAGTTAACGCCCTCAGACTGACATAACACTCCCACCGTTCCATTTGCTTCTCAGGCTTAGAAGAACCTGAAGCCCAAGGGGCCCTGCCTACAGATGTCGGGGGTCCCAGTCCCTTTGAACTTTCCACCCACCCAGGAAGCCAGGGACCCGAAGAGGAGTCACAGCTGGACAGAGCCTCGGAATACAGTCAGTGTCCCTCTCCTCTCCTCAGAGACCCCTGGGAAAACTTCCAGTCTGACTCTCTAATTGCAGAAGAGAAACTGAGCCAGAGACAGGCAGTGACCTGTCCAGACCCCACTGGGAGCCCAGCAGGCTGGGGAGGCCACGCCAGGCTGCCTGTTACACACGCTGTCCAAGCCTCAGTACATGTCAACAGTGACAGCGCTGGCCTCCTCGGGGCAGTGTGAGGCTGTGGGAGGAACACGCTGGCCCACGGCAAGGGCTGGTGTGATCTTTAGGGCCTGGGCTCGAATCTGGGCTCTGACCCCTTCAAACTGTGTGAACTTGGGCAAGTTACTTCATCTCTGGTCTCAGTTTCCTCATCTGCAAAATGAGGATAATAATAGTACCCACTTCCTAGAATTGTTGGTGGCTCTAAATGAATGAATGCCTATACAGCGTTTAGAGCAGGACCTGTTAGCAGCTAATAATGTGTTAGCTGACACTTGTCATTATTCTTTTTTTTTTTTTTTCTTTTGAGACAGAGTGTCACTCTGTAGCCCAGGCTAGAGTGAGTGCCGTGGCGTCAGCCTAGCTCACAGCAACCTCAAACTCCTGGGCTCAAGTGATCCTCCTGCCTCAGCCTCCCGAGTAGCTGGGACTACAGGCAGGTGTCACCATGCCCGGCTAATTTTTTTTCTATATATATTTTTAGCTGTCCATATAATTTCTTTCTATTTTTAGTAGAGACGGGGTCTCACTCTTGCCCAGGCTGGTCTTGAACTCCTGACCTCGAGCGATCCCCCCGCCTCGGCCTCCCAGAGTGCTAGGATTACAGGTGTGAGCCACTGCCCAGCCTTGTCATTATTCTTGTTGTTAGGTGGCCCAGCTTGTGGACAGAGCCTCAGGAGAAGTAAAGAGGGTAGGAAGAGGGGCGGGCGCCACAGGAGAGAAGCTCAGCACATGGTAGCTGCCATCACTATTATTATTATTTTACCATAGGCAGAACCAGGCCTAGAATCATGTAATCTTGTCAGTTCTTCGTGTCTGAAAATACTTTTAACGATCGTTGCTTCCCTGCCCCTATTCTGCCCCATTTGCTTTTTATCCACAATGTGCCTTGAAAGGGACGCGGAAGGGCCCTGCTCTACCTGGAGGGAGGGAGGTGCAGTGGGAGGGACCTGGGGGCGCAGGCCTCCCCTGGAGCCAGGGGCCCCGTCTGTGTGTGGGCCCTGGCAGGTGAACAGATAAGTGAACACGTGTCTCAGGAAACCAGCTCTGCCCTAAGGACCGCCTGACAGTGCATCCGCACCCTCGAGGGGCCCGGGGTGTGTAGCCCTGGTCAGGACCTGTGAGAATCTCCCAGGGAGCCGCCTTAGGAAATGAAGATGGACCACAGGAGGGCTTTTCTAAGCACCGGAGTGTAAGCAGGCACTTTGATCTTTTTAGGAGAATTCATCCAGAAGATCATTGCCCTACTCCAGGATGCTGAGGAACAGGGGGGAGAGAAGGTAAGGAAGATGTTGCCCGTGTAACCTTGACCTCACTAGGGAACCCCCAACCCTGCCTGGCAGGATGAGTTCCCCGCCCCTCCCCCGATTCTGTGTCTTGCCAAAGCCCAGCCCAGGTCACCCCCCCCCACCCACCCCGTCCTCCCTGGAGCCGCCCAGCCAGCTCCAGACCACGCTCCTTTCCCTGGCTCAGCATCCATCGCTCTCTGCCCTGGGCTGCACCCGCCAGCCCACAGCGAGTCTCTTTGCCCAGCTCACCTGCAGTCTCCTCAAAGTCAGGAGCCCTGACTCAGTTTCTCTCATCTCCTCCACAGCAGCCTCAAGTCCAGGAGGTGGACGTGGCTGTAGAAAACCCGGCCCCACCCTGCAGGAGGAAATCCCAGGAGAAAAAGTCCAGCCTCAAGAGAGGCTTTTCCCACAGAAAACACAACTCCAAGGAGCCCAGGAGAGCAGGGACTGCCAGCCCGGAGGCCCAGCGGCACAAGAGGCCCAGCTATCTGCCCCTGTGTGTCGGTGGCCATCGGCCATCCGTCTCCAGCAGCCTTGGTATGCAGGCCTGGTGTTGCCGTGGTAACGGAGGCTTCCTCCAGGGCAGGGGTGGCTGCTGTGTGGCGTGTTCCTGTTGCTTTTTGCTCTGAGCAGAGTGGGGAGGCGGGCAGAGGTGAGGGGCCGGTTGCCAGTAGGACCCCCCACTCACAACATATGCCCCCCCAGTGCGCACTTAAAAACAACTGTGACGTGAGATCAGAGCATCCATGCGTCAGAGTCACCTGGAACCCTAAGAGAAAACAGTAGACTCGAGTGTGGTGAAGTAGGCTCTGGCCTGGGCCTGTTTTTTCACTCCACCAAAGCTGAGGCCCCTGCTATCCAGTAACTGCCCTGACATTCACCGAGTGCCTACTGCACGCCACTGTCAACTATTGTCTCACTTAACCAGCTCACAGCCCTGCGAGGGCAGTCTCATCACTCCCATCTGACAGATGGGAAAAGTGAGGTTCAGACAGGCTAAGTGGCTTGGAAAGCCTCGAAGAGTTAAAGGGGAAGGGGGTTCCCTTGGTGGGGCCCGTGGGTGTACTTGTGCCCACTCCCAGACGGTGAGGAGGCAGAGGAGTTGGTAGAGAAGGCCATGACAGCACTGTGCCCACCTCTGAGGCAGAGCTGGGCGGGAGCTCACCGAGGAACCTGGAAGGCAGAAGCCCTCTCGTGCTCGTGCGTGAACAGCGCCTTCTCAGGACCTGGGATCAGCTTGTGCGTGTGGATTTGAGCCTGGTGCAAAACACACCAACTCTTTTCTGCCCTCAGATGCAGAAGGTCTCGAGTTGCAGGAGCCCTCACCTGCAGAAGGGGGCCCAGCTGGGCTCTCAGAAGCACCTTCCCAGGCCAGAAGCCACAAGCCAGAAGGGGGACCTCAGCTAGACGGAGCATGCGAATCCAGTTAGTACTGCCCCTGCTCTCATCGGGACAGCTTCCTGGGGCTTCTCTTCTGCGTGGATTTCACAGACTGAGCAGGGAATGGTTCTGGGGAGGGAATTGGGAAGGGCAAATACCCCAGGAGACTCTAGAGCAGGGCAGAGGGCAGAGGCTTGGCCTTTAACCTGGGGCTGTTGGGGCAGAGTTGCAGTGGAGCCTCCTCCAGCCAGAGGATGCCTGTCTTCCCACATTCTGTGGGAGGTAACCGACATCCCCCGTTAGTTTGCCTGGATATTCCGTCTAAAATTCCTGGCCTGCGCTGGGCTTGTAGCCAGCGGTGTGCCGGCAAACAGGCTCTCTGTGGGGAAGCCCTGCTGTGTAGCATCTGCACGTTTCCATGGTATAAATATTTCTACCTTGGCCGATTTCAAGCTGCCAAGAGTTCATAACAACTGGTTCACAAATTGCACAAGTATTACAACGAACGTAGTACGAGCCAGTCCCAGCACATCACTGCTTATAACCCAGGCCGATGGGTCCGTTCCCGCTGCGTCGGTAGCCGTGGGTTTTCCCCTCCTCACGTTCTGATTAGCTTCTTCTAGTCCAAACTCCCATTTCTGACGGCGGGACCCCACGGTAGCCTGGGGAAGGGACGCTGGGGAGGCCTCGGTTTCCCACCTGTCAAATGGAGCTGAATATGGTTACAGGAGAGGCTCGCAAGTCTGAGTCCTTCTAGTTCTATAAAGCAAATGCAAACAAAGCTCTCACACCCCCACTCTAGTTTAAGTGAAGATTTTTTTTTTTTGGTCCTGTCATAACTAATCTGTGTGCTGAGGTTTAGAGATAAAGACTGTCCTTAACTGATGGATGGGTTGTTGGGGCACTTTGTTGTTGAAAGGGGACTAGGCGTCACCTGGTCACCATAGCTCAGTCCTTCTTTATCTCCCTTAGAGGAGCTCATCATCCAGGAGCTGGTGGCGCTTCTCCAGGAGGTGGACGGCCAGCTGGGGCGGCAGGTGAGCACCACGCAGTCCCCCCCCGGGCCAACTGCAAGGCCTCACTGCCCCCAGCTGAGACCTGGGTTCAGTCCCCAGTCTGCGTCTCTGGGCAACTTTGGCCATGTCCCTTAACCTCTCTGAGCCTCGGTTTCCTCTTTTGCAAAAAGAGGGATAATTATCTACTTGACCAAGCTTAGTGCATATGTAGAAAGTTCCAGCCATGTAGCAGATAGGGTAACAGATAGTTTAAAATAACATAGTGCTCATGGCGGTTCCTCTGCCAGCCAGGACCTCCCCTTATCCAAATCCACCATTGAAGTTCAGCTCTTGCCCCCTTCCCTGGAGGCCTCCTCTGCCCACGCCTGGCCACCAGCCTGGCTGACCCGTCCTTGGCTGTCTCACTGTTGACTCTCCGTCTTGGGCACACACTTCAGCATTTCTATGTCTCCAATTCTTTCAAGCTTGTTGATTTTTCTCCCCTGCTAGATAGCCTGTAACAAAAGATTCCCTGCCCTTGAAAAACAGTCTCCTTGGAGAGGCAAACACAGATCACATATGAAGAGGGCAGGTTGTAGACGAGTCATCAGGGTGGGTGACGCTGTTGGCACCTCACCTTACCGCCAGAGTGCACACCGGCCCCGCTCCCAACTGCCAGCACCTGCATCCTTTTGTCTGTGGACTTTCTGTCCGTGTGGTAGGCAGAACTAGCACCCCGCACTTCCCCAAGCGCAGCCTTCCACCAGCAGCTGAAGGGAGCTGGTGTACGAAGACCCCCGCTCCCTCGCCCTTGGGAGACATAACCCTGAGCAGCGTGTGCTGTGCTGGGTCCCGGCCTGCTCTGTGGGTTAAGCTCCAATTGCTGCACTGAATGGGCTGCTGTGTCACTGTGTCCCAGCTCTCCAATCCTCCCTCAGTGCTCCCTAACAAATAAACTAGCCATGCCCAGGTCCTTGTGTCTGGGTCTGCCTCTGGGGAAAAATAACCCAACACCTTTAGGTGTTAAGAGGACAGAGCTTACTGGAGGAACCCAAGAGTGGGAACCAAAATTTATCTCACATCTGCTCTGCACTAAAGATTTTATACCAACTATCTCACTTAATTCCCCCTCAACAATCTGGGGCTGGGGGGATATTATTACTCCATTTTACAGATGACCAAACAGAGGCTCAGAGAGGCCACAGAGCTAGTAAATGATACTGAAGCACCCAGATTCTCCACTGTCATAAAATTTAAATAACAAAGTAAGGTTATATATGAAACAGGGGGTGGCTGAGGGAGAAGAGAAGGCTCTGGGGCTGTTTGGTTCTGAATTACCTGAGTCTACAGACCTGCACTTTCTCCCTCCGCGCCCTGACTTTGTCCTGCTGCTCTGAGCGGGACCTTGCAGGACAGATTCTGGGAGGCTGGGATGGGGGCAGGTGGTAGAGGAACTTAACAAGGGGCGCTCATCCCAGGGACACGGAGGTGCCAGCCTGGCTGCGTGGAGCTGGGAAAGGGGTACCTGCCTGCAACACTAATGGCCTACCTTCTTTCTGCTTCCAGATCAGACGACACCCCAGCTTTAAGAGATTTTTTTACGAGTTCTCAGACTCCTCCCTCAGCAAGCTGGTAGCCACCCTGCGCAGCCAGGTGGCCCACTCCTCTGAGCTGGACAGGAGCCTCGCCAAGAGACCCTACCAGTTTGGCTTTGGCTTGACTAACAAATTTGCCAGCCACAAGAGCCACGCCATGTCTATCCTCATGGGCTTAAGAAGCCACTACAGTTGCACCGACTTCCCATACAGGGAGTCCCAGCCGGTGAGAGAGGGTGGGAAGGGCAGTGGCAGTGTGGCACAAGTGACCACGGGCTCACAGTTGGCCTCCAGGGCATCTACTTACTGTCCTCTCCCCTCTCCTGCTTAGTTCAGAACTTTCCGAGTTCTGCTCAAATGCCACTTCCTCCTTGATGAGAACTTCTGAGACAATTTTATACCACAATGATTTTTTTCTTTTCCCAAACCTCACTGATTTTACCCCATTATTACCATCATTTTATCTGGCTCTGGTCCCCAATCGTGTGTACATCCTCGTACTTTTTAAGATCAGTGTGATACATTGGGCCGGCTGCTATCTTAGCTTGCCTTGTTATTATTTCACAGGTTCTGCTGCTCGGCTTCCCAATTCTAGGCTGTCATAAAATTTAACTAACAAAGTAAAGTTATATATCCAGTAAGGGGTGGCTGAGGTAGACCAGAAGGCCCCAGGGGCTGATTGGTCCTGGAGGGCTGCCAGGAGGCCACCACTCCCTGACCTTGCCTTGCTGATTAAGAACAGCCTCTCCCCTGCCAGCACCGCACTGCTCTGATCGCTTCCATGCTATTCCTGATCATCCTCCCTCCCCTAAGGCTTTGAGATACTCTATTTAGAGATGATGTCTGCCACTAATTTTTTAAAAATTCTGAGCTTTTATGTTTTCTGATGGACTCCGATGAACAGATTTCCCCATCCTTCTCTAACTCATTGACGATAACCTGCTTACAAACATGTGGCCCAGATCTATAGTGTAGAAGCTACTGAGTGAAGGTGTGGATTTGACGGAAGGAAATATTCTGTTTGCTGGTGTTGGATAAACAGGACCAGGACTCTGAATCTAGTGGTCCCCTGGGAAACCAGACCCTTTTTGCAGTGAAGTTACTATCACCAAAGTACTTCTGTCTTCCTCTCCTGGAGTTACCTTGAGAAGTCTCTCAAGAAAATTGGTCTATTTCAGGACAGTTTTGCCTTGTCACTCAAATGCGCAGCTCTGCCGTGGCTTGTTTTCCCGGTGGGGGCTCCTCATGACCGCAGACCTCTCTTTTCACCTCCTCACTGTCTTTTCCCCAAGAATGGGGATGTTCCGGGTAATTTGCCCTCTAGGGTGGGGTAGGTAATAGCTTCCAGAGTGATCCGACTTCTTTGTGAAAGGTATTATAGAAACAGTTGCCGTGACTGCATGTCTGGTTTTACTAACCATTCATTCGTGCATTTATTCACCCAGTCAGTAGACACTGACAGCCTCCTGTGTGCTTAGCTGTGCAAAGTGCAGTGAGGGCTTGTGCAACCTTCTGCTTTCAAAGACTTCATCTGTTAATAGAAAAGACAACTGTTCACTGATGACAAAATTAAACAGCAATCAAATGCCAAATGACTGGTAGCTGAGGCCAAAAAAGCGAGTTGGTCCTGGGAGCCTTCTGGGAGGTGACAGACACTGACTGATTTTGACCCTTGAGGCAAGGAGGCCGTCTGGGGAGGAGGGATTGGGAGAGCAATGTCGGCAGGAGGCGCTGCAGGAACAGAGGTGCGGGCTAGTGTGGGGTGTTGAGGAGATAATGGGACGTCTGTTGTTACCAGAGTGGGACCCACAAATAACTGGGCTGTGGCTAACACCTATGTTCTTTTTCTCTTCCAAGAACATCACAAGTCCTGAGAGTCAAAGTCCAGATTGAAAGCTGTGCCTTGTGCTAGATTTCCCTTGAACTGGCCAGACAATTGGCAGCTTTAGCCAGGAGACCCTGAAGATGCTTCGTGATGTCCCAATCCCATTCTTCACAAAGATGACTGAAGACAAGAGCAGACAGCTACTCGGTGTCCACACACTATCGTCTGAGAAAGCACAAAGCACTTTCCCACGGGGCAAGATGCAGAGGGGGAAATCTTGCACCAGACTGGGAGTCCCCCTGCTTCAAACCTCCTGCAGGACCCTGAAAATGTCCCCTCTCCTCTCTAGGCCCTGGATTCTAGACTGTCATTCAGTAGGCCTACTGACAGTTTTCCAGATGTTTTAAAAATAATTTTTTGTTTAATCTCTAACCAGAACATCCACACACAGATGTGCATCTATGTGCAACACATCATTTATTCAGTTGGTCAACAGTGGTTAATGCTCAGATGGATTTATAGATGCCTCCCAGGAGCTCTGCAGGCCCCAGATAGGAAAGACCTATAAACTGCGGACTCCTGGTCTCTCAGAATCCTTCTAACTCTGTGTCCTATAATTCTATGACCAGAGAAATGAAGCTGATACCTTTTACCTCTCCCATCTCGTGGAGTTTGCTGAGTCAGCAAGAAAATGGATGTAAAGAATTCCAAAAATTACATAGTGCCACATCCATATATGTTATTATTCTTATTATAGCTACATCTAGATGGTTTTCAGGAAGTAGCGGATGGCTTCAAGCTGGACTGCCATGGATGGTTGCACAGATGTGCACTGCTCAAGAGCATCATACCCCAGGGGTTGCTATTCACATCCTAGCCATTATAGATTTCTAGATGTATGATGACAATGTTCCAGCTGATGGCAGTAAAGTGTCTTGAGAAAAGGGCTCTTTTTTGTATTTGCACAAAGGTGAGATGTAGGATGCAGAGGCTCTGCCTTCTACACAGCTGAACAGTTTCAACAGCTTGACTCAGGTGGGCAATTTGCCACATTCCATATCTACAAGCAGGCCCAACAAGGCTGCAAACAGACATCCAACTCCCTTGGACTTTGCCTGGAACATGTGGTCATAGGGGAGAGGATGTCACAACCTGAGTGGCAAACTAAATCATGTTACCCACGGTGGATATGGTGTTGCCGTGTGGAACCTGTGGTAGGCACCGTGGGGTGGGACTGGGGTGGAGGAGAAGCCAAGGGTAGAGAGGCCAGTTAGATGGGACTGGCCTCAAACATGAGACAAAGTTTTAGGAAGCTCAACTAAGCATATGCTGAAAGTCATTTAGGTTTTATTGCTGCTTCTGAGAAGTGGGGGAGAGGTGAATTATTTATGGGTTTATTTTAGGCAGTGTTCAGGAACACAGCACCAAAACCTAAAGAATTGGAATAAGTTTGGAAATGAAGGTCAGGAACCTTTTGTACATAGTTTTCTTATTTGGAATGATGTTCTTTAAGCCGTGTGAGTATTTGCTATGAGTTCCCGATGCTGGCATCTGACTCTCGTTTTTGTACTTGTATTATTTGAGCAAATAAAGAAATTGACTTGCACAAAGCTGTGATCTGGATTATTCACCATGGAGGCAAGACAGATATCCACCTGACACATGTCTGGCACTCTGGTGCCTGCAGGGCTGTGGGGGTCAGCCTCCTTGTCCCTGCCTGGGGCTCTCTCTGGATCCTCGCCAGGATGGGACACCTGGAGCTGGGACCCAGAGAGTGCCACCTCGCCAAGGCAGTGAAGGAAGGTGTCCTGGGCTGGCTATCAGGAGACCTGGGTTTTAGTCCGGCTGCCCCTAGGCTAGGTGACTTGGGGGACAAGATACTCTCCAGAACTGATATTCTACAATGCTGTGACTGTCAAGGTGACAGTTCATTATATGTCTGGGAAAATCTGGATCAGTCCTGATTCTGTATCATCTCTTATTAGCCCCTAAACTCTGGTGACCAAATTCTGTCACTTAGAACCAGGGTAAAAATTGTCAGAATGCAGCACTGGGTTTTGGCCCATGAAATGTGTTCTCCATGGAAAGACATCAAAGGCATCCTTCCCCTCTCTCGCATAACACGTGAATGCCCATTCCCCAACCCTGGCAGGCTCACCGTGCTGCTCTGCATTATCATCCTCCTCTACAGACAAGGAAACCCAGGCTCAGAGTAGTGAAGTGCCTTTTTCGAGATCACACAGCCAGCTTCAGAAAGAACCAGGCCAGGACTCAGCTCGGTGAACTCCTGTTTAAGTGCCCTCTCCCTTATTGTCTAATCCAGTGGTCCCCAACCTTGTTGGCACCAGGGACCGTTTTCATGGAAGACAATTTTTCCATGGATGGGGAAGGGAGATGGCTTCAGGATGATTCAAGTGCATTACATTTATTGTGTACTTTATTTCTATTATTATTACATTGTAACATTATACAACTCACCATAGGTTGGGCACCCCTGGCCTAATCCATTAGTTCATTTATTCAACCAATATTTACTGAGCGCTATGTACCAGGCAGGATGCTAACTCTATGGAATACACAAATGCAAAAGACACGGCCCCTGCCCTCAGGACACCCACGGACCCCACTGGTTATGGGGCTTTTGCCCCAATAGGAGTATGGGGGGTGGGACACCGTGTGAGGGTGCTGTGTAAGGGTGGGCCCCCTCAACTCCCACCACAGATACTTTAATGAGAACACTGAGGTGCATGGAGATCCCGTGGCTTTGTAAGGTTTTTAAAAGGTGGGCAAGTGACATCAGGACATAATTAACCTTAATGTCCTCCCTCTGGGAAGTCAGGAGCCAAACCGGGTGAGTCAGAGCTAATGGGGTCAGAACCGGTTGAGCCGGAGGTGTCAGCCCGGTTCCAGGGAGGGCTGGGCCGCCGCCGTTCACATATGCTTGTTTGGAAGGCAAGACAGCACCCTGGCCTTGCCCTTGGCACTCGGAGACCCCCCAGTTTCAAAGCACAGCGGCTGGCACGTTAAAAACAACCCATTAGTGTTGATTAAAAAGAGAGAGAGAGAAAGAAAAGAGAAAGGAACCAATTTAGGGTTGCCGGATTTAGCAAATAAAAATACCGGAGACCCAGTTAAATTTGAATTTCAGATAAACAATGAATAATTGCAACACTGGCAGCCTACTTCTACTAAATAATTATTCATTGTTTACCTGAAATTCAAATTTAACAAGATGTCCTGTATTTTATCTGGCAACTCTGAAACCAATGTAAAAATTCTTTTATTAATAATTACCTCAAAAGGAGAAAAAGAGAAAGTGACTGAAGTGAGGGAGAATATGCAAAGGGATTTACTGGTAATGTCGCAGAACTGACATTCAGAGGCCTGGGCTGTAAAGACGGGCTTTGAGTCGTAACAGTAATTGTTACTAAGCTGGAGTCCGCCTTGGGTACCAGGCAGGAAGCAAGGGAGAAACCTCCTTCCCGCTGTCCCGCGCCTCAGGCCTCTGCGAACACGGAGACCAGTCCCGGACGAGGGGCCGCGGCCAGCGGGGCCACTCGGTCAACTCTTTCCCACCGCACAAACCGGCGGCTTCCCTCCCGTGGCTGGTCCGGCCGGAGTGGGCACAGGATGCCAGACGCCAGGGACTTTGCTCCTTCTCAGCCGCGCAAAGGTGCATTTTGTTCCCTGAACCGGCCCTGTCAGACGTAGGCGCCACAGGGCCTGCTGCTGAACACCCCAGGGGTCACCTCTGCACGTGGCGTCCTCCACCCCTCCGCTCCCGGGTTTGCGGTCCAGGACTCGGGGCAGCCCAGGCTTCCTCCCTGGGCCCGGCTGGGGCGGGAGGCTGTCTGCTCTTTGGGGAGCAGGGAGCGGGGGCGGTAATTTTTTTCTGGACAGTCTGGAAAATGTGAGTCTGAAGGAATCTTTCTCACGGAACGTTTTCACGGAGCTGCGAACAGAAGTCTGCCCTCACGTGTGTGGGCGGGGAGAAGGGACATTTGGCCTCCATTTCCTCTACGTCCCTCTGCAACCACACCGGGACGCGGGAAGTCGGGGCAGCCTGTCCCAGCGCCGCGGCACCACAGAATCCCAGGGGGGCTGTTAACGATCCCGCTGCCCCTGCTGCCAGACGGGCTCCATCAGGCGAGTCCAGTGACCAGCTGAGGGGGGTCCGGTGCTTCCAAGTCAACCTTTAGTTCACTGGGGGAGTTCAAAACAAAACGGGGCCAGGCGCGGTGGCTCACGCCTGTAATCCCAGCACTCTGGGAGGCCGAGGCGGGTGGATCGCTCGAGGTCAGGAGTTCGAGACCAGCCTGAGCAAGAGTGAGACCCCATCTCTAGTAAAAATGGGTGTGGTGGCACGAGACTGTAGTCCCAGCTACTCGGGAGGCAGAGGCAGGAGGATCGCTTGAGCTCAGGAGTTTGAGGTTGCTGTGAGCTAGGCTGACACAAGGGCACTCTAGCCCAGGCAACAGAGTGAGACTCTTTCTCAAAAACAACAAGAACAACAAGAACAAAAACAAAACAGAAGTAGAAGAGCTCGGTTTCCTGACACCACAGGAAACAGGGAAACTGTGTCCTTGGCTCCGTCCTGCTGGACCCCCAAGAGTTTCGCGCTGTGGACTGGGTCCTGGGCAGACTAGGAAGGATCTGGCTCATCTGCAAGAAGCAAACGCAGGCCGAGATTGGGAGCAAGGCCCATCGGCACTGGTCAGCATTGACGTCCATCAGTCTGTCCAGAGCAGGGCAGTGGCAGAGTGGGAAGGATCGCAGGGAAGTAGAGGCCGTTTGCAAGGAGACCCTCTGCACCATCAGGACTGGCAGCGGGTGTTGCCCCGGCCCCTGAAAAGTCTGGGGTCGGGGGAGGGTGTCTGAGAGCAGTGGGGAGCAGGCTCAGCCTCGGGGTGCTCAGCTTCTCTCCTGGGCCAGCTCAGGTTTCCCCGTTTGGCTCACAGCTTCCTAGGAAAAGGACATAGATTCATCATTTCTGAGTCCCTTACCTAGGACTTGCCTCACCTTAGTTCCACTGGGGACACCCCTTGCAGCTTCAAAAGAGTGGCCATAAATTTTTGTTCGTTCAGAGCTTCTTCAGTTTCAGAATTGCAGATAAGGGACGATGGGCCTGTGACGCTCCAGCTTGGTGAGCATGTGGTGGGGACAGCCACCTCCGGTTCGTTTGCTGGTGGAAGTGTTGCCATGTTAAGCATCATAATCCCCTTGAGGACAATTTGGCAACATGCATCAAAACTTTTCTCTCACATACCTTGTGACCAAGAAATCCCAGTTCTAGAAATATATGCCAAGGGGACCACTGGCTGTGTGTACAAGGATGTGTTTATGGGGATATTTATTTATTTATTCTAATGCAGTGACAAGGTCTCGTGATGTTGCCCAGGCTGGAGGGCATTGGCTATTCACAGACAGGATAATTGTGCACTGCAGCCTCGAACTCTTGGCTCCAAGTGATCCTCCTGCCTTAGCCTCTAGAGTAGCTGGGACTACAGGCGCATGTCACCATGCCCCGCAATGGCATATTTGTCATAGCAATATTGATAATAGCAAAAAATTGGAAGCAACCTAAATGTCCATGAGTAGAGGACAGATGAAATCAATAACGTTAATAGTATATCCACAGCAATGGAATATTATGGATCCATTATAAACTTAATACATCTATATTTGCCATGGAAAGAAGTTATGATATACTATTTAGTTAAAAAGCAGGCTACAAAACAGTATGTAGTATATAATACCATTTTTATAAAAAAGCTTTTAAAACAGATGCCTGTGTATGTTTGGAAAATATGGATGGGTATTCACCAAAATATTAATGTCTGAGTGTTGGGGTTTCTGGCAATTTTTTATTTTCTATTTATGCCTTCTAGATTTTAGTATTTTTTTTGTAATGAGCACATGTTGGTTTTAAATCCAGAAAAAGCATTAAAATTGCTCATCCTATTAAAAGTGCAGGTATAGAGCAAAAATATATGGATAACGTCTCTTTCAAGTGATACTTATACTGGGCTAATGTAGGAATTACCCTGTCCAGAATCACAAGCAAGTGACTTCCTTGTGTCCTTCCTCCATGCATTCAAAGACCTTCTCTCTGCTCCTTTCTCTCAGTGCCCCAGGCTTGCGAGCTGCCCCAGAACCCCCCAGATGTCCCACACAGGCCTGGACACTAGTCTTTGTTACCCAGGATTACACGATATGCTTGCACATTCAGCTTCTCGTTTACACCCCGAATAGCCACGGCATGAGGGCAGGGTAGATGTCATGGAGAGAAACTGAGACTCCTATTATGTGATTTGCCTGAATGGAAAGACCAGGGCTGACCCTGTGACTTCTAACTCCTGCTTCAGGGCTCCTACCACCCTGGGAGGCTGTGTCACTTAGTGACAACATTATACACCGTTGATGGACAACCTGGATTGGGATCCTGGCTCTGCAACCTACTAACTTTGTAACTTTGGGCATGTTTCTTAACCTCTCTGTGCCACAGTGCTGGGAATGTAACAAGTACTGTGTAAGTTTTAGCTGTTATTATTACATCCACATTTCAGTGAGGGAAATTCCATAGAAATTCAAAGGAAGGACTCTCTCAGCATGGAAATTTGGGGAGTCTGAAAGACTTGGTAGCAATGAGGAGAATTTGGGGGCAGGATGGGCCTCCTCCTTTCCCACTTGTAGCCTGTAGGTAGTCTCTTAAACTTCTCAATCTGTCTCTCTACTTTGAGAGCAGTGACACAGTCCAGAGTCAGATGGCCACTGAGCTTTCATTGCAGGGGAGACAAGGCTCGCAGAGGAACGCTGGGCTGACACGTCCAGCCATGCTCCCAGACAAGAGCAAGTCTGGCATCGCTACTGGTCCTGGCATGAAAGGGGCCTGGAGCAGACCTGCCCTCAACCTGCAGCCCGAGCAGAGCCATCCCAGCCAACTCACAAACTCATGGAAGAGAGAAATAGATGTTTGCTGTTGTAACCTGCTGGGATTGGGCGGGTTGCTTGTTATGCAATGTTATTATAGCAGCAATAACTGACTAATGCAACCTGCATCAAAGTATGAATTTGAAACTCTAATTTAAAAACACCACTGCTTCATCTATGGAACATCTACCCTTTAGCTTTTATTCTAGCCTCTCTCCTCTTGTTGGCAGGGATATCAACTGGGAACCAGGAGTTTGCACGGGACCAGCCTGTGGATGTGACAGTGTCTCTTGTGATTGTAGTTTGGGAGGAAATGAGCAGATTTCTCCTCTTTCTGGATCACTCTCCCTTCTCTGTCCCTAATATCTTTCAGATTCTCCTTTCTACCCCTTGCCCTGGCCTTTGAAGCTCAAAGCCTGGACTTGCTTAAGATTATCAATTGGTGATCCAGGCAGTCTCATCACCTGTTCTATAAAGGAGCAGGCAGACGACCACCTGCGTGGTGCAAGGGATGTGACCCGCTGGCAACAGTGCTTCCTGTAGCTTACGAATGCTGTCTTGTTTGTCTTCCTCACAGCCGGCTTCTTTGTAAAGCACCTTTATTCCTAGACGGGTCATCAGTGAAGGTGGCTCTGGCTGCGTTGCACAGTTCCCACTGCCCTGCCGTGGTGGGAAGAGCACTGGCCCTGGAGTCAAGGGACCCGAGTCTGGGCCTGGCTCCCAGATAGCACTCCTAGCCCCACGGAGGCTCCCCACACCTGCCGCAGGCTGCCTAACTTCGCAAGGACGAACTTGACCCTGAGCTCCTAGAGACAGAGATAGGGAGACTCAAAGGTCAAGGGAAGTCCTGGCGCTGGAGACCAAGGAACGGAGTGAGAGTAATCCCAGGCTGGGATTACTGACCCCATGACCTCCCGGACTCCCAGCTGCCCACCTGCACCCTCCCTGCCCACCTTCAGTCCAGAAAGGGTCGCGTGGGTTTGCCCCACTTCCGGCAGCAGCTCTGGGAAGCTCTCCCCACCATGTGCTTCCCCCCCACCATGTACACACTTGCCCAGATTCAGGGTGGGCCTTGGGCCACCAGGCTGAGCCTCTGACCCTCATATATCTGGTAAATCCCTGTGCCTACCAAGAACCCTCACTGGGGACAAGAGCAACCAGGAAGGATGTTGCTTAGAATGATTAGAGATTTCTCTGACCAACAAAGACTCGAAGCAAATTAAAAAGCAGTGTGGGCCTGTTCCATTCAGAGAACACTTTCATAACCCAGTGAAACAACTATGGATGACACCCAGCTTGGTTTGTGTCTGACCTGGCATTTTGAATTACAGACACATGTGCCTTTAATGAAAATACTATGGTTCAGTAAAAAAATAAAACTTGGGTCTGAATGTGGTGCCCCATGCCTGTAATCCTGGCACTTTGGGAGGCCGACATGGGAAGATCGCCTGACACTATGAGTTCAAGGCTGCAGTGAGCTATGATTGTGCCACTGCAGTCCAGCCTGGGTGAGAGAACGAGACCCTGTCTCTAAAAAAATTAAAAATAAATAAATAAATAAGACTTGGTTTAGATAGGGTTCAAAGTCCAGCAAATTAGTAGGTTTTATTCTTCCCTTTTGTCTAAAGTAAAGATTTGGGGTCAAATGTTGAAAGTTGGAGATAGAGTTTAATTCATTTTTTATATTGCCAGAGCCCAGGAGAGTGTTTGGCACTTAGTAGGTGCTCAATAAATGTTGACTAAATCAATGACAATGTAATATAGTCTAAAAGCTATAAGAAGCAGGTCTGCATCAATTAGGGCTCTTAGCTGTACATTGGCACCAGCTGGGAGGTGTACATGTGGAGGGTCACGTAGGCACCGACACGTCTAGTTTGGCTTTTAACAGAGACTACTCAGAAGCCGAGCAGGAGCTAGTTAACCTCCGGGAGTCGTGTAACCACAATGTCTGCTTATTACTGAGTGCTAGCACACATCCTGCGCTCTGGGAGGCAATGGACACAGTTGACCGCGTTAGACTCTCACCTTATGAGCTGGCATCATCTCCACTTTACAGATCTGGAAACCGAGGCTCAGAGAGACCAAGTGTCCTAACCATGATCACTAAACAAGACTGGCAGAGCAAGGGTGTTCTGTTGGGTGTGTCTGACTCCAAAGGCCAAGCTCCCCTCCCCCTCTGCTCCTTGCAATCTCCTGGCAGATGGTTCCCGAAACCGCTCCTCCCTGTGGGGTTTAAGAAACATTAGTCATGCTCACTGCACTCTGCTGCTTGGCTTTTTGGATCTCAGGTCTTGGGAAGCCTTTTCTGGTGCCACTTGTCTTTTGCATGTTCTTCTTGAAGAGCTTATTCACCCAGTTTGAGTCTTCAGCAGGGCTCTCCCTGGGCAAGGAGAAGAAAAAGATGGTTCGTTATGGGCCTGTCCTGGGAGCTCCAATACCAGGCCCTGCTCAGCTCAGAAGGTACACACACCCAAACTGTGGCTCTCAACTCTGCGCATCACAGTTCCTGGCAAACTTTTTTTTTTTTTTATAATCAATATTTACCTAAGTATTATGACATCACCCCAACCAGTCAACTGAAACTCAAGCTTTTATACAGTTATATATAAATGCAAAAAAGTTTAAATCATGTGAACAAAATGCATAGTTTATGCTTAAGCTCTAAGTTATTAAATTTATACAAGCTCTTTCAAAAAGTTTTATAGTTAAAATTATACTTAATGTGGGAAGCAGGTAAATTTTAATATGTTTGACTTGCTAAGTGCAAACGTCAAAAGTAAGAATGCCTCAGGCCCTGCCCTGCAGAGACACCCAGCCAGTGCCAGAGTAGCCGGGGGCAGGGAGGGGTGAGGTTCAGGGTGGGGTTCGGGTGAGAAACACCCTTGACCCGCCCTCTGATCTGCAGGGCCTTCCTCTGGCTGATCCAACTGGCCTTCAGCCAGCAGGGGAGCTTGGGAAATGCGGCCCCCAAATACAGATCCTCAGGCCCACTTATTGCAAAGGTGACAACAGAGTGTATGTTACACAACCCAGACAACTGATATGCATTATAAACAAGATTTTCTGGGGACAATCTACAACATAGGACTATTAGGTCCTCATCATGCTGACAGAAAATAATTTGGACCAAGGGGGGCTTTTGATAGAGTCCCTCAATTCACACTATCTGGAGCTACCTAAGGCTGGGGTGTAGGATGCCTGCTAGCCCTCTTGGACTGTGGCATCACTAGAGAGTGAAATATAAAGCGGGGGGTGTTTGCACATTCACCCCCTGCACTCAAAGGAGCGTCCCAGTGTGCACAGGAGGGAGCTGCAGAGAACGACACTGCCAACGAGGACAGGCTCCGTCATTCCCCACGCATCGCCCTCACTGAGCAAGAGGAAGGGGGTGGTTTGTGAGACGTAGAGGGGTGCACCGTGCTAGGAAAGGATCCCAGGGTTCCCGGGGCAGCTAAAGAGATGGAAAACCTTCCCTAGCCCGGCCCCGATCCCCTGCCCAAAGGAAAGAACATGTTTCCATGAAGGAGAAACTCACATGGAAGACTTGCTGGTGGCTCCCCTGGCATGACGTGGAGGTGCGGCGCCACTTCGACTTGCAGAGGCAAGGGGAGCTAGAGCCGAAAGTGACATACGGGAGCCGTGAGTGAAATGAGGGCATACTTGGTCATTTTGAAACAACAATAGTTAGTAAGCCAGCATGTTTCAAAACAGTCAAGAACTCGCCTGCTCTCAGATTCTCATACTTCCATCCAGAATCATGTTACTGGGTTTGACAAAGGCACAGCCCAGAGCGTCTGGGAAGGGCCGATGCTGACCCTGGATGCCCAGTGACAGACGACTCCCTCACAAGGCAGCGTGCTAGGGGATGCCGTCAGGAAGATCCCCTAGAGGGATCCGAACTTCCCATCACACGGTTTATGTCATGCTTTTTTCCTTTCTCTTGAAATAAAGAATAGTAATAGTTTCTGACCATTGTTCTTAACTAAGCTCTTTGCATGTTTTCAATGAGTATGGGGGTACATGATATATGAATGTTAATATGTAATGATGTAATGTATGTAAATAAAGTAATATAAAATATATTTAGATTTTCCCACCTGGAATTCTTTTGCTAGGAACCTGCTGGATGTCCCTAGTTCTCCCAAATCTATTTGTAGTGAGGCTTGTCTCCTGGTTTATGGATTTTCCTAGGGCTTTTTACAATTCTCCTGTCCCCCACTCAGTCTGGGCAGGCTCTGCTCTGCCCAACTCCCACAGATGGACGTCGCTGCTGAGGCTCAGCTGGGTCCTATAACAGGGTTTCTCAACCTTAGTGCATACTACTGACATTAAGGGTTAGATAATTCTTCAGTGTGGGGGCTGTTCTGCGCATTATAGGATATTTAGCAGTATCCTTGGCCTCTATCCACTAGGTGACAACCAAAAATGTCTACAGGTATCGCTAAATGTCTCCTGGGTGGGTGTGTGTGCAAAATGACTCCAAGTTGAGAACCACTGGGCTATATGCACCCTCTGCCCATCCCTGGTGTGAAGAATACCAACTCAGGTCCAGGATTGCCCAGGCACCTAAAGATGCCCACTTTTATTCACAGGTGTAAATAATATAAAACAAATGCATTGCATTTAACAGGACATAAGAAAGCATATAAAACATTTTGCCCAATTTTCTGACTCTTAATATCCTGATGTTTTTGTCTCATTGTAATTAAAAGAATCAAAGTAAATCAATTCCAGAGGAAGGGGGTCACCCCTGACTTGGGGCAGATCCCTGGAGAAGGAGACCTTGCTGTGATGTTTATCATAATAACAATGGAAGTTTGGCTGATGGGCTGTGAGGACTCTACAACCTGGCTTCAGTCCATTGTTTGGCTCCCTCTCCTCTGTCCCCACCCAGACCATCCATGGTGGTCACACACATGTCCTCTTCATCCTGAGTGTACCTTGCACTTTCCTACCCTGCACCTGAGCCTCGTGAATAAACAAAATCGGGAATGCTCTTTCTACCCCACCCCATCCAATCCCACAAACCACGATTGTCCAGATCCTGCCCATTTTAACTCACCTGTCACCTCCAAGAAGCCTTTCATATTCCCCCAGAAAGAAGTGATCTTATTCTCTACAAATACTCTCCAACACCATATTTTTATTAATTATATATAATAGTACTTAATACTTCTTATATTTTTGAGGTTAATATCCATGTCGTCTCCTTTGCTAGAGGTTTGCTGAGAGTAAGGACAGTTGAAATCTGTCCATCTCTGCAGCCTCTATAGAAGCCCTTCTCAAACTATCTGTAGTGAAGAACCCGTTTTCTTGAAAAAATTTATTTGCAATTCTTAACAGAATAGCACTTTTGTGAAATACAGTGCAAATGATTAGTAAAAAAATGGTCAAGTTCTTGGATGTCGTGGCTGTATCTTAGTGCCGTAAACATTTCTAAGTGCTTACTCTCAGTCTCTGCTCTCATTCCATCGTGAGCCGGGCACAAGCAGTTCCGGGGCTGACTGGTCTGCAGATGGCTCTTTGAGCAGCACTACCCGGCACAGTAGCTTTCACAGTAAGAATCTACTGCAACAGTGGTTCTCAAATGTGAGCAGGCAAAAAAAATCACCCAGAGGGCTTGTAAAAAGACAGCTGGGCCAAGCCCCCAAAGTTTGTGATTTAGTAAATAGGGCCTCAGAATTCTCGTTTCTAACAAGTTCCCAGGCGATGCTTTTGTTGCATAGGAGGGACCACACTTTGAGAAACATGACGCCAAGGCAACAAACACATGTCAACTACACTGCTCCCTTGTGGTGGTAGCCTGTCCTCTACCAGGCAGAGCCGCTGAAACTAACCTCAGTCTACCCTCTACAGCAGCGATTATCAACCATGGTGGGTTTTTGTTTGTTTGTTTGTTTGTTTGTTTGTTTTTATTTTTTTGAGACAGAGTCTTGCTCTGTTGCCTGGGCTAGAGTGCTGTGGCGTCAGCCTAGCTCACAGCAACCTCAAAATCCTGGTCTCAAGCGATCCTCCTGCCTCAACCTCCCGAGTAGCTGGGACTACAGGCATGCACCACCATGCCCGGCTAATTTTTTTTTTCTATATATATTTTTAGTTGTCCAGATAATTTCTTTCTATTTTTCAGTAGAGACGGGGTCTCGCTCTTGCTCAGGCTGGTCTCAAACTCCTAATCTCGAGCGATCTTCCCGCCTTGGCCTCCCAGCATGCTAGGATTACAGGCGTGAGCCACCATGCCCGGCCCAGCCACGGTGTTGTTGCACACTTGCCGAGGGGCTCCAGACACGAAGACAGCTTGAGAAGACAGAATGTTCTTACCTTGGAGCTGTTCTGGGCCCAGTTCCTCCACAGGTGGCTGTGCAGGTGACGCTGGAGGTGCCCTCACAGCTGAAGGCCTCAGGGATGGCCTGGGTGATGTGGCCCCCCAGGAGGGTGGGGGTCTGGGTGTTGATCCAGATGGTTGTGCCCACTGCTCAGGTGACACAGGTGACAACCCAGGTGGTGTGATGGGCCGTGGTGAGCCAGGAGGTGAGTGTGCAGCTGCGAGTGACCCGGGCTGCCAGTCAGCTGGAGAATGTGGCAGTGATGAGACCAGAGGCCATGCAGGTGACTGCTCAAATGAAGAGACAGGTGGTGAAACAGGTGACTCCACAAGCCACTCACATGTGGGTGCAGGTGCCTGCACAGGTGGGGACACAGGGGGAACATGGCCACCCCTTCCATCCCCGTTGGGAGCCCACTGCATGTGAAGTTGTGCGGATCCTTCCAGACTGGCCTGCTTCGTTTGGAGGCTCGGTTGACTGCGTTCGGGGCACTCATTGCCAAGGGCGAGTTCTATCTGGCAGTACACTTCCACCCGGGGAAAAATCACTCTCTTGGAGGGAGAATTAAGGTAGGCAGCATCTAGGAGAAACAACACCATGGGGTCACAGGTGGCGTTATTGACCCCTGTATCAGCATGGCGTTGCAAAAACTGCTTTCCCAAGTTGTTTCCTTAAACAGGATTAGTGCTTTGCAATGGCTTTTCTTTACTTACTTGAATTTATAGTGAGTAAAAACAACTGTGATGGTTCCTGGGCCCTTGGAGCTAGTGTGGGGAAGCAGGCATTGCCCCCTAAATAATCTAAAGTCTTAAATGAGGCAAGTGCTAGGAAAGAGAAGAATGTGGTATATGAGGGAAGGAAGCTTCCCTGAGGGAGTGACAGTGAGCTCTGAAGGGCGAGTGGTCCGGGATGGCCCAGGCAGGACAGGGAGGAGCGCTCCAGCAGCGAGAACAAAACCCACCACAGCCACAGGGCTTGAGGATGAACTAGGAGGCGGGGCCTGAAAGGTCAGAGGTCATTGTGGCTGGAGCAAGGGTGGGCGCCCCGGTCTGTGGTGGAACAGGGAGCTGAGGAGGCTGCAGGGGCCAGGCTGCATAAGGGCTTGTAGGCAGCAGTAAGGATCCTTGGTTTCCATGGATAGCAGTTCGTGGCGTGACCTTTAGGCAGGGGAGGTGATGAGCTGACTGGTCTTGAGAAGGACACTGTGGCTGTGCAGACTGACTGAGAGGGGCAAGAGGGGATCCAGGCAAACCTGCCAGGGTGCTGCTGGGTGGTGTTTGGGGCTTGCTCCTGGAAGAACATAGAAAGAAGTAGTAGATTCTGTTTAGGAGGTAAAATAAATGAAAATTGATGATGGACTGATTGGGGGTGGGAGGGGAGGGTCGTGACTTGCATGGCCCGTGGATGCTGGTGCCGTTTGCTGAGGGGGTAACCATGGAAGGGGACTGGGTCTGGGAGGAGTGGGAAAGCACAGACTACGAGTTTGTTTTGGGACACATTGAGTTTAAGGGACCTGTGAGATGTTCAAGGAGAGAGGACAGTGGGAAGTTGGGTTTGGATCTCAGAAGAGAGATCATCAGGGTTAGAGATGTGTAGTTGGGAGCACCGCACAGGGGTGGTGACAGAAGCCAGGGTGGTGGCTGTGGAGGAGCTTGCCTAGGGAGGAAATGCAGAGCGAGAAGGGAAGGAGCCAGGGTTGAATCAGGAGAGGGTGAGTGCAGAACGCAGGGCAAGTTTTCTAAAATAGGCAAGTTGCTGGTAAGGATGGGGAGGAGTTGAGAGGGGGAGGTTGGATATGTGAGAGGAAGAGCGCTGTGTCTCGGGGAGGGCCCTGAAATGGGGAAGGGTCTGAAGGGAGGGGTGGGCTTTGGGCAGGAAGAGGGATGCTTCCTCAGTGTGCCGGGAGGGAGGGGACAGGAAGAGGTGAGTCTGTGCACATGGTAGCAGGGAACTTCCCTCTAATGGCTTTGATTTTTTCTGTGAAGCAGGAGGCAAGGAAGGTTCTCTGCTGGAAAGCAGGGAACGTGGAAGGCCTGAGCTGACAACTGGGGAGAATGAGAGAGTAGCTGGACAAGAGAAATATAGCGCGACTGCTTTTGGTGTAGAAATGGGCAAGCTAATTCTAAAATTCATATGCAAATACAAAGACCTAGACTAGCCAAAACAACTTTGGAAAAGAACAAAGTTGGAGGAGGACTAACATTACCTGGTTTCAAGATTTATTATAAAGCTACAGTGACCAAGTGTGACGGTATTGGTGTAAAAAGATGGAGAAATCTATCAAGCTACAAAATAAAAGTCTGGAAATAGACTCATGACATATGGACAACTGATTTTAGTCAAAGGTGCAAAACCATTTCAACGGAGGATAGTCTTTTCAAAAAACAATGCTGGAACAATTGGATATCCAACAAAACAACCCCCTCCCCCAAAAAAGACCAAACCCCCTTCGATTTATATCTCATGCCATATCCAAAAATTAACTCAGAATAAGTCATTAAAAAATGAAAAAACTAAAAACAAAAACTTCCAGAAGAAAACATAGGAGGAAAAAAATCCTTGTGGCCTTGAGTAAAGTAAAGGTTTCTTAGATAAGACACCAAAAGCATGATCCATAAAGGGAAAAAACTAATAATATGGACACCATAAAAATTTAAAACTTCTTGTCTTTCAACGACGCTAGTAGGTAATTGGAAAGGCAGGTCAGAGACTAGGAGAAAATATTTGCAAATCATATTTCTGATAAAGGGCATTTATCTAGACCAGGGGTGGGGAACCTGTGGCCTTCTAGGTCCTTAAGTGTAGCCTTTTGACTGAGTCCACATTTTACCCAACAAATCCTTTTATTTTTATTAGTATATCTTTGTTCATCTTTTATATTTTCATTTTATTTCTTAAATGAATGTATTTAAATTACCAAAGAATAAAATAAGTTTCAACAAAATAATCCTCCGAGATTGATCAACACAATTAGAACATTGGGAAGCCATAAGGGCTAAATTGACGGCTGGTATGCTCATGATTTAGTTCTAACTTCCCCCGCCTGACTGGGCCACTGCTGCACGAGGCTGGTTGGTGAGAGTTTTTAGGGGTCGAGTATGCCCGTCTGTTATCATTTTTGACAACCATGCATTGTGTTTCTGTTTGAAGTGGAATTTGTGAATAGTTGCACAGCTCACAGTATTTCTTAATTCTATCTGCTTAACAGCCCATGATGTCAAAGAAGACCAAGAGAATGCTGAAGGAAGAAAACAGATTTTTAATGAGGATTGGGAATTGCAATCTTATCTTGTTTCTGCTAAAGATAAGATGATTTGCTTGCTTTATGATACTGCAATATCAACATTAAAGAAATTCAATGCTCATCAGCATTATAACACTCATGAGGACCACAAATATTTTAAATGAGGGGGAGAGGCGTGAAAGGTTGTATTGCAGAAATTAAAAGATAAAAAGCAAAAGCAAAGACAATTCTTCCAAGCAGCAATAAGACCTGCAAATAATGCCACTGAAGTAACTTAGAAAGTAGCTTATATACTCAGGAAAAAAGGGAAGACATTCAGTGATGTAGAAATTGTGAAAGAATGTATTGTCGAAGTTGTAGGATGCTTAGACCCTGATGATGTTTCAAAGTACAAACTACCGCCTCTTTCAAGGAGAACCATAACTGATCAGCAGCATGAATTAGCCTTAAACTTAACAGAACAACTCATGAATACTTCAAAAAGAAAATATATTAATATATTACTCAATTGCTTTGAATGAATCAATGATACTACTGACTTGGTGCAGGTTTTGTATTTCATTTGAGTCATAACAGAAGATTTTCTTTGCTATTAAGAGTTACTCACTTTGGGCACTCTTGCAAACAGAACACAGGGAATAGATATCTTCAACAACTTTCAAGATAAGTGTCATGAAGTTGGACTGAATTTGGTAAATTTAGTGAGTGTACATACAGGCGGTGCACCTTTCATGACAGGAAAACATGGAGAGTTTATTGCACAGATTAAAAAAAAGTATTAACAGATACAGATGCTCTCATTTCTTTTCATTGTATCTTGTATCAGCAAAATCTCTGTGCTAAAGCTACTATTTTAAGTGACACTTGGCAATAAGTTATAAGTATTGTTAACTATATTCATGCAAATGCAACACAGCATCATCAGTTTCATAACATGCTAAAGTTGAGGGATAAGGTATTCAGTGAGGATTTGCTATATCATTCTAAAGTGCATTGGCTATTGCAGGGACAGGTGTTAGCCAAAGTTTTATCTCTCCAAGAACAGATAGTTAAATTTTATGAAGAACAGAATCAGTAATGTGAATTATTGAAAGGAGATTTCTATAGGAATGCAGAATATCTGTATGATATCTTGTAAAATCAAAACAACATGATTATTTCTTTGCAAGGTAAAACTAAGTCTATATATGATATGTGGCAAAAATCCAAGCATTTCGTAAAAAGCTATCTTTTTTTCAAAACACTTCTTCAAAAGGAAATTTCAGATGAATATTTTCCCCAGTTAGCAAAAGTCATGGAAGAGCAGGATGATATATGTGAGTCATTTGAAGAATACGTAGCTGTTATAGACCTAGACCTATTAATTGGAGACTGCAATGAAAGGTTCACTGACTTTGAGATCATAACATCACACTCAAATTAGCATTTCAGTCTCACCTTGTTGATATCACCAAGGCACTTAAAGAACTACAGGTGGAATTGAATTAGCTATCAGTAGATGACATTTTAAAGTCATTGTTTGATACTAAGAAAGATTCAATTGCAATATGGAAAAATGCAGTAGAATATACACGCCTTCAGCAACATGCCTGAAAAATGCTTTCTTGCTTTTCAACCACTTATTGCTGTGAATCTACATTCTCCTACCTAACCCAAATCAAGATGCCCTTACAATCACAAATGACTGATACCCATCTAGAAGATCAGCTGAAACTGCGGACCTCCATGATACAACCAAATATTCAATGTGTCTGACAAAAAGCAGACACAACAAAGTCATTAAAAGGTTAGTTACCTTTAAAATTAACAAATAGTTTTCATTTTTTTAATTTTAAGTACATAGTAGTTAGATTTTTACAAAATAATATACATTTTTAAGCATATCTAATTGAAGTTTCTTGAATGCAGCCTTATTTGATTATAGCTGAATTAATGCAGCCTTCCAACATGAAAA